>JAHYIQ010000037.1:2500-1202500 GCA_030673865.1 Melipona bicolor
CTAAACCTAACCTAACCTAACCTAAACCTAAACCTAACCTAAACCTAACCTAAACCTAACCTAACCTAAACCTAACCTAAACCTAACCTAAACCTAACCTAAACCTAACCTAAACCTAACCTAAACCTAACCTAAACCTAACCTAACCTAAACCTAACCTAACCTAACCTAAACCTAAACCTAAACCTAACCTAAACCTAACCTAAACCTAACCTAAACCTAACCTAAACCTAACCTAAACCTAACCTAAACCTAACCTAAACCTAACCTAAACCTAACCTAAACCTAACCTAAACCTAACCTAAACCTAACCTAAACCTAACCTAAACCTAACCTAAACCTAACCTAAACCTAACCTAAACCTAACCTAAACCTAACCTAAACCTAACCTAACCTAAACCTAACCTAAACCTAACCTAAACCTAACCTAAACCTAACCTAAACCTAACCTAAACCTAACCTAAACCTAACCTAAACCTAACCTAAACCTAACCTAAACCTAACCTAACCTAAACCTAACCTAAACCTAACCTAAACCTAACCTAAAAACCTAACCTAACCTAACCTAAAACCTAACCTAAAACCTAACCTAACCTAACCTAAACCTAACCTAACCTAAACCTAACCTAAACCTAACCTAAACCTAACCTAAACCTAACCTAACCTAACCTAACCTAAACCTAACCTAAACCTAAACCTAACCTAAACCTAACCTAAACCTAACCTAAACCTAACCTAAACCTAACCTAAACCTAACCTAACCTAAACCTAACCTAAACCTAACCTAAACCTAAACCTAACCTAAACCTAACCTAAACCTAACCTAAACCTAACCTAAACCTAAACCTAACCCAAACCTAACCTAAACCAACCCAAGACTCACCTAGAATTAACCCAAGACCAACCCAAGACTAACCGAAACTCAAAAAAATCTTAAATAATTCTTACACAAAAGATAATCTCAAACAACGTAAAATCCTCTAAAACATGTAGAAAACATGATGAAATAGTGGACAAAATTTCCAAGAAAACGGAAAAATATCAAAAGAATCTTGAAAAATTCTTACACAAAAATTGGTCTCAAACGACGTAAAATCTTCTGAAACGTATAGAAAACCTGATGAAAAAGTGGACAAAATTTCAAAGAAAACGGAAAAACTTTCAAAAAATGTCAAAAAAATTTTGAAAAATTCTTACACAAAAAATTAGTCTCAAACGGCGTAAAATCCTCTGAAACGTGTAGAAAACATGATGAAAAAGTGAACAAAATTTCAAAGAAAACTTGCAAAAATATCGAAAAAATCTTCAAAAATTCTTACACAAAAAGTTAGTCTCAAACGACGTAAAATCCTCTGAAACGTGTAGAAAACATGATGAAAAAGTGAACAAAATTTCAAAGAAAACTTGGAAAAATATCAAAAAAATCTTGAAAAATTCTCACACAAAAAGTTAGTCTCAAACGACGTAAAATCCTCTGAAACGTGTAGAAAACATGATGAAAAAGTGGACAAAATTTCAAAGAAAACTTGCAAAAATCTTATAAAAATATCAAAAAATTCTTCCATAAATGTTACCCTCGGACGACTTGAAATGACGCGAAACGTACAGAAAACATGTCCTTCAACTAGGTGAATTTGTGATAAATTATTGAAAAAATATCGTCCCAAAAATTCTACTCTCCAACGACTTAAAATGACGCGAAACGTACAGAAAACATATCCTTCAACTAGGTAATTTTGTGACAAATTATTGGAAAAACATGTTCCCAAAAGTTCTACTCTCGAACGACTTAAAATGACAAGAAACGTATCCTTGAACTAAATCAATTTCTGATAAATTATTGAAAAAAGGTGAATTTGTGATAAATTATTGGAAAAATATCTTCCGAAAAGTTCTACTCTCGAACAACTTCAAATGACGAAAAACGTACAGAAAACATGACCTGAAGATAAAGAAATTTTCGAATAAAAATTAGAAAAAATTCTGAAAAAATATATATCCTCCAAAAAATGCCAAAAATTCAATTGAAAACGAGGAAACCCCAAAAAAATTCCAACAAGTATGAAACAATTCGATGTACAACCGCTTGCCCCTCCAACCTACACCATGCGAAATTTCAAATATTCGTAAATCGCTTCAAATCCAACAAATTCCGACAAAAAATACCACCTTGTGTCCCGTTCGACGAAACACACCGCTATTTTTTACCTTTTCGCTCCACGCACCCACTACACCCGCTCGTACGTACAACAATTTCTCGAAAAAAAAATCACAAAAATAATTCAACTCTACTCTCTTAAACTACTCGAAAAACCGTGTAAACTCCCCCGGAAAATTCAACGAAAAGTCCAATCCCTCCACGAAAAAACCAACGAAAATGTCCCAAAAATTTTACAAAAAAATCCCCAAAAAATATATATTGTCAAAAAAATTCAAGGAATTCCGTTAAAAACGAGAAAACTCCAAGAAACGCCAAAAAAAATTATTTCCCTAAAAAAAAACTCAAAAAGAATGAAACGAGTTGAGGTACACTGACCACCGCTTGCCCCTCCAACCTACACAATACGAAATTTCAAATATTCCTAAATCGCTTCAAATCCAATAAATTCACCGACAAAAACCACCTCGTTGTGTTCCGTTCGACGAGGTACACTCCTGTGTTTTACACTTTCGCCCCACGCACCCTCTACACCTACCCTCCTCTACGAAATTCCTCCAAAAAAATATCAAAAAAATAATTCGACTCTACTCTCTTAAACTACTCGAAAAACCGTGCAAATTCCCCTGGAAAATTCAACGAAAAGTCCAATCGCTCGACGAACAAACAAACGAAAATGTCCCAAAAATTTCACCAAATAATCCCCAAAAAATATATATTGTCAAAAAAACTCAAACAATTCCATTGAAAACGAAAAAACTCCAAACAAACGCTAAAAAAAATTATTTCTTTAAAAAACAATTCCCAAACAATGAAACAAGTTGAGGTACACTGACCACCGCTTGCCCCGCCAACCTACGCAATGCGAAATTTCAAATATTCCTAAATCCCTTCAAATCCAACAAAAACTACTCCCTTCCATTCCATTCGATCGAACATACTCGTATTTTCCACCCGTTCACCCGAGGCCCCTTCCACACCCACTCGCACGTACGAAATTCCTTCAAAAAAAAAATCACAAAAATAATTCAACCGTACTGTCTCAAACTACTCGAAAAACCGTACAAATTTCCCCGGGAAATTAAACGAAAAGTCCAATCGCTCGACGAACGAACAAACGAAAATGTCCCGAAAATTTCACCAAATAATCCCCAAAAAATATAAATTGTCAAAAAAACTCAAACTAATTCCATTGGAAACGAGAAAACTCCAAACAAACGCCAAAAATATTATTTCCTTAAAAAACAATTCCAAAACAATCAAACGAGTTGAAGTACACTGACCACCGCTTACCCGTCCGTCCTATGCGATGCGGAATTTCAAATATTCCTAAATCCCTTCGAATCCAACAAATTCCGACAAAAAATACCACGTTGTGTCCCACTCAACGAAACACACCGCTACTTTTTACCTTTTCACCCCACTCGCACGTACGAAATTCCTCCAAAAAAAAATCAAAAAAATAATTCCACTCTACTCTCTCTCAAAATACTCGAAAAACCATGTAAGTTCCCCCGGAAAATTAAACCAAAAGTCCAATCCCTCCACGAAAAAACCAACGAAAATGTCCCAAAAATTTTCAAACAAAAATACAAAAAAATATACGTCCTCCGAAAAATCCCGAGAATTCAATTCAAAACGAGAAAACCCGAAAAAAAATTATTTACTTAAAAAACAATTCAAAAAAAATAAAACGAGTTCAGATACACTGCCCACTGTTCCATTGTCCATTCTATACGTATAGGGTTACGTTGCGAAACTATACGATCGCCACAAATCCTTCAAAATCAACTAAATTCCAACAAAAACTCCCTCGATTCCATTCCATTCCATCCAACACACCCCTATTTTCCACCCGTTCGCTCTACGCACCCTCCACACCGACCCTCCTCTACGAAATTCCTCAAAAAAAATATCAAAAAAATATACCCCACTCTACTCTCTTCAAATACTCGAAAAACCGTGTAAATTCCCCCGGAAAATTAAACAAAAAATCCAATCCCTCGACAAAAAAACCAAGAAAAGTCCCAAAAATTTTCAAAAAAAAATATATGTCCTCCAAAATAATCCCGAGAATTCAATTCGAAACAAAAAAACCCGAAAAAACGCGAAAAAGAATTTTAAAAAAATAAAACGAGTTGAGGTACACTGCCCACCGTTCGATTGTCCATTCTATACGTATAGGGTTACGTTGCGAAACTATACGATCGCAACAAATCGTTCAAAATCAACTAAATTCCAACAAAAACTCGCTCGATCCCATTCCATTCGATCCAACACACCCCTATTTTCCACCCGTTCGCCCCACGCCCCTTCCAAACCCACTTGCACGTACGAAATTCCTCGAAAAAAAATCAAAAAAATAATTCCACTCTACTCTCTTCAAATACTCGGAAAACCGTATAAATTCCCCCGGAACCTTCCAAAAACAATCGATCCTTCCACCAAAAAACAAACGAAAAAGTCCCAAAAATTTTCAAAAAAAATCCAAAACCACTCCCGATACCCTCGAAAAACCTTCCGAAATACGTACGACAAAGTTGAAAAAAAAAAAATTTAAAAAAAAATTACAATATTTTTCGGTCTCGAACCTGCGAACGTTGCGATATACGAGGTATACTGCCGGTCGCCACTTTCTTCCTTCTTTTAATCGATTATATCTTAACAATTACATATCCAATTACACATCGCACGACGCCTAGACTCATGCAGATGCTTGTTACCGGGAGCAAAATCACCCTTCTAGACCGGGCCAGCATCGGCCCGATCTAAAAGGAGCCGCGACCCACTCTGCCAAGCGTAAAACGTCGGTGACGCTACGCGCGCAGCCACATCGCGGCTTCTAAAATCGAGCGTTCGAATCTTGATATCATGAAACCGATCACACTTTTCTTCGCTACTGCGACCATAATTCTTTCAATCGCGGTACTATAAATAATAATAACGATGATAATAATGATAATAATGATAATAATGATAATAATGATAATAATGATAATAATGATAATAATGATAATAATGATAATAATGATAATAATGATAACAATGGTAATAATAATAACAACAACAACAACAATAAAAACAATTATAATTATATTTAACTCTGAACAAACAACGACAAAATATATTTATTATTTCATAAATTACAAAAAATCTCGAAAAATTCTTCTTCAAAAGTTGGTGTCAGATGTCTTAAAATGTCGTGAAACGTCCAGAAAACTTCACCAGAAAGTGCGTAAAATTTTAAGAAAAACTTGCAAAAAATTCCTCTAAAAAGAAAAAATAATTCGACTCTATTTTCTTAAAACACTCGAAAAACGATATAGATTCCCTCAAAAAACTAGAAAAAAACTCAATTGTTTAACGAAAAAACAAACGAAAAAAATCCGAAACCACTCCCGATACCCTCGAAAAACCTTCCGAAATGTGTACGAGAAAGTTGAAAAAAAAAAATTTAAAAAAAAATTACAACATTTTTCGGTCTCGAACCTGCGAACGTTGCGATACACGTATACTGCCGGTCACCGCTCTTTTCTTCCTTCTTTTAACTAATTATATCTTACAATTACATATCCAATTACATATCGCACGACGCCTAGTCTCATGCAGATGCTTGTTACCGGGAGCAAAATCACCCTTCTAGACCGGGCCAGCATCGGCCCAATCTAAAAGGAGCCGCGACCCACTCTGCCAAGCATAAACGTCGGTGACGCTACGCGCGCAGCCACATCGCGGCTTCTAAAATCGAGCGTTCGAATCTTGTAGTCTTGAAACCGCAAGGTCACCGCAGACATGGTTTCGCTATTGCGACCATAATTCTTTCAATCGCGGTACTGTAAATAATAATAACAATGATTAATAATGATTAATAATGATTAATAATGATTAATAATGATTAATGATGATTAATGATGATTAATGATGATTAATGATGATTAATGATGATTAATGATGATAATAATGATAATAATAATAACAATTATAATTATATTTAACTCTGAACAAACCACAAAATATATTTAATATTTGATAAATTGCAAAAAAATCTCGAAAAATTCTTCTTCAAAAGTTAGTCTCAGATGTCTTAAAATGTCGTGAAACGTCCACAAAACTTGAACAGAAAGTGCGTAAAATTTTAAGAAAAACTTGAAAAAAATTCCTCTAAAAAAAAAAAATAAAAGAAAAAATAATTCGACTCTATTTTCTTAAAACACTCGGAAAACGATATAGATTCCCCCAAAAAACTAGAAAAAAACTCAATTGTTTAACGAAAAAACAAACGAAAAGGTCCCAAAAATTTTAGAAAAAAATCCGAAACCACTCCCGATACTCTCGAACGAGCTTCCGAAATGCGTACGAAAAAGTTGAAAAAAAAAAATTAAAAAAGAAATGAAAAAAAAGTTTACAACATTTTTCGGTCTCGAACCTGCGAACGTTGCGATATACTCGTATACTGCCGGTCACCACTTTCTTCCTTCTTTTAATCAATTATATCTTAACAATTACATATCCAATTATACATCGCACGACGCCTAGACTCACCCAGATGCTTGTTATCGGGAGCAAAATCACCCTTCTAGACCGGGCCAGCATCGGCCCGATCTAAAAGGAGCCGCGACCCACTCTGCCAAGCGTAAAACGTCGGTGACGCTACGCGCGCAGCCACATCGCGGCTTCTAAAATCGAGCGTTCGAATCTTGTAGTCTTGAAACCGCAAGGTCGCTGCAAACTTTTCTTCGCTACTGCGACCATAATTCTTCCAATCGCGGTACTATAAATAATAATAACGATGATTAGTAATGATTAATAATGATTAATAATGATTAATAATGATTAATAATGATTAATAATGATTAATAATGATAATAATGATAATAATGATAATAATGATGATAATGATAATAATGATGATAATGATGATAATGATGATAATGATGATAATGATGATAATGATAATAATGATGATAATGATGATAATGATAATAATGATGATAATGATGATAATGATGATACTGATGATAATGATGATAATGATGATAATGATGATAATGATGATAATGATGATAATGATGATAATGATGATAATGATGATAATGATGATAATGATGATAATGATGATAATGATGATAATGATAATAATGATGATAATGATAATAACAAAATATATTTAATATTTGATAAATTATATTAGGATAAATAACGCAGTTTTTAGGATAAATCATGCCACGCACGAGTAAAATATACGAGTTTATTCACGAAATAATTCAATTATTCCAGTAAAAAAGAAAATTCAATCCGGTAAAAGACAAAATAATTGAATCGGATAATCCAGTAAAAGAGTAGTAAACGATTCCACAAAACACAAAACATTTTTCCATACCAAAGAAGTATAAAAGTATCTCGGTTTTAGTTTCTCAAGATATAACCTAACATTCTACAAAAAACGACAAAGTACAAAAGTAAAGTATCAAACGACCAAATAATGAAAATAACCTAAACTAAACTAAATAACACAGACTGAATAGCACAAACTAAAACTACGATCGTTTGCAAGAATCATTTCTTGTAAAGACAAGTCGCGCTTCTCGACAACTTCTTGCAGAATATTCCAACTTGAAGCACTATATCGAACCACTCGCTAATATCTCGAATGTTTCGCAAGTACAAGTTGAATTTTATTCACTTTCTATCTCCACGACTTCGCTTCTTGCAACTTTACTTACACTTGCTCTTTATCTTTCACTTTGTCATCACACAAATACAAGTTACATTTTATTTACTTTCTGTCTCCACGAGTACTTCTTGCAATAGTTGAATTTTATACACTTACTACCATCTTGAAAATACTTCACAAATACAAATTGCATTTCATTCGCTTTCTATTTCTGTGAATTCACTTCTTGTAATACTTCAGTTTTATCCACTTACTATCTTGAATATATTTCACAAATACAAATCAAATTTTATTCACTTTCTATCTCCACCAGTACTTCTTGCAATAGTTGAATTTTATACGCTTACTACTATCTTGAATATATTTCACAAATACAGGTTAAGTTTTATCCACTTTCTATCTCCACGAGTACTTCTTGCGATACTTGAGTTTTATTCACTTTCTATCTTCGTGAATTCACTTCTTGCGATACTTGAGTTTTATCCACTGGCTATCTTCAATTTTATTCACTTTCTATCTCCACGACTTCGCTTCTTGCAACTTGAACTATATGGAAACACTTGCTATCTCGAACAAACTTTTCTTCACAATTTCATCCACTTGCTACTATCTTCGATATATTTCACAGATACAAGATGAATTTTATTCGCTTCTTGTGCTCTTTATCTTTCACCTTGTCGTTGTCACATGAAATTAATACAATTAGAGACTGTTTTCAACGTTCAACCCCGCACGTGAAAATAAAGAATCCTGTCTTTTTTTCGTCTAAAGTCGTTCAAACGAATCTCAGTACCTTGAATATTCACAGTTCCTGTGACTAACTAACAGACTGTCTTACCTTTTCCTAATTATTACGTATATCATTTTCAATAATAAAACTTCCAGTCATTTCGACCTGGATCTTGAAATTTCCAATCACAGTTGAATTTAGATCTAGTATTTGCAATTGGATTCAAATCTAGGAAACTAACGAGATTAACCTCAAACAATCAAAGTACATTTAGATACTCACCTACAACTCAACTTCAAAAACAAATCGAAACGTTAACAAATTCCTCACTCCTAGAAGAAATACATCCCAACACAAGTAAACTAAATTAAAATTTACCAATTATTTATTTCTCTTCAAACGCTTCTTTCTTAACAAACGTTTATTTCTTATCGTCGAAATCTTCATCCTTTCTACGTTTAAAACCTTTCTAACATTTTTCTCCAGTTTCCCCTTTCGCGATTTCTCCGATGTAATTCCAACATTCACCAACAGATGGCGCCTTCATCTCGATTGAAAGGCGCGTCTCCAAAAACCCCAAGGCGCCAACTTCGCAAAACCAAACTTCCTCAATTTTTAAATCCTTCGTTTCCTATCGAATACAACCGTTATACGTACTGCACTTTCTTCCTTGATCAAGTACGAATTATATTACTTACCCGATCGAAATTATTTTCAAATATCCCGCCAAAAAAAGTATCCCGTAATCCGATCCTCCCCCTAAAGGGGAGAGGGACGCGCGGCTACGTTTATCTATCTGCTTCCAATCTCCCACAACTTCCGACAAGTGCTGCCATCGTCGGCTTCTCAAGATACCATTTAACGTAGACTCTCCATATGCGTCCGAGAAAAATGTAAAAACTAACGAAAAACTTTTAGCTTTCAACGTTTAAACTCCAGAAACTACGTTCGATCGAGAAATTTAATTTTACGCAAACGGAACTGTAATTTCTACATCTATCAATTCATGTATAAACTCTAAAAAAAATAAAATTAACTCGTTCGATGGATCCAAAGATATTTTAATCCTCCTACATCTAACATTCTACAAAAACAGTTTCATTAATAAAATACAACATACAACGTTTTGCAATAAAGTAGAAAATGAAAATAACAGAAAATATTACAACAAAATACGCAATATACAAATTATTCAATTATTCACAAAATCAAATAAATTCTCCTAAAATGTCAAATATTCCAGTAAAAGAGAAAGTAATTGAATCAAATAAAAGATAATTCAACAAAACATGAAAAATACTTGACAAATTCAAATACAAATTGCAAATATTTCAGACAATAAGAATAAAATGGTTTCGGTTTTAGTTTCAACTAGTTTTTCCAACATTCTATAAAAACAATGCGATAACAGAAATTACGATGAAATACAGCATATTACAATCAATTACGAAGCGATATTTCACAAAGCCAATGATTCGATAAAACGTTCGATTCAAGTACAAACTAGAAACATATTACACATCAATTTACAATTAAAACGTGAGCGTATTTTACATTCCATAAATTGTAACATGTAATAAAATACAGAATATTCAAATAACATAAAAGATATCTCAACCAAGTAAAAAATAATTCCAAATATTTCACAAATTATAAAACGACTGAAACAAAATACAATTCAACGTAAAATAGACTAGTTTTCTCATAAAATATCAAATATTCCACGGAATATCAATCATTCGTTAAAACTCACTTCCTCAAATATACATAAAATATACTACTCGGACAACTTGATAAATCATTATACAATAAATGACATAAAATATTATTTCTCACATGACTTGAAATATTCCACTCGATAAGAAATATTTCATAAAATGACTGATAAAAATTCAATAAAATGTGAAATATTCCAGTCAAATGGAAAACTGTTAACAATGAAATACAACGTATAACGATAACACAGGAAATAGAAGAGTAAAGCGATTAGATACAAAATATTTCACAAAGTAGAAAATAATTCCATTTAAAATAGAAAATATTTCGTAAAATACAAAATTTCAAATATCAAATATCAAATGTTCCAATCAAACGTAAAACTATTTAACGAAATATCAAATATTTCAATACGAATAAAATACAAGTTTAAAATACAATGTCAAATATTTCACATCAATCGACAAAAACAAATTTTTATTTTAGTTTTAGTTCAGACTAGATTTCCCCAAGACATACATGCAACGTTCTATAAAAACAACTTGATAAACACACAGTATCGCGATAAAGTATAAAGTAAGAACAAAAAATGTACAAAATACTCAATTATTCGCAAAATTATTCAAATTATTTCTCCTAAAATGTCAATTATTCGACTAAAACAGAAAATAACTGAATCAATCCAGTGAAAGACAAAATAATTGAATCCATCTAGTCAAAGAGAAAATAATTGAATCAAAAGACAATTATTCGACAAAACAAAAATATTTGACGATATATCAAACTTGCCAATTTTTCATACTAAAAAATTAAAGTATTTTGGTTTTAGTTTCAACTAGTTTTTCAACATATAACCTGACATTCTACAAAAAACGACTCGACGCATCAACCACAAAGTACATGTAGAAAAGTAAAATATCAAACCACCAAATACTAAAATTACAATCATTTACAAAAATCATTTCTTATAAAGACTAGTCATTTCTTGACAACTTCTTTCAGAATGTTCCAACTTGAGCTACATCCACCACTTTCTATCTCAAGCAAACTCTTCTTCACAAATTTTATCCACTTGCTGTTATTTTGAATACTTCGCAAATACAAGTTCAACTTTATCCACTTTCTATCTCCACGAGTACTTCTTACAACTTGAGTTTTGCCCACTTCCTATCTTCATAAACTGATATTCTTCTACGATATAACTTCAGCTTTATCCACTTGCTCTTTATCTTTCACTTTCTGGTTGTCACCTGAAATTGAAACAATTAAAAGTTGTTTTCAACATTTGCAAATGAAAATAAATAAACTTGAAGTATTCCTGTATGTAGTTTCAACAGCTGTCCTGTCTTCTTTTCGCAGCAACGTCTAAAATCATTCAAACAAATCTCAGTATCTCGAAAATTGACATTTCCTATAAACTAACCTACTATCTTACCTTTTCGTAATTACACATATCCCTTCCAATAATAAAATTTCACGTCATATCGATCTAGATCTTGAAATTTCTATTCCCAGTTGGATTCAAATCTTCAACATTTGTATTTACAATTGAATTCAAATCTAGAAAACTATCGAAATTAAACTCAAAAAATCAAAGTACATTTAGATACTCACCTACAACTCAACTTCAAAAACAAATCGAAACGTTAACAAATTCCTCACTCCTAGAAGAAATACATCCCAACACAAGTAAACTAAATTAAAATTTACCAATTATTTATTTCTCTTCAAACGCTTCTTTCTTCACAAACGTTTATTTCTTATCGTCGAAATCTAATCTTCTTATCGTCGAAATCTAATCCTTTCTACGTTTAGAAAACTTTTCAAACATTTTTCTCCAGTTTCCCCTTTCTCAATTTCTCCGTTGTGATTCCAACATTCACCAACAGATGGCGCCTCCATCTCGATTCAAAGGCGCATCTCCAAAAAACCCAAGGCGCCAACTTCGCAAAACCAAACTTCCCAAATTTTTAAATCCTTTGTTTCTTATCGAATACAAGCGTTATACGTATTGCACTTTCTTCCTTGATCAAGTACGAATTATATTACTTACCCGATCGAAATTATTTTCAAATATCCCGCCAAAAAAGGTATCCCGTAATCCGATATTCCCCCTAAAGGGGAGAGGGACGCTCGTCTACGTTTATCTATCTGCTTCCAATCTCCCACAACTTCCGACAAGTGCTGCCATCGTCGGCTTCTCAAGATACCATTTAACGTATACTTTCCATATGCGTCCGAGAAAAATGTAAAAACTAATGAAAAACTTTTAGCTTTCAACGTTTAAACTTTAAAAACTACGTTCGACGGATAAATTTAATTTTACGCAAACCAAACTGTAATTTCTACATCTATCAATTCATGTATAAACTCTGAAAAAAATAAAATTAACTCGATCGATGGATCCAAAGATATTTTAATCCTTCTACATGTAACATTCCATAAATTGTAACATATAATAAAATACAGAATAATTTCACAAATTATAAAACGACCGAAACAAAATACAATTCAACGTAAAATAGACTAATAGTTTTTCCACAAAATATCAAATATTTCACAGAATATCAATTCAAATATCAATCATTCGTTAAAATTGACTTCCATAGATATACATAAGATATACTATTGAGACAACTTGATAAATGATTATACAATAAAATACAAAATATCCAATTCTTCAAAAAAATAAATGACATAAAACAGACGTTATTTCTCATATGACGTGAAATATTCCACTCGATAAGAAACATTTGATAAAATAACTGATAAAAATTCACTAAAACGTGAAATATTCCAGTCAAATGAAAAACTATCCAAACGATTAAATATACATGCAACATTCCATAAATACAATTAAATAAATGATATACAATGAGATACAACGTGCAATGATAACATAGGAAATAGAAAAATAAAGTATCGAGCGATTAGATACAAAATATTTTCACAAAGTATAAAATAATTCCATCTAAAATAGAGAATATTTCGTAAAATACAAAATTTCAAATATGAAACGTCAAATGTTCGAGTCGAAACGTAAAACTATTTCACGAAATATCAAACATTTCAATAAAATAAACAATTCGTACAAATATTTCACATCAATCGACAAAAACGTAATTTCAATTTTAGTTTTAGTTTTAGTTCAGGCTAGTTTTTTCTAACGTGTACGTGCAATGTTCTGTAAAAACAATTTGATAAACACACACAGTATTGCAATAAAGTAGAAAATAAAAATAAAAAATCTATAAGATATTCAATTATTCGCAAAATTATTCAAATTATTTCTCCTAAAATGTCAATTATCCCACTAAAACAAAAAATATTGAATCAGATAATCCACTAAAAGAAAAAATAATTGAATCGATCCAGTGAAAGAGAAAATAACTGAATCAGATAATCCAGTAAAAGAGTACGATTCAACAAACCAAAAAATACTTGACAAAATATCAAACTTGCAAGTTTTTCACATTAAAAAATAAAAGTATTTTGATTTTAGTTTGGACCAGTTTCCCAAGATATAACCTGACATTTTACAAAAAACGATTCGACGTATCAACGACAAAGTACATGTTCAAAAGTAAAATATCAAACGACCAAATAATGAAAATAATCTTAAACTAAAACTGCAATAATTTACAAAAATCATTTCATCTGAAAACTTGACAACTTCTTCACCAATATAACTTCAGCACCTTCGCAAGCTTCACAAGTTTCTTCCTAATCGAGATATTCACTACTTGCTATCTTTGTCGTACATTTACAAATTATTCCAACTTGAGTTTTATCCACTTGCTATCTTCCTTAGTACTAGAACATTCCAACTTGAACTATATCCACTTGCTAGCTTGATAAACAGATATTCTTCTACAAACTTGAGCTTTATCCATTTGCTCTTCATCTTCCACTTTGTCGTTGTCACCTGAAATTAAAACAATTAGAAACTGTTTTCAACATTCGCCAATGAAAATAAATAAACTTGAAGTATTCCTGTATGCAGTTTCAACAGCTGTCCTGTCTTCTTTTCGCAGCAACGTCTAAAATCATTCAAACAAATCTCACTATCTCGAAAATTGACATTTCTTGTAAACTAACAGACTATCTTACCTTTTCGTAATTACGTCTTATCGTTTCCAATCGTAAAACTTCGAGTCATTTCGATCTAGATCTTGAAATTTCTAATCACAGTTGAATTTAGATCTAGTACTATTTACAATTGGATTCAAATCTAGAAAGCTATCGAGATTAACCTCAAAAAATCAAAGTACATTTAGATACTCACCTACAACTCAACTTCAAAAACAAATCGAAACGTTAACAAATTCCTCACTCCTAGGAGAAAACACATCCCGACACCAGTAAACTAAACTAAAATTTATCAATTATTTATTTCTTTTCAAACGCTTCTTTCTTAACAAACGTTTATTTCTTATCGTCAAGACCTAATCCTTTCTACGTTTAAAACTTTTCAAACATTTTTCTCCAGTTTCCCCTTTCTCAATTTCTCCGATGTAATTCCAACATTCCCCAACAGATGGCGCCTCCATCTCGATTCAAGGCGCGTCTCCAAAAAACCCCAAGGCGCCAACTTCGCAGAACCAAACTTCATAAATTTTTAAATCCTTTGTTTCTTATCGAATACAAGCGTTATACGTACTGCACTTTCTTCCTTGATCAAGTACGAATTATATTACTTACCCGATCGAAATTATTTTCAAATATCCCGCCAAAAAAAGTATCCCGTAATCCGATACTTCCCCTAAAGGGGAGAGGGACGCTCGTCTACGTTTACTTACCAGTTTCCAATCTTCTACCGCTCCCGACAAGTGCTGCTACCGTTTGTTTCGTGTACGCTTCTGTCACTACGACTTCTTGCGCGCTGTCGAGCCAAGCATACGCCCACAAAATGACGCCAACATATACTATACATCCGTGGAAAATTGAAACATTAATCGACTGATACTTTTAACTTCGATCGTATGTCACGTTTGAGCTTCCCAATGTATAAATAAAGATTTCTAAAATTCCCATAATCGATAGAATCCCATTCGCAAAAGCCATTTAATTACGCGCAAACGAGAATACAATTTCGAATCTCTTTTTAAACGTAAACGTAAGCGTCGATCCATATGCGAAAAAAGCCGACTATTTAGAAAACTAAATTTCTAAAATCTTTTTTAAATCTTAAGCGCGTACTGTACGTCCAAACAAGGGGGAAAAAGGAAAAATGAAGCACAGAAAGCACAGAATAATTGTAGAAAAATAATTGCCGACAAAATGGCGCCGACATCTCAAACCACCTGCGTTTATATGCGAAAGAAAGAAAGAAAAAAAGGAACTGATAAATAAGAATAATTTCGACACGACCCAGACAGTATTGTAAATATAATTCTCACGACGTGGACCCAGGATGCAGTATCGTCAGGATCACGAGAAAACTACCTGCAGGAAAAACATACACTTTTCGATCCCTTGACTGGAAAGAACACAGTGAGAGTCGGAATATATAAGCGTCAAGACGCCAGTAACTCTAAATTTACTATCTTTCCGCGACAAGCGAATAGTAAAAATAATTATCGGTTCAACGTTGTCTTCCGTACATATCCTTCCATCTCTGTATAAGTATTATTAGTGTAAATAAAACGCTATTCAAAACACTAAAAACTTTTAAAACTACGACACATTGTCTCGCATAAATAAAGCATTGACAAAATAGGTTTAGCGTTGAAACAAAGATTCGTAAAACTCGAATAAAGAGAATACATTATTCTGCATTAACGTTCAAACTGCACTCGTTCTCGATACTTGCAAGTATCCTCTCTTCTAAAATGTTTATACAATTGATTCGAAGGCCGCGTTTGCCTTTGAACCTACTTACTCGAAAGTATACTTCTTCAAAGTATTTATAAAATTTATTAACACAGTTACTTTAAAAGTCGGATAAAATAATTACTCAAGAACGATCTGAGATGGCTTCCAATTATTAAGAAAAAAAAAAAAACCAACATCACACGGAGTTCCCAAGCGGTCACCCATCTAAGTACTATCCGTGCCCAGCACTGCTTAACTTTCGTGATCGGACGAGAACGAGTGCATTCAGTGCGGTATGAACGTTGGTTGACAACACTCTTTTATTATAAGAGTTTTATAGAACTTTTCCAACGTGTAACGATGCAATTTCTTTCACTTTTTTCATTTTATTCGCTTTCGTTCTTTCAATTTTCTTCCATTTCTCACTGTGCGATCATTTAAAAATAATAACCGAGAAAAATAATGTTTGACGAATGAAGAATGCAGTGAAACGTCAAACATATTCTATATATACGTTTAATTCTACTTACAACTATCCTTTCTTTTCTAAAATATTTATAAAAAGATCGAATCAGCCGCATTTCCGTTCTAACGTACATATTTTTGTTTCAAGCATTTAAAGGACTAAAATTGGAATGAAACAATTATCACGTGTTTTAAAATTTCTGGTAAAGTTTACACTCGATCAAAGTGTTCATTCACAATGAACAGAGTGTTTGCATTTATATTACGATTTATATTATATTTACTATCTAGATATCGAAGCTTTTAAGAAATCAAAATATTAGTACACGATCGACAGAGTGTATCGATCAAATTCAAGTTATAACCATCTTTTTTAATTTACAGTCATTTCAAACGTTTAAAACATTTACGCGAACGTTAAATTTAAAACGTTCAAGCTTGAATTTTGCTTTCAGTTTAAGCTAGTTTTCCTCTAAATATGTGTGTACTCGTACTTTGATTCCTCGAGTGCAAAATTGTAAAAATAAAATGTTCCAAAATTTAAAAATTGTTTGTTTCTTTTATCAAAGACGCGTTTAAAAAATGTTATACGTGATACGCTCTTTTTAAGTTAATCAAGTACTACATTCTACTCACAACCGAATCAAAATTAGTTTCAAATATCCCGCCCGAAAATTATTACCTGCGACGAAACGCTTCCCTCCAGAGGGGGACGCTGTTCATAGACATATTTTCATGTAGTGAGTTTTTCCAATGTTGTTTGGTCGTGATTTTGTTCCATTCTTAAACTACGAACGTGACAAGTTATACTTTGTTAGAACTCGTAAATAATAGAAAATTTATAAATTGATATTTTATTTTTATTTTCTCACCATGGAGAGCTGTTGTTAAAAATGTATATATAGTGGACATAAAACAAATTGTTACACATTCGTTAGTCAACGTTTAAAGAAAACAGTTTAATCAACGTTGTAAAATTTAATATATATCTTTGTAATTTCCAATAATATTTAACATAATTTATTAATAATTAATACGGAGTTACAATTCGTAGTACATTGAGTTAATTATCATCGTTGTACCTACAAATCTGTAGCAACCGTTACTCGGCAGCACTTAAAGGCTGCGTTTTCAATAAACCAACTTAAAAACCAACTCGTAAACGTTGGAAAATTTATAAATAGTTGTTTCGTTTGTTTCTTATCGCGGAGATGTTTGACAAGAGTGTTTATTCGTCAAATACCAAATGACTCTTCGAATTCAACTTTCACAACACAATCAAAATTTTTACGTAAGTTGAATCAATTATTAATACTCAAAATTTTTACGTGAGTTGAAACTGAATTATTAATACTTTATAGTACAAATTAATTAAAAAATGGCTCCCCAGATGCGTGCGTATTCCTTTTGTAAATTTTAAACGTGGAAACGAAATGACTGTAACGTGTTTCTTTTCTAAGAAACTTTTGAGTATCGTGTGTATCGCTGTTATATACATTGCGCAACATAAAATGCACAATAAACAAACAACGAAAGAAACTAATTCAAGGAATGAAATTACGAATTTTTGTACGAATTGCACTTTCCAAATTGAATCTTCGACTTTCGTTTTACACTTTTCGTTCGATGCACAATTTTTTAAAGTTAATTGGTATTACAGGTTAATTTCGCGTATAGTATTTCCAATCGAATCTGTGAACGTACTCGATAGCGCCTCATTCCTCAAACGTACAGATTGCAAATTACTCTCGCAAAGTTAATTACACGTTACAATTTATTTTGTACGAAAATAAAATCCTTTGCAAGAAGGATCTTTCGTATCTCTTATTTGCAATTTCACAGAAAAATTTCATTTTTATCGAAATCGATGCTGCGTTGAGTCAAAAGTATCGCGAGCAACGCCGAATAGACGAATAACGAATAGTCTATCGTGTTCTTTATCCGTGACCGTAATTCTACGATTCGATCGATTCGTTCGCAAATAAGAATTTTCATCTTACAGGTTGATAACACGTCAAATTCACAACTATTCGTGTAAAAAACGTGTAATGTACCAATAGTACGATGTAAATGTAACGTATAACGATACAGATGTAAGAATGGGATATTCTGTCGTTGGAGACGTCTTTTCACGTAGCGCTCGTTACGCGTTACGACGCGAATGAATATGCTCCTTTAACGTTACGTGTGAAACTTTAGCAGGAATTATCTTCGTATTTTGTAACAAATGTTTTAAACGTCAAATCCAAGGTGCATGCAACAGTGAATAGATACATTTACGTGATGTGTGACAATTTATAAATTGATACCTATTGTTTTTTTCTTCCAATTGAGTTGCACAAATATTTTAACGCGTTTGAAAAATGGCAGAAATAAATTGGTACGCGTAATAAATAACGTGTCTTACGTCGTTTCTCGATCGATAGAAATTTCTGAGGTATTAATTTTCTTGTAGGATTGCCAAATCTATGAATCGTCGAACGATACAATTTGCATCTTTGGAAGAAGTAACGGAGCATCCCTTGAAACCTGTTGTGATTATGGTAATTATGCACGGTATAGAGTTCAATTATTCGTACGATTATTTTATTACGTACGTAATTTGATACGTGTTGCGTGTATATAATGTACGCGAAAGAATACAAAAATATCGATGTATTGTAAATTATCCGTTTCTAGTTAGTCGATGGACGCAGTGGGACGAAACGTAACGTGTTACGAAGCACGAGCACTGGTTCTTCAACTGCTACCTCAACGCCGACTCACACATCCATCGTTCCAGGTAGTTCTTTGACAGATCCGTTGTTGAGTCATTGTTCTTTCGACGGTTCGGATCCCCTCTCGCAATTTGCCAAGGAAGAGTTAGATCCGTTGTCTAAAATGGCTGCAGACGAGGTTTGTAAAATTATATTTTCTCTCAAATATAAAAGAGAGAACCAGAGAGAGAAATTTCGACGATCCTTTGCGTCGACTGTCGTTTATATGTTATTATTTTAAAATATAATGCAGTGGGATTACTCTTGTAACGCGGTAGTTACTGGTAAAAAATCTATGGATACCGCGGAAGAATTAGTAGAACCATGGTTGGCAAGGCGCACTGCGATATTAAACAAATACACGACGTCGGAAAAGTTATCCATAGTTACTAGTTTCTTACCAGGCGGTGAAAAAGGTATTTTTTCTTTTCTCTAATAAACGATGTTAGAAGAACGAAAGTAGAGAAGAAGTACGAATAGAAACAAACTTAAATACGTTACAGTTGTCGTCAAAGTTCAACCAAGTGGTGGAGTTGTGGATAAAGTACGAACGAGATTGGAACAGTTGGACGACTTTGAAGAAGGATCGATTAGACAAATGTTGGATTTATCCCAACAACAATATACCGCGAGAGTTGAGCAATTGAACAACGAACTCGTACAAGCCTGGCACTCCGACCAAAGAGTCAAAGCGCTCAAAATTGCAATTCAGGTTTTCAGTTTTGCCTTTCGTTCGTTGTGTTTTGATTAAATTCCAAGGAAAAAAAGAAATTGTAAATTAACGCTAAATTGTTTTTCAGTGTGCCAAATTGTTAGTAGATACATCCGTTATGGCTTTTTATCCTGGCAAGTTTGTACTCATCACGGATATTTTGGACATTTTTGGAAAATTGGTTTACGAAAGGCTAAAGGTCAAAGCTGAATATTACAAGTTGGTACAACCACATTTTTTTCTATTTTTATTCGTAGTTCGTTGTAGTTCGTTTATCGAACGTGTGATTTGAGAAAGTAAAAAGTCATTTTCACTGTTTCCACTGTTGACAAAAAGCTATCGCTTTAAAGACAGTTTTTTTTTTGGTCTCGCTGTTACGCAAAGAATACGATTGGAAAATAAATTTCAACTCTTAATTTCAAGTTTTTCAATTTCCCAAGACCAGGAAACAAAGTACCCACGAGTTTACCTGATAATTTCACACCCGATATGGTACCTGAAAATGCGAAAGAAACTTGCAGAAATTGGTTTTACAAAATAGCGTCGATAAGAGAATTGGTTCCACGTCTCTACGTAGAAATGGCGATAATAAAGTCTTACAGTTTTTTAACAGCAAGGTAAAGATGTAAATGTTTTTCGTATAATTATAATTACTATATATAGTGCAGTACGTGTAATTGTACTAAAAATGTCATGCGATATATCGTAATTATACGTACCTATCGTGTTAGCGTCGATTAAAAATAGTGAATCACGTTTCTAGCGAATTCAATACAGCTTTACTACGAATAACGCGAATGATCAGAGGTATTGGAAATCCTCTCATAGCTGTGTATGCCAGATGTTATTTATGCCGAGTGGGATTGGCGTTGAATAAGACGTCTGATTTTGAATTTGTAAGGGAAAACTTTTACGACTTTCTCTTTACGTATCAACAGCTGTTTGGTCAATTCGTGAAAAATGAATTAATCGAACAAAATATGACCGTATATTCTTACTTGAACCTTTATTCGCCAGCTTTGGATTGGATTTTGCAAGTGTTGGTAGCTACAACTTGTGAGAATCTTTTGCAAGATGTACTCTTTCGGTGTAAAAATCAAGCAAATAGGTAATTATCGCTTCTATTATTTCGTTCTCTTGTGTGTTGCGTGCACGTTTTTACTTCGTGAACGCTAATTTTTCGAACGAGATTGAAATATAAAAGTACGTATAGTTCTGTTTTTTCTTTTTTCTGTTTTTAGTTCGTTATTGTTGAATAGTATTTTAACAGCATTTAAACCCTCGTACATCGGAGAACGTGCAATGGATTTTGTAAATTTAATAACTACAGTCGAAGACGATGGTAATTTAACGATGCTGCGGCGAATGACTAAATCGATTTAAAATTTGTAAATTCCGTACGTATGTATCGATACTTTTTCTTAGGTTTTCCACAGTATCTGTTGTACCGAAATTTAGGTCAAAGTCTCGTGTTAGAATCACCGCCGAAACAAGATTGTCAATCGATTCTCAATACGATCTGGAAATATATAACAGAGTTAACGAATCCTACCAAATTTATGCATTGCGTTGAAATTTGGATTCAATTCACTGCTATTCGTTTTTCTGTAAGTTTAAAATTCTATCCAAGTTTAAAAATATTTATTTCTCAAATTTTTTTATTGCGTGTTACAGGTCAACGAGTTGAATTTATTCTTTGGAAAAATAATCGATCGACTTAATCCAAACAAAAATTTCGAACAGTATTACCCGCAGTTGCAAAATATTATCGAAAAAGTAGTATCTCACACGCAAGATTTTGAATCGTTACTCGCTATGGTAATTATTTCTTATCTGTCGTTTTACTTGTAATTTTAATTTTTCTTTTCTTTCTCCTTTTTCAAACAACGTAATTGTTTTTCAGGATAATTTCTTACCTCTCATAGATTTGTTTCACAAAGAAAGCGTTAAAGTTGAAGTGTGTAAGACTGTCGTGGAAGGTGTAAGCGTTCAAACCAGTCCAATTACCGATCCTATTGTTATAAATGCTCTCATGTTCATTGCTAGAATAATGCACGATTCTGTTAGGTAATTTCCTTCTTTTGTCTTTTTCTTTTTTTTTTTTTTCAATTTATGTAATTTTGTACGTTTATTTTTTCGAATATGTTTATATACCCAAATATTATTCAGTGCTCTCACCGTTGAAGATGAAAAACGTCAAATTGGTCAACTTATATGCGGTTTGGTTCAACGTGTCGATTATGGTCGTGATTTCGAGAAACAACTTAATTTTTATGTCGAAGCTAGAGCAGCCTTTCCCAATCTCGACAGTGTTCATATACAACTTGTACAAGTAATTGCTCCTTAATTGCACGTGCTTGATGTGAAACACGAGCGTTGTATTTAGGAAATGTATAATTAAAATTTTTCTCAATGTACGTAGTGTGTTAATAGATTATCGGTCGATACTCGAAAGATTGTTCGTGGACATCACACGAGAAGGACGTCGGCGTTTGTACGTGCTTGCGCTGCGTTTTGTTTCATTACCATTCCATCGTTGACTTTAGTTTATACAAGGTTACAGTTATACTTACTCTCGGGCCAAGTTGCGCTTTTAAATCAGTGCTTGGGACAAGGTAATTTGATTGAAATTCAATTAAAACGTTACTCGCTGAGATTAACCAAATTAATATTGTTTTGTTAGCTGACGCGTGTTTTAAGGCTGCCTTGAGTTTAGTTCCGGAAATGCCCAAAACGATAGATATAGATGGAAGACAGAAAAGTTCGCAACCTTATTTACTTTCGTATTTATCCAATTTTTTGTCAACGTTGCTCGTTGTACCGGTATGTATCACTTGCGAGTAATCAGTCAGATCTGATTTCGTTGTAACAACTTGTAACAACGTAGAATCGAAATGTTACAATAATAACGAAAGATTGCAACGAATTACAGGATAGTCCGGAACATGGAGTTTTATATTTAATGCGAGGTTTACTTAACGCTGTTCAACGATGTTTCGAAGAAAATACGTCCATGAAAACGTATTTATATTTACGCGTGCTTGATTTATTGTCGGCAATTGTTCAAGAAAATTATCCGTATCACGTTGAGAAGGTACGTTGAATAAAAATGAAAATACGTAAAAGAAATTTCGCAGCAGTGTTTTTTGTTGATTTAGGTTGATTCTAATGACAAATTATACGGATCTGATCAAAAATTTATAAGCGAAGTAAACAAAATAAGTTCGAAGATCGTAGAAGAAATTTTATCCCATTTGAAGTATCTTGGTTCTACCGATCAATTGGAGAAGCAAGTGGCGCTTGCGTTGGAACTGTTCAACTGCTTCGTTGTTAGAGCGGATTTACGCGATCCACAATTAGCACATATAGCTGTGAATTTATGGAATTTATCTGTACGACATGGTTTCGTAGATTCAAAAGTCAAGGTAAAAGCCACTTTGTAAGCGATATTTCCAATAAATAAAATTCAACTTTTTTTTTTTTTTTTTTTTTTTAGATGAAAATGATAGCTTATATAGTACAAAAAAGTCACCACAAAGAGTATGAACATTTTGGGGACATATTGAAAAAGATGTTGAAATAAATACATCGACGAACGTAACGAGTGATTCTTCACGAAAGATTGGAATTGTACGTAAATTGATCAAGTGGATGGATAAATATAAACAAACGCCAAAAAAATGGGGGGTTAAACCTCTTTGATTAATTTTTTTTCTTTCTTTTTTTTTAAATCGTACTCGTACGATTGTACGTCACGATTAAATATCGTGATATAATAATGGCAAACGTTTCTTGCCACGTCAGAAGAGGTACAATGCAAATATGATTTTGTATATATCTTCGTCGATATGTCGGAATACCACGAAGGATAGTTGCGTCGAATCCTGTTACGATATTGTTTTTCGATATTGTCAAGTTTTTTACGCGTAATAATAAACGTGTAATAATAAATATTTATACGTTGTAATTGTATCACGTATCGTGTATTGTACGAGTCGTTAAAATTATTATAGAAAAATAATACAACGATATGGAATATTATTATAAATTTCATACATATTGACGACGTATCTTTTTATGGAAGACTTGATTTTGGAAGCCCCGAAGAATGCGTTCCAGCTGGAAGCGTGTAGGATCGTTTCTTCAAAACTATTGTTGTTTCAATATAGATCGAAGAGTATCCAAGAATATATTTGCGTGTTGTTCCGTAAATGTCAAGGCAGGTCTTAATCTTATTGCCGCAGTTCCACAGCCACCGGCTTGAATACCTGTTCGTTAGTTGATAGTTACTTCTCTGTTATATTTTGTTACGTACGTATATCGATCGTTGACTGTTTTAATTTTATCAGTAAGTAAACGATAAGGTTTTCGAAAAACTGCTGTAATTCTATTAGTCATCGATGGACGTTAGTTGGATAAACGTTATATACCTTTGTTCAAAAGTTTCTTAACGATGGCATCTCGTAGTTCAGGCGAGACGCAGTTAAACGCGATAAACGTTCCACGTCCACGTATCGAATTGATGATCGTGGAAAATTCATTTTGTAAACTGGTCAATTGTTTCAACATGTAATCGCCAACGGTGGTAACTCTGTGCAAAAGATTTTCCTTCCTTATCGTCTCTAATACCGCTTCGAGTAATATTATTTTACTAGGATCTCCCATCCAAGTATTGAACACGCGATAAGATTGCTTAGGTCTGTAAAGTGCGTAGATTCTGTTTTTAACGGAAGAGTCACGACGAATAACAAATTTAAAATAACAAACGCGTTTTAGGAGCAAATTTACCTTAAAGATTCGACGTGATAGTAGCCACCCAATTGCATTTTTTTGCTAAAGGTCACTAAATCTGGAGGAGAAACTAAATTAAAATGTTCGTGACACCACATTTTTCCCGTTGGACCGCCTCCAGTTTGTACCTCGTCGATCAACAATGCCGCGTTATGCTGAAACAATAATACCAGCGATATATTTTCAAGTTCCAAGATGTATAGATGATCTACTTTCGACTAGTTTAGCACTGATTTAGATTTACTGATCGACTGGTACTTTTTTCGTTATACGCTGTAATTCTTGAAAAAATTCAGGAGACGCGTGATTGTCACCACCTTCCGCTTGAATTGGTTCAGCAATTACACCAGCAACTGGCATTTTCTTCTCAGTTTTATACTTTTCGAATAACTCCTCTACCTGATGATAAAGTAGTTAGTTGGTAAAGTAACTAAAACGATATTCCCAATGTGCATGTATTATTAATAATAACGCAAACAAAACGATAATTAAACACGTACTTGGGCTAAACATCGTTCGTCTTCTTGCTGATTTTCTCGAACATTTTCGTTCAAGGGATACTTGTAAGCAGGAAATGACGCAGTGGGCCAATCAAACGCTGGAATATCTATCTTATGAATGTATTTGCTGTGAGTCGTCGAAAGAGATCCCAATGTTCGTCCGTGAAATGCACCTGTCGTCGATGTGTCGTTATTTTTTCGACCAATTGATTCGATGTGGAAATCTAACGTAACACTTTGCGAACAATTTGCACGCTCGTGAATTTACCTTTGAACGAGAGTATCGAAAATCGCGGAGTACCAGGAACTTGATTCGTCATACAACTTTCCATTTCTTCTTTCGTAAACGGAGCGCCATTCCTTTGTTTCTCAGCGTACCAAATAAAAATTGTCTTAAATGCATTTTCGTTTGAACAAGAACCACACATCATAGTCGTGATGTGAGATAATCCTGGTGGGGCAATCTGTAATACGTAATAAATATACATATCTGTTACAAGACGTACAATCGTAATCGTATACTTTGATGCGTTAAAAGATAAGTGTACCTCTTTATGTAGCAAAATTTTCTTCAACTTATCTGGCCAATCTTTTCCAGGAAAAACACCTAACGCAGGCCTATTTGCTATAATTTTCTGGTAAAAATGTAAATCGATATATTTGTTATTTGAATGTGATGTGTACGTACGTACGTATACATATAGGTATGATTTCATGATTATCCGATTATGCTTGCAACTATATACACATTATATATATATATATATATACAGATGTAGATAATATTTCAACAACTTGCTTATCGACTTATTAACTGATGCTTTTGTTAATTCGTTCTATATTTTTTCTACGTGTAAAATTTAATTTTCATTCGATCGTGTTAATGCAATAAAATAACATAAATATGCATTTATGGAAGCTGGAACGGAACAAGTTTAGAGACATTTTGTTTTTACCTGATTAACCGGATCTGCCAAAGCTTTTAACATAGCTGGGTGATTGTAGCCGAGGGGCATCGATGAAATTTGCATGTAAACATCGAGCAGAGCGTTCCCATCGATGTCCATGATATAGTTGCCTACTGATTTTTCGTAGTCTGCGAAGAATTGTACGGAAGAAGCTTGCTGCAGATTTCAACATGTAATCCATTTCATCTCTAGTATACATATTTGAAGAAGACTAAATGTTACAAATAACGTATGAATCGTTTTATTACTCAAAAATAATTTGTTACATCTGTTTCTAAAAAATATATTTGACACGTATTAAATATATTATGTTGGAGTCACGTATGAACAATTTCTCTTCAAACGCGCAAGGCGCATACACTTGTACGTGTATGTAACGTGTTGTACATAGGTTTTCTCCAACGAATTAAGCAAAAATAATAATTGAATGAAAAAAAGATTTCGAGTCTCTCTTTTCGTAAGTAATAAAAATATTTGAAATTTGAAGAATTTTTGAAATCGAAAAAACGTACTTGTATCGAATTGAGTTCTTGAAATAAACTACGTGATCGAGGTCCTGGTATTTCTGTTATTACCACTGGCTTTTTTGGTTCCTCCGCTAAAGATACGGCTAGGCATCTTTTCCAAGAAATTGCATGCCCTAAGTAAATCCATAAACGAGTCGTTCTTAATTTAGTTTTAAGAAATTCTAAACACGTATATTTACATGTATATAACGTGATATATGTGGATGCGTGTGTGTAACACACATATAATACATATGCGAGAAATGAATGTAAGATCGTCGAAAGAAATACATATGTATGATAGAACAAGACACGATCTATTTTTATTTTATTTTATTTCCTCTTTCTCTTTTTTTTACAGATACTAACGTCACTAACGTTACTTACCAAACGAATAAATCTCTTTGTTACTTAGATTCCGAGTTGTAATTTTTCTGTTAAATTTTTATTTGTATTTCAACATAGTTACTTTCAATATTATTCTACGCAAGTCTGTATATATTCCTGTATATCAAGTAAAGATAAAAATGTAAAAAAGAAAAATCATTAAAACTAAACTCTAAATTCTTGCCGATGTTCCTTCTTTTTCCTTCGAATGAATCACAGCTCTTCTACGATTCGAATACTCCAAATATTTTGAATATTCTCACATCTTCGCGTGTGGGTACGTAGGTACGTAGGTATCGTTTAGAAAACTTTTCAATACAAGATATAATAACCATGTTCTATACGGAACAAAATGCCTTTTATTCAAGTTTCAAATGTAAGATGTCGTGTTTTATTCCCGATAAGATTTATTTTATTTTAAAGTAGACTAGCGTAACGTGTAACGTGATTTCAATCACGTTCAAAGTTATTCAGAACCCTCGATTTAATAGATCGACCATTTTAGTTTCATTGATGTCAGTTACGAGTAATTGGTTGTCGTATCAACGTACATATGTACAACATAACATTTTGTGCCAACACGTTTATTCGTATACCTATTCGGCATCGTATATCGAGAATCTTTCGTATTTTCTCATAATCTCCCTTTATTAACGATAATCGTCTTGAAACAAACAAATTTCTCATCCACAAAGAATATATTTTCAATTTCGAGCAGGTTGTCGTCTCTTCTGCTTTATTTACCAGCTACAATAACTAACAAGTTACTTGTTGGATCGCTGTTATCGCGTAGAATTAATTTGTGGTCTGTGCAATCGTTATCATAACTGATAGCGATGAATTTATGTATCGTCGAAAATTTCAAAGAGTATATGTATTTAGATGATTATTTTGTACATTGTCCCAACGAGTATCATGTATGTAAATAGATTGCGATGGTAGGTATTATTTCATTACTGGATTTTCTTACGTTTGCAGCTGCTGCATAGCAAACGTAATAAATACTTTTCAAATTGTTATTTAAGCCGTTTTTTAAGCCGTTCGTCTTTTAAACCGTTTTTGAACATTGATAAACGCAAGATCAATTATTTATTACGTTTCATGGAATTTCCTATATGGTGCGGTGCCGATTGAACTTGCTTTATATCTAACAATGACGATCGAAGCATCTGCGATGCACGTTAAATTAAAAATTTTCAATCAAATAAATCTAAATAAATTTATTCGTAATCGCAATTGACCCGCATATTTCTGTACACATGTAGAAAACGACATATACTTACGTTTGAAATTTATTTCTCAAAATACAAGCTCTCTGTTGTTAAATAATCCTGTTTAGCTGTTTAACAAGATACTTCGTACGTATAAACGTCGATGTTTCGTCCAATTGACGTGATATTTCTGATTTCGATAAGATAAGCGACGAAATGGGATTTTTCCTCCTTTTCTTTTTTTTTCTTCGGATGAGAAGGAAATAACGGGGGGGCTCGAAGGTCGAGAAAAGAATAATAGCAGTTTAACCTACCATTGGTATACTTACATACATTTATGTATAAACGTATATCTATATAATACCGAAGCGTGTGATACTTGGAATTGTTGGGTAATTGTTGGATAAACGATACAAAATTTGACCATCTTTCGAAGATAGAATCCAAGTATTCCATTAGAATAAAATGGCCATGGAGCGTAATACATAATAGTGTTTCTACAAAGTATACAAGTATAAACGACAGAACAGTACGACAATTCCACTATTTTCAATCAATTTGCAAACTTTGCAAATTAACATGTTAATTGAAAGATAAAAATTCTATCTCGTGAAAAGCATTCGTTCAACGATATTTTCTACTTTTAGTTTTGATATATCGCTCGTTATATATCATATATCATATTGAAGTGCTAAATTATTATTACAACGGTAAGAAAAATAGTTATTATTATATTCAGAGAATGAGCAAAAGACGAGATTGAAAAAAAGGACATTGACGGAAAAAAGCGGAGTTATCGATTGGCTTGGTTGTATCGTGCGCGGACTGATTTACTGGGCGAAATATACTATATGCTAGCTACTGCTATTTCATTTTGGTTGTTTAAAATTAAAAAAGCAAAAAGAAAGAAAGAATGAATGGATGAATGAATGAATGAATGAATGAACGAACGAACGAACGAACGAACGAACGAACGAAACAAAACTCAAAGTTATTGAATTAGAAAAATTCGTAAAAATAGTTTGTACCTCTGAACAATTGTCGTGAAAATTTTCGGACAGAGAATACAGTTTGACACTTGTTAGCGAGCATCTTGCGTTTGATATACTTCAACACCAGCGGTAGAGGTTAAATTTCACGAGAAATTCAGAGCAGACAAAACGTTCTCCTAGAGGGATAGATTCACACTGACCACCGATGTAACATTCTGCTGATCCTTGCGCAGGAAATGTTTGATCGCCTCCGAAATTGTACGAACGTTCACGAACCGTTCAGTTTCACTTTGACCGCGAATTTTTAATTGAACGTTGCTCGTGATATAATTTTCGTTTGTTCGTTTGAGTTCGAGTTCGATATTTCCAATATTTCCAATATTTTTAATACTTGTTGTTGAAAAATAATAAGGTAAACGAAGGAACGAACGTAGGTACCAACGAGTCACGCTGTCTTACAACCGTGTGAATCAGCCGTGTTTGACTGCCGATATATAAATATGTACTTCCAACCCTATGGCACGTTTTTCGATCAAACACGGACATGTACGAACTTTTACGAATGTTCAAACCTAATGGCGCGATTTATAGTAGGCAGCCGATTCGAATAATCGCTTCCAACTTGAGAAATTCTGCCAGCGCTTGCAGACAATGAAGATTTTCTTATCGTGTCGACGATATTTATCAACAGAGATTCGTTATGAGGTCGTTATTTAATCGTTATTTAAGGTGCCTTAAATTTATTTTCGTACGTCGTGAGTGAATTTCGCTTTCGTTTCTTCGTCTTTTTGTCTTAACGGGAAAACGGAACGGACAAGTTTCGCTTGATATGTTATATATCGAATAGTACGTTGAATTCGCGAATACTATGAATTAACCGTAATCTTATTGCGGTACTAATAAGAGACTTTTACAATGTACAGAACGTGCTTTCGTACGATTGTCCAACAGGTCCAGCTATTAACATGTACCCATGTGTTAAAATAGATACATACGTTGCGAGTATTATCGATGCAATAGCTACGTACGTAAGATGAGTAAACAAACGTACGTTATTATGTACGTAGATATTCGTCGAGACTCTGGCTTTCCCTTTGCGCGACACTAGCGTCTGCTTGATTTTAAAATATACCAGTACGTTTCGTGCGACGAATAAAAATGGGTCTGTCGATTGTTGCGAATAACGACTAACCGAATAATGAAAGTGAAAGTAAAATTTCTGTGCTTTTCTTAACGTACCGTGTTACTTGCGAAACTGGCTTGTTACGAGATGAGATTAATTTCAATGTTGAGCCAATTTCATCTGTCACGTTCGAAAATCTTGCACTAATATTTGCATCGTTCCTGACCTCTTTGCATCGTTGCATACTCACGTACCACACGTAAGAACACGTCCGTTTGCTTGAACGAGCGTGTCAATCCAATTTTGAATGAAACAATCGAAATAATCCATGTATCTTGCGTATATACATATACTTGCGCACGGGTAATTACAGTTGGAGCGATTTAATGAAAATGAATACATGTTCTAGATCCATATAATAATTATTTCAATAAAAATCAAGTTTCAAATTATTATACCAAGTTATTTTTTCAAAAGAATTTTCTTTTTTTCGTGACACGTGACACGTTGGTATTGGTATAGAAAAACAATCACGCTAACAAGAGGCATTCTGCCAGTTTCGTAAATAATAAACGTGTGTTGTCAGCAGTGTCTCGTTGTCAGTGTCGAATGACTTTCGATTTGGTGCGATGGTTTCGCAGATTTGCTCCACACTGGTATTATTATGACCGACTGTGGAAACTAAGCTGACTGTTGATCCTTTGCTCTCGGATTTCGGATGCTATTACTCTTGGTGGTGGTAGTCGAGTTTTTCGGCTGTGGCGGCCCATGCTATGTCGCACGAGCATTATTCGTTCGCGCCAACGCATTCGAGTCTGTTCGTTCGACTGCGCGACATCACGACTGCTGTATGTTGCCACTTTGTTGCACGGTTTGTTCGATTAATAACACTCCCTAACTTAATTTTGTGCACGCAAAATTTGAACGAGATTTGATTTTATTTATTCCTCGTTTCTCGTTGAATACCATACGCTTTTCTCGTTTCAACGGTTCAACGTTTCAACGCTTCAACGTTTCAACGTTTCAACGTTTCAACGTAGCGAACGAAATTTACGAAATTCAAAGGTGATCGTCGAATAGAGGAATCTCCTCTAAAAAGATTTTTCGTTGATCCAGCCAACGAGTGACCTAGACAATTTTCACCTACAGCGATCGTTCGACCATCGATATTAAGATTCTGATCACGCGCTCACCAGTAAGTATCCTCCCGTTCTTGCGGTACCGATTGCACGTTGCTTATTTTACGATTTACATTTCACGATCATATATATACAGTTTCATCTGGCAAGAACCTTTCGAAACGGTTTTTCCGCTAAATAAAGTTGAAAGATTCACCTCGACAAAGACCATTTGTGAGTTCATTGTAAAGGAATCGGCTCGCACCGAGCGGGGAATACAAAAATTTTTTTCGAATAGATTTCCTTCATCTCCAACAAGTTGTTTAACGGTTGTAAATTTGTTAGGTTACGAAGTAATCGATAATAGTTTTGACGGTTTATACAGATTTTACAGATCCAGTAGCGCAGCTACTACATAAAAAACATTCGAGAATTACACGATCGAATAGAGCGTGATGTTTCCTTTCTACTAGCTAGAAATTAGCCAACGCCGAATCTATGTTTTTCGATTGTCGAATTTCTATTTTATTCGTGACCTTGACAGAAACATTGACTGAAGCCTTGACTCAAGAGAACCGTCCGATTCCTTTCTCTCATTTTCACTATTTTACATATTTGTTTTCAATACAATCCTTTTGTCGTTAAACTCAACTTGAATGTAACGAAGGTGACTGAAAACTGACTTATCTGAAAAGAAAGAACCTTTTAGAACCATGAGCGTTCGCATGTATGCGAAAATACGAGTATGAAATTTCACATATCTGGTCACGTATGATACAAACAACGCAATTGTTCGAAGGCGTACTTGCATTATGCTGTGAAAAAATCATCGCTCGAGTATCGCTTCGAATTTTCAAAGGACGAGCGAGCAATCCATTGTTTGCCTTTCTCGTGTCTTTTGTCCATCTCGTGTCTATTGTCGTCCGAAATACGAAAAGATGCAAAAGTTCCACGAAAGTTTTACGATCGAATCTGAGTCTCGATAAGTATATTCGAAAGTGGAGAAAGAAAACACGTTGCATATTTTCAATTTTTTCGAATGCATTGTGATTACGATTTTGGTAATGTTTTATCAGCTGCACGTAATAATTTTGCTATGTAAAATCGTAACGATTTAACGGTTATTTAAAGACTCTTGTTGATTTTTTTTGATATTCTGACATTTGCAGAATTGGAAAGTACCTGATAAAAGGAACGTCACAAATATTGTTATTAATATCTCTGTACGTACGTCATTTGATCGAATTAAAGTGCACGAAGTAAGTAAGTAAGTAAGTAAGTAAGTAAGTAAGTACAAGTAACGATACGAAAAAATATTGCGATACGGATGCTTTACGGATGATGCTTTACGTGATTCGTAATACGTGTATCCAGATTTTAGTCGTCATCAACCTTCGACGATGTTCTCGATGCAAAAGGCTAATGTCTCTCTTAAAAACCTTTCAACTTTTTCTCTTATCTGTTATCTCGTGAACGTGCTACGCGCATGTTAAAAGAGCGAATGCTGATTTCGGATATTCCTTCCACGATTCGATTACTCTTCCATTCCTTCCAATTTTTTTATTTATTTTATAGATACGAAACAACAATTTTCACAGTTTCTTCTGAAATGTCGTTCAGTTTCTGTTCTGAAACGTTCTGAATCAAAATTTCTTCTCTGCAATAATATCGTTACAAGATTTTTTTCTAGTTGATCTCCTTACAATCAGACCCCTTAGAATTTTATCATCTATTTTTTGTTTAATATTTGCAAATACAATTGAAAAGTAAAAATTAATCTTTTTGCTGGCCTTAATACGTATGTAAAGATACATATGTACGTACACGTATACTCGAATATGTTCTTTCTTTCCAAATTTAAACTTTCGATTATTTTCGTATACGTGTACATAGAATATGTATGTAGAAAGAGGAAAGAAAGCAAAGAGAACGTTAAACTTTTTTTTTAACACACACGACTTTAACCAAGTACATCTGTAAGTACGAACATGTGTAACTATCGTCTAATTGTCGGTTGTTGCGTGACTTTTTCGTTTCATCTTTTTTTTTTCGTAATTCTTTCATCTTCCTCTAGTGTTGAGACATATATTTTTATTATAATTTATATACAAGAAACTTTGAAACAAATTGCATTTTTGGGACGTTAAATCTTAATTATTATGATTCTATCCAACGCAATTATATGAATGTACCCAGGAAAAGCTCGGATATGCTTTTGTATAGCTTTTAAGCTATTTATATACATAAGCTGTCGTGATTATTACATTACCAATGGTAATGTAATGGATCGTGTTCGATAGACAAACGGATGAATCGTTATTACTCGACACTCGTTAACGTTAGATCGCATCGATTGCAACTCTGCCGTGTATCCCAATAAAAAATTTCGATTAGTTACGTACAGTATCTCTTTTTTTTCCATATATTTATTAAAATATTTCCTTCAATCCTTCGACTATCTTGTTCGACAAGAAAGAGAAAAATATGATTGAGATGAAAACGGTCGTTGATTTTGTATGTATATAATATTTGACGAACAATATTTCACGAAAAAATAGCTTATTAAATTGTCATTCGGCGACATGAAAAATATCTCACTATCCGATAAAAAAAAAACACAAGTTGGTTAAAAGCGAGTAAAAAAGACCTGGTTAACCTTCGCCGTTTTGGAGAAAGGCGATACACCGATTTATCTCGAGTTACCGAATTCCGTTGATAAAGGAACGAAAGGGTAAGTTTAAGAATATTGAAATGCGGAAAAAAATTTCCGTCATATATATGTATATGTAAATGGAAAAAATATTAATCGCTAGCTGTACTCGACAAGTGTCTTGATCTGGTTCTAATACTGTATGTAGTATATTTTTCAAAAGTAATCGAAAGTAATCGAAATTTAGATAAAAGTCGATCGTTTTTCCCAAATTACGCACCGTTTGATTATTTTATATCGTTATTACTTGTACTTCTTTGTGAAATCGCCATAAAGATCGCTGATATTTTCCAAATTTTTCCTTTTTCTTCCATTCTATCTATCTTACAGTTGCTCTATTATTCTAACATGACACATTCTCGTTATTATTATTTTGATATACTTTTCATTCACGTATGATTTGAAAGGAAGAGAGTATTATTGTATTTCAATGGTACGGTGCCTCTCATTGTGTTGTTTCATCGCAAAATGATCGAATTACATCCTGTAATATATAGTAACAAAAGTACGTTTGTTCAACATCTACGACGTTTAATTCACCGTATGCTAAAACATATCAAATTTTAGATACGTGTAAGTATATTACGGGTTTTATAATTCCATTGATTGTCAAACATGTCCACTCACGTGCAAAGATATTATCGTTCGACTGGTTTAATGTCAGTCTAAATTTATGCTAATTTCATTCGGTATTTCAAATTAACGTACGATCATCGTGTAGTAGGTACAACTTTGACAGGTATTATGGACATTAAACTTTTGGAATAGATTTCTTTTGATTCTGCTATAACTTATGTACATGAATAATCTATGTAATTATCGTGCGCTTAAATTTTTTTTTTACTGGAATAACGAAACAAGTATTGTTAAACTCGAGCGCATATGATAAATTTGTGATTATTAATAATGAAATAAATGAAGAAAAAGCTATAAATAGAGAAAACTACATCTTTGATTTGAAGAAAAATTGAAAAATTTACATTTCCTTTCAAATCTATATATATGTATATATATATATATATATATATATATATACATACATAAGTATGAATGTACGGGTGTATTAAAATACATTACTACGTTATATTGCATTATACGAAATGTAAATACGAATCTTACCCATCTACATATGTATACTTACGAGAAAAATGTAGGTATGCACTTGTACTTTTCTATCAATTTCGTTGGTTCACAAAATATTTTCTTACGCAAAAACGTGGACATTCGTTTCAATTGTCAACTCGGCCTGATTGATATTCACCATGTATGTATACACGCGTATATACGTACGTATGTACATACTTACATATATTTATATTCTTACGAAAGCTTTCATTTCCACTAACGAATTCAATTCATTATTTTTTTTCATTTAGTTTATATATTCATATGACGCCACTTGACGATCATTTTGATGCCACTTATTATTCTCACATGATTAAAAATGAGATATAAATAATCCTATCGTACGTAAATCAAAGCGGATATTATTACTATCGTTGGCTAATTATGTAAATGGATTTTTTTTTAATTTCACAACAGTTGAAATCTCTGCGCCTTCGCGAGTTCATTGTACTTTGTTACAATACTAAGCACAGTTTCAAGGACACTTCGTTCGATTCATTTATTACCGCAATGTCATATTATTGTTTCATTAGCGTTATCATTATCATTATTGCCATCGTCATCTTCATCGTTACTATACAAATTTGATTTTCTCAAAAACGAAATTATATTTGTTTTCGTACATGGAATAATTTCCTGTCTAGGTATTCTGCCAGAGAGAGAGAGAGAGAGAGAGAGAGAGAGAGAGAGAGAGAGAGAAAGAGAGATTTTTTGTATTTTATCATTCGAAAAGTCTTAAATCTTATTTTAGGTGGTCATGATTAGCAGATATCGATGTCGGAATATAATATTTTCAATAGCCTGTTTCTTTCTTCAGGTAAATATAAAACATAGTTATCGGACATACGATACAATCGTTATTTCATTTGAATTTTACAAAGTTTGATTGAGAAACACAAAATGTTAATGCGTTTGTTCCAATCTGTGATAATTAATTATATATAAATTGCGAATTATATCTTTTGCGTTCGTTCAAAACTATTTTGATAGATAAATAAATTTGCTTTGTTTGTTACCAAGAATTGTAAAATTGCAATTGTAAATTCTTTTTGCAGTGAAATATTTCTAGTTGTATAAAGTAATAATTTTTAAGGTTCCTAATTGCATTCGTGTACATGGTCATGGACGTTTAATGGACCCACCTGCACGAAATAGTATGTGGCGTTTTGGATATCCAAATCCTGTAAATTACAATGATAACGAACTCTTCTGTGGCGGATATGCAGGTTCGTTATTTCATAATGATTAACTTAATGATAAATATCTACCAACTTGATATTTATATCTACGTAGTAAGTGAAAGATACGGAACGATACAGAAACTTGAACGTAGATTGTATGATAGATAGACGATGAATAAAATACAGCTTGAAATTTATGTCGCGTTACGTAATATACGTATTTAAGAGAGATTCAAGGGCTTGGTGTAAAAACCGGTCAGCTCCACTTTTCGTGGAGCCGTCAAGATCGACTTTTCACTTTTCACATTTAATATATACAGTATATATACGCGTAATAACGCGACGGGATCACGAACCACGTATTTATGTAGTATATTGTACGATATAATTATCGGTTATAGTGCAATGGGTGGAGAACAAAGGTCAGTGTGGAGTTTGTGGCGATGCTTATCACTTGAAAGAACCGAGACCACACGAAGCAGGTGGCGAATATGCAAAGGGCACCATTGTTCGGCATTACACGGTTGGTCAGGTGAGGTTCTCTCTTTCTACGTTTTGAATTTTTGAAATTGAATTCGTCGAATTAAATCGATCGAATACATCGTGCGAACCTATATTTTTATAGGATATCGATGTTGAGATTGAACTTACAGCCAACCATTTAGGAAGATTCGAAATGTATCTTTGTCCAAATAACAACCCAAGGCATGTGGCAAGTCAGGAATGCTTCGATAGGTAATCAAAATTTTTCATGACGTTCATTTATCTCGATACTAATTTGTGCAAATGTATCTTTTGTACCCGCCTGTCTAGTAAAAACACTATACGCGTGACACGCGTATTTTAAATTGCTTTTATGCTTACTTTACTTCCCATTGCATTCTTCGTCGTTGTTAGTTGTGTTTGTTGTAACGTGCAATTGCGATTAGTTTGTTTCAAAATACCTCGTATTGTAGTAGTATGTTTAAATCTTCAAGATTTCATTTTATTTCATTTTATTTTGTTACCAATGTACCGTAGTATTCGCATAGATACGTACCTACTCCGTTGAATTTTACCGATCTATAAAAATAATACGGTAATACGTATGTACAAATATCGTACTAAAAATATTAAATTTAAAGCGTCTTTTGTCAACAGCAACTTTATTAGACAGCAATTATTACGTTACGTTATTACACTTTTCAAACTTTGTATCAAGTTCGGATAATCGAGAGGAAACATCTCTTGGAAACAAGTATCCATCGTCGTGCGCGTAATTATCTTCTTTTCAAAGATAGACTCGCAACTCTGATATAAAATAAAATCGTTGCTCAAGGTATCCGTTGTATGTATCTGGGACTCGGGACGTTCGATTTGAGATACCTGTGGACACTGAAAGAAAAGCTATATTTCGATATAAGGTAACTTTACCGCCCTACGTCACTTGTACGCAATGTGTGATTCAATGGAACTACTACACTGGTTTGTATTTTTTTACGTAATATTTGCTTCTATAGATATAGGCTTCGCTACATCTACTTGTAGCTAATTATTTTTGCAATTTTTACTATTGTTACTATTGTTTCTTCGAATTGAAAGAAAAGCTGCTATTTAAACTTATTTATAACGTGTATGTACGTTTCTAAAATGCGACAGTACCGCAGCGTTCAAATGTTTCAGCTGTATATTTAACTATTTATATTTGCGTACTGTAAATTTGCGTAGATTTCCATTTCCATGTATTACGAATAATAATAATTGTTAGGTAATATGTGGGGCACTTGTGAAAATGGAACTGAAGCCAACGGATGTGGAAGACCGGAGACGTTTCGAAATTGCGCCGATGTGAGCATTGTTACCAGCACGGCTGGAGTTCCACCCCTCTTTGTACAACAGGACAATCCCTTTTTGCTCTATTACAAAGACTACCGTTCTCCAAACAACATATTCCCACTCGTCGTTAGGTAAATGTACATTCCTGCAATTAACAAGCAGACCAAACTTGTTCGTAAAAGCTGTTTTTCGATTGCAGATCTCAAGTGTGCGTGTCCACTTTCCTTTACCGTCGTATACCAGGAATGAGCGACTGGTGTCAAACTAATTGTCTTCGCTATCCGCCAAATTGTCCAGCAGCTATTTGTCAATGCCCGTAAGTTGTTTTGACAATAAGATCGTATATCTTTTAAGATATCACCCTTAATTCGAGAATTTCTTAATGACAATTGCGTTTTTCGATAATAACGTAATAATTATTATTTGTTATTTGTATACCTACAAATACCTACCATGTACATATATAGTATCATTCTCTTTTGGGGAATGTCTTGCAAAAGCTGTTTTGTAGGAACAAACTTTTTGACAAACTATTCGATCGAGCCAAATCTATTTCGTCGATTAAATCTAAATTGGGCCATGTGTGTGTGTGTGTTTTTGTGATATTTTTTTCAACTTTGTACGAATGCTATAATCTTTTCACTCGTATAAAACAAATTTGCAGCAATTCCATGATTTCATACGTATTACTATGTAAATAATCAATGTTTCTTTGCTTTATTTAACAAAGAATAGTGATCGTAGTTTGTCGAAGAGTGAAATTTTATGGAAAAATTTATTAAACGTTTCGTCGTATGTTTTGTAACAGGGAAGTGTGCGATGCGATCGGAGACATTGCTGGCAAAGACGGCGCGAGTGTTTATTGTATGGACAAGTGTCTGGTTTATCCTTCCAATTGCCCTTCGGAACGTTGCCGCTGTTATTAAACAAATTTCAATTGAACGTGTCAGATAATTCACTTCGCAAGGAATTGAAACGCTGTACTTTCGACGATGGTTCTGTATCTATTTGCACCTATTGATGCAAGTTAACAGAATTGTTGTAGGTAATATTTTTAATATTTCAACGACTATTTGTTATGTTTTTGGCAGAAACAACTAGAAGACAATTATTCGAATAAAAAACATCTCGTCAAGCATCCCCACTTGTGAGAAATTTAATTAAAATTCAAAACTAATTTAGCAAGTTTAATTGGCCCGTTTTTTAATTGGCATCTGCTTTTACGTTTGTACAGAAATGTACGATTGATATCTGCTATTAAACAACTTCCACACCATAGATAACTATCCAATTTATTTCGTAACAACTTACATTACATACATACATTAATAAGCAGATATTTGATAATTGCGTATTCGCTATTTTTTCTATTTATTTCTTATACGATGAATTCCTACTATCGTACCTACGTACGTATTATTGAATAATATATGTAGGTACGTGATATTTGTTAGATTAAGATTAAATGGTAAAAAGTAAGCTTATTTGATCCAGTAAGTAAGTTTATAGTACGTTATCGTCGTCATTATCGTCATTTTTGCTACTTATTTTTACTGCTATCTAGCTGTTATTTATTCAGTACGTACGAATTAGTTACATTCGTTGTGCACGATACAGCGTAATGAAATAACATCTCGTAGGGACGCGGATCTCTGTAAAGATTTGTACGACTATAGATGAAAAGTTTGAAAATTTGTTATTTTTCTTTCTTGAATGAATAAAGGAGATGTCGGGAATATTCAATACGACACAGAATTTAATCTCACTATGGTGTATTTAGTGTTAGGACATTCTATTGACAGCTTAAAATAGTACGCATATATCACATATTATATAGGTATGTAACGAATAACATTCTCTCTGCTTTTACGTATACGTGTGCGTGTGCATGCGTACGCATACATACCTACATACGCGTAAATGCAGCTACATTTAACAAAACAGTCATTTGTTTAATTATAAGCCGCAAAACGTTTTCAATGCAACAATTGTCTTCACGCGTATTATACGCAAGTACTCACATACTCGTGTGTGTGTGCGTGTGTGTGCGTGTGTGTGCGTGCGTGCGTGCGTGTGTGTGTGTGTGCGTGTGTGTGTGTGTGTGTGTGTGTGTGTGTGTGTGTGTGTGTGTATGCAAGCGCGTGTGCGTGCGTATGTACTTGTATACCCACGTACATGTACTTGTGTACCTTGTATACGTATTATACAGGTGTATTGTTCATCGAATCGCGTTGCGGTCGGCCGAGGTCCGATTTCTCAGTGAAAACTCGTAATTTGTTTAATCGGCTTCGATTAATACCAACATATCTTGTCGGTTCAACCTTCTATATACTTTTTTCTTCTTTTTGTGTCTATACATTGTTGATACTTTACAAAACTATATACACTAAAGCTTTTTACGTCGTATAACATATCGTTTTCAAATGTCTAAGTAGTAACGTGTTTTATCTGTTTCATTTTTTTGCATGTACTTTATTATATGTATGTGGTAATAATTACTTATTCAGTGAACAATAGTCTGTTCAACGTGTCAATAATAATACAGTTTCGAAACAAGTTGTGACAGACGCATCGCAAGTCACTAACGCGATCTAACTAATACAAAGGTCATCGTAAATACTTACTTATTTACTTACTTACTTACTTACTTCGTTTCCCCTCATTTATACGTACGTCCTATTGTAATATCATTATTTAAGCAACTATTCAACGTCCACAATTTAAAATGTAACGAAATCCATACACTTGGACTCGATTTTTCAGAGACAATTTTCGGTTATTTCCATTGATAGTCTAATTTTTATCATTGCTTGCATACAGAACGTTTCAACAACTAATACGTAATACACATAAATATATATAATTTTGTATCATAACATCTGTTCAATCGATCCTTTCTTTTTCTCTTTTTGCTTTTGTTTCATTCGCAAATCTTTCATTGACAATGCGATTCGCAAAAAGAATGTATTTCTCTTTTCTTTTCGTTTCCTTTCCTTTCCTTTCGTTCATTGTCAAATATCGCGATACAGGATCACGCCATAATTGAAAATAATTGTCGAGGATTTCAAATGTAGGAAATGTACATACATATCAGGATGCGTTTCTCAACTGTTCTGCCTCGTGCAAATGTATTTTCTTAAAATTTCTGAATTTATTTCGTTATCGATGTTTTTTTTTTTTTTTCTTTTTTTGAATTCCTTCCAATTGTATCTTTCTTTGAATCGTCTTTACGAAAATCAACGTGCGTTTTAACCAATTGAAATTGAAACGATGTTTCTCTTTGAGTCGATGATACAAGAACAACAGCATATTACTGAATAAATGTTACATCGGTGCGGTAAGAATCTCTCTACGCTAGTTTCTCAGTTCTATTAGTATAATTCACTAGATACGCGTGTTTAGCACATTTGTTAAAACGATTTGGCGATGGATCGATCTAATACAAAATACAGATGAAACATCTCGGGACACGTCAAGGATCGCTGAAATCTTGAATCGGTCACCTCTTTTCTCACCTATGTCGCTTGATTAATCATCTTCTTCGTCCTTGTCGATGTATTCTTTTATTATTACTTTGTTTTACTTTTTTTTTTTTTTTTTTTTTATCGAAACGATGAGACAGAATACTAGCTATTCTAAAACTTAGTTAGTCTTAGAATCTTTTACGTGCATTTTCGAGGGAGAGGCAAATTTCAGGTACGTTTTCAGTCTTTTCCTGGTAAACATGGCTCATTCTCTCATCTAGCACAGTTGTATCGTAGATATTGAGGGATATCGTAGATATGAGGAGATCGTCGTATCGGAGAACAGTAACAGTACATAAATAAGGATAAGTAATGAAAATTGTGATAATTTTAATAATCGACTTTACTTCGAATACCTCTGTATAATTCCAACAATCGATAACCGAATCGAATAAATTTCAATTTTCCGACTAACAGCAATTTCATTTACTCGAATAGATCTTAAAAGTTATTTACTGTTTGGGCTAGGTCTAGATTTTATCTGAGTCAGGCTTACCCGTAAATTACCCGCTATACTTTAAATTGTATTTGTACTATTGGCGAATCTAAAAATCGAGGAAAGATATTAAGAATTATGAAACAAACGTACGATTGTTTCACTTTGTACATAATTTGGAAACATTAAAGTACGAGGAACAACATAATCCGAATCGTACGATTAAATAATATGATATTTCTTTTTCTTCGTTTTATTTACGCTTGTCTTTATCCGAAAGCTTGACACTCGAAACTCGTTCGGCAATCAAATCTCTACTTTGCGTCGTACGAGACAATTCGCATCACAAACAATAACGATACTTACTGTTAGCTTAAAATAGAAATTACAACAGTGAACTGTTATTTTGAAATTTTGTATATACTGCGTCAATTTAAAAATATTAGTGCCTGCTGAAAATAATGATAATGAATTATAAAAAATATTTCGTAAAAATTTATCCAACGGTGCATATCGGTATTCATCTTCAAAATAATAATATCAAAATAATTATCGATCGTTATAGTTTGTTGTACTTTGTTGTCGTTTATGAACACTGTCTTTTTATATTCGTAATACTGATATCACCGCCATCACCATCGTCATCATCACGAACACCACCATCACCACCACCACCACCACCACCATCGTCATCGTCGTAGTCGTCGTCGCAGTCGTCGCCGTCATCGTCGTCGTTGTCGTCATCATCACGCAAAAGTGCACACATTGCGTCGCTAATATCGCTAATGAAAAAATAATCGCCAACTGATACACACATTCGCTACTATGACCTTTATATATGTCGATGAAACGTTTCATTTAACCGATTAATGGATAAAAACACGTCAACGTACGAAAAAAGAGAACGTGAAATCAGATGGCGCTTAAAGATTCAGGACGCACAACGATCCTTTCGATTGCCCCTTGTATTGTACAATAACGACGAGTGAGTTAGTTAAACAATAGCAAGTAGAATCAATCTATTATCCATGATCTGTGATTCAAATTTTAACGACGGAACAGTAATGCGTTATGTATATCAAGTATATAAAATGTCTCTGCAAAAAGAGAACAAAAATAGCTTTTTGATTCGTTTCGAAGCTTATTTGCTATAATAATTGTTGCATGCTTCATCGAACGAAATTCTTCTTTTTTTTTTTAAAAGGTGGTATATACTTACATATGCGTGCATATGCAAGTCAAGTCGGAATCGTTACTATTCACGAGTCATCGCAGTTCGTAAATAAGATTTATTTGTCAGTCATACGTCAAAACTACCTTTGCTAATGCTGGGACTAACGGAACATTTTCAATATCTATATCGTATTCATTATGATTGGTATATTATATTCATTTTCATAGGGACTGTAATACGTCACTTTTAACTTATTAATCAACTATCTAATTTTCATAAGGATCTTTACAATAGTTAAATTGAGCTTTTGAATTAACAGTATGATCGTCGTGAATACGTTAGATTTCTTAAGACTAGTCTCGAGTGCCCGAACTTTCATTCGAAATTTATTACACTATCGTTACTAAACTCATTCCTATTAAATATGTTTTGTACATAAATACAATGTAACAAATGTCTGTGTTGAAAAAAAAGGAAAAAAAGGAAGAGAAAGGAAGGAAGGAAGGAAGGAAGGAAGGAAGGAAGGAAGGAAGGAAGGAAGGAAGGAAGGAAGGAAGGAAGGAAGGAAGGAAGGAAAGAAGGAAGGAAAGAAGGAAGGAAGGAAGAAAGGAAGGAAAGAAGGAAGGAAAGGAAGGAAGGAAGGAAGGAAAGAAAGAAAGAAAGGAAAGAAAAGAAAGGAAAGGAAGGAAGCAAGGAAGGAAGGAAGGAAGGAAGGAAGGAAGAAGGAGGAAGGAAGGAAGGAGGCAGGAAGGAAGGAAGGAAGGAAGGAAGGAAGGAAAGGAAGGAAGGAAGGAAGGAAGCGAAGGAAGGAAGGAGGAAGGAAAGAAAGAAAGAAAGAAAGAAAGAAAGAAAGGAAAAAAAAAAACATATTTTCAAAGAATATATAGGAAATAAATTAATACTATCTGTATTTATATATGTATAATTCAAAGTAACGATAAAACTTCGCTATTGTTCGTAGTTTCAGTTTCAAAGATCTTTCGATTTAAAAACAAATCGATTACCGATCGATTACCGATCGATTACCGATCGGTTTTGTCAATATATATTAAAAATAGTAGCACAATGTCTCTCGATCTTGTGCTTTTATCTTATATCGTGATTGTTAATCAATCTTTTTGTTACATAATCTACAATGAAATTAATCCTTTCCATTTATTACACTACGTACTTCGTCAAGTATGAGTGTTTTATCATTCTGTGTTTCTAATTCTAATATCTTATGATACAAGACAATACCATTCTGGTATTTAATAAGCAGTCGAATAAATTCACCAAAAAATGAAAAATTGCATCCTTGAGTTCAAGTGCAATAGTTTTGTCAAATATTTCTTAAACGTAAGTTTCTATTTTCGATTTGTGGGATCTGAATATTGGGGCAGTAACAATACTCAGAACCCAGTAATAGTACTAATAAACGTTACATCTCGAGAAAATTTCTCTCTCTCTCTCTCTCTCTCTCTCTATCTCTATCTATCTATCTATCTATCTATCTATCTATCTATCTATCTATCTATCTATCTATCTATCTATCTATCTATCTATCTATCTATCTATCTATCTCTCCTCCCTTCCTCCCCCTACCACCTTTTCTTTTTCTCTCAAGAGAACAAGACTCGATATTCTCTGTAATCAAACAAACGAATCGTTATTATTATATTCTTCTCTCGTACCTTTTCTCTTTCCTTTATTTAATTTCAACTCGATCTAATTATAGACAGCAACGATGTAGTAACGATTTACAAATATCTAGGATCAAAATCCAACAATTTCGTTTTATCTGTACTTTTCAAAAGTCGTTAACAGGCCGTTGTATTGTATTATGAGGCCGTAAGCAGGCTACATAGTTACATTAAATAGTTGTCATTGGACACTTATTATGTATCGAATAAATGTATGACTAACATTTAGATTAAACGACAAACATCGCGACATTGAAGTGATCTTATCGAGTGAAGCTAATTATAAGTGATCTAAATCGCTTAGATGTTTTATGGTATTTTATGAATATTTTAATTTACCGTTTCGTACTAATTATTTAGTACGATGATACACTATATGTAATAGTAAAATTTCTCTTTTCTCCGTACGTACTGTTTACATCTTTCCATTTATAGAAAATGAAATTCATTTAAAATTTCATTTTCACCTGCGATAAAAGAACTGCGATACAGAACTTACTGTAATGTACCAAACTATTCTTCGTTGCAAATAGTATTAAAGAAATTTGCGTGCTAAGGGAGCGGTCAATGGGCTCATGGTTGACTAGCACCCATAGAATGCATCTTTGCGTTTAATACTTTTGTAGAATTCTACTTTTTGTAGATCGATTTAGAGATTTTTATCTTTCAAGATGCGTGACATTTTGTCTAGTCTGTTTGTCCTTTTAATCGGGTAAGTATTAATTATTATTTCATTGCGTTGGATAGAGAGATATAATTCTATTTGTCACATTTACAAATTGCGCCTCTTCTGTGCCGATTATCGAATCTAAATCGGAAAACGAGACGTTTCCGTATACAGGAAATTATTTAAATTTACAGAAATTGAGAATAAAATTATACACTTTTACGTTATGCTGCGTTAATTGTGAGACTCCAGACAAAATGATCGATAATGTTTCAGATTGAAAATTCGTTACGTGAGAGTTTATTATAACGATTTAAAGAAAGCTCTACTGTATACACATTATCGATCGTATATTCGAAACAACTGGCGATTGTTTTTTTATTGTTAAACACGCGCGAATATCTTTTTTTACGTATATTTTTCATTTTTTTTTTTTTTTTTTTTTTTTTTTTTTTTTTTTTTTTTTTTTTTTTTTTTTTTTATTTCGTTAAAACGATTCGGATATATGTACCTCGGAAAATGTTAGAAATAAAAAATAATCCGACGAATCAGTCAATTTATCGACATTGATTGAAAATGGAAAAAAGAAAAAAATAATAGCCGATATTTCGGATAGCTCGGGCACTCGGAACTTGGCAAAAGTGAAGTAAAATAATAATCAAAGTTGCGAATGTTTACATGTAAAATTTATGTATGATTAGTACCAAGTGTCAAGTTACAAGTAACCTAAAGTCGCATAGGTTTTCACATAGGGTGCATCCACTCTACAGTTTTCCCTGAAACAAACGTTGTGGACGTTCAGTTTGTTACTACGTCGAGTTCTTGTTGTTAATCAAAGAAGCTAGCGTTCCAAGATTCATATCGTGTAAATTCAAATTTGTTACACTGTAATCGAAATTTTAATAATACAGGATTCAAATACCAAGATGTACGTACGTAATAATAGTTTTTGTAAATTCAAATTCCACAGTTACAATTTATAACTTGCTAAGAAAATAAATATAAATACGTTCAAATACTAAATAATTTAAACAACTTGGACAGTTGTAACAGATAGATTAGATAGATTAGTAACAGTTAGCTAAGCGGAATGTGTACTTACTCGTCTTCCCATGGGCACACTTCGTTAACGTTATTGTCACGCTTTTGCTGAGGAGCTGATTGGGTAACGGGCGCTATTTGATCATCCTGTTGGGTGTCCGGCTCCCAAACAGGAACAACCTGCGCCTCTTCCAGAGATTCCTCCGTCTCAGTTTCTACTTGAGCAGAAATTGCCAAATTTCCTTCGGCGATAACTGCCACCGTTGCATCACCTTTATCAGGCTCCAACTTTTGCTTTCTTTCCTCGATTTCTGTCTCTTCTTCCTTTGTTATCTTCGCATGATTATCGTTCGTTTTCCCCTCGGCTTCAACTGTAGAGATATCGCTCGCTAGATCGCCCACGATCGCACTGATGCTTATTAGAGGAGCTTTGGTTAAAGATTTAGTCGTCTGTTGTTCTTTCTCAAGAGACTTTGACCTCGTATTAATTTCAGACACCTCGGCAATACCCTTCCCTGTGATGGACATGTCCAATCTGTCAGTTGTCGTATGAGAGTACTCGAACGAATGTTGCGGCGACGGATAATTACAGGACGAAGCGAACGGCCGACTAATCTCTGAAAGTTTCACTCTTCCGCTAGTAGGGCCGATGGAATAATTTCGCGTTGTGCCAATTCGTTCGGTAGTCGTCACACCAGCTGTGTTAGAAAGTGATCGCGATAAAAAGCTGTACCGTTACTGTTTCTTAATTATTTGTTTTAGCATAGTCTACGAATATCTGTTTAGAAATGACGTTGTCGATATAATAATATCTTCGCACAGAAATAACATTCTTACTTTTTCATTATATTTCGTCGTATTTTCAGTTTCGTCTTTTTCTTTTTATATTCGATAACAGTGCGAGTATCGTTTCGCGAAATAATAGAGTAATAGGATGGAAATACTATAATTTATGCATAATTAATTTGCGAAAGATTTACCTGTGCTACTACTGTGTTGCAAACTACAAGACTTTCGAAGATGATCAGAGACCTCTGCTACCACTAAACTGACATCGGACGAAGAACTACAGGAATCCAATTGCGAAGAATTTTTCCGAGATGCACGTACAACTTCGACAGATTGTGACTGAGCAATCAAATTATTGCCTTCTTCTCCTTGACTCTCAACCGACGACATTACTCCAGATGATGTTTGATGATGTAGCTGTGTGGTATCTATGGCGCGTTCTATACTCGGTCCTGGAGCTACTTCCCACGGGCAAACATCGTCCATAGGGCGAGTTACTGTTTCCGATGTGCCAGCATCCCTGACAACATGAACTTTATTATATGATTTAGTTTTTACTTTTTTCTCTCGTTAAAGTATCACGGCGTCGTGTTTTTATTTCATTTCATTTCATTTGTATTCGTTTCCTCTCGTTTTATCTCATTTCGTTTCGTTTCATTTCGTTTCATTTCGTTTCACATCTTATCTTATTTCAATATATCGATAAGTCATGCAAATAATTGTATTATTTAACACACAAGACGAAAATTACACGCTTTGTGAAATTACGTTTGACTAAATTGAAAGTTTTTATTTTCATCTTTTTTTTTAGCAACAGAGGAGTAAAAAAATAGTTTTTTTTGAGAAAGAAAAAAGAGGAGCCAACTTTTTGACAACAAGTGGATAAAATACAATAAATGAGAATTAAGTTATTTTGTGTTCGATTAAATTAAATCGTCTATTTCAAATTTTAAATTGTTGTCTATATATAATGTTATATAATAGGTACATAGACAGGTATAGACGTATATTCTGGAATCTGGAAACTACTTAAATTACACAAACATTTGATTCAAAACGGACGAGCTTACAAGTACGGGTAAATTCGATTAATTTTTTAAAATTTAAACTAATTTAAAATTTGACAAGCAAGATGATGCGGAATATCTTGTAGCTGCTTATTTTTGTACACGTGAGAAGATTAAACGGTGCTGGCAAAACTGTTAGTAAATATGATAATAGAGTAAGTAAAGATGAAAGTGAGAATGAGAATGAGAATGAGAATGAAATGAGAATAGAAAAGATGTATAACGTGGCATGAAGCGAAAGACTAGAGAAAGATAGCCGAACATATACACGTGTACGTATATATGTACGTACACGTACAAGTATAGTACCGAGATTCAAGAATTTAGAATGCAGTAACGGAAGAAAGTTTTTGAAATAGGGCAAAGTTGCCCTTCGCACATCGAGATGGAATATGGAATGTTAGAAAATATTATAAAACATTAAGAGCTTTGCATACATGAAATGTTTTTCACAAGTGCTCGACAACACCGTGGAAAAATACATCGAGTAACAGGACTTATTAAAAAATTGGAACAAGTCAAGAGATTCAAGGGAACTATCAAATTATTTCGAGGACTTACTGAACGCTATGCGGAATAGGCCTTGTTGGAATCTTTACAAGTCGAGCCAGATCTCCCCTGAAAATACCGCACCGATAAAACCTATCTTTTTCATTGTTGATTGTTATTTCGGAAACACGAATTCGAAAAGGACGTAACATGATCTGTATGTTACGATTGATCTGTAGAGTTACAATTCCGTTGGCTTTTCTATCGCGTCACCAAGACAAAAAGTGTGCAAATAGTCTTGAAAATGCAATCGATCGAACGAATTAATTTCTTAAAACCATTCGATACTTTGAGTGGTTTCCTAAAAGTTCGCTACTTGCTATTTTACTTGTACGTTCTTCGCGTATGTACATCCTTTTAAACTTTAATTACATTCCATTATTTCTATTCACACGTACATATAACATAGTATTTATATACTCTATAATATCGATTCTTTTAAGAAGTATCGTTATGTGAATTTGAAAATAGAAATAAAGATGAGATTGACAAAGAATAAAAAGCGTAATAAGAGCAACATAGACGCAAGAGTACCAGTCTAAAGTAAGTGAATATTATCCATCTTTTAAAAAATATTGAATCAATATGGTTTACCTATATGGAATGTCGGTGAGATTTGATTGACTGTGAGAATGCGGCACTCTAGTCACCGACGTTGTATCTCGAACACCACAGACGGCCAACTCATGAGCAGATCCGGAAAGACTCCGATCGCTTCCCCTGCGTTTACTACTGCTTCCTCCACTGCCAACAGCATGCTGTTGAAAAATGGCAGTAGTCGTTGGAGTAGCAGTCGAAGTTGAAATCGAAGTCGTAGTTGAAGTCGAAGAAATTTTCTTTTTAGCTTGCCCGCCAAAGCTAAAAAACCTACGTAAAATGTCATTGAAGAAAAAAAATTACAACGTAATATAAAATAATAAACACTGAAAAATATCCTGAATTACACGTTAAATAAGTCAGAAAGAAGAAATAGTAGAGAAATAAATAGAGAGTAAAATTAGTCGAATCGTACCACTTTTTTTGCGAAGGTTGCACACCAGCAGCTAAAATATTTCGATATTGATCGGAGCGAATAAATCTAGGATAACAATCCTTTTTTAGAAGTAACGTATACACATGTTCAGCAGCGGAATCAAATGTGAATCGATTTGGATTTTTCATTTCTTGATGTACTTTTTCCATTGTCTTCCCATCTATGTTTATTTCGCAAGGTGCTCCAGGTGCCAGGAATTCTCTAAAATACATTATGTTTATTATTTTCCTATCTTATATATACACCAAATTCATTCAATGATATGACGTATATATATATATGTATATACAACTCGTTTTCGACGAATCGATTTAATGTAATAAAGTATTTAACAGTGTACATACTTGAAAATTTCGTTGACTTTGTCGGGTATTTGTGCTTGAAAACTATGCCTCAAATCTTTAACCGCTAACCAAAATCGTATATTTTCATGACTATATTCTTTCCTCAAATAATTTGTGAACTCTTGCAAACCTACAATAGAACGTATGGAATGAAAATGCAATTTTCAAACGTTAATCGTTCGATTCTTGCAATGAATATACGTTTGACTATCGTCGCTTGTGTTCTTGCGTTTAAATAAGTTTTACGAAATAACTATACGAAAACATTAATTCATTAGAAACACATACATACTTGTCTGTCTAGTAAATATTATGGAATTTTGCCATATACGATTAGTATATGGCAAAATCCCATAATATTAGTAAAACTAGCAGCAGTTTTACTGTTAGAAATTTATAATATTTATTGCTATCATATACGTACAGTATACGTACGCAGTATATGTAGTATTCCTACGTATATATGTATATGCATATACATATATATAGCCACTATACATAATATATTATAAATAATATAAAAATGTTTTCAAAATGATCATTGATAATAAATATGAATCGTTCCTGTTGTAAATGTAATACATTGTAAAAACACACGTGCAATCTACAATCTATGTATATCGTAGATATAAATACTCGTGTATAATGTAAAATTTCGAAAGAATATTCACCAGTAGGATCAGACATTAGTTCTTCCATTGATAGCGCCCAGCGCTTGACGCGTTTTTCCGTAGGAACTTCTACCCTGAAATAATATGTAAATAATATCGTACAAATTGAAGCAATGAGTCGGCGATACGACAGACACACATCCGATTGCGCACAATGATTGTACGGATACGCTATTTGCATGAAAAATTTTAATTACGTTTGGAATACTAACAGAGGACTATTTAACTGCCAGAATGTTTGATCCTCGGTGATCCATGGATTAGAAGGTTGTGGCTGCACAAACATTGGATCATATTCCACATATGTATCAAAGTATGACTTTAAGTTTTCGATCGCAGCCGAAACTTTTATTCTTGTACGCGTTAAACTGTTCCTCAAAAGGGCCACCTGGTATTCAAAGAAAAAGAAAAGGATACTATTTAAGAAGATTTACTATTTAAAAAAAAATTATAACGTATAATGTAAATGTAAAATATAGTGTATAGTAACATGTGTCTGTAATATGTACATATCGTTAGAGATTCAAAAACACGCTAGAAAGGTGGTTAAAACGGAATATGTACATGGGTACATAACTATCTTGTACCTAAACAGCGATTCGAAATAAGATATCAGATTTAAAAGAAAATCATGTTAATATATATATATATATGTGTGTATTTACCTCGCGTTGCAGATCGGTCAAAGTGCGTTTACGCGAAGGAGGACGCGAAAGTCCAGGACGAAAACGCGTAGGAACGGGTGCTACTTCGAGACTACTTAGACAACCAGGTGGTGGTCTGTAAACTCTCCAAAATGCTCGTTCTTGAGAATCGCTTACTATTTTATCTCCTTTTTTTCGCTCCTTTGCTAAGCGTACCTGAACCCACAAAATTAACATTTCAAGGAGTTACATGCACAAAAGTATAATGTTTTCATTATGCATGTATGTGTACACGCACGCACGCACGCACGCACGCACGCACGCACGCACGCACTCACGCACGCACGCACGCACGCACGCACGCACGCACGCACGCACACGCACGCATACATACACACAGAAGGAAAATATACGTATTATATAATATATAAACATAGAAATATACATACGTATATAGAAAACATATATTGAACATATTTTCTTAAATATAACCGTATCTCTATTAACTCTATATAGAATTGAGTTTTTCCCATTTTAGGATAAATCCAAGATTTCTTTATTCCAATATATTGTAGTAATAAAATCTGGAGATTCCTGACGCGACGTAATACCCAATTGTTACAACTATTTTTTTTTTTTTTTAGTTTTAGCGAAACAATGCGGAAAAATAAATTATTACGAGAATGACGAATGATCGATTATTCACCTGTTCTTCGGCTTGTAATTGTATAATGTCCCACTTGTTCTGCAAGTTCCTACGTAGACTTTGTAAAGCTTCCTAAAAGTATGTAAAAATATTAGACGTTAGATATTAAGTAATCTATAAAACATGTATTACATATCGAATATTTGAAAAAGAAAATCATGGAAAATTTACGTACAATTTCATATTCTTCAAGAGCGTGTCGTTGCTTGTTTCTTAGAGTTCTTTTAGCCAGATAAATAGCATATTCCACATTATCGGGGATTCTATGTTGCCATGGCCAATAACATGGTGTCTATTTGTTAAATAAAAAAAGTGATATATTAATTTGATTTAAAAAGTATGCACAGGAAAATTAGCCTATTTTCCTGCTAAACATACTAGCCATATTTAAACATTTACTCGATGTCTGTCAAATCATTGTTCGTAATACTGTAATAAATTGCATAATTATTGCAAATCGAAGCTGTTCGTTTCTCTTTTACCGACCCAAGTCAAATGTCTGATGATTTCAAGTTTGACGATATATCGAATTATAGCGAAGAACATAATTATGCAACAATTGTATTGACATATTCTCAAAAACTATTAAGACCTTAAATACCTAAACGGATATTTGGCTACGTATATTCCCAATTTATTACTTCCTCGATTTCTAAATGTATCTACATACGTACGTACGTACATACTTACACACATACGCACATACATATGTACATAATGATCGGATATTTGTTGTATTCGATTGTTATATCGTAATATTTTATGCTGTATTTTTAGATCACTAGTTTCACGTACAGGTAGATATATGATGAAGATGCATGATAAAATACAAAAAAAAACTTCAAAATTCATATGTATGTTGTCATTGCAAAAATATCTAACATATACATATATTGATAATATATATATTTACGTACGTATATCGATCTATCAATATGTTTTTGTATGGTATTGTATCATATTGCATTCTTAATACGTATTTAATAATACATGGATGTAGTTTTAACGCGTATCGATCATAGTTGAAATGAAAAATAAAACTAAATCTTCGTTAAATTTCTTTCAGGTGAACTTGGATGATAACGATAACGATAACGATGAAACTACAAGTACATATTTTATAAGATGCTAGTGTATTAATATCGGAAACATTTAGATACGTTATACATATCTGCGTATATCTTGTTTGTTTTAAAAAAGAGAGAAAAGAAAAGCTAGCGTGTAATGAAAATACATTTTCCAAGATCATATTTGAAATATATTTGTCAAAGGATCGGTAATATCACTTTGTAGAAAAGCAAATGTAGATACTTATTATGTTTCTATCGCATCTGGTAATTGCTGAAAATATTGTTAATTTTTTGCAAAATGCGATGTAAATGTTAACGGAGCGATCGCTGAACAATTTGACAATTTCGCGTTTGAAAATATCTAGTGATCTCGGAAAATAATGTTTATTTTTTTGACGAGACGACCTACCCCGCCGAATTATCCCACACTAATTCAGAATTATTTTTTAAACGAGCTAAAAAAAAGGAATGGGTCGATCACATTTTACAAATAAATAAATAAATAAATAAATAAATACATACATACATACATACATACATACATACATACATACATACATACATACATACATACATACATACATACATACATACATACATACATACATACATACATACATACATACATACATACATACATACATACATACATACATACATACGTACATACGTACATACGTACATATAATATATAAATGTAGCGTATATTATATGTAGCGTATACGATCGCGCATAATGGATTTACACAAGTTAAAAAGTTACTCGATTCTGAAACATGTAATATGACAAGTACGGTACCTGAAATCTATACAGAGAACTATCATCCCTTACGGTGAGTGTCTTGGAGTCATTCACCGGGAAGAAGTAGCCATACTGGCAGAGCTGATTGGCAATATGGACCGCCTCTACTGTCAACATAACAATTTACTTTCATACCTGACGGAAGGCATTAAGTGATACCTATCACGTGCAACTCATCTAGTCTTTTTGCCAAATTGCGCGTACATCGCACGATGAATAGCAATTAAGACGACCAGCCATTTATTCAGAGCAAATATTTAGAGCGGCGCATGCTGTTTAATCGTAAGAAAGCCACATCACTGAAAAACAACCAATTGTTTTTCTTTTTGTTTTAGATTTTTGGGAAATAAACAACGTTGTCGCTACTCGACTGAAATTCTTCGTCGAATTTTATTTTATTGCAAACAATTTCTCAGCTCAAGCGGTGTTTACCTACATCTCTATATCTTTCGTACTTATTTTGTACTTTAATAATTCTTTACTCGATCAAATTCAATGAAAAGACAATGCATGTACACGTAGTTTAGAACTACTGTTTAGAACTAATGAAAATTAAATTAACGAAACTAATGAAAAGTAATAGAACGCAACAATTAAAAATAAGGTGTAGCAACAGGTACAACAAACAACTTTGTATGAATAGAGAATCTTTGAAAAATGAAAGTTGAATTTCAAGATATATACCTACAAATGTATATATAATATACCATACATAAAATATTATAATATAAAGTATTTATATATACAAAACGGGTATTTATTTGTTACGAACGAGAAAGCGAACTACTTAATAATTTTTGAAGTATTCTGCGATAATACGTATCCTATCCCACTGCTAATATTCCGAAGTTCCAATCATATTTCTATATATGCATGTCCGAAGATTTTTCTTCCATGGCGTCGACAATTTTGAATACCGCATTTTTTAAACTTTCATAAATACTAAGATTATCACTGCTATATTTTATTTTCGATGTTTCGTCGTTACTATAATTATTCTTAATTGTAAATAAGTACATGTATGCATAGATCGATAAATCAGTAATGCACCAAAACAACTAGATCGACGGAAAGGATGATAAAGATATTATCAACTACAGTATTCGGTGAATGAAATAATTGCTACATGTTCCATAATCGCCACAGTTGATTTATTTATCCTATTTATTATTTTTTGTTTTTCTTATTATTTATTTTTCCTCTTTTTAGGAAGTCTTATTAAGGATAAAAATCGTAACTGTATCTTTAACAATACACAATAATAAACTATATTTCTTGCAGAAAAAAGATATCGTAATAAAAGAGACCTATTTAAAACTACAGACCTTCAGCAAGAAGGTGGTGGTGAAACAAATGATAGTGATCCCTCGATTTCCTACAGGGATCAATAGTGGTAGCTGGTTAGGCTATCATATTCTTTTTATCTGAACAAAATCAGATCTCAATAAACTGCTACAGAAATAAACAAGAGAAAAAATAGTTAGTTATGATCTAATTACAAGACTTGTCTTATAACACTTTATGCGAGGTACATGTGTACTTTGAATACAATACTGGTTGGTACACACAATATGAGTATAACACAATAAGAACACAATAAGAACTTCCTTATTTAATCGTAAATTTTGTCACAATGACGGGTGACAAGTACATTCTAGAAGTGATTTAAAGTACATGTGACTTTAATTAAAATTTTAATTTTAATTAAAAATCTACGTTATAAATATAATAAATGTATTTATATTAATGAGAAATTTAATCGAACTCGTATCAAATTCGATCAATTAGCAGAATTAATAGAAAATGGTGTATCGTCGTCGGCACTGACGATATACCATTATTCGACACTGTAAGAATTAATAATCCTCTGTTTCTCCATTGCTTTTAATCGTGTAAGAATTTGTAATGTATATTTTAAATGCTACTTCGATACTATATACATATTCCCGCTCTATATATTCCGATACAGATATTTACAATCATTTTACTCTTTGTAAGTTAAAGGAAATTTAAAGAAAAACATAAATATATTTTAAGGACATGCATCGATAAGCAATCAAAATAACATTGTTAATTAAAATACATTAAAGCTGAAATCTTAATTACTTTTTATTATCGTATCATTAAATCTTGATATTTATAGATTAATTATAAGATTTAAGTTGTATTTATTGCCGAACATATTGGAAAATGATATTTATCGATAGAACTAAATAGAATTATCTTAGAATTGGATAATATAAAGATGGCTAAAGTGCATGAAATAGCCTGAAGACTTTTTTCCTCTAAATTTCAATTAATTCAACCAACAACAAGTTCGTTTGGGTATTTATCGACAAATTCTTCTTTTTAATTTAAATATCATTAATTATTAATTTAAATATCATTATTATTAAAAGTATTGGTTCAAAGAAAAACTGCTGGAAATATGTGTTCAGATTTTTTTCTAGAGTTTTTATATAAAAGGTGGCGAAAGCAATTATGAATTATTAATGCAACGTAAGAAATGTGAAATAAAGGATTAATAATTAACGAGTTGATGTCATTACAATCTTACGACATTAAGACGATCCTTCAAATGTAATATAATAATAAATAAATGTAAATGGCAAAATCTTATATAAAAAATCTTTATATAAAAAATCGATATATTACATACAAAATTGGAAACAAGTTAAATCTAATATACTTCTAAATGAAGTAAATTGGAATTATTACTTTCTTACGTATTATTCAATTTATATATAATAATTTATTGTATAATAAATTTATTTTTTTTTTTTTTCAACACGATCTACTGAACATATGAACAAAGTTCATCATTTGATATTGATAATATTCCAACTGCTAGGTATATTCTGTATATATTACACTATGTACAAATTTAATTCACGTACAAAATTCTTCACCAAATATCACGCCGTTGGATTTCTTTTTGTACGTATCAAATTATTACATAAAACAAAAAATAATTATAAATAAATTAGCTGATCTTATTAATTTCATTTTTGTTAATGCAAGAAAATGAACAAGATCAGTCAAGGTTCAATTAAAAATAAGAAATTGGAAAAATTATTTGAATGAATCGTTGATACTGAAAAATATTTAAAAATATAATGATTAATTTAACTTGACTGAAAAATTTCGAATTAAATATCATTCGTTTAATTCGTAAATAAATGAATGAATAAGTAAACAAGCTAGTAAATAAGTAAGTAAGTAAGTAGTAATAAATAACTCACTCACTTACGCGGAAAGAAAATAAACAAGAAGCTAAACAAAAAACGAAAAAATGACTCGGTGAAGAGTAGTCAGTCTTCTTTAAGCATTAAAATGAAACAAATTTACCAAATTTCCATGCTTGTACAGTTTTCGATGATCTATCTCTTGAAACTAGTTCCAAATTTGCGAAAAAAATTTGTGAAAAATTTCGTAAAAATATATAATTGAAAAAATATATGATTCAAGCGTTAATGGCGATTACACGATGCACTCGCATCAACCTTCCATTTCGCAGACATTAAAAGCTAAATTTTTTACCAACACAATGCGAATAAGGAACATAAAGTAGATAAGTAGTATCTATCTAATTAAAATAATAAAATAAATAAAAAGGAAGGAAAAAAAGGAAAAAATAGAGCACTTTGATACGATATTTGGTTTATCTACGATAGTAATAACAAATACATAGATATTGTTCGGCGACCCGGGGAAATAATTGAATTCAACTAATAGGTGGAAAATACTTGAATAAAAAACAAACAACTGAAACAACGTGCGATGAGAAATATTTTAGCATGAAATGTGCGTCTTCAAGACATTGAGACACTAGACGACGGAAAAATTTAGATAAGCAATAATCTATTTCATACGCGATTTCCATACCTGATTCCTCGATGGAAAGCCGCTCCATCAGCCACTCGATGAGATCGTAACCTGCAACATGTAGGCATCCTACTGTAGTGTCCTGCTGGCCGTGATGGCCGTTTACGTTTACTCCACAACGCAGATACCGATGGCACTCACCCATGAAAGCTGAGGGAATTGAGGTGAGAAATTGTTTTTGGCTGCGCACGGGTACCCCGTTCTCAGGGTCTTGCATCTCCCGCACCAGCCCCTCCATCTGTAATATAGATACATACATATAGCGCATAAATGTCTGTTTCGTTTTTTCTTTTTTTTAACGTGATAAAAAAAGTTACGCGATGACCGTAATCATTGATTCCAGAGATCTCGTCTTATGAGAATGAATCACAAAGTCATAAAACAATGTCTGATAAAATTCAATGCCTTAAAAATTATTAGAAAGTAAGAAAAGATAAATTCTTTTCAATTTTTAAGAAATCAATTCTATAGCGTTGAATTATAAACAAATAGCATTGCATGATTAGTATCAATGTGTGAGCTGCAAATGAAATAAGAATCGAGAAATCCATGAACCTTGTCGAAGGCGTAAGGCCTATGAACGCGTGGCTCCTTTTTCTGTTGTTGATTATTAGAGACCTCCATCGCGATCGAGGCGGCCCTCTGCGACGCTGGCAGGAGCTGTGGCGATATCGATGGCGGAGGGGGCTGGGGAGTTGGGCCGGAGACGGGTCTACCCGAACTCCATGGGGCTCTAGCCCCATCCCATCACTCCAGTCACCCCCGCACGCCCACTGAAATTTTTAACAAATTATTTCTTTCATATTGTGTGTTATCTGTATAAATGTACATTATACATATATATTTAATATTTATACATATATATATATCATCTTTATAGTTTTAAACTTAATTATAATACTACTTATAATAATAGCAACAAGTTACCATCTAATATTTTAACTTTGTCGGTATATATAGGCTGGTGATTCTACCAACTCCAGTAGCAACTGGGTCAACCTATAATTCTCCGTTCTAACCATGATGATTAGAAAAAAAAATCGTAAAGATAAACTTTCCACCGTTCGAAAAGCCCTACATACATGCTACAATTTTTTTTACAAATACATTCTGTATTGTACACTATGTAAATTTCTAATTTGTTTCTTCTGTTACATTTCGTTTAGTTTAATGATTGTTACGATTGCTTACGTTAACTTTAAACTTCAAAATCGCCGAACCTAAAACCTTAGAGATACTTATTTTTGATAATTTTTTCCGATAGAAATACACACGAATATTAAAACAGTTATTTGAAAATTATTTTTACAATTAGCAAATCGATTATTAGTAAAAATGTGAATAGATTGATTTAAATATTTAAAAAGTTGAGATAAAGGTACAATAAAGGAACCAAAATGAAGAGAGAGTAAAAGATTAGAACCGATAAAATATTAGAATAGAATTAGAAATAAAACATTAGAAAATGTTATGAGAATAATATATCTACGTACATACATCGTACGTTACGTTACATCGCAATCATTTTACGTTTTCATGTCACTGTGTAAAAAAAATATCAATATCTTGAAATTAATACAATACTTTAGTTGTATATTAAAGCCAAACACTTTATACTTTGTTTTTATTTATTTAATTTCGACTTTTACTTGTTATTATTCGACACTTGTTATCATTATTATTATTATTATCATTCTGTATATGGCTTTCCGATATTTTTCTCGAGATAGATATATAGTTGTGTTATAAAAAACACGCGCACGTGTAAATACGTAGTCTTAATATTATTCTGCTTATATAATAGCATATGTGAAGGAAATGCTTTACTGCATTATTAATCTAGAGTTTAGCAAAGTATTTTATTAAATCAAGTACGAATTTCTATACTATTTTTTCAGTATGTTTGTTCAACGAAGAAATGTTGACTCTCATTGTTTATTGGCACGTTGCAAGGCATGAAACTTTTGTCATTTGAAGATAGCTGAGATTCAAGAAAAAAAATCTCATCTGTTTAATTATTAAAAAATACATGATTAGTTCAAAATTTGAACTTTTACAAAATGTGTTTCGCGTACAATATGCATATGTGGTACAACAACAATAGAAATGTAATTTGTTATTTTAAAGTACTAAACAAAAATAAATATTGAACATAGCTCGATAATATTTCGTATCGCGTGATACATAGATTATAAATAATAAACAACAGTAATAAGAAACTGCAAAAGAAAAAATTGCAGAGAATCAAGGAAACATACGACTCGATAATACGGAAATGCAATCGTATCGTTCGACTCCCGTTACTATAGCAATGACAATATAAAATACACACGACAAATGTACATTAATAACCAATATTGGTTTCGATCTTGGAGTCATTCTAACAAATAACGTCAAGTATAATTTATCGTTTGTGTTAAAAATCGAAACTGATTTTTGAAATATGCATATTACGCGTTAGATGTGTATGAAACGCAAGTACGTAATGTCGATGAAACTTTACTGTCACTTTTTCACTGATAACTTTTTTTACTATCAACAGTACGCTCTACAAATTTTTCCGTATTCTATTCATTTTGGAAATGCGCGTCGAGAAAACTGCGTCGTGACCCGGTTCACTTTCTTTAAGCTTTCGTTCATCGTCAGAATACCTGGTCGATATTTATTGTAGCTCCTTCGTACGATATTTTCCGATTTGTTTTCCTGCTTTTGTCGTGAAAGGCAAGTTTTTCGAAGAAAACCGAAAATTACGCAACATATCTGCAGAATTACGACGCATTAATCGTCATGCTCACTTTTCAATCACAATGTTCACTTTCGTTTTTTTAATTTGACAGTTTTAACGATTAATTGATGAAAGACAGTTACATATCCAGTAATTAGTAGTTACTCGTGAAATAAAAAATAAATAATTAAAGAAGGAAAAAGAGAAAATGACATAAGGAGATTAAGAGATAAAAAGGAGAATATGGAAGAAATAACAAATGTGAAAAACACGTACGATGTATGTATGTATATACGTATATCGATGATATTGGTTGATAAGTATGATGAAAATTTGTCGTAGGAGTCGCGTAATGACTGCGACATCCTTGACACAGAATATACACATGTAATATGCGTGGAAAATCACGATATTCTCAGAGATAAGAACGAGTGTCACAAATGACAGCATTCGTGCCTGCGATGTTACCCAAGTGAAAGATGAAAGGTGTAAAGAAAAAAGCAGAAAACAGGAAGAAAGTAAAATAGGAAATGTTCTGGCAAGAATCAAATTTGGTTAAAGGTCGATCGTTAAATTGAGTATCAAGTTGGAAATCGATTGACAGGATGATAATTAGAGTACTCACTCGACGAGTCAGGGCAGTGTAGCTTCATATACGCGTTTTGTAGTGTATATCAGGCCATCGGAGTAGGGCCGAGCTCGCGGCCTTTCTTCCGCAGCTTCGAATCTAAAGCCACCGTCCTCACTGTATGCCGTCGAGGCAGCACCGCGCGCGCACACCCGCGCTAGACCATTCTCAATACCAGCACTAGCACCACCAGCAGTACCAACGCTAGCACCAGTACCAACCACGACAGCGACGCCGCTAATGCTTCTATACCAAGCATATTTTCAACAATAACGTCGACGACATCAACGGTGACCACTATCAGCCAGACCACTACGCTAAGAGATGTTCACAGTTACAAGATTCGGAAGACAGAAGGAAGTTATATAATACGAAAGAAAAGAGGAAACGAGTGCTATGAGACTAGTCAGCGATCAGAAAACGGTTTGTAGGGCTCCAAACCCCTCCACTCCAATTCTTCTTCCTGTTATATATCGGTACATCCGCGTGCGTGTATGTTGTGTATGTTAAAGAACCCTTATGCGTGTCAACACATGCATTCACACACTTATACATCATATGCACGCGACACGCATGCACGCACGCATGCACGCATGCACGCACGTACGCACGCACGCACGCACGCACGCACGCACACACACACACACGCACGTTTCTCTATAGTTACGTTTGTATATCTATGGACTGTCCACGTTTCTCGAGATATAATACATTATTGCAAACACACGCACAGGCACACAGCGTACACTGTCGTCGACCATTGTCCGAGTTTTCCAGCTGATTTGTCACTTTTCACCCCACTATTATAGCCTTTGTCAACCGATGATACAAAATCGTTAGGCTGTCGCATATTAACCGGGTTGATCTGTAACAAATGTCTATGTCAGCTTCGCGGAGGTCAAATCCCGTCGACATGTCGTCGTCTTTGTTCTACAACTGCTCAGTTCAGCTTCGGATATTCTCGTACTTGTCCGTTGAGTATTGCCGCGCAGTTTCGGCCAAGAATCGGTTAGTACTCGACACTCATCCAGAACTTCCAGTCTCCCCGTATTCTCGATTCCGTCACCCTTTCAGCGAACGAGCAGTCCGCGCGACCGAGTTATTCCGAACTTTATCGATGACGGACGCGTATACAGAGAATCCTATTTTATATATGTATATACAAATTATTATATAGTACGTTCAACAATACAGAGGACGCTTGTGTTCCAACTAGTATCACCGATCCTTTCGACAGAGAAAGTGCATCTGACGTTTCCTTTTCGTATTATTTTTCTTGTCAAAAGTGAATGTCAAATATTTTAAAGATACAAATCGAAACCGATAACGTTCGATGATAAATATTTAACAAAGTAATTCGTCAATTCTCTTAATGTGTATAAATCTGGAATCAGATATTCAACGTATTATGTAAAATTAGCAAAATTTAAGTAATTTAAACTGTAAATATAAGATGACTTGAAAAACAAAAAGCTTTCCTTTGGCCATTCGTTTTCGTACTATATATGTTTATATTGAAAAATAACAGTAGTAGAGTTTAATGTGTGATTAGATCAGTGTCACAATACATAATCGATTTATCGTAACAATTCTTGTTATTTTTCAGCATATTTTTTCATTTATTCTTGTTATTAACGTTGTTGTTTGTCACATTCAAGATTATTTACAAGTTTAGGAAATTTCATGCTTCATCGAAATACGAAATGATGAAAATTTTAAGAAATTTAAAAACTAGATTCAAGCAAGAAAAGCAGAACGAGAGTCCATATAGCGATCATTTTAATTAAAATCTTTCAATAATCGGAACGAATGGAATAGGCTTTTAAAAAGAAAATTTATAACTACACTTTGCAAACTAGTGATGAGATGACATAAAAAATACATATACTGATATAATAGAATATTAATAGTAATTATATTTTTAAATATATTAAATTTATATGTATCTAATAATCTATTATATATATAAATCTAACTCTAAAACTATTGAACTAAAAATTATTTAATGTATTTATTAAGGAGGAAGGATGGTAAAATAAATGACATATAAAATTTTATATTTTTTCTTGAATAGCAAAATTGAAAGTTAAATTAACAAAAAATAATTTCTATAGATCCTGCTTGACCTTGGCGCAGGAATAGCGTCACGGGGGTTAGCAAGCTACAACCAAAAGCTTCTGCACATGTGCGATGTTGTCAGTGAAATATCCTGAAGCAGTGACGTAGCAAATTACTTGTAATTACTGTCTACGTACATACTTACATTGATATTGATTCTCTTCTCGTTCCATAGTACTTTTGTCTTTCTGCTAAAATACAAAATAGTTTGAAAAAAGTTCAAAAAGCACTTGTACAAACGTTTATACTTTCGTAATACATGTTTTATAAACTTTTTTTATACTTTTATTTTTCAATATTTTTCCACAATCATAAAACAATCATTTTCTATTTGACTTGAACTTTGATCAAGTTAGATAATAGTGTATTAACGTCAAGTTTAGTTTATGATCATCGAGTTTATAGTCGATATACAACGATACTGTTGACTTTTCATTAAAATATTTATTTCAAAATTTAAAATATATAAAAATTTTTATCGTTTATATAATAATTCTTTGTTTAAATAATTTGTATTCTTTATATTTATAAAAGTTCACATTACAATGTTCCTAGTTAATATTGTAATTTTATGATACTCCAAGCTGTAATGAGAAAAATTAGTTTTAATATTTGGTAATTGGAATAAATAAATTAGAATAATAATAAATAATGACATTTTATATTGAAAACTTTTACCTTAATACGCTACTGTTTGAGTTAGAATGCTCTGGAGACTTATTGATCAACGATCAGTCTATACCGAAGTTTTCTACACATCTCAACAGTCTATTTTTCGTTTCGTCAGAAAAACAATAATCAAACTTTATGTGGACCGAAATTTCTGTGCAATTTTAAATTAATATAGAAATTATTAAATAAGTTGATAAATATTCCCTTTACCTTCGTTAATTTTCCTAATTATAAATAAATGGATAACAAACTTGCATCTTTTTTTCTAATTTAGTTGCATATTGTTTTCAGAATTTTGAACATTCAAAATCTACATTATGGCCATTTTATTCGTATGTTTGAAGTTCCGTTACACGGAACGATCGATTATTTATTTCTAAAATTACAAGATTTATTACTAAAAAGTTTCCACAATTGTTCATTTATATAAGACGTTGAAATGAGATATACAAGTATAAAATCTCTAAAAAGTAAGTAGAATCTTCGCAGCAGCATCAAAAATATATCATGTATAATAGACTTTTCAATTCAAAAACTGGATTCTTCTATATACACTTTAGCTTCTTATTTAGCTTCTTCTTTCAGAAATTAATTAAAATTTGTTTAGCACACTTTTCTCAATTTTATATGTCAGTATAGAGATTTTCTTTTAGAACAGAGGCAACTATATAAATTAAACGATCACTTATTTACATAGAAAGTTTTTCTGAAATTATTGTACAGATTTTATATAATCCTCAAAATGTTTGCAGTTTTAAAGACGCAAGATTAATAATTGTAATCATTTCTATTAAAGATATAAATGAATATATTTAATATTTTACAATTCTTCTTCAACCTGATCTGTTGTGAAACATAGTTGTTTAATGCAGATAGTGTAAATTATATGATTTCCAAAAATTAATCAAAGACGTGCGTGATGTCTTAAGTTAAATAACTTAAATAATTTAAGATGTCTAACAATTAATATAATTCTTTGTCCAAGTGAATTCCATATATTAATCTCCTCTGTTAATCCAATGTATGGGTTCAATTATGGGTTTAATTATATTTATTCTTTAAATTATTGTTTCATTCAGTTCTAATGATGTATCTTCATCTGTACGTATCTATATTTTAGGTTGTAAAACTGATTCTTTGCATTTTCTTCACTTCCTGTGTAATATGGATAAAAAATTTTTTCATATATTACAATAATATCCAGCAATATTCAGGATATATATATTTCAGTATCTGCTGTTGTAAAGTCAATTATTAATTAGATAATATTTATATATTACAACTTGCATAATGATATAAAAAAAACAATAATTTATATAACAATTTATGCACGAGTGTTATCAGTTTTATATACTCTAAAAATATAACTTGCAAAATTGCAAAATAGTAAAATGTTAACAACATAAGTATTACTATGTTAATGTCACAATATAAATTTTTTATAATTTACACGAATAACCAATATATCTTTTAGAAAGAAGTTAAAATATTAATATGCTTTATGTCAGGATGTAAGATTTATCTACTATCTATATTGCATTTAACTATCCAAAGCTAATGATTAAAATGAATATTTACTTTTAGAAAATAAAATAAGATTTATGTATAAGACATTTCAAAAATAATATTATTTCCACTTAAATTTAAATATTACAGAAATGATTAAGTTATTAATTCGATATTAAGTATAACTTGACTAAACCATGTTGGATAGGTATATGAGACAATTCACATGTCAATAACCGCACGTACTTAACCTATATTGAAAGATAGATTCAAAATTAATTGCAATACGTAGTACACATGTTACATAGCATTCAGACGAAACTAAAGAAAGAAGCTTCTTGATTAAAGAATGAAGAAAGAAATAGTGAAAAATGAATTATTAAAAATTTAAAGCAGAAGGGAAAGTAAAACAGGTGAGGCTTGCAATATATGTATGTATGAGAAAGATAGTCAATAAAACGATGAGAGAGAGAGAGAGAGAGAGAGAGAGAGAGAGGGAGAAAGAGAGAGAGAGAAGGATAGGGAGAGAGAGAGAAACGAGCAAGGGGTGCTGGCGTGAAATTAAACGTATGCTACTCATGACTCGTGACTCGTGGCCATGGCGTTTCAGTCTTTGGGTTGCGCGCATAGTGTGATTGTTTCGGAGTACCGGTCTTGACTAGTGCTAATCAATGCTTTCAGTGTGAAAGTGAAGATATATAAATAAAGCTACAAAAATGTTGCTAGTTCATTTTTATTTTATTGATTTTATCGTATAAAAAGTTTCTTAATTTCTTTGTCATATATATTTATTATACATATATGTAAAGGTTAGAATTATTGGACAATTGACGTATCAAGCTGTATACAAAAACAATAAATAGTTCAGATAGGACTATTTTTATCGTATAATCATGTGAAATGAAGTGAATTGAGAAAATATAATGTCATTTATGGTTCGTTAAAGAATGCAGTTTTAATAGCAGACAGAAGAATTGAAACTATTAGTGGCAAGCAGAAACGGGTCATGCGAGTGACGTAAGGTAACGGATCTCCGTATGGATAAATAATTTATAGAAAAGAACAAATGAGACGACTGACAGAAAAAAAAAAGAAAGCTGTTGCCACGGTTAAAATGACAATTTACATATATACATGTATACTGTTGTACACGTACTGTACTTGTCTACTTCTATGACTTACTCTGGCTTTAATGATACGTAATAATAATAATTTTAGGCTTTGTGATTGTCTGAAAATTATTTTTCTTATCGTATGTACATTCGAATACAGTTTACAAAGTTTCCATTAAATATACATACCTGCTATATTTTTTACTTATCACATACATGGCTATAAACATTATTCTCTACCTGTAGGATATTTTGAAAATATTTACAAATTTGTGTAAGTATATACTTACTTATACATACAATTGATGATTGATGAAATAATTTGTTATTTAATTTCAAATATTTTTAACTTGAAAACTTATCAATTAAAATTGATACATTTTATATTCGTACAATTATAATAAAACAATTATATATAATGAAATATGTATAGTATACTATATTAGATATTTGAATATATATTTAATATGATGAATTAGACAAAATATACAGTATACAATTCTTAAGCAGTATTGTTGTTTTTAACGAGACATTTGCTCTTAAATCTTTTTTTCTAATTAGAAATAAATATATATATGTATATAATTGTTTTGTAATTTTAAATAATTGATTGTCAGTTGTATACACTTGTATATTTTAAATTACCATACAAATATTTGTTTAGTCCTGTTAGTGAAATTTTTCTTTTAAGATGTGCATTGTGTGTGTATATATATATATATATGTATATATTGTACAATCTGGTTTGTATATCTTAATAAATTAGTCTAATTAATTTTATTCGGTTAGATTTATTTCCTATGAAAGAATATATTATATTTATATGTATGCGTTGTACATTTTTGTAGGTAATATGTACTTGTACAAATTTTATGCAAGTTCTACTTTAATTTTCTTACAAATAGTATTCAAACTATAATTGGCTAAAATATTTTTACTGTATTATATTAAATATTATAGCAATTTCTTATATTATATTTGTTATATTAAATTTTATGATTTTTTAACTTAATTTTATGATAATTACAATCAATTTAAATTTTCTTTTTTTATACTGATAATTGTACCATAATACATATTTTTATATGTAATGTCATCATATCTTATTTTATATATTTTATTATTTGTGTAATGTCTAGAAAATATGTATGCCTAAATATTAATGTTGTTATAAATTTTGAAATAAGTAGTATTTTTGTTGTTGAGAAAGATTGTGTATTTTACATTTTGGGCAGGGGTAGTTGTTCATCAAATATAGTTCAATAATATTTGTTACTGTGAGTTTAGTAAGTGTGTCACGAAGTATGCTTATAAATTTCACAGCGCAATAGTGAAAGGGAATATAAGGGAAACTCGGACTTGACCTAAACGTTGGAGAGGGGCGCATATCCGTTTAAGTATATTTTATATGCTTAAAATAAGTATGACATTTGAAAATGCGTATTATATACATATACGTATATATATCTATATATATATTAAGAATATTATAGTTCACTTTATACATCGTGAAGTTTACAGAAATGTGAGCATCACTGAAATTAAATTGCACTAACTTACGCAGTCGATAAAATTCTAGTTAAAAAAAAATGCAAGTGTATTATCTTTTTAAATAGAATTGCATGTATGTAAAGGAAATTCCGCCCTTTGTTAGCTTACTGGAAAATAAAATTATTTGGTTGTTAATTAGTTCTGAAGCTGTATCGTATAAAAGCCTAAATGTGAATGTTCTACTTGTGTTAACACACCACTATTTATACATGTATGTATGTATTTACATGCGTTGGTAATTTGGAGGGTGTCCTTGCGCACGCGCGTCTATTCGAAAGTCACTGTCATCTCACAAATTCAAATTCGTCGTATCGAAAAAAATCAAAATTTATTAGTAAAAGTACATTGAAAAATAAAAGGGATTACATTGTTACAATTAAAGCGTAAGATTTTGGCGCGTTGCATGTATTTTAAACACAACGTTGAAAGTATACAGTCACTCTTGAAAGCAATTTCAGCATACGTAAGATTTCGTTAATGTTCGTTAACGTGTAGAGATGTTTGTTTGTTTATATAGAATGTTTGATGGATATCCGATATTAGGAGGTGATTTCCCAAGCTAAAATAACATAAAAATTAACGATAACAGTCGCGTATTTTTTTCATGTGTATTTGTGCGTAGATTTTGTTTTGTAGACATTCTTAATTTTAAGTTGCGGAATCATTAATTAAGTTATCATTTTATCTACGGTCAAACATTTTTTTTTTTTAAGAACACAGTTCATATTTAAAAGTTTCAGACATAAGAAACCATATTGTATGATTGTGTGATGTTTTATTTATGATTCATTACAGAGTCGTTGTGCAAGAGTTCGAGGACAGATTATCGTCCTCTCTTATCCGTACGAGGATAAAAGAAAATTTGGAAGATTATAAAATACAACCAAAAATTTAAGATGGGCGAAAAACGAGGTACAAAAGCATTAGAGTTTTGGTGTCGACGAATAACCGAAGGTTATCCTGACGTAAATGTACAAAATATGACAACGTCTTGGAGGGATGGCCTCGCGTTCTGTGCAATGATTCATCATTTCCGACCTGATCTCATGTAAGTAAAACCATGGTTCATTACCATGAATAGTAAATCGCAAGGAAGCATAGCGTATATGTTAATATATGTTAATATACGTTATATTAGCGTATATGTTAACTCTCAACGATCCAATCTTTTTTACATATAATTGTCCGCTTTGTCCGTTTGAACACTTTTTTCCAATATCGTGCAATTTTCATCACTTTATTTTAATATTTTGAATTTAATCGATATAATAATATTATTTAATAATATTATTATAATAATACATATAATAGTATTATTTATCATAAAACATATTTCTCCGATATACAAATCAGATTTTCTTTTATATTACTTTCATTTTTTCTTTTTATTATTTTGCTATCATTACCAGTATTATTATTATTATTATTATTACTATTATTATTAACTCTTAGAGTACAAACTATGAAATTTAATTTATACATATACATGTATATATGTCTATATATAAATGTATACATGTACGCATGCATGTATGTATATATGTATGTATGTATGTATGTATGTACGTATGTACGTATCATTATAGATTTCTTTTTTTTATTTATTTTATCTAGTCTACAATATGAATGTAATAGAGTCTACATTATAAATGTAATTTTTCTATCTGAGAATGTACAAAATTGTGCAATACAAGTAATAAGTAAAGTTATTAAGATTTTAATCTCTTGAGAATAATAATTCTTATTTTGTATTTTTTTCATTATACGTACACATTATAGAAAAACTAAAACAATAATACAAATGAGCGGTATATTATTATGTTCTTAACGATTGTTACTTGATCTGGCAACACTAGTTACACTTTTAAAATGCTTTAAAAAAGAAATAGAAACACTGCATTTTGCCATTATTATTTAAAAATTTGTAGATTTCAGAATTTGTCTATTGTTTGATTGGACGTAACATGCAGATAGTACTTGTTTTATTAAAGAAATACGATTTTGAAAATCATTCAGATAATATAGCAATCTTCCACTTTTCTAGAGGAGATATTTTCATCCTTAGATTCGTTTCGTTGCGATTAGTTTCATTCGTAATAAAAAAAAATATTAGTAGGTACGTAACATTGAATTTATTTAATGTACATATATACAAATGTATATTTCTGCAACGTTTCAGATTTTTATCCAAGATTTCGAGATATTGGACTTGTCTTGTTAGTAAGTTACACTTTTGTGAAAGTTTTTTAAACAATTAACCATTTTAGTTGATACAATTTTGAAAAATGCTTTAATTAGATAGCTATTTTTTATTAATATATTACTATTGTAATTTATGGTTGTCGCGATTATTTTTTTTGTAAGAGTGGTAGGATTTATGGACTATGGAGTGTATTTGGAACGTTTTAAGTAGCGATATAAAATTGTTTACGCCGTAAAATGTACGAAATCGAACGGTAAGAAAAATTTACAATTCACTTAACGACTCGATGTAACAGCGAGACACGTATCAAAAATGTATGGTATAATTTTATCAAGTAATACGCAAGATTATGATCAGCATACAGACGCACCGTATTTAGAATTTAATGCTCAGTAATATCATTTTATATTTAGTTTTCTCTCTCTCTTTTTTTATATTGCTATTAGTATTAGCATTATTCATGGAATAAAGTCTAGAATATACATGTATATGTCTTATGTTTATCCCCAAAATATGTTTTTTTTTATCATCTGGCCATATTTATGGATATTTCATTTATTAGCATAACAACTATTAATATAGAGATTGTACAGTATTTAAATTGCACTCTAATGATAATATTTTGCTGAACTTAATACACGAAATGGAATAATAAATGAAAAAAACTTATTCTTTGCATTGATTGCAGTGACTTTGACAGTTTAGACAAGAACGACGTATACGGGAACAATGAACTGGCTTTTAGAATCGCAGAGCAACATCTTGGAATACCAGCGCTTTTGGATGCGGAAGACATGGCTTCCTGTTCTGTACCTGATCGTTTATCGATTCTTACGTATCTTTCACAGTTCTATCAAACTTTTAGCGGTAAGTCCATGAAAACAACGACACACGGATATATACGGTTGTATAGACTGAAGCGTATGTATTATACATACATACATGTGTATCTAACATTGGCTACCTAAGTAACTTGATTGCTTTTGATCAATAAAAAGGAATGCATCGCATCGTTCTTATTTAGTTTCAAGAATGTTGTTTTCATAATTTGATATCAATAGTCATCCCACTCTAGACAAAATGTTCAGCTTTTTACAAATTTTCAATTTGTATTTTCTCAGTTATGCATTTAGTGTAGCTTTTAGTTAGATTTCGATGAATCCAGCACGAGCGATAAAGACAATTGTCTAGATATTAGGTAGTAGGTAAGTAGGTATATACGTATATAGGTATGAATATCTGAATGTCGATGTTTGAATAAATTGTACGTTTTATGTTTCGTTTCCATCAACGGAACTGTGAAATGAACGGAACCTTGACGTTTATAAAAATCCATTTTACAAGTAGTAACTATGTATGTATAGCTTTGACTATGAATATTTGTTCGAAAAAAAAATTTGAAACAGAAGGATATTTATGAAATTTAAAACGATTCGCCTCGTAATAGTTAATAGAATTGATGAAAATTTGTTTATAACGTGAACGTTAAAACGCTATAAACTATAAATATTGTTCTTTCCGAAACTTTACAGGTTCGTCTCCAGCACGACTTGCAGTGAGTAGAACATCTGAAACTGTAGAGGAAAAAATCACACAAGTGTCTGAATCTCCGAAAGAAAAGGTACAGAAGCCTTTGTTGTACGAAACGTAGAAAATTATTATTGGATATTTGTTTACTTTAATTCCGATTAGATTAAAAATTTAACTATAGGTTATTACTTACAACAATGTAGTACGTCCAGAATTACTTTTATTCAGGAATATGCGAATATAGGGCATTTACGTATCATGATATTATAGAACAAAACTGATATACTTACTGATTTTATTAATATAAAGATAATTTTATCTAGAGAAAAAAAAGATAGATTTAGACACTGTACAAATAACTGAAAATCTCATGAAGATTGCAAAATTTTCACTAGTGCTCTCTATTTATATTCTGCTGTGTAAAATACTTTCGTACGTTATACATATATTATTATTGTAAAGTTTATTGCTAAAGAGTTTCATAAGACTTTCAAGTGATTTACGAATGTTCGTTTTATATCTTTTTTAAGTTAAGTATTATTTTATTATTTACTCATGTTGTTAATTTAATAAATATTGATATTTCGTATTTTCGTATTAAGTTTAATGTACATTTTTGTTTAAATATTACGCACATATTCAAAAATTGCCTTAATACTTGATGATTTTATACAAGAGAAAAAAAGCTTTATCATCGTATGCATGTTTTATAATTTCATAGACTGTAACGAGTCTTTTACGTACGACGCAATTGATGCACAATTGTTAAGCATTGGAACTTTAGATAGGCATGATTCGATATACTCCGTTCGCGAAAAATTCGTATTTGTTTCTACGTTAAACTGTTGTGCGTCAGCAGATGGTCATGTAGAATCATGGAGAACATGTTTCTACATGCATACGTACATATATTCATAAATAAACGCCCATATTTCATATAAATTCAGAAGTGTGATTTATTTTGACGATCGTAATTAGTGCAATCAAGTGTTTTACTTTTGTGTGTGCCATTTATGAATTTACGATATGTGAATTGTACAATTAAACAAAATTTTTGTTTACGTAACTTTATGTATAACAATTTTATGTAAGTTTACGTGGTTTTATGTGACTTTATGTGATCTCATGTGAAAATGTGCTTTTATTTATAGTATTTAAATGCTTTATGGATTCTAATTTTTGTAAATTATTTGTGATTATGCAACAATATTACGTGTAAATTACATTGGTCCGATCAAACAACTATATTTTAAATGAGTACTACGAATACATTATCTACGGGGCTAACAACACCAACGAACATTATACAGCAAGCAAATTACGAGCAGATCTACTGATCGCCAAACATCCGGCAAGAAAACTGTCGCGTAAATTTAGTGATTTCCAGATCACGGATGTATTCATTCACGAATTTTGTGAATCGTTGATGAATACAAGAGCAACAAAAATCAAAGAAGGAAGCATTGATTTGTAAGAAGCAGCGGATGGTTGATCTTTATGAGTTTAATCTCAGCACTGGCTTATGAGAAATAAAACCATTAAAGAGGAAACAAAGAGAGAAAAAAAGAGAAGAAGAATTGATACATAATGAAAGTGATATTCCAAGAGCTAGTTGAGGATATGCGGATGGGGATAAGTATCAATATTACTGCTTGCCTTGAAAGAATTATCATGAAAATTCCTATTCGTTTACTACACAAGAGATACAAATTTACTTTTTAAATGAACATATTACTATGAATTAGATGAGAATTCGATAGATAGTCCGAAAGAAATTCACCTAATAATAAAAATTAAACGGAGATACAACAATGGGAGAGTTACCGAAAAAATTAAATAATACGAGTCTGAGCAATGGGAGGACATAGCCGTATTGAGAAAACTATTCGAAGAATGAAAATAGCGGAGCAACGAAGCGTTCAGTGATTACAATTATGGAAGAATTATTTTGGAATATCGCATCCCTGTGGCCAAAGATAAAGCGATCGACTATAAGATTAATTATCCTCGATACGCGGAAACAAACCCAACAGAAATACACATCCACGCACACGCACACGCACACGCACACGCACACGCACACGCACACGCACACGCACACGCACACGTACGCATGCAATATAATGATATATATTGTTTTAAGGAAATAAACAGCTTTGAATAATTTGCCTTATCTTGATTTATAACTACGTTGCGTCTCGATGCTACTCCGGATCTATCGTTGAAATTATTTCCTCGCCATTGCCATCTCTCGATGCCATTTTTTTTCAAATTTTTTTATTTTAAAAAATTATCTTTCGCTATTATAATATTTCATTACACTTTGTTTTAATTTGAAAAATGCAGCAGCTTGTTATCCGAATACCTACTATCTAAAGGTTCTGTTATCTGAATGTAGGACTTATTCTGGTTTAAGTAATCTAAACCGTCATTGTCCGTGGAGTTTAATAAGTTTTTAATAAGTTTACCATCGTTAAAAATGATGAGAGAACAGAATGTCACCTAGTATGTTAAGGTATTTAAACGACAATACGTATTTATTATGTTCAATTTTGTTTGCTTTCGTGATAATACGGTATGCACTGTAGTAATTAAAAAGAGAAACAAATTCGGAAGATTAGGAAGATGTTCGTTCCGATAAACGATAATTAAAGATAAAAGATTGTTAAGAAATGAACGTTTCGATTCGTACAATAAATAACAGTAGTATTCAATCTAAATCTTTCAACAAAATCAGAAATAATTTCGCTAGTAGAAATATTACTTTGTTTCAAAGTTATCGAGGTTCTACAATCTATATTTTATAATATCTACATAATATCTATTTATCTACATTATAGATATAACATAATATTTATAGTACCTATAATAATAATTGTAGATATTGGATTATTGTGCGATGTAGATAATGTGAATACATTCATCGATTTGGATCTTACCTACAATTTTTTTTATCGTATCGTGAGTACATACGTTTCTACTTGCCTTACTATATATTTTTATTTCCCAGGAGGAAAGCTTGGACTTAATGGGACAATATAAACCTGAAATATTCTGCTAGAAGGTAATCTTGTTTCGTCGTTTATCGTTATGCATGTTTATTTTGTTTGTTAGATATCTTTAAATGAATTGAATTTCTCTGCATGAGTTTTACTAGTCGTATATTCTTTACATACGTACATACATACATACATACATATATACATATATACATACATACACATATACATGTACGAAGCAATTTTTATAATATTAATTCAGAAAAGAAGTTTATTTTTCCCTGCCTTAAAACTTTAATCTTTTTAATTAAAACTCATGAAATGGTAATGTACACCTCAGTTAGCTTTGGAAATTTTTCCGTTTATTTATTTATTGGATCGAATGGCGGAATATATTTAAATAATGCAAATATTCCTTACATCAGATATTGACTGCTTTTTTTAAGTACATCCGTATTCAACAATAAGATTGAGATCACTTATTCGATTTACATATGAAATTATAAATTTCAACGAGTCGCTTACCTCGTAAGAAATTATAAAATTCATCAAAGAATATCGTCATTGGATTTTGAAAGAAATTTGTTGATTAATTACTTTCACGAATAAATTGAAATTCAATGGACAGAATGAGCTACGGAAAACTTATGCGATTCAACGATGAAATTTTGCACAAAATGTATAAAACGAAAGACACAGCCAAAAGGTTCAAAAAACACGAAGACTGAAAATATTCATTCGAGTTTTGTTGCCATTTGCAGACATTGAAATATTAAATAATTGGATTTTACAAGAGGGCAATATTTCAGAAGCATACGACCTGTAGAGATTTATACACAAATACTGAAATGTAAAATAATTGAATTTTACAAAGCAACCATAAATCAATCATACAGACAGGTAAAAAAGGTAAAAGATTGAAACGAAGTTTATAGTATAGCGTCTTCTTTTCCTCCGCTTCTTGAACTTGAATTGCAAATTCATAGTTGATGTAGTTGATAACTCGATTGTCTCATTGTCAGTTTTCTTGACAATTCGTACAGGATGTAACTGTAACAGTACGAGTTCCATTAAGTCGCCGCGGCAACGTCTCAAACAACTCCGAAAGTGTTTAATTAATGGACAGTGTTTTAATTAATATTGCCCTGTTTAATATTGTTCCAAAAATCTAAAGAAAACAAGGAGTTAGAACATCATCGTCAGAGCCACGTGGAACATGTTATTGATACTGTTATACATTCTTGCAACGTGTAGCTAAATATTTATAGTAGAAGTTTTGATTTTCATACGTACCTGTACATATCAATATCATTATCTAACAATAAGCATATACATACATACATACATACATACGTACATACATTCTCGGAATCGTTCTTCTCTTACAACCAATAATTATTAATTACCAATATGTAATTATTTTAGCTTACATCTCTTTTGCTTGATTCTCATTCACTGGTAGTAGTCTATGTATGTATTCGTCACTTGTTTAAATAATGACAAATTCTACTTTTAACAAAATCTACCTTAATACGAGAATAAGGTACGAAACTTGTTGTTTGAATAATTATAGATTATTATTTCACACGTACATACGACATTATGACATTAATACATTCGAATAACTGAAAGCTCGGATAATGAAACGTTGCGATAATAGGTGTTCGGATAAGAAAAATTTTCCTTAATTTTTCTTATTTTCAAAGATAAAATATCCCATCCACCGTCCATTAATAGGTACCACCACGATTTGTTCACATTCTATCAATTTATTATAAATCTCTTTATCAAACTAAATTTTTAACTTCTGGCACGTACTTAGAGATAGAATAATAGTTTTTTTTCTGGACTATTTAAAAAAATTATTATAAAATCAAATAATGTTCATAAATTATAAATAAATAAATTCCGACATGGAATTATATTTAATCTGCTGTATTTTAAATTAACAAAATATGCTGCGCAATGAAAGAAACTAAGATTACTTGTTTCAAATTCTGCAGGAAGCGACGTGTCTGGGTAGTATGCGAAAGGATCACTGCGTTGTGTGTGGACTTCCAATTTTCCTGGCGGAAAAATTGGTTCTCGCCCATGTCGCTTATCATCGTACTTGTTTTCGCTGTGCTCGATGCACCAATCAATTAACTATTGGTAATTATTACGAAACTGAAGATGGACAGTATTGCTGTGAAACCTGTCCGGATGAAGATATTCCAATAGAATCGACACAAAGTTACAACTATCCTACGTTTACTGAAATTGAAAAAAATAACGTTGATTCGAGTTCTAAGCGATTCAGCAATGAGGAAAACACGGATAAGAAAATGTTTAATCACAATTCTATTTCTATTGAAAAAATAGATGATGAATCCCTGGCTCGAATCGTTGTTCCTGATTTAATAGCACAGACTTCTCGACTACGGCTTAATTTCATATCGAATCAACTATTTTCAGAAGAGGATGAACAGATTTCCGATGATAACGTACATACGAATGAAAATCGAGATGACATCCAGGGGAATGGTACAAATTTAAAGACAGAAAAACAAAATAAATTCGATTATTTTGCCACGTGTTTAAATCAGAATCAATTAGCAATGACTACTTCTGTAGCTTCGTTCCATAACACATTTGAGGATAAAGGATCACTATCTCGCAACAATGATGAAAAACTATTGGATGAAATCGGTGCTGAAAGCAATTGTTCGATAATTGAAAAAAGATGTAGGATGTTTGAAAAGAAGAAAGATGATATTGAAAGAAACAAGATTAAAAATCGTGACGTTGTAGCGTTAAAATTGGAAATTGAAACTGCAAAGCATAGAACTGAAAGCAGTGAAAGTTCAATAACAGATCCAGATACGATAATCCAGAAAGCAGTCATCAGTCAAGATACTTTAAAAGACAATGTTAATAGCTTGAACAATTCAAATGCATCGGAAGATGGTAAAATCTTACCAATTCTTTCGGATAGAGAGAGTAGTGAACATCAAACGTCTATAAGTATTGATGAAGATTACCCTGAAGATTTAAATCCTTTTAAAAGTGATGCAGAGGAAGAGGAGGAGGTGATGCAAAGAAAAGGAGGAGAAGAAGAAGAAGAAGACGAGCAAAAAGAAGGAGAAAGAGAAAAAATTGCTGATAAATCCATGAAAACTACAAACAGTTTAGAAATTACCAGAGAATTAACAAATCCTGTTGAAAATATACAAGAAACAGAGAAGGAAGTAATCAGAAAGAAGTCAATTATTCCACCAAAACCAGCAGCTAGAAGCAATTTTAACAGTAATAAATCTTACCAACAGTATTTCGTAGAAGGATCAACAAAACGACGTTTGGCCGCGCCGCAAATTAATCTAAATCCCTTTTGGAGCGACGAAGAGGATCGCGATAGTGATTTGGAATCTAAAGAGAAGGCATCTGAAATTGTACCTACTCCTAAACCACGCACTATCAAGTATGTACAAAGATTAAAATTAAAAAAAAAATAGACTTTTCAGTGTGTAGTACTCGAACAAAATCCTAGAATATTCTATTTATCCTGTACATATTACAGCATCACACTAAGCATCAAGTAGTATTAGTTTGTTGTGCACAAATTCAATGTACAAACATATATATATGTACCTACAGATATCTGCTACATTTTACTAAGCAATGTAGGTGATAATTTAAATAAGGAAAAGTTTAAGAAGTAAATTCAAGTTTATAACTTATTTTAAATTAAGTAACAGGATGTTTTTCTGCTTTCTTTTTTTTTCTCGTAGACGCAATGAGGAGACGAATACAAATGAACAAAACTCAAGCCAAGTTCACGATTACTCGTACGTACCAAACAATTGTTTAAAAAGTCCAGAATCAAGAATGTGTACAGGAGGAGCTTATAAAAAGAAGAAACCAGCACCGTTGCCACCAAATAAAAAGGAACTATGTGCTTCCGATCAACCTCTATCTTCAACCTCTCAACTGCAATGCAGCACTTCTGAGTATCGCGTAATTTATCACAATATTGTGTAATTTAATATTTACGTAAAAATTTGTTTCATTGATTATAATGAAGTATCACATTAGGATCCACTTCCACGTACAACGTTTAAAACACGCAAGCAAAAACCAGCTCCGCCACCACCAACGACAAATTTTCAAGAGTCTCCGATCAGTAAATTACACAGCACAAATGTAGAATATAACGTATGGGAAGATCAAAAGACTAATAAAGACGAAACAAATAGAAACAGACAAAGTTTCACACAGATATCGTGCGAAGAAAATTTCCATTGTAGGTCATATGTAGATAAAAGTATCGAAGGGAAATGGAAAAGAAAGAAAGGGCCAGCTCCACCTTGTCCAGTACCACATAGAAGAAAGGTAAGTTTCCATTTATTTTGCATCGATATATGTAATCGAAAACATAAATAGAATTGTTCGATCATTTTAGATAAAAGTAATGTCTCTTAAAGACGTTAAATTGGAATTGGATCAAATAGAATTACAACAACAAGGCTTAGAAAAGCAAGGTGTCCGATTGGAACAATTAATAAGAAGTAAATGTGAATCTGGTTTAAGAATTGATGGTAATTATGTTTATCATTTATGTATGATCTTTATACGTATCAAAATATAATATTCTATATATACATTTATTTCACGCGGTTGTTTGCTTCACGCGTAAAGAAATTGCACGAGATCTGCAAATGAAACACATTGCAGAAAAAAGTCGATATGTTTATTTATATTTATAAGAAATATTTATTTTCACTCTTCGTTTCTGAAAAAGGAAAATAATGAAAATCTAGGAAAACCTAAATAAATTTTACTCGTTGTCGGTGTCGATATATTTGTAATTCGAAATAATCAAGTAGAAAAAAATTGAAATAGAAAAATTGAAATATGAACGAATAATACATGAATGTAATAAATATATTAATTTAATATCATAATAATACATGAATAATACACTTAAGGAAGAATTTGTATATGAATTTATACACAGTGAGTAAATTTATATTATGCAGTATACACATATATAATATCGTAAACATTATAGATATTTCCCTTGGGGCAGATGTGGAAGAATTAGTCCTAGAGTTATTTACGTTGGTAAATGAAAAGAACGAACTGTTTAGACGACAAGCCGAATTAATGTTACTCCGAAGACAGCAACGATTAGAAGAAGAACATGCTGATGTTGAATATCAAATTCGATGTTTAATGACGCAACACGAATCAACAAAAACAGATTTTGACAAACAAAGAGAAGAAGCATTGATACAGAGGTACGTAAAATTCATATTTTATCCCTTAAAATGTAAAGTTCATTATATTACGTCTTCTCGACAGATTAATAGAAATTGTTGAAAAGCGAAATGAAATAGTGGACTGCTTGGAGATGGATCGTCGTAGAGAAATAGAAGAAGATCGAAGTATACATCGTCATATGGACTTATTTGCTGGTAAGTTCAAGTATAATAAAATGAAATTACTTATTAATAATCTACATTTACAAAACACTACATTGTTTATTGTTTAATAGCCAAGAATAAAAACGAATCATTATGCAATGATATGGATGTAACCAAAAAGAAGAAACTGAAACAAAACAAACTAAAGGAGAAAATAAAAGAGAAAAAATTGAAAAAAATATTGAAAAAGGATATTGATAAGGATGTAGATGAAACGGAGTTGACGTTGAAACGTACTAAGCGAAAATGGTTCTAATTTATTTTAATACTTTTAGTTCTAACACTTCAATTGGATATTTTTAGTAAGTATTACTGCGTATAACTAGAGATTGCTACCTCAAATTTCTTATTCAAAGGATCTTCAAAGTAACTGAAAATGAAAGTACATGCATGTAGTTGCATATAGAGCTTATAATGATATTGCAAAACACTTAGTTCGAGAAATATATATAATATATATATTAAAAGTTTTATTTCGACAGAATTGCAAGTCTTTTGTATATGTACATATATTATCACGTATACTGTTTGCATGAAATTATCAATTTAATTAGAATATTATACGAAACGTCGCATATCTCAAAAACCGAAGATCATGCTGAAAAATGAAAATATGCACAAATAAAATTTCAAACAATTAAACAATTCGATTTTGGCATCATTCAGCAACAGTTGCTATTATTTTGCTTGTGAAAATATGATTGTATATATTTTGTTGTCTATTATAATGTAACGTAAGACATTTAGTGATTACGTTAAAGAAGAAATTTACATTTAAGTTATTATAGCAAACATTAAAAATGAGTATAAATTCATGCGCGTGCGATAAAAGAATATGAGTTATGCGTTCAATTTTGAAAAATAATTTTCTTCTTTTTTTTAACAGTCAAACGAATCTTTTTGACGGTCATAAATGATTTCATATAATATATGTTGAAAATGAAGAGTCTTACGCATTCTCAATTAGCACGCGCCTAGTTGTGTTTTGATGCAGCATTCTACTTACGTATGTATTGCAATGCAATTGCAAATGTTATTCTAGTTTCGACAAAGGAAAAATACGAGGAATATTCCAAGTTATCATCAAAAAGAAGTTATCATCTATCTGACTGTATATATACGTATGTATACTACTTTAAATTCAAAATAGTCGCGGAAGTCTATTTTGTCATCAATTCGCTCTGATTTGAAAAAATTTCTACAACTAAAATTGTCTATCTCCTATTGCTAGTATTATATACATATATATGTATATATACAGGCATTTTATCATTTATTTATATTAAAAAATGAATACGCGAATATGTGTATAAAAGTACTTTTTTATATAAACAAGGAAAAATATTAAGAAATTATTTTGAATAACGAGTAAAATGACGATCAAATTTGTTTTATTCATTGTGCATTATTCGTTGTTCGAAACGTTTAAATAAAATGTACGCTACTTGTTTCACAAGTCTTTTTTATTACTCTTATTTATTTCTAACTATATGTTCCTAATTTATTTATTTGCCCAATTTTATTGTCGAAATTTATTTACTATTCGGTCCCGGTGGAACGGTGGAGTATTAACTTTGTTCCTTATTTCCGGATATAGAGGTGTGTGTATATATATATATATATATATATATATATATATATATATATATATATATATAGAGGATATTTTACTCCTTTTAATAAATATATTAAATATTGAGAGTCAACAAGAAATAACCAGTGTTTGCAAACAAATACTGTTTATTTTAATTTCTATATAACAAGATCTTTATGACTGCTTGCTTTGTTTGATTCTTAATAATTAAAGTTATAAATTATTTTCCGCTGTTTTATTTTCTTTTTTCTTCATTTTTCAAATCATCCCCACTGTTAAACTCGTAATTTTAATAATGCGCGCCGCCACATCCGTATAGTTTCTTGTTAAATCTCGTAATATATTTATTTAAAGGAGTAAACCTCCATGCGGATGGAGAGGTGCTGCCATCTATCGGAGTTTTTGTTTCTATCCTTTCGTGGTTTCAATCGGGCTGAAAGACGTTTAGGTGGTAACACTATCGTGTAGACTGTAGGTACTGTGATGATAATTATTTCAATCATAGTACTACAAATAATTTACTCCGTATTATTTTTATAAAATAATATATTTAATATCAAATGATAAAGTAATTTATAACAAAATATTGAAGCCAAAGATCGAAGAATGAATAATGAATGAAGTACGAAAGAAGAAAGAAGAATGAAGAATGAGTTAATATGTTTGATGTTAGGTATATATATAATGGTATAATAATAGATGATAAAATAACTGATAACAAAATATCTGATAACCAAAGAATGAGGAATGAAGAATGAAGAAAGAAGAAAGAAGAAAGAAGAAAGAACGAATTAATATGGACAATCGTTCCACCGAGGAATCGTTTCACGTTTCCGATAAACCGATGTCAACTTCCTTAAAACTCACAAATAGAAAATTTATAAATTGGTATTTTATTTATTTATTACCATAGAGATGTTTTATAAACGTATATATAACTGGCATCAAACATATTAATTCATTCTTTCTTCATTCTTCATTCTTTGGTTATCACATATTTTGTTATCAGTTATTTTATCATTTGTTATTAAATATATTACATTTTATAAAAATAATACGAAGTAGATTATTTGTAGTACGTTGATTGAATTAATTATCATAATCGTACCTACAAGACGCGCAGTAATGTACGACAAGAACGAAAGACAACGATTAGTTCCATCGTTTCGCCGCTACGCGACAGTAGCATTTCAGTATCCATGAATTCAGTAAATTTTCAGTTGCAAAAAATTTAATTAATGCGATTCATTTGTGAACTCTTAAATTGTGTTTCTAAAATTAGATCTCCAGCTTTCTTGCATTACAACCTAAATGTGCGAAATGTGCGATTGAAGATTTACAAATTCTATTCGATAGATCAAAATACTCACAATCAGTCTATATACATATTATTCAATTGGTGAGCTTTTTTAATTGTATCGGTAAAATTGGATCCTCGGTTTACATACAATGAAACGAAGGTCTACAAATTATTTTACTCAATAGGCTGAAGCACTTGGTGAAATGTTTAATTTTAACAAACAACATTTGAGATTTGGGTTATTATTGGTCGATCATACACATGCAAATAAATAAGAATAACAAATAAAGATTGATGATCGTCCATGTATGATTGAATCAACTTTTGCGATTTGTCTCGTTATTCCTATCTTCAGCTATCGGAATGCGATCGAATGTCGTTTCGTATTACGATTTAAATTTCAGCGGTGGCTTCGCGCAAACACAGAAGAAGAAGACAACTAGTACTTACATTATCAATGTATAACTCCTCATCTTGCCAAGTTCTAGAAGATAATCATATACGTATATGAGTTTTATCACGCACAAATACACGTATATACGTATTTTATTATACGCTTGTACTTTTATTACAACATTTTCTACTCGTTTGTTGATTCTTTAACTTCGTAATGCGTAATTTTCAACAATGTATACGAGTGCGATCAAACGAAAAGATAAACAACCAATAACAACGAGATACTCCTTTTTATTTATTCTTTGTAGCAAATACGAGCGAACGAAGGTAAAAGTGGGGAATTCACTCTCACTGATTGCCGCGCCACGCCGGCTAAGGTGTACTTACATGGATATATTCGCTACTGTTGTCGTATTCAAAACGTCACGGCTGTAAGATCGCCTCTTTTGCTGGTGAGTTTCGACGGGCAGAAGTCGATCGAAAATCGAAGAAGAAAGAAAAAACGAAAGTGTCTGCTTGAAATCACGTTCTGAACGTGGACCTACATTCTAGTACAGGATGGAGATGGAATTTAAGAATTTGGAGAATTCCTTCAGGAACCTGAGCTGCAATCACAATTACGTACCATCCGCGATCGAACAGATAGAAAGTGAGTGAATTTTTTCTCGTATTTATCTTGGACCGATTGACTTTGCGACTGAAGCGACTGTTTAGACTGCTTGATTGCAATTTTATACTCAACTCGATCGATCATTTTGGCATGTGCGTTTAAGTTTGGTGAAAGTTTAAAAGGGAAACTCCAATTAAAGAATAAATTTTATATCGTGAGAACTGCTTTTTTTCTGCGCTTTTATACAATTTTATTAATGAAAAAGAAGAAAAAAAGAAAAAGGTAAGCGATAGCATACAGCAAGCGGTTAAGAAGTAGAACACGAGATAGTTTGAAACAATTTGCGAATAATATGTTTTGGGTTTTGAATGATGCTTTACCACGCCGATACGTTTACGTAACATTTCCGATTTCGATAAAAATAATTTTCTCTTTGTTATAAAATCCTGCAATGCTATCGAAATTTGTCATTAGTCTTGGCACGTAATATTTTTGTTCGGTCGAGTTGGCGTCGTACCTCTCAAGCGTTTCGATTTACGGAGCGTGCGCAGAAGCGAGCGTGTCGATCGGTGAAAGTTTTGCTCAACAATTGTAATTTACGGTACGTTTTATTGGATGTGTATATACACGAAATGCGATAAAAACTTAATGTTCATAAACGTTCGTCCATAATTGTCCATAGCTTGTTCATAAACGATTACTGAATATCATTGATATTTATTATCATCTTTACTGAAATATCACTGAAATAGTACAACTAGTTAAATTTCGCTTTAGAAAATGTCGAAACGAAATTACATAACGGAATTCGTCAGATGACGAAATGCACGCTTTCTCGAAATGATATATTTGAAGAAAGAAAATGGAGAAGGAAAGGAAATTGTAGAGCTTTGAGCCAAGATTTCTGCACTTACGCTAAAGTATGAATTCAAACGAAATTGAATCCATATATTCTAATTTCTGCTAAGCAAACACTCAAGGGCCAGTATGAGAATACTGCAACGTATCGCGAACGCAGAATAAATGGAAGCAGTAATTACATAAGGAATAAGGGAGTATCGATCTCGAGTTTTTTCTCAATTGACGCGACATCAATGACGCGCTTTCGTTAACGAAAATTATAATTGAAAAAGCACAGTGGGAATCTTGGTAATTCAGTTTTTTTTTTTCAAAAAAGTATTTTGCCCTCCATGCTAGTTGGACAACGGCAATCTTGTAAAGACATTGCGATACACAATGTGGTAATTTTTTACGTATCTCACACTGAGTCTTTTCCTGTTTTAGGTTTAAATGCATTTGGTATAGGTTTGCTGAGTTTCGGTACTATGCTGTCTACGTTGACGTTATACTTTGCCATGGATGCGTGTCACAATATTTTCCACCAGAAGGAAACGAGATTCTACAAGACAAATTGTTTCATGATTCTCTCGATATATCCTGTGGCAAGTGTCTGCAGTCTTACGGCTCTTGGAATACCAAGGTAAACGTGATCGTTCAGTGTTTGTTGTTTGTTCTTTATTCTTTATTCTTGCATCTCTGTTCATCGGAAAATGCATTACATACATACATAATACAGAATACTGAAGAGTAAATTCGTTACCGTAGAAAAAACAGTAAATTGTTTCTCAGTGTAAATTATTCCTAGATTTATATGTAGTTTTATTTATATATAGTTTTATTTGTATCTACGTACACGTGTGCTTGAAAAAATTTCAAATTTGACTTTTTCGTAAATGTCTCTTTCATCCAAATTCTTGTTGTATACTTGTCACTTTCGACTTAGCTTCACACAGAAAATATTTCTGTTTAATTTTTTTTCACAATATTCGACGCATTCTGTATTATAAATTTACAACAATAACTTTACGATTAGTAAAGTAATGAAAACCTTGAAATGTTACAAGATAAGATAACGTACAAAGATGAAACAAGAAGACGCGATAGATATATGTAACGAGCATATAAAATAGAAAAGCAACCCTGAATCGTAGCTAACGAACGATGTTGATTTTTCGAGATAATTGCTGCTCCGATGACCGTGTCGCGCCGCCGTATCACATCGTCGCCATCGTGTCGTCGCCATCGTCGCCATCGTCGCGTCGTCCGTGTCGTTCGTGTCCGAAATTTGATGAGACCCTTCGATAACCGGAACGGAGGTTGGGGCAGACACGAAAATTCTATCGTCACCAATGCTCATTGATATTTTCAACGTGTTTCAAACGCATATTTTCTACTTGGTCGGGGAAAATCTAAATTTTAAATTTGGACACTCGCCGGGCCGCGGACAAGAATAATAAAAATAATTCGTACATTACTGCATACATACATACACACATACATACATACATACATACATACATACATATATATATTTTGATATTTGAAATTGCAGAAAAAGTACTTTTCATTTCTGGTTTTAACAAGCAACAAGGTTTCGATTATTTCTAGAACTCAGTTGCTATCGGAAGCTGTGACACAAATCTTCCTAACGATAGGTTTATATCGATTGTATTTGCTGCTGGTCTACATAGGGCGTAAAAAGATGACAGAGACGCCACTGTTGAAGCTACAGGTTGGTCCCTGTTGCTGCTGGCCCTGTCTGCCCTTTCCGAATCTTCAGATGACCGAGGTTAATTTGTCCTGGCTTCGACTAGCAGTCTTGCAACTACCCATTATCCAGGTTATTTCGTCTTTTCTACCTTGACCTTTTGCGTCCGTGCTCGTGACCGCCTTTTTTTTCGAGCCTTTTTTCAAGAATATTTTCTGGTGAATAAATTGTAGCATTGACGATATCGTGTCTATTGATTCTAGGGATTGATTTATTGTATATTTCTCTCTATGTCGATCGAAGAGCCAACCCTTATAACGCAATATGGAATTTATCTGCAACCGTTCGTAATGATGAGCATATTTCTGGGAATATACGGATTGACTGTTGCCGTAAAGAGTCTGCAAGAAGTCGCTGCAGGTAAAAATTGCGCATGCTTCATCGAGAGGAAAGGGGATGCATTTCCGAGCTTAACGTGTCATACTATTTTTGCTGTTCTCCGCTGGGCGAGATTATATGGAAGGCCGATTACAAAACATTTTCTTTAATTACATACGACAATCCCCAATTACGCGTCCCTCTAAAAAAGAACTCTTGAGTCGTTAAAAGATTCTTTTTGTTCTTTTGATTCGATCGTAAAAGTTCAGTTGTCCGTTACGAGAAAGACATTAACCTGAACGAAAATGAAATTAAGAACAGAACGATTCGTTTCTTTCAACATTTTCACAATTATCACGTCAAAGATTGCACATGTAACTTGCGGAACGGAAGTAATTTTAGAAGTAAGTTTCTGGAAAGTCCTATTGTCCCTTGCTGCCATAGCGTGTTAATAGTAAATATATCTACGCTTCTGACCTGCTCTTGATTTCATAGAGGCGAAGCTACACCGCAAGACTACAGTGCTCCAGATGGTGCTGCTATTCTCGAAGCTGCAGGCGTTCATCGTCAAAAACCTACCGCAAACGGGCCTGTTTCCATGCAATCCACCAATTACGCCGGAAATCTATGCCAATGGTAATTCTTCTTTTCTTCTCTCCTTTCTTTTCTTTCTTTCTCTTTCTGTTTTTTATGCCCGTAGTTTGAGAATTCAACAGTAAGAAATATCCGTTGAGCTTTTGAATCTTTTTGCAAGTTGTTTTAAAAAGGAAGAAAGAAATTGCGAGATTAACAACGTGAGATGTTTCGAGTCGAAAAGATACTCCAAGAACTCGAACGAGCCGTGGAATACGAAAATGTTGAAATTTCAAAGGTGCTCGTCCGAGGACGAGCAACGATGCAACTGGTTTGCGACCAGTAGTGGAGCACGATGAAAGGGCACGATGAGGCTCTCGTAACGCCTTCCATACGCGAGGCTAGATAAAAAAACGAGCACTTTCTTCTGTCCGATTTCAGTTACCTACAATGTTCTGATGCTAATCGAGATGCTGTTGCTCTGCTACGCGGCAAGGTACGTTTATTACGTCGATCTGGGAAGGGAGGAAGAAAACACGGTGGTGGCGACGGTGTCGGTGGCGGTCGTCGAGACGACAGATCGGCCGAAAGACAAGACCACGGAACGAGCCAGCTCGACGAATAACAACCAGGTCAACAACCGGCAACCGTCGACATTGACTCACAGTCAGTGACATTTCTTCTTTGCTCTTCTCTTTATTTTACGAATTATATTTTTCCCACCAATTCGCACCCAGTCGTGATCTACATATGTACATATGTGTAGCTCTATTTGTATATTTCCTCAGTCATCTGTCGATTCATTTTCATTGTTCACTCGTATCACGAACATATGTAGGTCCGTTAATATAATAGTATTAGAAATCGGTTCTATCCGAAAGAGAGATCTATTTGAAAGAGCTATTTAAAAATGTTCACTTCATTATTTCGAATGTTTAATGAGTGTGAGGTTAGATTTGTGACAGTGACGATAAAGTACTTGCGTATTTGCGTGAATTTGATAAGATGTGTAAGTAGCGTAAGATTTTTTTTTTTTTTTTACCTCTGTAGCAAACTCTACTCTGCAGTTGTGAAATTATTAAGGCTGCATAATGTGAAACTGTTGTGAAGTTATTAAGGTTACGTAATATTTACAAGGAAATTGATATACGGCGAGTAATAAAAGCATAACAAGCATGACAAGATTGGAATAACAATTGTGAGTCGTTAATTGTAAATTTTAAACGGAAGAAAACAAGCTTGATGTAGGTATAGGTATACGTACGTATGTGTATATGTAAGTAAGTGGCGAAGCAAAGATGAAAATTGTCGAGTCCCGAAAAAGACGGCTAGCCTACCTGAAGCGAAGATGTCTGGGAGAATTATCACGGGCGTGCATCGGAAAGCGTCCCTTGAAAGCGACATGCCGATTTTTTTCGTTCCACGTTTCCACTTTGGACGATCGATTGTCACCGAGATGGCGGGACGGCCTTTTTGTAGCAACAGAAACGCTGAAGGGACGAATATTAATATTCCGATAACGTGTCCAGGTCATATTAACCGCCTTTGTTACTGTTGCACCTCTCTTATTGTCGTATAGTTTGCTCCTCCGATGAACATTCTCGACGGACGCTCCAAAGACGAACGTTCTCGAGATAAGAAATTCCACGAAGTCTTCCTTTCCGTTTTATCATTCTTCGTCACGCTTGTAGATTTTTCCACGGTTGTTTTTATCCGATGTTGCAACTATTATCGACGTGGCGAGTTTCACGATACAGCACGCGTCAAAGAGCCGTGTTTCGCTCATTGAATCGTAACGGAGCAACTCCAACGTTTCCACTTGGCATTCGTGATTTTGAAAAATATCGTTCCTCTCTAGATAATGAATAAGATCGACTCGATAAGAGCGGGAAAATGTCGGGAAGATTCTGCAGGCAGAGCTTTGCGATCTTTCTTGTACGCATTTTACTAAATCTTTTGGTCGAAAACTATACAACGCTGTTCGGATGCTACGAAGATTCAACGCAGGATTAACGTCGTCTAAAATTTCTAGTCTCGAGCTGATCGTTCCATCGATTTTCTTTTAGGGTCTACTATCTACCTGTAACCTGGCCCACCGAGCCTACAAAACGATCTCCGTTTCTCTTCAGGCCTCCCCTTCTGCCCTTTTCCTTTTCGTCACATTTATCTGCCTGAACTCTCCTTTCTCCCTTTTCCCTTCGACGCACACCTCTTTGTAATCGGCAATCGCGTAATAGATTTAACAGTTTCTTCAGAATCTCGTGGTTGCAGGATCGATTTAAGGGCCGATGAAAATCTCATTGACGCGCGTGCATCTTCGATCGTGCGAATAATCGTGGGACAATTTTGGGATAAAAGCTAGGCTGCATATATCGTATCTCTTCTCTTCTCGTGGAGCATGAGAATGGCACGCGCGTGCGACGTGCTGTTTTCACAACTTATTCGTTTCGTTCGATCTTGATCGACGATCTGTCGTTTCGACGATATTTTACGCTTGATTAAAAAATCCAACTCCGTTTCAAAGGGGAAAACGAGCGAGGGAAGAGGGAAGAGGGAAGAGGGAAGAGGGAAGAGGGAAGAGGGAAGAGGGAAGAGGAAGATGGGGACGGAAGGGGAGATACGATATTGGGAATCGCAGCGCTGCGTTGTGATTCCGAAATTGTCGATTGGTAATCTTGGGTGGAACTAATTAAGGCGGCCCGAGCAGGATCCACCGTCGAAATTGTTTTCTATGCCGGCTTCCCCTCTGTCTCGACTAGATAGCCTTGGGGATCTTTCTCAGCCGTCGAACGGGCAATGAAAAGAAAACGACGCGACATGATATTTTGCGACCTAATGAGCTGGCATGGCGACTCTTGACGTAATTATCTTTATGATTTATAATAAACGTGCGTCCAATGTTGGCCGGAGGTTTTTCTCCGTGGCGCAATTTATGGATTCCGAAGAATTTCAGCCGCTGGTCGTGGCCACGCGCAGCTGAAACGCGTTCCGACAATAACGGCCGGTTTATTGCCGAGTTTTTACGGATAGTGCAATCTTTCGCGAAGAAATCAAAAGAAATTCGTGCACGAATGGAGATGAAATTTATTTTCAAATTGTAAGTTTAACATCTAACTGTTGTCTAATTTGACGACATTAACATTGACAGTTGGCATTAACAACGTATGGAGAAAATAACGTTGCATTATTTGTCAAGAATGTTCGATAAGCTATTCGAAAGCGGTGTGTATCATTGTAAAATCGTCGGAGAGAAGAAGACTCATCGTACGATTTATCATCGTTTCTGCATGTTGGCGACTTTGAGCCAACAGAAAATTCCCAAGAATTACTTGCAGTAAGAACGATGTCTAGTCGAAAGATGGTCGAAAATTTCCTTGGATGACTAACCAATATTGGACAATATTAATTAACCAGTAGTTGGATTTGTCATAAAGAAAAATATAAATAAAAAGACGCTGAGAAGAGAAGAGCATTCTTTTTCCATCGAACAGACTAGAGGCACTGTAACATCATCCTTGCCACCATAACGTGGTTGTTGCAACGTAGATTAAAACCCTTTAAAAATTACAAGCGTCGTTCCTTTACGCGGAATCCAACAACAATTTTATACGTTTGGTTTGACCAAACAGCGGTTTTAACGGCCGATAATCCGGTAGTTACAGTGCGGTATCGAAAGATACCGTCGCACGCCGTGTCTGTCTGTTGGAGCAACAGCTCAGCCTCCAGAAGTTGCATCTTTCCGAAAGAATCTCGGCTGTAGGAAATTCGGCGTGGTGCGCAATCACGCTGAGAATTTCCAGATCCTCGAAAAGAACGCGTGGCCATGGGCCATTCCGAGATCGTCGACATATGGCACGCGGGCCAGACTTATCTCAAGACTTACGGAGAAAATACCCTTGGACCGCCTGCCGAAAATGTTTGCGGAGGTGGAGACGAACGAGACTTGGTTGCCTGCTCGTTCCGCGATTCGACGATCAATTTGACCGGCCTTTGAACGAAAATTAAGGTTCCTATTTTGTTGGAGGATTTAGAGGAGAATACCTGGATTGATTCGATGCGGATACAATTTCGAAAAAATAACAGTAACAGATGGTATGCCGTGGTTTATCGCGGATGATGCAGTGACGTTCAACTTCGATACAATATTTATACCATGGTGCAGTTACAACTGCTTGTCGATAATTTATTGACAAGTATCTTGAAGTTAATACAGTTAAGAATGTGGAGGGAAATAGAATTTTATAATTAGGGGAATAAAACGAGTGGAAATAAAAAGCGAAAGAGGGAAGAGAGTAGGAGTAGGGGGGTATGGACTGCTTGGGTTTGGACGCGTTTCTAGAAATAGAGAGATTCTAGAAGTAGAGAGCAGATGAACGCTAAGAACCGAGAAGAAGCAGATCACCGACCATCCATCAATTGCGATAGCGAGCAGAAACGTCGGCCTACATGTCAAAGTGGCCTTAAATATTCGTTATTGGACAGCGACGGCCCTTGTTCATTGTTCGGTGTTGGTCTTGGCCGGGCCATTTTACCATGCGATTCACCATATGGTCGCCGACGACGCGGGACCCGGCCTGCCTGGCCCATTATTTTCTACAGTCTACAGCCTACGGTCTTCTACGCTCTACACTCTACGGGATCTTGGGCACGAAACGCGAAAGGCGAGAGGGAAGGAGGAGAGGAAGGGGCAGAGTTGGCCCTTGACGAAATTGCCCGAAAATTGGCCGGCACTTCGCTTCTCCGTTCCCTTCTCCGCTTCTTCCCGGATAATTTCATAATTTTAATTTGAATTTCAATGCAATGCTCGCGCCGTGCCAATCACCACGCGATAGCTCCTCTACGTGCCTGCACGTTCGGCCACGAATTAACCCTTTACGCTCGATTCTCTCTCGAAAGGTTATTGCACGTGTAATACGTGTATACGTAGGCAGCCTAGCGAATAACGAAAAGAACGTCATTGAAAATGACAGTTGGATCAAAAGTTGATTTATTTCAAGTAAGCGTTGACTCCTAATCTTAATTCTCAATTTCGTCTTTGAGTTTCTCGTACGTTTCTCGTACTTTGTTATTATTTCGTCGATAAAGCTCAATCAAGACGACGAGGAAAGTAGGATGACGAAAAGACAGGTGAAGACGGATGAAGACGTTCGATCTACTTAAGACTTTTCTTTATTTTTCAGGCCATTGCGTCTTTCGACTTTCTTTCTTTGTCTATATACGTACGTACGTATGTAAAATACGTTAAACGCCCGCGGATTTGTGGCGCCCGCACAGAACTCTCTGTGCCAACGTTGTTATTTACGAATTATGAAAGTTGTAAGACGGAGCATAATAACAATCTCGACGAGACCAGGCCAATTTTCGTCGCTTTAAACACCGTATCCTTGATACGACTAGGATCGTTAGGGCCGACTTGTCGTCACATCGAGGCTCGGTGCTTTAGAAATTCTTAGGATCGATGGTCGCTGAAAATGGAAATATCGATCCTTTGTGATAGTTTCGAAAAATTGAGATCGAAGGCATGACATGTATTGAAAACTGTCCAATCGATATGCAAAATATCCATATTTCGTCGTACGTAGGATGAAGAAGAAGAAGAAGAAGAAGAAGAAGAAGAAGAGGAGGAGGAGGAGGAAAAAGGAGGAGGAGAAGATGGAGAAAAAGAAAAAAGTCGTTTAATGTCGAATCTTGGACAAATTTGCTGGTCGGCTATCACGATCGACAAGCGAGTTGCTTGATTATAGAGAGAGAGAGAAAGAGAGAGAGAGAGAGAGAGAGAGAGAGAGAGAAAAGCATCGTTGGAGCATCGCTTAATACGGAAAAAAGCCGTGGTGCGGGCAATCAAGGGCCGCGTGGATGCGAACGGCACCGTTTTTGCAGCATTCGCATGCTTTTTACGAGCGACCATAGCGAAATTCTGTTTTTTGACGGCAATTACCGGGATGGGCCCGGGACGAATACACGCCTGCGGTTGTTGGGCCGCGACTCGAACGAAAACGACAGGGCCACGAACTCATTGAACGAGCCGAACGCGTGTGCAACCACGTGCAATCACGTGCAACCACGTGCAACCACGTGCATGCGAGATTATCGGACAATATTCTCCTTTGTGGACCTTTGTACTCGACAAAAAGTGACCGCGGTGTAACGCAGGATGCATCGGCTACGCGACAAAAAAGAATCTCTTCTCCACGATCGGTCGGCGAAGATGCGGAGATGCGAGAGAGGAGGACAAGGGATTGCAAGAAACCAGCTGGAATTCCTTACGTGTTTTACGCTGCGCGAATATCTTGCGCGAATGCGAATTTTTCGTTTCACGAGGATAAACTCGGGGCGAGGCTGCAAAATGATGATTTTGAGAAAGTGGCGCGATTTATTCGGCTACAAAGGTACCGAGAAAGGTAGAAAAGGTAGGCGCGCAGTTTCGTTACGGAAAGTTTTAGAAATCCTGCGAGAGGTGATTTTTCTCAAGAACTTTGCTTTTTGGAACGAAAGTGGTAAAAATACGCTTTTCGTTCGGAGGGAAAGTCGGTATCGCATCGATGATGAAACGAACTGAAATGAGACAGGTAGTCGCTGACTGATGGCTGAATTGGTTCGAAACACAGGTTAAACTTGGAGAGTAAATTTCGAAACGGAAGACTATTGATTCACAATGAATGGAATTGATGGCGCCTCTCTCTCTCTCTCTCTCTCTGTGTGTCTTTCTTTCTCTCCCTCCCTCTCTCTCTTGTACCTCGACTGACCCTAAATCAACCAGAAAATTTCCATTTCAAGTTCACACAGCGGTCGTAAAATCAAGTGACAGCGTCGGGTTTTCCGTGATTTATGAATAACCCGAGGGAAACAAAAAATTTTCGTCCGTGCCACGTCGCGTCGAAGTCGTTTTCAGTTCTTCTTAATTGCTCGAATGACTTGCCTTGTCGCTCTTCAACTTTTCAGCGGCTGCATCACGAAAACGGTCGCAAGGCTGATGTCGGTTAATTCGATAGAGGGAAAAGTGAAAAATTGGTACGAGGCGATTCGATGCGACAGATTTCACATATGGAAAAGTCGAGTTGGAAAAATAGAGAGGATAGTACGGCGGTCGAGGGTTATAAATCTCGGTTTCGAGAATTTGTCAGAGTAACGTATTGGCGGATAGCTAGCCCCTAGGGAGATAAAGTAAGAGGCTGAATGTTCAATAGCGAGGATTCGGAGATCCTCTGGTTACCACCTGTCCTCCTACTGGGACTCGTTCGAAGAAATCTCTTCTTCTTTCTCTTTTTATTCTAGCTGGCACAGCCGGTGTGGCGAGGAAAGCCAGCGCTAATGTCGTCCCGATGACAATAAAAATTTGTCGCCAGCATAACTGACGCGAAAACTGGCTTTCAAAGCGTTCTTCTTGTGTGTCGACGCGACGCGACGCGACGCGACATTCGTCTCGGGCAGAACAAAGCATCGGCCTAAATTTTCCGCTTTGTCGCGTCCGTTAGCCAGAACGACAGAAGGTCGTGATTTTTTTCGGGTCACAAAGAAGGAAGGAAGACCAGAAAGGCACAAACAGCGCCTTTGGGATAATTTTGTACATCGTCGCGATACGCGGTACGATTGATACGCGGCCGATTGGCTCTTGTCGTTGTTAACTCGATCGGAAAGTTGGAGTAAGGAAAGTTAGTTTCAATCATCGGCCGATGAACGCCCTTTGCTTGGCTGTACCGTGTTACACGTACACGTGTACGTACGACGCCTGTAGCGAGATTGACGAGCGGCTTTTGTAAAAAAGAAAGAGTAAGCGCGAACGCTCTGTAATAATATTTGAGAAAAATATTTTCTCTGGCATATCTGCGGGGATTAAGTCGGCAATGTAAGTCGGGCGAAACGATGCGAAATATTTTTCCAGCGATAGATAAACCTCGATGTGGTATTAACTCGATGCGTCTCGGTGCGACTCGACGCGTTTCAGAATCCGATAGACAAACTTTCTTTCGCTGTGAACGCACACGCCGCGTTCGTGCGTTTTCTTTAAACGCGTTTGTACGTTTGTACGTTTGTACGTTTGTACTCGCCTTTGTACCTACTTACCTACAATAGACGATTACGGCATTGTAAAGCCCGAGGTATAGCAGCGCTCGCTAGCGCGACTATAATTTTCTATTGTATCGCGCGTAAAATTACAATGCGCAGAGCTTGAACGAAAAGGAACAATTCAGATGGGAACTGAATCTGGTTGTACAAGATGTGCGCAAGTTTCTGCTTATCGCGATAAGAAAATCGGCTTTTCAAATGAAATTCGACGACCACAGCTACGGCGAACGTGCGTGTCGTCGTTCAGGTCTGCGGCTTTGATTTCTGAATTCTCTCTGAGAGAGAATGAAAGAGAACGTGGTCGCTGGTATAGGAACCGGACTGTGCAATCTGACGGAAAATCGAGATTCACGTAATCCTCGACGCGAAGGATTACGGGCGACGAACAATGTTCAAGAGAGGACACGAATGTATATGTATACATACACACACACATACATACATATACATATACATATATATATATATATATATATATAGAAAAAGAAATAGCGCGGAGCATGTTACACCAACGACGTATAGTTCGTCGGTTGAAAAAGGTCGGTCAGGTCGATTAGAGAGAGGAACGTTGGAAGAAACGGTCAGGGATTAAAGCTTGGCTCCTGTGAAAACACGTCGCGTCTATTACGGCGATACATCGCGTCGAAGAAACAAATCTTCGCTGACATTTGGAAAGATTGGATCTCTACGTCAAACGGAAGTAGATAGACGCTTCGTCTCTCGTTGGTCGAAAAAGTGATCAATCCGTGGAAAAGTTACACGCAGTGAAAAGTGTACGCGTAGAAGGTACGCGTCTGAAGTAGTTGACGACTGGCAGAACGCGTCGGCGTTAAAAATTGAAAGCAAATTCACGTTCGAGCGATGGGCCAGAGTAGCCTTTAGCGTGGAAATTAGTATAATTAATGGAGGGGTCCGTGGCGATCGGTCCTCGGTCCAGGTGCGAGAAAATCATGCGTAGCACAATAAAATGTCACTTTCCATCGAAGAAACGATCCGTCGGCCGAGTGCCAACGGTAGTTCAACGGTGGCTAGATGAATGGCTCTTCTTCTATTGGCGGTGGGTCTTTTTCTATTGGCAACCAGGATAAACGAGCGAACGCGGGTCAGCAGCGTGTTTCACAGGCGAGCTCACGCGCGTGCGAGGAATGCAACGTTGGGCCCGTTTAACGTCATCGTATATTTCACCCTACACTCGGCCTGCCAGACAAATACCCTTATTTGTACACATCCTGTGCATTGTGGCGCGTATCGCGGGGCACCCAGGGAGCACCGACGACTTCCGGTGAATATGCTCCACCTCCTTTTCTCTTCTTTTCCTTTCTTTTCTTTTCTATTCTTCTCTATTCTTTTCTCTCTTTTTCTCTCCTTTTCTCCTCTTTCATTTTCTTTCCTTCATCCTCTCTCTCTCTCTCTCTCTCTCTCTGCTTTTCTCTATTCTCTTTTTCTTTCCTTCTCTGTTGTTTATCGGTCGTATCCCGCCTCCTACCTTCGCGCGTTCTACCATATAGCATGTATAGCATGGACTATATTTCGTTGCTTCTTTTGTATATTCGTCGAAAGGAGGTCGAGATCGCGTACTCGTCGAACGAAAATCGTATTGAATCGCGCTAGGAGGGACCTTTGATAATGCGCATCCCTCGAATCTCTATCATCAAACATCCGATTCCTTCCTGTCCGCCTTCTTTCTTCTACACAAAGCTGGATAGAAAACTGGATGCAAATAAGCGGGGCTCGGATATCGGAAGATAACTAATTGCCCGTCGATTTTCCCCTCGTGTTACGAAGATTTCGAAAAGAGTGGTCGGACATTCTTTTCTCCGTTGCTGCGTCGCGGTTGACGCGTGCGTTTGCTTGTAACTGAAAACGCCTCTGCTTTTGCGGAGTCTCTTCCAAAAAGATTACCTCGCTGGCCGGAAGCAGATTCTAATAACGATCGTTTCGAAGAAAGCAGCGTTTCTCTCTGGGGAAAATGCGTTTGCTCGTGTAAAATTTCAAAAACGGAGTCGCGTTACCGTGAACGAAACGGTTTTCGTTGTTCACGGTTCAAGATTTTTGAAAGTGAACGTCAACAGAGAATCAGGAGAATATATTTTTTTCGACGGATATTGTAAATGTAATAGCAAAAGATCGTGATTTCACGATCGACCGAAGGATGAAATTTAATTTGTTCCGCGAGCGGTCAACTTCTTTTCTCGTTCCCCTTCTCTCGCGCGGAATAACAAAGATTTCTTTCCTTGTTAAAGTAGGATGGCCATGTTTTAGACCATGTGCCGGCGACCATACGGCACGTGGATAATTATGGTGAAACGCAATGCGATTGTAACGCGAGGGTGGCTCTGCCACCGAGATAATATTCGCGACGACAGATTGCCTGCAGAGCATACCAAAGGAATTCGAATCAAGGGAGTCGAATCGCACATTTGCCGATAGGAGGTACGAGCCACGAGATGCGTGGATAAGTGCATTGATATATATATATAGACGTTAACGAAAGAAAAATATTCCGATTGAAAAATTAGAGGAATCGCTGGTTCGATCGATCGTTGCAAACGATCGCAAACTAATCGCAAGTATTAGTGCAGATACGACTATGTTCGAGAAAACGTGCTCGTGAAACGATTGCATTGTCTGTACTCGAGGAATAACGGAATAACACGGAAAAGGCACGAAACAGAAAATTGCAACTCTTTCGGCAGTTGTTTGGCCTACATCTCTGCCAGCGAGGTAACTCGGGCAGCAGGACGATGATGCAGTATGGTGGACCATATGCCGGGTCCGTACGGAACGCGACGGATAATTAAACGCGACGAGGGATGCTACGCTGCCTTCGGCGGGTAGGGGCGAGCGAAAATTCAATGGTGGGGCGCGCGGCTACATAAGGAAGGACACTGCCGAAAGGTCGCAGTCCGTTGGAAATTTCGGCGATACGGGAACCTGCTCGTTTGTTCGTTGTTTGCCGATAACACGCGCTACGCTTATGTTTTTACTCGGTCCTTTGCGATAAACGCGTTGAAATCGTGCGATTCGATTTAAAAATCTAAAAGCTAGTGAACCAGAGAGCGACATATATATATATAATACGTTACGGAACAAACAAGTGTGTGTCGAACATGGTGACTTTGTGGTTTATTTTCTTGGCCTGGAGTAGCGCATTAAGTACTGGATTCGATCTCGGGCCGATCGTCAGAACTGCTCAGTGCAGATCGCAATGTTTGAAGCAGCACACTGTCAACGGGTCCTGCGACACCGTGTGGAAAACGGAATACCAGCAGGCACAATCTTGTGGAATTGTAAGTAAAGAAATTAAGTCCTTTTTTCCCCACCTCCACTTTGCAGGTGTTGTTCCTACCTGTTACCATAAAATTGGCCTGCTGTGAGAGATTATCGCTTACCGTTCGTTCGATCGAACGTTTTATCGGAATCTGTTCACGAGAAATAAACGTCCGAAACTTTGAAAGCATCCTACCATTCTCCTAACTTCCTCGTTTCAAACAGAATCTGGCCGCGAATACGCGACGATATTTTACGTTTTACGGTTTGGACAGTTGTTGGATGACCAAAATCAGGCCTGAAAAATATAAGCTCAGTCGGTACTACACCGAGTCGGTAATAATAAAAATCCTCTGTTCTTGAAAGTCTCCTACAAACATTTATTCGTAAGGCAAATTCCACGAGTTGGTCATCCACGCTTCTCTCTTCGTTATAATTATCGACGAAATTATAAAAAGACGCGCTAAGAAGAGAATAGCACTCTTTTCTGTCAAGCAGACCTTGTTAAAAATATTAGTGTCGTCGTTCTTTTACGTGGAATCCAGCACAGATGGCCAACACGGTACGCCCAACGCGATCCCGCCAACTTGAACGTGTCCCTCCGTCCTAGTCACTCGGAATGAGTCGAAAACACCGAAAGGCACGTTCCGTCCAAGAATTCTTCCGAAAAATTAATTTTCTCGGCGCAAACAACAAACAATGTTCGACGGTGTCTCGGAAATATCCTGAAATAACGTGTCGAGATGCGCATCTCCAATACGCGTACGAGCGCGTTAAGTGACTTGATTCGGTCGTTTGGAAATCTGATAGGGCTGTAACTCGACGTTACGATAACGTGTAACCCCTGTCGCTTCATCTCGCGTCGGTTTTATGGGGCGGACGTCGCGTCGCGTCGCGTCGCGTCGCGTCGTGTCGTGTCGTGGAAAATGTTCCCCACGGTCGAGGGCACCACCCCTCTTCGGCTAGCAGCAGACACGTCGCAGATGGACAGATGGGAATCACGATTAACTCACGCACAATGCGGCGTGCGAGTGTTGGCGTATGTGCACGGGGCGTTGCTCTTTTCGTGTGTACAGGGGGTGTCCATTAATTTCGGAGAAATCGATGCCATCTCGCTAGCGTACACCCACGGCCAGACTCTCGGACTGGGTGTGCGAGAGTAAGAAGGATGAATCGCGAAGAGTTTGGGACGATGGGACACGAGGGGACGATGATCAGCTCAGCTCGGAGAACGACATACATATTTCTCGAGAATCGTTTCCACGTATTAGGGACGTATCAGGATTAGAGTGGAATTAAATTCTCGGAGGGAACAAAGGTCGCGCGCGTCCAACGGTCCGAGACGGAATTGCATCTGAATAACGACGATTGTTTTCGACTGCGAGTGGAAGAGATCGTTGGGCTCACGACGCGTCGTTTTTCGGTGATTGTTTTATTCTTATTGTGTTGTAAAATCATCGATAGGTTCAGTTCGGTTCCGAGATTCTTTGACAAGTTTCTGATACTTGTACAATTTCTCTAGTAGAACGGCCTCTTTCTCGAACATGAGCGAAGAAAACTTTTTTTGTGATTGTGCACGAAAGTAAACATTTTCTTTAAATCGATAATTCACAACGCGATCATGCCAATGAGAAAGCGTCGTTTAATATCGTGGTCGTAGGTGGTCAATGGAAACGTCAGGGATGCTGATGATCGTTCCGTGGAATTTCATCGAGCGCGACGATGATCGAGTTATCGAGTTACGATCGGTCGAGGGTCGCAAAAGCCACGGTGTGTCCCCTCTTACGTCAGGGAAATCAACGATCGTTCGTTGCAAAATGAAACAAACGGGACGAAAGAGATTCGTTGGATTGGCTGGATTCAGATTCATCTCGGCGCGTTCCAATTCACGAAGTGAAGTAGATTTCAATTTACGTCGCGAAACGATCCGCTTTTACATATTTCGACGGTCATTGCGGGAGCCTCGCTGTTATTTCTAGAGTTCAACTTCTAATTTTATCTGACGCGTCGACACGCGTGATACGCAATGCCGCCGTTTGTTCAGTGATTTTGGTTTTTGGTGGATAAAGTACGAGTCGTTGGGAAAATAACAAACTATTGGAGGAAATGATCGCGAGGCTGCTCGGAGATGCGTAGTAATGTTGCTTTTTTCCCCCCGAGTTTCGAGGCGTCTTTTGTACGAAAAAAGGGGACCTACGGCACGGCGTTTCTACGAAGCAGCAACCAGGCTTAGAAGGAACGCATCGTGATGTAGGATGAGGGAGCGCTAACTCTCTCTCTCTCTCTCTCTCTCTCTTCCCTCCTGAGAGCAGAGAGATGGAGAAAGAGAGAGAGAGAGAGAGAGAGAGAGAAAGAAAATCTGGAAACAGGGCTCCACGAGAGACGGTATCCCAATAAATATGAAGACAACAACGACGGTGCCTGTTATGCCTGAAACAGGTTGGAGCTAATTCGGCGCTCCCTCCCCCCATCCCGCCTTCTCTCTTTCCCTGTTTATCTATCCATCTATCTATACGTTTCTCTCTTACACGGTCTTCCTTTTTCTTCTTTTTTCGACTCTGCCTTCCTCCCTTGGATCTCTCTCTCTCTCTCTCTCTCTCTCTCCTCTCTCTACGACCGCTTAAATCGCTCGATTCAACGGTTCGGCCGATGGAGGTTCTTATTTTCCTTTTCCTTCTTCGCTTTACGTTACTTGGCCGCGTCGTCCCTCTCCGCATCCCCCTCATGTACCATCGTTCCTTTTTACCCGCGCGTCCCGTGCGTGCAAGAGCTTTTTGTTCAACGCTGAAACCTCCCCTTGCCATGCTCGCTTCTTTCACGTGTGTGTACGTGTTTTTTTTTTTTTTCTTCTTTGCATCTCTCTGTTGCGTTACAGTGCTGGCAGTACTGCGAGACCCTCGAGAACCAGTGGGAGAAGACAAGAACCATTTGCGAGGGCGACCAGTATCTACATGTAAGTAAATTTACGGGTGAAACGGCCTTTTGGATTAGGGGAGTTGTTTGTATTTTACGGAGGGAATTTTCGGTCCCTTGTTCGGTCGATCTCTATTCGCAAAGGGGAAACGCGGAAAGGGAAGTATCTCGAGGTATCGAGACGAACTCGTATTCTCTTAAGGTTAAGCACTTTTACGGGTAATTTTACGACGTCGAACAAACGTACAATTACGAGAACGTTTTTCGTTTCGGTCGAGTCGCCGGAAAATTCGGAGCGATCAGGCGCAAAGGAGAAATCCCTTATGTCGAGGTTACGTTGCCTTTGAAAATTTCAAAAGCCCAAGTAAGAAACCGAGAGAGAGATATATACCGGCGAAACGAGGAGAGAAGTAACTGTCTGTTCAGGAGGTGGGAGAACCGACGGTCTGGAAAAAAAAAAAGAAATTTCCTTAGAAACGGCTACCTGTCGCTTTTCACAAAGCTGGTTGGGTGTCGCTTTGTCGTGGCAACCAACGAATTTCAACTCTTCGCGTATCGATCTCCGTCAAGAGCGGGGAACCTTTTTCAAATATTTGCAGAGCGATCGACCTACCGCTTTTATAGCGGGACGGGAACGGAACGAAAGACGTGTTAGTACCCGCTTAGTTAGTGCGATTCCGCGAGACGAGAGACAATCTTTTCTTTCAACCAGACAGTCGGTTGTTGATCGTCTGTCTTCTCTTTAACACGCTCGTCGAAGGCGCAAATCGAGCAAATGTTCGGGAGCTTCGTTTAAGCCACGGATGTCCAGATCCTTTTGGATCTTTCGAGTCAATAAAAATTTGTCGAGGACCGCGCACACAGTTTTCGTATTTTTCTTATCAGTTCGATGTAACCTGTATTAATTATGAGGACTTTTACAAGTTTATTTTAACTTTTGTAGTGATAAACGATACATTGATTAGAAAGATATATTTATATTAATTTAAAAAATATGAAAATTTTTAACGAGAACACTGAGAACACGCTTGTTTTTTAGGTACCAGTTTATCTCAATATTTGGTTTGATACACGTAGTCGCAATGTTTATTTCTCGTGTATTTTTCTCCGAGAAAAGAATCTGCTCGCAAATGCAAGTATAGTATACCCCACTCTTCAAAAGGGGGGACATCGTGGACATAGTGGTTAAAATTATTCAGTTATAGAGCGCGTTATGGTTGTGGCCGCGTGAATAGGGTTGAAAGGGTTAGACAACCTGGTTTAAGCGGAACGAGAATGGGAAAGGGCCGGATGAGAGCCCAGAACTGACGATGCGCGTTTGTTTCAGTGCCCGGCCTGCCAGACAGCTTGTAACTATCGCAAGACTAGGATAGAGGAAAAGTATTTGCCGACCATGTTGCCAGCACCGGAGAAGGCACCCGTGGTCTTGGAAAGGTTCGACGTGGCGGTGATGATGCGCAACGTTCGCGATGAATGGAGAATAGTCGGATACTTTCCGGGCGAAAGAGCGCCGGATCTGAGGCAAGATACCTGGATCATAGTCGCGACGGAGGACGACATAAAGCACTACAGTTGGCAAGAGTGGGTTCCAAAGTTAGAGTCTTTGAAAAAAGGTTTTTTCTACGAGGCGATCATCTCCTGGAAGGACGTCGATACTCAGATTCAGAGGCAAAAGTCTTTGGCAGAGGCCAGAGCCAACGACCGACTGAGACAGGTCTTTCTGGAAAGATACGGCGAGAAGGTTCTGGCCGAGTGGAAGAGCCAAGAGTTCATTAAAATTTCGAAAGAGATATTCCGAAGATTCTTCTTCAGAAATGGAAAGGAGAATTTCGAGGTGAACAACGCACTTCCCAAAGTTTCCAACGACAGGATCCACGAGGAGATAAGTCGCGAGTCCAAGAAGGAATCGTACGTGGTTTCCTGGCAGCCGCAAACGGGAGGTCTTAAGGGAAATCAAGTGACAGACTCGAATTCCGCGCAGATTTCCTTGTTACCTGGAACGAAATACCTCGTGAGAATCGCTTCGAACAACGGGCCTGGCAGCTTCCCCATCGAAGTGGACACCAGGCTCAATTCCGAGGGAACTAGGAACATGCAACGAACCGTCCAGCGATTATTTGTCTGGGAAATATGCGTGACCTTGATGTCTATTCTTTTTTTCGCAGCCATTTTCGCCCTGGCAATACTCCACGGAAAGACCAAGACCGCCGAGTGTGAACAAGTCTGAAGGTCAATGTCTCTTCTTCTTTCTCTCTCCATCTTCCTTTTTTTCTTTCTCGGAGGACGGAGAACGAACGTTGACGAAGCATCTCCTCGATGATGAACGACAGAAACTCAGGGACGCTGATTGTTGATTGCATCGACGCGAGATTGAATCCTCACGAACCGAATGGAGGAAACGATCGCGTCGCAGCTTGACCAATATCGTTTGACCATCGATCGTGTAAATTTTCCTCTCTATAAATAGGTATATAAGATTTGTTCGATTGCTTGGAAAAGTAAAAGAAAAAGAAAAAAACGATATACCAAACCGAGTCAAATGTCAAAGCGTGTACGTGTACTCTTTGTAACAGTTGCGATATCGCAACCACGACGATCGTTGTATCGTTATGTATATGTCGACGAGAAAATGTACAAAAGATCTAGCTATTTTTCTATGTGTAATAGGGGATACAAATTAAACGATTCCTTGCTCATCGCGCAACGAACAGACTGTAAGAAAAGTTCCTATCGACGAGAAATAAAAATTGACGCCGTTTCGAGGTGTCGATCTCTCTATTTATTTGTGTACATAGACACGCATGCATAGATATGTGTATATATATATATATATATATATAGAGCTCGAAAACTTGTACATAGATTTTAAAATAAATAAAAAATAAATAAATTACTTTTGGTGAGAAAGAAAGGAGAGAAAAGGAAAAGAAAATCCTTATTTCACTATATTATTAGGCTATACACACAGTTTTTGTGTAAATCCCGTCGTTTGCGAGTAGATGCTCGAACGAGTAGATGCTGGCGTCTCCGCGTAAGCGGCTTATTTTTAATAACACCAGGACTTTCTAAATACCCTACTTTTTTGTATCCTACGTCGGTTCGCTTCTCTTTGCCTTTCGGATTAAAGTCGGATAACGCGAAGGAACGCGTGGTTACAGGAGGGAGAAAAGAATATTCAGGGGGAGGATCAACGACGTTTTCAGGTAGCCTAGCGAGTAGACAGACGAAAGAAAATTTTCGTTCGAAAAGAGACGCGATTTGAGTAATACTTGTTAGAGGTGTGACGATTTCGGTGTTAGTTATCGCAGCATTCTGAGAAAAAGAGAAAAGTATGGGAGCGAAAGAACCGTTAATCGGGACGAAGCGGACCCCGAAAGAGTGGTGGGGCCCGCGGGGACTTTGTTCGAATGGCACAACTACACAAGCCGGCGAATCCTTTCGAGAATGTTTTAGGAACATGTCCGTTTCCATTGGATGACGGTGGAGTGATGACGATGGCCAACTGGCGAGTGCGAGCTCTCACGATCATCAGGCGTACGACAAGTCGTACAAGAGTGCGTCGAACTTTCCCGAGCGGATAATAAACTCGTAGCGAACCGACGAAAAAAGTCAACACGGAGAGAGCGTGTCGCGTGCGTGTACGCATACGCATACGCATACGCATACGCGTACTCATCCGCGTACTCATCCGCGATCTCGCGCGGCTGCCACAACCACGATGAAAAAGTATGCCGTGACCTCGAACAAGGTCCCGTTATCCAAGCCGAAGCCTTGGACGCGATCGTCCTCAGTCTTGACTCGAAAGTCAAGCAAAGATGATACTGCTGCTCGCTTGTCTCAGTCTGCTGGTCGGCCCCGGTGAACCGGGCAATCTGTACAATCTGTACAATGGTCGTTCGATCGGTGTTACCGCGATTTTCGGGATCGGTGTGCTCCCTCTCGGATTGGCAGCCGGACCCAGGTATCGTTGTTGTTGTTAAGCAGTGGGTGACGAAGGTCGGTTAACCGACATATATCCGTTCAAAGACAATATCCGTTTGCTATCAACAAGAATGAATTCGTTTCTTTCGCGCAAGTGTAATCTTCGAATAATGTTACGACTATTATTACAAATCTTACACGCAGCCCCGCGGTGTGAGGTGTTCGTTATCCAAACGTGTGTTTGTTATTCGAGCGTAAAAATCTCTCGCGAAATTGTTCGTTGTCCGTTTTGTTCGCAGTCCGAACAAGGATCCCAGTTCCCGGTTAACCGATCACCACCCACTTGCACGACGTTCTTCGGACAGATTTGTTTCCGTGAAAGTTTTTCGAATTCTCTTGCTTTTGAGGAATTCCGTGTTTTCGACACTTTGTATAATATTTACAGCGAACGCGAACGCGAACGCTTAAGAATTAATCGAACGTGTGAATCGATTGCCGCGGACTTTCGAAAATTGAGGGCGTGAAAAAGGAATTGAGATCTCGCGTCGGACGGTTGACGTACCGTTACTATTCTAATTCTTGCATCGTTGTTGTTATGTTAAATACCGTTCTCCTCGTTCCATTATCCTACATATTCAAAGTTCTAATAGCAACGATTGAAGTAAAGTCTTTCGAATCGCTCGTGTTATTCACGTAACGACTGCATGATTTTTGTACATTTTTGTAGTTTTACTATATACGAGTACGTAAATAATTTCTTCGACGCGTGATTTAGATACGTTCCGAAGTGGAAGAAGCAAGCCTGTGAGATACCAGCTTCTCAACATCCAAACTCGCACTACGTTTGCGACGAGGCCGGAGAAGTGAAGTGTTTGCCAGGTGAGAAAACAAACGTAGAATACATCGGAGTATTCATCATCGTAGACGTGACGTAGAGACTCGACATTCCACTGTGTATAACCGGTGCTTGTCTTTTTTTTCTTCTTGCTCTCTTTTTTTTTTTTTTTCTTGTTCTTTTCTCCACTTAGGATGGACCGGCGATTTGTGCGACGTACCGATCTGTCGGAAGGGGTGCGATCCTCTTCAGGGTTACTGCCGTCGACCCAACGAATGTCGCTGCAAATTGGGCTTTTACGGCGAGCTCTGCGACAAGTGCGTGGCACTGCCAGGATGTCAGCACGGCAGGTAATCTCTCGTCGGTTCTTCTTCACGCGCACCGAGCATTCTCGATTTCGATTTCTCGAGCGATACAATACCACCCTAGTAGGTGTGTAAACGACGCAGTCGTGCCAATAGCCGATGGTTACGTCCGCTCTTTCCTTTTCCTCCTTGAGACTCGTGGTAAGAAATTTGAGTCAAACATAGGAACCGCGAGTTGCGTCAACCTTGACCACATTTAGACTTTTTAAGACAATGTGTTATCTCAAAAAAAAAAAAAACAAGGATTTATTTAAAATTGAAATAAAGTAAGTTGCTAATACGTTATATATTTCCAGATTATAAATCAGTTTTGTTCATTGATAAATCGTTGGCATCTCTTATGAAAGACTCTGAAGCTATTTTATTTTGATACGTTTGATATATTTAATTTGATAACAAACAAAACATATTTAAAATAAATTACATCGGTCTCTTTGATAAAATTTAATATTCCAAAATTTAAGATTTAATACGACCTTAATACGAGCAACGAAATAGATCTCGATATTCTCCTTGCAAAATTAAATCAAAATTAAGTTTCTAACATCTTTTATATATGTATACATCGTAAGGCGTATACGATTGAACAAATTCGTAAAAGCGTAAAAAGCGCCAAAGAGCTACAAGGAGGAGCGCCGACGCACGAGCGACCTTTGTTACTGATTGTGAGTGTGGCATGCGTGGCATCACGCGACTTAAATCACAGTGCAAGGGGTTAATAGCAATAGAGGGCAACAGCCAGTGGCAAGCCCGTTTAATTCCCGTGTAACGCGAAACGTCTAATCCTCTCTGGTCCGTTGATTATCGATCGCGCGAGAAAGCTTACGCTCAATAGAGACATTCGATTGACCGGAAGGAATTTCCACTTTTAGCTGTAACGTGAGCTTCGAATGCTCCTGCGATCCTGGATGGAAGGGCATGTTCTGTTCGGAGCCGATCTGCGCCTCCGATTGTTTGGCCAGCCAAGGATACTGCGAAAAACCGGGGGAATGCAGGTAAGCAAACGGCGGAGCGGTGAATCGAAACAATTTACGGATACTTTACGAGATAATCGTAAAGGTTCGCAAAATCGACGAGTTATTTGACGAGAAATTCAACGTTTCGTCTTTCGATTCAAAGGCAACGCAACGCAACGCAACGCAATGCAACGTAACGCAACGCAACTCGAGAAGCAGACACGCATTCACGTGATTTGCTCGTTTTTTCGTAGATGTCGATTGGGTTGGCAAGGGCCAAAGTGCAAACAATGCTCCGTTTTGCCAGGTTGCGTGCACGGAACGTGCCAGGGTCCACTGGAATGTCGCTGCGAGCCTGGCTGGACTGGACTTCTCTGTCAAACGCGTAAGTTGTCCCCTAGTTTTTCTCCCTAGTCGTCCTCGCGAGTCGTCGCAAGTAAGTCGTCGTACGTAAACCCTGAACAAACACGTATTTCTCGTTTTCTCCGTGTTCAGCGATTTGCTCGCAAGGATGCAGCCGAGAACGCGGCGGTTGTCGTCGTCCGGGGACGTGTAGGTGTCGCGTGGGTTGGACAGGTCCGAACTGCACCGAATGCGTCTCTTATCCCGGTTGCGTTCACGGGTCTTGCAAACGGCCGTGGGAGTGCCGATGCGAGCCCGGATGGGCGGGCGATCTCTGCAACGAGAAACTCACTTACTGCGACGAGCATCCAGCCATCTGTCGCAACAACGCCACTTGCGTCAGCATGACCAAAGAGGACGGCGATTACAGGTGAGTTACAGGTGACCGGCGATCGACGGAGGATCTAACGATTTCGATTGCAGATGTATCTGCCCTCTCGGTTACATGGGTCGTCAGTGTCAGATCAAAACGATGGTGCCGCCGACCGAGTTGACACCACCGATGCCGGATCATCAACACCTCGACGAGGTTTCGGAGACGAAACCTCAGATGATTCTGATGATAAATTCAGAAACAATCGAGAAGCCTGTAGAGAGTGTAGACGAGAAGGACAAGGAAGATAAAAATAGGATAAGAAACGAGGAACAAACGGTTGAACCGATTGGACCGATCGTTATCACGGACCCACCTTCGACCATCGATCCTGCTGCTACCGTAGGAAAATGGCCAACCGAGCCACCTACGGAATCGCCGATCACGCAAACGGACGATGAAAACGAGACGTGAGAGAGAAGGGAAAGGATTTCTGCGAATTACCGTTATACTCCTTCGTTGTTATATTTATTCGAGTATTATTTAATTTATTTATTTTAAAGCTGAAGTCGACTTATTTTAATTGTACTCATGTCACGACAGCTGTACAACATAAACTATAAACCGTAGAACGTTAGAGGACAAGGATTCTTTTCTTTTTTTACCGTTATCGAGCGAACAATATGTAGAACAAGCGACGTCGCAATATCGATGATTTGATATCTTAAACAAACGTAGTTACGCATTCGTAGTAATCGACTTGCACTTGGATCGAAAATCCAAAATTTCAAACGCGTATCTGGATAGAAACTCGAACGTAACGGTGTTTAGATCGAGCTTCGATCTGTCCAAAACATCTCGATTTTCTGAAATAATTTGCCGTTGAAGCGATCGTTGGAGCGTCTTGCAATCTCGAAGCCAATTATCGTTTCTAGTGGACGGCCACGAGATAAGTAGTATAACTAGGTGTTCTTTAAGTACCACGGGTACCCAGTGCCCGTACTCTCTTGCTACAAACGTTACATACGTGGAACGTTACGCTCGAAGGAGCACACGTTCGATGTTACACGACGCAATGGACAGTGTCGTTTCTCATCGATATACAATATACGATATACGTACGGTACGATATGTATCGTACACTATGCACGCGTCCAGATCGGCTGCACATGTCTACGTAATCGACTGTCCAAGTCTCGTGTTACGTAACGCAGTGCATTTTTAACACTGGAACGTCCAAAGAAATTCCGCCTGCAGTCTTTCGAACGGTCTCCAACTTTGAGACTGGCTTCGCAGTACCTGTACGTGTTTTTCAAAAGTTTTAATACAAAAGTTTTCGAGAACAGAAGATTAACTTTCGAGCAATTACAGACGAGGATTTGCAAACTCGCTGCCTGCCAAAGAACCACTGCTAATTGAATTGAGAACGCGACGAAGTATATTTTTCACAGGATCGGTACAGCGAAGCTTTTTTTCTGTTGTTTTCTTCTCAGAAAGAGAAGAAATGGACGTTGTTGCGTGGTCATACTTCTGAAAATCTCTCCTTGTATAATACGCACCGTTTATTTGTACAAACTCCTTCTTTCGTCCCCATCGGCATCGCTGTTGCCTACTTCACCCTATTTCAGAGGGTAATGGTACGCTCAAGCTCGAGCTTGGCTGAAACGTTGTCATCGGATCTGACTGGAAACAGTCTTTTTAAAGCAGTGTTCTTGCTCAAATTTGCTCAGCGGAGTTTGTCGATTAGTGCATCTGAACTGCACCTCGGTTACTATCGGCGTATTGCGATCGCGCGTTGCGCGAGTTGTGGGATATATACGTTCATTTACGTTTTGCTCCACTGCGTAGCTGATCCAGGTTCGCCGGTGCCGGTGTATGATTCAATCGACGTTTTCAAGTCATCATGTTTTTAATTACGGCGATTGTGTGTTGCCTTTCACCGATTGAAGCCAGGCAATCGAGAAAATAGACGTTTTGCCCAACGATTTTAGACGATCAACCGATCATCTAAAAATGGAAAATGGCCACTTTCTGATCAATTTCTACGGGAAGATCCTACTTATCGATCCTAACTGTTTAATAACAATCGACTACAGTTATTCCGATTGGAAATCGCGTAACAGCGATTCGGAGATTCGTCCCTTCACGATGGAAAAGGGAAAAGGGAAAAGGGAAAAGGGAAAAGCGACTTTGAATGGATCCTATCGAGTGTCGATCAATTTGGATTACGACCTCGTTACGACATTTTGGTTCCTTCCTTTATATGCGGTGCACTACTCGCTTTGTACCTAATATACGTACATAGATTACGAAGCTACATATGTAGGTATTGCTAGCTCTCGACTCTCGACCGGTTTTCGCATCGAGACACATTGTCGATCGGTATGTAACGTGTTGTTCGGTCGACACGCTTCCTCCTCCGAGAAATGTCAATCTCTGAATTTCATCGGCCTTTATTTGTATCTCTCATTTTGCTTATAGACTGTTTTGTCGTTCGTGCATTGTTCGGCTTGTTCAGTTTTTTTAAATCACTAATCTGACTTGGAGAAGTCTCGGTGTGCGACGAATCTTTTCTTTTTTTCCATTCTCTTATTCCTTTTTTTTTCCTTTGCGTCATCACCTCGCTTGAGATAAAAAAAAAGAAGAAATGTTGTCAACTCGATAGACTCGTTGTTGGCGATTTGTCGATCCACTCGTTTAAATTTTTACGCGAGATCAACGATGAGCGAAACGTGTCGCGACGATAATCTTCATTTTCGTCCGGAAACTCGAAAGAAGCACATTGTCGGAAGAAAGATAGTAGGTTTCGGTAAACGTGTAAATCGTCGAGCATTGTAATAATCCACTAACGGGGCCTGACGTTCCGAGAAGAACGATTATCAAAGTACGTTGAAAGACAGGCCGATCTGTGGACGTGCTTCGTTAGCCACGATGAAAGAAGGATCGTGTGCCTGTGCTGCGATCCGACGACGCTGACTCAGTCGTAAAATTAGTCGACGCTAACGAAGGACGGACGCTCGTAAAACTATCTGAAATTTTAAGTGGCGCCCGATTGATCCTGCAATCAACCTTTCAACCCTTTTCGCCGCAGACCCTTCTCGTGGAGAATTTCATCCCGTGTAGAGGTCTCGCACGTGTACGTAATACATATTGGATACGTACCGTAGATGAGTAATCAATTTTTTTTCAGAGCTCACTTGTCATTATAGTTGGTTGATTCTGCATCGACCGTGACAAGTTTCGAGAGAGAGAACGTTTCTCTTTATACTTTCTTGTTAGTTAATTGTTGCGAAAAATTTGAAATTTTCTTATTGTCCTGCAGTAAAACGTGGCGGACTTTATACCTTCTGAGAGTGATATTCGTAATTGCGTACTTTTTCATTTTCATGCGGGACGAATTTGACGATGATGCCTTAAAATTTCTAGTGGAGTCTGATCCAAGGTCAAGTGTACGGGAATTATCAAGAAGCCTTGAGGGTCCACCTGATCAACTGTACAAAGGCATGAAATCGGCTCACGAAGGTACATGGACCAAGCAATATGGATTCCACACCAACTGTCCGAGGTCGAGAAAGATCTTCGACGAACAGTCACTTCATTGCTCGTTAGATCGCGTACAGACAGATCCATTTTTACCCAGGATCGTCACCGGAGACGAGAAATGGATCCTCTGTGACAACAACATCATGCATCGCAGAGCACGAGAATTTCTTACCAAGAATTACTTTTGTATCGAGAATATAAAACGATTAACGAAGAAGCAAACGAAACAAGGAGAAAGTCAAGCGTGCAGCAACAGAGTTGCAACGATCGCACGAAGGAACGAAAAGGAAATTTATAGCGGCAACGCAATTGCAGCAACGCCGTGCTGAACTGAAACGTCGAATTCGACGTTGAGAAAATTTATTTCTCATTTCCAGCTGCTTAGCATACGAATTGACTCTTTCACTTTGGAGTCGCTGGGATACTTTAGCAAGCTCAGAGGGAAATTACTTTCCGTGGCTCGATAAATATTTCAACTTGGCTTTGTTGATGGGAGATGCGAGAGAGTATCGATAACACGGATAGACACGAATCGACCGAAATGTTAACATGCCATCAGAGTGGCTGTAAGCATTGCACCAGAAAACGAGAAAACGTCGGGGACTTGTCTGCATAACCGACGTTCAAATTTCAAATATGCACCGACGGAACGCGCTTGACGAAACACTCGAAGAGAAAACAAAGATACCGCAGTACGTTTCTATTTCCCGGAGTTTCTCCGACTGTTGAATTTGCTTGGTGCCGTGAGCAGTCAAATGAGAACAGTTTGTTAACGCGGTTAGAAAAGAAAGATCGCGAGATGTCTCGAACGGATGGAAGGATCTCTCACGAGTGATTTCCAATCGATCCATCGTTAGCGACCAATTGCTCAATTTTCACGATCAAAAAATTCCAGATTCGTAATTGCACAAACATACCGATACGCAGGAGTATCCTGCTTGTGAACGTTCGCCGGAATGAAAATGGACAGATTTTGCCATCGACCATAGAAGCCGGAAGGGAAAGGGCTTGCCTCTTTGAGCTTTCTCTCTTTCTCTCTTTCTCTCTTGCTCTCTTCGTTTCCTTCTTCGTTCGTTCGTTTTCTATCAGTGTGGTCCGGGGGGTCCGTTCAAACGTTTCCCTATAAACAGGGGATATCCGTTGAACGATCAAAGCGCAGCGTGTAATTACGTTGCAGCGAGAGCGACGCGACGTGCATGTAGGTGTGTGCTCGCGGGGATTGGTCGCTGCTCGTGACGTATGCTTGAATTTTAAGTTTCACCTGGATATATCGACTTGCAGAAATGCTGTTGCTAGATGGCGACGGCTGGAATTGCAAATATTCCAGCCAACGAGACTGCCGCCGATCCTTCGGTACCGGCTTCGAGCAAATACGCGAATCTTTCTTACTCTTATAAATTTGATTGAAAAATCGAATTTGTTCTTTACGTCCGCGCGTTCTGACAAAGCGCTTGACCTCCCGTGGTCGATGATAATCTCGATGATAATCACGATGAATATCGTTTTGCCACTGTCAGTGTTGGTCGTAGAACCGGTTAATGATCGTTACGTAACACCGCGCCGTGCCGGTTATCGAGTCCAAGCATCTGATTTTACGCGCATTACAGTGTGCTGTCTCGTTGTCTCTGTAGCAGTTAGTTACACCGTAAGCCAGTTACAACTCATATAACGCACATCGCGTATATCCACCGATCCGACCGGAGCTAGGATGCAATGCATTCTCGCAAGTAGCACGATTGCGTTTCTTTCAGGCAAAGAAATCGCTGAGCGTATCGCGCGTGAGAATCTTCTCCTTCCTTCTCTCTTTTTTCCCTAAGAAGAAGAAGAAGAAGAAAAAGAAGAAGAAGAAGAAGAAGGTATGTCATCGATCGAGTATTAAATGAAAAAAGAACCAGCCAGAAGAAGAACGGGGTGTGTACGTAAATCGATAGATTACGATCGAAGGAATCGTGTCGATAAAATGTGTAATGTTGGAGGAAATTAGAAATGCAGGAACGCAAGAAACGATCGGGCTGTCCGCTAAATTATCGAATCGTCAAATTTCACGCGCTATAGCTACGCAATCGCTACGTACATGGTAACGAGACACAGATTTCCCTTTTGATTAATCGCTGCCCGTTCTCCTGACAGCAGACAGTGATTCTAATTATCGCGTGAAGTAATTTCTGCTCGCTTTAGGAACAAAGTAAAGTCGGTGGAAATTACTCGGTCAACGATTAGGCGAACCGCGCAGTCTCGATCGATCGTTATCGATGCATGGGAGCTGTACAAATTTTACCGCGTTGTTGCATCAACACCTCGTTGCCACGCGATTTCCTCTATCATCGATTTTTGATCGATCCACGACCGCGTACATGTGGATCTCTATCGTACATATGTATGTCGTGCAGCAAGTTTTAAGAGGTTGTAAAAAAAAGAAAATTTCAATCTTCAAAATCATGGTAGATTCAGTGATGAGAAAAATTTTTTAATGTTTTTACAAACATTTGGGAAAATATGTCTTCAGTTTCCCAGCTGCTGCGTGACGATGTAAAATCATCTTCGAAAGAAAGGAACTCACGACTATCAAAATAAAAGCTTCGCTCTTTAAAATGAGACCGTATGACCTTTTCTTACAAAGTTACATCAGTTTAAATGATTCACAATTTTTCAATTATGTTCTTCATTAGTGATCCGCAATGCGGATTGCTAGTTACACGGTTTTCACGTGCACACCTCTGACACGGTCCAACATCGTTCGTTGCAAACGACTAACGCGTGTGGTTGCCTCTGTTGCTCGGTTGCCTGTTGCACACACACACACACACACACACACGTTGTACGTTATACGAATACACTGAGATTACCGCGTACCCTTCACTAGATCCTGATCGGATGCATTTTGCGCGGGATATCGTTCCCTGAGATCGCGATCGTGGCCAATAATGATCTTAAAAGGAAAAAGGCAAAGTAATTGGCTTTTGTTAAACGTTAAGCTTTCGTTGCTGTGCTATTCGGCCATCATCGATCGAATTCCTCGTTACTTTCGAGAGTTTGTGCTGTATGTAAGAGTACGCGAGGAAACAATTATACATGTACGAGGCAAGTTGAGATCGTTTGGGGTAGATTCTGTGAAACTCGCGATCTTTTCCATTCGAAGATTTTAAACGGTCAAAGCAGTCCTCTTACCAGAAGGTTCGTCCTCAATCTTGCCTCGTAGCCAGATGATTCTTTTCTTCTTACAACATTTTTTTCAGAAAGCAAAGCAAGTTGCTGCTGGGATTTCCCAAGTTTATAGGGAACCTTCGAACAAGTCTCGAGATCGCGTCTATTTGCATAAAGCAGCGTATAAAATTTATACATAACAATGTAGAAAAAACACGTATATAAAATTTATAAACGTAGTCGATTTGTCAATTTGTTTACATAGTTGCAAATATTTCTCTCTCGCGTTGGCTAAGATTTTAGAAGCGATACCAGCTAATCCGTGCCGGTATTTGCAACTAGTTACGAGCCAAAGGATTTGTCGATACGCATTGACACGCATAAATCTATCGATCATACATATAGGTTACCGTACAAGTAATAACCGACCTAGATTGCTTTCTCAGAGGTCAGGAACATGAATATGAATGTTGCGCCTCGATGCGTGTAAAAAGATTGCGTGTGTTTCTTTCGCGTAGAAAATTACTAAGCACGCTTGTCGCCGTTGTTATCGGTGTCGACCAATTGATCCATTAAGCGAGTTATGTACGTACTAATTATTCAATTTGACGTGCATTACACTACGCGCCAGTTTCGTGCTCATCGTCATCTACGGCCATCATTAAGACTACCAGTTATTCAGATCCACGCAAAATTAAACAAAGATTAAATGATCGGAGATTTATTGAGAAAAACCTATTTTTGTAGAAAACTAGCATTTCTACAGTAACTAAATAAAAGCGGATTTCCAAATAAAAGCAACTCTCACGCAACAAACATGAATACAGAGCTCGAAATACATTCAAAGAAGGAAAAGAACTACGTTCGCTCTAAATACGAACTTCACGCAATAAAGTTGGAGGGGAGAGATATTGCGACGGCGCGCGCGCATTTTTAAAACAAATTCAATAGCGGTGACATCGATTACTTAAAAAAAGGAAAACAGAAAATATATTATAATTTTAGTCGTTAAAATGTTAACGTTGTCTGGACTCAATCGAAAAAGGTACTGAAAAAGGTACTGAAAAAGGTACTGAAAAAGGTACTGAAAAATGTTCGGTCTAGTGCGGACGTTTATTCGTCTTTTTTCATCGGCCAACTCGTTTCCGATGCAGGAACGAGTCAAGATCAGGCAGTCCAGCAAGACGGGAATTACCAGGGGCTGGAAACGCCCGCGGCGGCGTCCGTTCGCGTCGCGTCGCTTGTATAACTAATCTTCGCGGTAGGTTTGTGACCTAACGTAAGAAGGTCTCTGCCACGGTCGATTTCAATTAGCTTGAATTGGTTGCTTGAGTCGCAGTTAGCCTTGCTATTGTCCCTTGCTATTGCTACCCAACAACGTGTTTGCTCCCGCCTGGAGAACGATGCCGTCAACTGGTTCTAACTTACATCAGACTGCCGAGCGATAATAAAAGTCGGGTGCAACTTTCGGTTCGATCGACCGACAATCTCCGATACACTCGTGCCGTGCGTAGCTAGGTGTGTCATTATCGATACGTATTGGCACACGATGAAATCCAAGCGTGCGTGCGACTGATGCAATTGCTCGAGAAATTGATCGGTGAAAATTACGAGAAAATTTCGAAAGTTTTCGAAGGGCATTGAAATGATGATGATGATGATGATTCTTGAAATGTTGTACTTTCGAACGCTGTAGCGTACCTGCCTACTCCTGGGATCGAACTGACGCAACCTCGCGAGTGAAAAGTAGGTAAATACGATCGCGAATGTACTCGATATACGACTCGTGAGAACGACGATTTGTGACGATTGTAACTAGTCGGTAGCTCGTTAGCAGTTTGACACGACTGACGTTGAAAAGAGTTCGACTCGCAGATGAATTGCATCTTCTCTATATAATAAGTGCAGCAAGACAGTTGCCCGAATGTTTCGACGGTCGATCGAAATAGGTGTGTACGCTGGCAGTAAAATTTTTTTTTCGTGCCACGCCACGTACCGACTACATTCGCCAGGAAACATGCTCCGTCTCTCTATTCTACTTACCATTTTACCGATATTCGAATTGACGTAATAATTATCGCGTTTATTAGCGACCGTCCAACGTTTGTCAACGTTGGATTTTTTTCAGCTTTCACCTTTCGGTTGGATTTCGTTAAACGCGCTACGTAGTTAGAACCAGTTTCACAAAACTTTTGAAATCCCTCTGACTCGAAAGCGACACGGCGTTCGCTTGTTTCTCGCGCTTCGTTTTTTTCGATTTCTGTCGAATATCTCATTCAGCGGAAAATTCTGCACGAACAGTACGAGTATTAGCAGTTGGCAGGCAGGCCAGTTGGTAGGTACGCGAAGCAAGGATAATTTCGAGAAACTGAGTACGCTTGTTAGCTGTGTGACAAACGTCGAACGTTACTTTGGTTTACGTAAGGCGAATCTTGATAACAGGACGGCGCGGTTACCGTTTTCACCGGGCGAACTATCGGGCAGAAAGCGAGAGCCGAGAAAGGATCGATAGGAATTCATCCTTTTATCCTGCTTGAATTTTTCTCGCGTTTCATTTCTCTTTCTCCCGGAACGTGGCAAATTTCTCTCGAGCGTTTCGTCGATTCGGCAAAAGCCGAGGAGATGGGACAGTTTGTTTGTTGATAATCGCATTTAAAGATTCGATTTACAGTCTGATTACAGATATTCCGCTTCTCGGAAATGGTCAGCCGAAAGCTATCTCGCGCGTAAACGAAAGAAAGGAAGAGGGAACGTTGCTTGATCGGTACGCGTAATCGTTGTTAGTTTTGTACCAATTACAAAACAGCTTGAACATTTGCGAGGAATTGCGATCGTAGCGGAATGACGTGATAGAGGCTGTGAAATTCCGTGCAATGTAACGATCGCCTGAATTTTCTACAAAATTCTAAAATATGAATTACGAGGAATTGTACGTGTGTACCAAAGTTTATGAAATAATACAAATTTCGACAAGGATTAATGTAATTAACACACAGGGAGTGATGAAATTTCACTGTAAAAAAACTATCATTATACTAAATGAAAGAGAGACCCGTAGCTTTGAAACGTTCATAGTTTCGAGTTTGAACGAGTTTGACATAGGTAGCACTTGGAAGCTGAAGTAAACGCTCTGCGTTTGATGAATGACAAACTTGGTTCGGCGCTATTCTTTTCGAATTGAAAAGGAGGATGCAAACTTAAAAAGTCGGTACGTATGACGTCAGTGGAACCTGCCTGATATTGAAGTCTCGAACGTTTCCTGATCAATTCATTTGCATAAAGTCGAAATCGAATATGTCGAATTGAATAGAAAATATCGAGCGCGAGATTAGCGCTGATACGTGCATTGATACGCGATGAATCGGAACGCGGAAGCGATAGAAAATAAAAATATGGCTACGTAAATTATTGTATTTCGTTACATGGCTGATAGAAAGATAGAAAGAAAGATTACGTATCTACTTTCAAGGTGTATACTATACGTATACTATACATGTGCACGCATAATGGGTTGTCGTAATGTTGATTTTGAATGTAACGCTATGTACATGTGTAATAATATCGGTGCGGACTTACGTCTAGGAATCTTGGGAGAAATTCGCTCTATCGACAACGCGACGTGACACGAGTCACGAGAGAGCTATAGCTACGGGGAGAATTTTCTAACAAGGAGCATATCCCTACAAGTAAATCGGGATACGTTCCCAACGACTCGATAGATCGCAACGCAATTCAAAACTATTGCGCAAATATTACCGATGGAGTGATTGAACGCATAGGAATATTATTATATATGAATAATATATAATATGAACAAATCGTTAGATCGATGTACTGTGACTTTGACCGTTTGAAAAAATGTAGCGATGCCTACGATCGATTGGTTCGGCTGTCAGAAAAGTCGCGGTAGATCGGTTCCGCCAAAGAAACGGCGATTCGCGGTGCAAATCAACGAGATCGTGACTGATAATAATAATTCGAGCTACTCGTTTCGTTCTTGATCAATCAAGGTAGGTGTTGGAATTGCTCGTGTTACGTCACGCTTTCGGATCACTAGAAGCGAATAATTTCTCTTTCGTTTTTTTTTCTCGACCTGTTTTGAAATAGATCCGCGGGATCCGGATGTAAAAAAGCGAGTAGATCGACGCAAAAGGTATAAAGCTCCAAAGCTACTTAAAAGCTAAAGCTACTTGTCGACGATAAAATTATCTTGCTTCACCGTTGGTCGTGTCGTTCGGATTAGACCGAACTGCCTTGTTCAAATTGAACTGTCTGCAACGCAATCAAGATATATATTCTACAGCGATAATCGTCGAGATATCCGAGTCAATAATTAGACAATGACTTGAAAAAGGACTTACTTTCGCCACGCAAAAGTAATGCCTGCATGTATTTATTAAAGTTAATTACAAGAAGACGAAGAGCAATCGACGAGTCATGTCACTCTATCGAGCCGAGATCGGTTCGCGATAATTTCGCGATTAATAAATCTCGATAGATGAAACTTACTATTTATCAAATGTGTCGTGACACGAATGTTATCTACTCAAGTCGATAACGAACGAGTCCTTGTTGAGTTCGTTTGTCAACAAATATATAAATATATAAATTTGACGAAACGTTCGATCTAGTTACGTCGATCCTTGCGTCGAATTACCCTTTTCCGCTCACCTGGTTGAAAATGTCAAAGTCTTGTCGAGAGGTGGAAATGAAATTCACGCAGGTGAAGCAGACTGGGAAATTGCACGAGAAATTGAATGAGAAAATCAAGCGACAGAATATCTCGGCCGGCTGCTCGGAAATTTCTGAACGTAAAACTTTTCTGCTTTCCCGTCTTACCAGCCGTTACTCACTCGTGTTGCGTAATAATTTCGTAGCGATTTTCTACACGCACCTCTGATTTTCTGCAATTAATTACAACGTTGATTACAGCCGGTCGATTAGCTGGCAAACACGGTCAGTTTTCACAAGAATCTTTCTACTTGTCTTTCTGCTTCGTATTTCGTCGATCCAAAATTTCAAGGAACTGTGTTCGAAAATGGAATCGCGATTTAAAAGTAACGATCTTCGAGATACTCGAACGAGATACTTTAAAGATGTTTCTGAATCAGCCGATTCGGAGGATTGCTCGAATCAAGCAGAGAGAAGAGAAAACAACAAGTCGATCAAAAAAACGTGGAAGAAAAATAGGATATATTTTTCACAATGCGGCCGCGATGGATGGCGGATATCGGTGACGGATTAGTCCAGATGCGTGCCCGATCTGCCGGAAAGACGAGTGTTTCACGACGGATCAGAAATACCACGAACGTTGAGTCTTCTCGTTGGAATCACGCAGCTAGCTCAAAATATATGCGCAAATACACATGTACAATACACGCGTATGTACGTACAGACGTGTGTGCGTATATATATTTGCATTAAGTGCCTGCGCTCTATTTACTGGTCCTAACTGGCGCGGTGTGGCGCGGCTCACGTTTGCCGTGTTATACAACTGGCCAATGGACATTATGTGTTATAATGTGTAACGGCATGTGGTTATATATCGTGGTATATAAATAGTATATAGTAGGTGTGGCGGTAGCGCACCGAACGGCTATTGGCTTTTCATTGGCGGGGTGTACGCGCGAAATGAAAGTGAATTCCCTATATAAAGGGTGGTTTTCCTCCGAAACGGCAGAATCAATTTAATTGACCAGTCAACACGTGCTAGCCAAAGTATTAGCTGATCTCGGTTACCATGAGGGCCCTGGTACGTTTCAACGTTACTTAAAATTCGCACTTTTCGTCGTAAGTTACGTTGATTCGTAAAGTCTCCATGTCGCTGTGATCTCCATTCGGCGTTCCATTCAGTGGATTTTGTAGTTTTTGTTTTTGTGAACGTTTAGTGAGGACGCGCAGCCTCGAAGAAGTCGTCGCCCGCGCGATTAAAGCCTCTAAAGATTAGAGTAGAGAGATTAGAGTAGTACGATGATATTGTAAAAGGGTTTTCATTGTTAAAAGGTATGCATGATGCTGATCTCCGTGGCGATGGCCGGGGAAGAGAAAACGGTGCAAAAGCGTGGTCTGCTCGATTTAGGCTATGGTGGTTTGGAACTCGGCGGTGGACTGTATGGTGCTGAATTGGGGAGCAAAGTCGCGGTCGCGATTAAGGAAAGGCCCGTGGCAGTTCCAGTTCCAGTCCCAAAGCCGTATCCTGTCGCCGTTGACAGACCAGTGCCCGTGAAGGTGAGAAAATCCTGCGAGAAGCTTCTTCGTTCTAGTTCCCGTCCAAACGGACCTACCGAGTTGCAAAACTCGGTTGCACGCTCTGTTAACTCACTGTGGTTTCTTTTACCAGATGACTTATTTTGTTCGTTAGTTCGTTTCCGAGAGAATGACGTTTGCGCTGAAAAGTTTAGACTTAAACATGTCTACGAAGACAAAAAGGGGTTGCAACCGATATGATACGCCGCTTCGATTGTTTTCTTCAGGTGCCAGTGGCGGTCCCGCAGCCAGTCCCAGTGGCGGTTCCGGTACCACAGCCGTATCCAGTAGTGAAAACTCAGACTATCGCGGTTCCCGTCGAAAAACCAGTCCCGGTTTCGGTTCCGGTTAAAGTTCCCGTCCCCGTTCCTGCCCCATACCCCGTCAAGGTGAGTCAAACGCGCGGATTTTCTTCGTTTACCTCGATGATTTCGCTTTGAATCAACGTTTCGCCTTCGTTTTTTTACCGTTTACTTTTTACTTGCAGGTTGCAGTCCCTCAGCCAGTTGCGGTTCCAGTCGCGGTTCCCAAGCCGGTTCCAGTCGTCGTTAAACAGCCAATCCTCGTTAAAGAACAGCCCCTCCTCATTCAAGGAGGATGGGATCTCAAGGGACTCTAGACGAATTTTCCCTTCGATCTAGCCACCACCGTCCACTATCTCCCTGTCCCTATCTAGCCACCCTACAGCATCGCAAGAGACATTATGACGAGAGCAGTACACGAAACAGGTTCTCCTTCATAGTTAATCGAATCACGCAATAAACTGATTTTATAAATACTTTTTACAGGAAGGCTTCTCTTTTATTTCTCTTTCTCTCTCCGCACCGTCGTTGCCTTCCATCTTTTCGTATCGATTCTGACGCAACTTGCGCGTTCGCTGTCATGCACGCACGCATGTATTATACGTGTACATTCGATTTATATTTACGATTTCTCTTCAATCGTAGAATTAATCCTTTATCCGGCAAGAGAGGCGATTGAACCTACCGATTCCTTGAAAAGAACGCTTGTCGTACTACGCGAACAAATGATTTTCTACTTTGATCAAATTCGCACTCTTTTGTTACGTTGTCGTGCTCGTACAGCGTTTAGTGTACGCAACAAACGTTACAAATGGTACGAATAGGAGCACAAATTTCGTCGAAGCGAGTTGAGTGGAAACCGGCGTTGGAGAGAAAAGCGAGCAGGCGACAAAATTACTCAACGCTGCAAAAATATTGAAACATTGAAAAGGGAGGGGGGGAGGGGGGGGGGTTAGTGGTAGGGCACGTCGTCAGAGACGAGAAAATCGCGAGATTATCATTATATACTGCGTCGTGTTAAAGATCAAGGTATTAATTACCCTCGAATGAAATGTTTCGACACTTGCTTGCCGATTACTATAGTTTTACTGTCACGGCGCGGCGCGGTGTTATCTGATTCGCTATTGTATAGAAACTATACTCATGACACGCGACGCGACCCGTTCTCAAACTCGAACGGACCTTGACTGCGATTTCGCGCCGTCTGGGAACCTCCCTCATCCTAATTTTCAACATCTCACGGAGGTTCGTGGAATGCAGGCCAACCGGTGAACTTTCCTTTCAGTTTCCATCCATCTTTTTTTAACCATGTATGGAAGACGGTTTTCTTCTATCATTTAGCAAAACAAAGGAGGTAAGGAAGGTTATGGAAAATTTTCCAACAGAGGCGACGCGCTAACGAAATACCCGTCGTCCTTTACCGTAGACCTTCTTTCCCTGAATTGTTTGCCATTGCATTCCATGGACGATTCGTTTGACAGCGTATTTTCTCAACTTTTCACACGAATTCTACTTTTCGATCGTTCTATATATTACATATTTTCCAAATTTTCTTCGACTTTAAACTCTTTGAAGATAAAAACCTAATCTATCTTACTATATATTCTTTGATACGAAATTTGTATAAAATGTAGGTATTTATACAAAAGAAGACAAATAGTTTAATTTACGTTAATAAGCCAGGCATCTTCACTTTGTTATTAATTTTCAAAAGGTAGGTACGTTCAAATCGCTTTATGTTCGTATAAATCCAACGATGGAAATGACTGAAACTCGAAACTTTCCCGAAATTCGTCCGATCTGCTAGAACGGTGAACGTCCGACGTCTATTGACGAAACACACGATCACACGTTGAGTTTCGTCGAGACTTTCGAAAGATTTGTCAGAGTTTTCGAGTCGTCTAATCGAGTCCCCACGGACTATTACTCGGGAGAGATACTCGAGAGAGTGCCATTCGGTTTTTTTTTATCTCTCACGTAACGAACACATTCGGCTTGAAAACATTTAATTCGCAAACGATTATACAACGTTCTTCTTTAATGTCACGCGTTAAGCGTCAAAACTCGAACATGGTGTCGCAATTATGTAAGGGCTATTTCGTTCTCCGTAACGAAAGTCAACGCAACAGCCAACGGACAATCCGAAAACGAGTTTTTTACTTTATAGAATGCGCGACTCGAATATCGGGTTATTAAGTTTGATTGCTCCTGTCTGATTAATTTCGTTCATCTTGCGACAGAGAGCTACGCTCTAAGCCTCGTAAAAGCAATTCTCGATTTTTTATAGAAAGATAAAACACGAGGCAAACACGAGTCGCTCGCAGGTTATTAATTTCATAGAACAGAGAGGTTAATATTATACATGTTGGTATACACAGCGGGAATTTGCTTCGACGAAGTATAGACATTGATCGATCCTTTTCTCCGCGTCATTTTTTTTGTTTGCGATTCAATTTGAACGACAATCGACAGGTGATCGCGTGATAAATTTACGTTTGGCGAATTAATTATTTTTTCAGCGTCTGGAAAAAACGCCCGTGTTCCTGTCGATGTGTCTCACGATTCGGGACTCCTGCACGATTATTTCACGACGAAAGTAATTTGTGACACTGTACGTGTGTACGTACGTGTGCAGGTGTATGTATATCCGCCTATCGAATACTCACGTATTCGTATTTTACTATCTTGCGTGAAGCTTGCAACAAGTGGTTTAATAGCGAGAAAATACGTAACTCTGATACGTGAAATGTTAGTTTCTACGACTCTGCCTTTTCAACCATAGAAAGTTGTTCGAAAATTACGAGTTACATACGACACCAAACCAGTCTAGGTTTGTTGCTGAAATCGAGAATAACATTTAGAATTTAACGTAACGCGCCACGTGAGTATTTTTGAAAACGGGTTTAACATCGACGACAAGTTGATTAGAAATGAAGAAAATAAAATAGCGGAAAGTATAAATATATTGTATTGTCTCTGTTGTTAAGGATCAACCAAAGTAAACGGTCATCGTAAAGATCTTGTTACATGTTATTTAAAATAAATAGTTATCGTTGTAGTTACTTGTTAAATCTTGCAATATATTTATTTATTTATTTATTTATTTAAAGGAGTGAATGTCTGCATAAGGCATCGATTAAAGTTGAAACAGAGAGTGTTGTGTTTAACCATTATTCGAAGTGTCTCGCGCCGATTGGCTAATAGGTTAATAATCCTCATTGTGCCAGTGGTTTTCGGTGTTTCGATTTCGACGACGCATCGACGTCGCTTTCTTCCTGAATGAAAACACGCACGTTCGCGACACGAGTGAAATTCGGTGCTGTTCCGTCGTGTAATAACAGGTCGATCATGCTCATTTTCATGACAATAAACGGAGGTGGACGGTGTCGTAGATGGCCACGATATGGGGGCCAACCTACTTCATTCGTACGTGAAACTTTACATTTCTACGTGCGATAGGTCGGTTGCACAATCGTTCCGTTTCCTCTTGCCTGCCCAAAATGGAACAAATTACTCACTTTCCAGATTTGCGCGAGTTGCGTTATGGCGATGAAACGTATAAACGTATAAAGTGTCACGTATATCAGGACTTTTCAAAGTGTGGGTCGCGACTCCATATGATATGGTTGCGTAACTAAATTTCGGGGTCGCAGAAATTTTAGCAAAACTAAAAAATTAATATGAATATTTGGCTTTGTCTTTGGTACGTGATAAAATTATATTCGTACGTATACCAAATATTTCGGAATCACTCTGTAGATAGAGTGGTAGACATGAGGACAATCATAACGAATAATTCCAACGTGGAGTTTTTTTGTCGACTTGGCTGTATAGCGATTGTGTAATCGCGAACAACTGCTCCATCTGGAGCACGTAACAAACAGAGCGTACAGTAAGTTCGTAAGTTGAGAAAAAAAGAAACGAAGAAAAAAAAAGGAAAAAAAGGGAAAAGGAAAAAGACAACTGGTCGTGAAGCGATTATTTCGCACCTTCGAAGATTCAATTTCTGTTTGATCCACTCGCGTAAGTTTGCGTATCGCGGTACTCGATCGAGATTAACCGGTCGATCGAAACACACCGATTTCAGATGGAAATTGAATTAAATTAAACCCTTGGATCGAAAATAAGCAGGCAAGTGTAAAAGCATGGTTCGCAAATACAGCGCGCACTGTTTCGAAGAAATAAGTCGGTGAACGTTGTTCGCAAGGTAGGTTCGCGTACGGACCTTGTAACACTAAACGTCTTATCTGCGTAGCACTTCCAAGGGGTTAGAAGAATCGATTTATTCCGAGATAATATGATCAAGAATACGATCCAATGAATCATTAGTATTAACGATACAAAATAACAGTCAGCCTAATAAGAACAAGGTGAACGAGAGGTGGACTACGCTGTTGAGAATTTCAATCGATAATCTGTGTGTGGTGTAGGATAGCTACAAGCTTCTTTCTTCTGCGTAAATTCCCTAATTCTGCAACAAATACGTTCAAAGATCGAAACGTCAAGCGAAAAGAGATTTGACGTTTGCCAACGATAAGTTCAATGGCAACGATTATCGACTGTAAAGGATGCAAGTTGAAGTCGACGTAAGATAGAATCGTACCGAGAAGCAATTTCGTCAATTAAAATATTTTCTATAGAAAGCAAAAGTTTGATCGTACGATGAGGAAAGTAGCTATCGAATTTATTATTTTTGTCAAATCCAAGAGAAAATAATAAAATAATAAAATAAAAATTTCGCGAAGAGAAATGTCGCAAGATATATATGCTCTGAAAGGATCGTTCGGACACTTGATCTCTCCAGAAATATTTTTACTTCACCTTGATATTTTCTAGCTCGTTGTTTGTCTTTAAAATCGTTTCGATGCTTTTTTTTCGTTTTATCGCAATGTTTATTCAGTTTATTTGCATAACGAACGAATCAAGTTCGCATCGAATCGAGGCTGAAAATGGCCATTCCAATATCCCCGGTATTTCCCCGGTCAAGTATTATTATTAGGGCAACGAGTTTACGTTTATATCAGTACGTATTCAATTTCACCGTCTGTAACGATATTACTCTTTGTACGTTGTAATTTGTCTGACGTTACCTTGAACGGGTGAACAGGTACCTTGATGGGTGAATGTCTCGCGAACCTGCGAAAAAGTTGGATTGTCCTTCACGATAAAACGATAAAACGATAATTAAATTGAAGAATCTGACGCTCGCGAAGCCAAGTGTTCTCCAAAAGAGAGGAAATTTTAAAAAATTCTCTGCTGCGATATCTTTTCGCAAAGAGAGATGAGAAACTTTTAAAAATCTTGTCGCCGATTTTAATTTCACGCAGCAACGTTTTCCCGACGATGCGTGCGAACGATTCGACGTATCGTAAACGTAGCGTAGAATGAGAGGGAACGTTTATTAGCGAGGGATTATTAGCAGGCTGGAACTTCGGAATCGGTAACCAAGGGCAAGCCGAAGAAAGTATCAACGTTGAATGGAAGTAGGGAGCAGGGGCCAAAGGGGGCCAGAAGCCTGGTGACGAGGAGGGACAGGGAGAGGGGGAGATGTGGAGGTGTAGTGGAGGCGAGGATGCGGAGGGAGGAAGAGGAAGAAAGGGGGGCATAAGTTATCTTTCGCAAAAAAACGAACGAAAAGAGCTTTGCCTTGGATTACTTTTCGTAGAGCGCCCCCTGTCCGTCCCCCACGTCCAATTTCACCACACCGTTTTTTGTAGGTGCCCACCGCCGATGCCCACCACCTCCGACTACCAGCTACTCAAGGGTTCGTCGTGGTCGTCACGCCGCTTATAAAAGCGGAGGATCTTCTTGGCATCTCGTCAGTTGCAAAACAACGACGAGCCAATTCGAATAACGCAGCACGCCATGAACGCCAAGGTGAGCGCGATCGGTCGTTTGTCGAGGAATAGGATCGGATTCGGTACCAAAAGCTTCGAGAGTGCCACAATCTTTTTTTTAGAGTCAAAAGGTTCTAGACCAAAGTAGAAAATTGTATCGAAATTCCACGCACGAAGATCAAACGGAGATCATTTTTCTGAATGAAAACGAGTTATTTTTTCTTCGTTGTTGGTATTTGTAGTTAGTCGGTTTGATCTTTGTAAAAGTAACGACGATTGGAACAAAATTGGATTCTGTGCTATTTGAGTCGTCTGTACGATTCTGTTTACTTGGAATTTGGTTGTTTTTTGAATTTGATTTTCTTTCAGTTTTTCGTCGTATTCGCCTTGGTGGCAACAGCCTTGGCCGAAGAGCAAGCTGCAGAGGATACGAAGAAGGACAAACGAGGTATCTACGGATTGGGATACGGCGGTGGTTACTCTGGTTACTCTGGTTACTCTGGTTACGGTGGTTACGGTGGTTACGGTGGTTACGCTAGTTACAATTTGCCCATCAGCCCATCATCAGTTTCCGTGATAACGAAGGAAGTGGCGGTTCCAGTAGCACATCCAGTTCCTGTTGCTGTCGAGAAGCACGTTCCTGTCCCGGTTAAGGTAAAGATCTCCTTTTGATTCTTAGCGATCGTATATATTGTACGAATCGAAAGTATAGCGAGATGAATAATTAGGTAGAATCTCTTTGGTAACATACAGAACGTAACAGAACGTAAGATAGTTAGGAAGGAAAATTTGGTCGTCGCGGCGTGTAATCGAGAGTAACGCGATCAAAGCAACCTAAATATGACGCGCGTTCTCATTGAAATCGAGCCGCAACCGGCTCGCGCGAAGGCTCGAGGACCTCGAGGACCTCGAGGACTCGGAGCTTGGAATCACGCTCTGTTTGTCACGGAATATCCGCTCGCGTGATTGGCAGTGAGCGCGCCTTCATCGTCGGACGTTAATTAACGTTTCAATGTAAACGAGCGCTGGCTATTTCGTAAGCCAAGAATGCGTTGCAAATTCCACGCGTTTGCGCTGGCTTTCTCGGAAAACATTGCGACTACGCAATCGCTCGATTTTACGCATGTCCCTTCGTTACGTTATTTCCGCCAATCAAGCGGAAGATAAACGACGCGACGCGACGCGACGCGACGCGACGTGACCGATCATTTTGAATTTTTACGTCGAGGTTGTGCGTTCGTAAACAAATTTATATCGTGAGTTCCGTGTCCTTTGTACGAAGAAAGATGATCAAACAGCTCGTCGTTTGTCTAACCAGCTCATCGACGTGCTTTGTTGTTGTTCCAGGTACCAGTGGCCGTGCCTGTCGATCGTCCATACGCGGTCCCCGTTCCAAAACCGTACCCAGTCGAAGTGACCAAGCACGTTCCAGTGCCAGTCGACAGGCCAGTCCCTGTTCCAGTCGGCGTTCCAGTCAAGGTTCCGGTGCCAGCTCCGTACGCCGTCAAAGTATCTCAACCGTACGCTGTTCCGGTCGTGAAACAGTTTCCAGTGTCGGTCGTGCAACCTGCGGTGGTCGTTGAGAAGTACAACAGCGGCTGGCAAAGCGGTTACCCTTCTGGTTACTCCTCCTGGTAAACTTCCTCTTGACGCCCGTTCTTCTCACCGACTCGTCGCAGCTAACCTCCATCGTCACTCACATTAACATCGACGTGGTCAATGTTGTATTGAAAATCGAGTGAAAAAACCGATTCGAATTCCACTGACTGTCGACTGAGAAATCACGCACTCACCGCTAGCTAGCGCTCATTTATCTTCTCTCGATTTGAATCTCGCGATTTGATTTGTCCACGATGACGCGCAGATCGATTATACCGATCGGACGATCGGTAGTCCTCGAACATCGGATGGACGAATGCGATTACTCATTTTTGTGATGTTAAACGTAATCGTTCTGTCGCGATATATATGTACCTACAATAATTAGTCCTTTCTTCTTTCGTACTTGTGTAATAATTCGACGCATTCAGCGAATTTAATTATTTTGAAAATAAAATAAACGTCTTTCGTACTAAAACCAGCAATGATTCTTTGAAAAGAAACGACAGGCAAAACGAAAAATTTCCGAATTTTACGTTGAGCGAGCAACTTGCAAATATTTACCATCCTCCTTGTTGTAAGCGAACAAGTCCAAGTTCAACAGTTAATCAAATCGATTATCGAAATTCGTATCCATTGAAATTACATCGAATTCGTCAGCTTCGTCTTGCTTGAGCAAAGCGATTAAATTATGTAAAGTAGATCCCTAATTATAGAAGAAAACGAAGAAAAGGAAGAAAAGGACGCAAAAACGCGACATCGACGTATTGTTCTGCTCGTTGTCAGATGCCGCCGTTTTGCGTCATCACTGTTGCGGATGAAATAAAGAAAGGCGAGGTAAAAAAAAAACGCACGTTTTCACAAGGACGCGAGAACTAGGGATTTTTTCACGCTGGGAATAGGTGGGAAATAATATCGCCAGGCATCGAATGTACATAAATATACATGAATATACACGAACGTTGAATCAACCGTGCGACTCGTCAAACCGTGACATCATAGTTCACTTTCCATTCTATCGGAGCGTGAAAGATCCGCGTCGTTCTTCTCACGGTTTAAATCACGATACACCGCGATTATTTCTTTTCCGAACGACGTTAATAGAAGGATCTGCGACTGGGACACTGCGTGGGGGTTTACAAAATACAAATTTTTTATTTAAAAAATATAGCAAAAAAAAAAAAAGAAAAGAACAAGGAGAAAGACGGCGCCAACAAAAACAACGAAATTACAAACAGAAACTTAACGAGTCAGTTCACTTGACGCTCGGCGTTCACTCGAAGCGTAGATAAACGAGCGTACGTACATACAAATACACGAGCGTACGTACGCAAGTGAAGCGAAATCGCAGAGATCGAGTTCAATGATGCGAGTTGTATTCGGGTTGAGAAGGTTGAAAGTGTCCTCCTTGGTCATGGCCTTCCTGGTCGACCGTGTAAGAACTGTAACTTCCCGATTGGTGGCTCAGATGATCCCCGTGGTCGTATCCGCCGACATCGACACCACCCTCGGAGTGGCTGCTGGCCTGATACGGGAACGGGTGTGGTACTGGGTAAAAGACTGGCTTGTTCACCGTTACCGGATGAGGAACTGGAATCGGCTGCGGCACCGGGACTGCCTTCGGCACCGGTATTGGTATTTGTTGATGAATCGCGATCGGGACCGGCTTGGACACCTCGATCGGCACGTGTTCCTGGACTTTCACTAACTTCGTATACGGAACAGCGATCGGATGGTTTACCGGCACTGGGACGGGTATGTGATGGGGCACCTATCAAAGAGAAAGGAATTCTAAATAAATCGATCTTTGATTCTGCGCTCTCTGAAAAGGAACAGGGTCGTACAATTACACAGTCATATTAAAACAGAGGGTTAGATCGATTTTCACGAACGTTGTTCACGCGTTCGTCTATAAATACGATCGAACGCCATTTTAATTCTTTGGAATTAATAAAAAAGATGCGAGAAAATGGTACCTTGACTGGATAGGGGACTGGTACTTTGACGACCGCCGTCTTCGTGACTTTGATGACCTTTGTCGGTATTTCCTTCAGATGAACCGATTCCGAGATGAGTTTCGGCTCACTGGCAAGACCATGGCCTTCCAGGGAGGAAAAGTGAGAGGGCCTCGCCGCGACCACCGCCAAAGTGAATAAAAACTGCAAGCGTGTAATTACGATTGAAGTACGTGCATGTTTGTGATGTATACGTGATGTAGACGAAAGTAAGGTCCCTTTCATTTTTCAATTCTGTTCTTTCCTTTTTTTTAAGATATTTAAATTGAAGGTAAATCTCGTTGTTGACGACGAGTGAACGGTACAATGGGATCGACTTTCTCTCCAAATTCCTTTTGGATAATCTACGATAAAACCGTAAATCTGTACATATACGTGTGTCAGGTCCGGAGATTTTCGATACGCGAGTACTTTCTCTTAATCCTCTCTCGAGTAATCACTTTTGAAACGCACGTAGAGCACTTACGCGCAGCCTTTTGACAGCAAAAAGGAGAAGCAAAGTAAAGCGGAAAGATTAAAGTTCGACGATTACACTTTGTAACCGCGAGCCCCCTGTAATCTCACTCGAGTTCATCTTTGCGAGATGACAACGAAATATGGAAATGGCAAAAATCCGTGAAAAATGTCACAGTGGTCAGAAGTTTTGATCAGAGGTTTGTCCGATGACCACGCCGACGCGACGATACGAGATACGATAGCTGTCGATGATGAACTTACTATTCGCCACATCGTCATCCGGTTGATGAAAGTAAGTCGATTGGTGTTTCAGATTGGACGAGTCACACTGACAATTGCACTGCCAGCAGTTGCTTATATACGAGGACCTTCACCGTCACCGATTCACGAAGAAAGTACTCTCTTTCCGACTGGCTTGCGTTCTCCGATCTTGTTTTCGCTTCTCCCATTTTTTTCCTTTCTTTCTTTCTTTCTTTCTTTCTTTCTTTCCTTCTTTCTTTCTTACTCTTCCCGTGGCTCACGTACCGTGAGTTCGACGACCGCTTCGCGTCCGGTCTCCGTCTCTCCACCAAACGCCATTACACTCTTTTTCAATTGTAATCGAAATCTAACCGCGCGCACACCCTCCAACGTGCCAATTGCGCCGAAAGGGAATTACCGTTTACTCTTTCGTAATCGTGACGACCCCGTCACGCAGCTTCCTTCGCAGCCTCAATCGTTCAACGCCATTTTCCACCAATTCCCTCTGCACGCTCAAGGAAAAAACAACAACGAGTCCATTGAGTATCTCGAATGTTACTTTCGTCGCGTGTTTGAATGCCTTTCCTCCAAATATGTATGCAATTGCTCGATGGCATTTCAAACGTGTGAATTACGCATTTATTTGACGCTGTTTGACACTGTTTGACAAGCTCTTCAGCGAAAAAAGGATGCATATTATACATGTTATGTTACAGTGTTACTCGTGTTTTAAGGATCAAAATTTAATTGCAGAAGATTTCAAGATTTTTGCGATTTCGGCTAATTAACTTTAATTGTGCAAGTAGAAATACGTATTGTAGATATTTTTCTACTGATTGACCTAATTCATTCCTGAAATGTGTACGAAGGTTGAAATGTACGAAAGCAGATCAAAAAGTGTTTTTAAAATATTTATTTTTTAATGAGGCGTACTAACATATAAACAAATAACACTATCGATTAGTATCTGGTGTTTTCTTTACAAATTTATTAAGAGATAGTTGAATCGTACTCTTCTTTTTTTCTTCTTTTCTTGATAAATAGTTCTGCAACTCTTCATACATGAGATATACGGAGAATCTCCATTGGGATCACATTCTTCCGTGATGATCAAAAATTAGTCAAGATGCTTTTAAATACAGTACGAAATATGTACGAAAGTCGAGGACCGCCTGTATATAGAAATTTCAAATCGATTATAAATGAATGTACTTGGAGAGATAGTTGGACCAATCGCAATATGCAAAACGCCTTTCACGCGAGGCTTGGTCACAGGTTTAGAATCGTTTTTGGATTTGCTTCGTGTGTTTGCCGAGTGTTTCACGGGCGAGGAAATTGCATTAGGAAGTAATACTTCCTGCGTAAACTTGCAGTGTAATTTCCTGCAAAATGGCGAGAGTGGTCGACGATTCTGAAGTATAAACGGTGCGAACGGATTATTCGCGGCCGAGGGAGAGGACGGTGAAAGGATTATCGTAGCCAAAGACTAAAAAAACGTCCAAAGTAAAAGGACTATAATCTGGATCATCTGGCTCTTTCCACGTTCTTTCATGCTCTTGCGCTGTGTCCGTTTGCGTGCGCTTCGTTCGTTCGTGCGAGAAAAACGTGCCCCTCTGCCCCTATACGACGTCACAAGGTTAACAAAATACTGCCTACTGTCACACTGTCACAGCGTGTGCCACGATTTGTTCAACAATTTGTTCCTCGTTCGAATAGTAATCTGTCTTTGCAACTTGTGGAATTTCCGTGGAAATTTTGATTTAAAAATTCTCCTTTAAAATTCTCCTCTGCTTTTCTGTTTTCTCATCGGTTTGTATAAAGTCTGAATTGGAACAGTTCAGCGATCTAATTGCAAGGATAAAAATATCTCGGGCTTGGTGGTCGGTGATGGCGTGACAGTTCTCTCGCAGAGACGGTAAAGATCGGGTTCGGTGCAAAGACAAGAGTGAAAACATTGTCCGCGCAGTCCTCTTTCTCCTCTCACTTTCGATGGAAACCTGCCGATTGCTTGCCATATACAGAACATATAGGTCTCGACGTTCAATTTCTCGTCGATTTTTCGTATAATGGAACGCTAATAAATATGGAGCGTAAAAATTCGCATCGCCTAATTTCTATTTGGCTCGTCTTACAGGAGAAAGGCAGAAAGTCGCACGAAACGAGAATAGTCAAACCATAGAGAGGAGGAACGGAGAATCATTCGAGTCGAATTTTTATTTTATTTATTACGACTGACCTAGCACAGTCGAGTTAATTAGCACGCAAACTAGAGTACGTACGCGGACTGTCGGGTTCGATAACGCGTCTCGTACGTTCAATTGCAATCATTTGTGATGATCATCCTCTTTCATTTTGTTGCTCAGAATGCGAAACGGATTAATGTCAGAGTGGAAGAAACGACGCGACAGGCGAAAAAAAGACAGCACGGCCGCGGCGGTCGGGTGAAACCCCCGACCGATACGGATGAAAGATAAATCGGGATAATTAAAGCGCGAGTCTGGAGCGTTCTTTCCTTCCGCAACTCGCTGGAGAAGCTAGCTAATGACTAGTAGCTATAGAAGAACAATAATATCTTTTTTTTCGTTTATTCGGTTTATGCATTTGCACGGGTAATTTACTCTGGCAGCAATTCATCGCACAACACAGACGAGATATATGAGATATACATATATGTTAGGGGTACCCATAAGTAATGTTGTTTTTTTCAAATTTAATAAACATTGCAGCCATCTAGTGGCAATAATTTAACTTATTATAACATAATCTATATTCTTTTTCTTTCGTCAAGCAATACGGCATTGTGATTAAATATATCAAATATTTGCAGACTCAAAACGAAACTCTTTAGAATATTTGCGAAATTACAAAGAAGTTGTCCCGACATCGACATGCAAGAATGCCGAATATGCAGGCACGAATCAGTCAGTGACTCGAAATCACTATCGACAGAGTTTATTACAATTATTTATTATTTATGCATATATGCTCCAGTTAGTACCCGACGTAAATATTATATCTCATCTGTGCCGCACAATTAAATCTGTTTTAAATCGTTCTAATTTTTGAAAAAATTGTAATAAATTTTCACGAGAGAAGAGAAGAAGAAAGTAACTTCCTTGCGCAGTTTTTCAATTTGTGTAAAGATAACTTTTGTGGAATGACTCGAATCACGAGCTTGCTACCAGTCTCTCTGGTTTGGAAGAAATCTACGAGCAAGTGGTGTTTCATATTCTTGGAGACTAGTTTCAAGTTTTAACAATAGATGGAACTAGTGTGTCGTTTAGGTAAAAAAATTCAATTGATGTATGGGTTGAAATAACAATTGGACAATTCGCAAAAAATTGCACTGTTACAGTTGTATCAACAAACAAACCAAGAATACGAGATGAAATTTTCCGAATTGTAAGCTGATCGGTATAAATCACACGTAGAAAGAGTTGGCGATCGATGTATCAAAATATTGAACGTCATCAAATTCCTAAGAGTTGTGATAGAATTGCAGGGTTTGATCTACTTTGTTAATTTTGAATTTTCGGTTCGCTCGATCGTTCAATCGCGCGTAACTAAGATACGCGTCTTACAAACGCTTTAAAGAACGGGTTTCTTTCTGGAAACCAAGGAGAGAGAAAGAATTTCCATTAATTTAAATAAATAATTAGATGCAAATTTTTTTGCAAACTTGTTAAAAATTAAAAATCAATGTAGCGCGGTCAATCTTACGTAAGATCAGCTCGATGATGGCAAACTTACGAAATTTATTTTATTGCCAGAGTTTTTTTAAACTCCACGAATAGAACTCGTCTGCTGTTTGCAAAGAAAGCAACAAAAAATGAAACAAGCGATAAAAAGAGGAATGAAAGAAAGACGAAAAAGAGAAAGAAGAAAGGAAGAAGAAGAGGAAAAAAAAAAGGTTACAAGCATCATGACAGCGCGTCGTTTGCATTTAGAAAGTTATAAAATATTATGACGTAAAGGATAATCTATGAAAATACAAAGTTAGTCGCTTGGTCAACGAGATCGAACGAATTACTCAAAGACGTTCCCGTTGACAACGGTCCATTAAATGTTACAAAAGTCCACAAAGGTTATCTTTAAAAGCCTTTAAAAGCTTCGTCGTTTCTTAACGAAGCTCGATGCTCGTGCACGCGTTCACGGAACGTCGCCGCATCGACGAGGAGGAAAGAGAAAAAGGAAATGAAAACAAAAACGAAAAAGTCGAAAGACCAAAGATGGTGAGAAGGAAGACGCACGGGAGATTTGCATAAATCATTCTCCGTTATATATATATATATATATATATATATATATATATATCGAGAGTATACACGCCGTGGGCGCGTAAAGGAGAGGAGAAGAGCAAACCATCAGTGGCAAAACAAAGATGAAATTCGGTTTCGTTGAATCTTCCGTCTCGCATCACCAACGCAACGGGAGATTTATTTATGGAAATATTCTGTTCACGGCGATCGTCTACCTGACACGGGCCCTCTCTCAGAGAAGTCAATTAAGAAATCTAGTTCTTCCAATGCCATCCGGTTGCGAAATAGTTTGGAGGGAGCATCGGCCGAGTATAAAAGGTCGAAATATCTTTGGGATGACACTGGATTCCTCGTTCAAACCCCGTACGGCCAGCATGAGGTTCGTGTTCGTCACTTTGGTAAGGATTTTACTCTTTTATCACTCCGATTGAGTATCATTATAAAATATCATTCGTGGAAATGTTATTTGTACCTATTGTTCGATTATTTCATTTTATTTTTATTCAGCGAGAAATAATTTCGATTTTTCGTACATACTATTATTGAATTTATCATTTGTATTTGTATTTGTATTTAAAGTTTTAAAACCTACGAACAATCGTTTCGATAGTTTCACACGTTCCAACTGCGAAATTTGAAAAACAGGTGCGATCACAGAGGTGTGCTTAATTTAAAAATGTTTCAGACTTGCTTGATAGCCTCTTCGGCTTCGCTGCCGAAGCAAAAGAGGGACATTCTACCTGGTGATCCACGATACAACGAAGCCAATAATCATCATCATCACCATCATCATCACGAGAGCGTAAAATCTGTCGGTAACCTTTACACGGAGGTACCACAAAATACTTATGAATCTCAACCGATTGTTCCCTTAAACAACCAGTATTTGTTACCGCTTGACGACGTCAGTAGACAATCCGCATCAGTACCGAACTCTTACGGAGTTCCCGATACCATCCAAGTAATTGAAACAAATAACTGATCGTAGAGGATTGCATTTCTATAAAATGCATTCCACGCAGAGAATAAATTATGTTTTTATTTAGATTTCTCGAGTGATCAATACTTATGCGGGACCAGAAAGAACGATATCAACTGCCACAGTACCTGTTGAACGAGTCGAGGTATGTATTTTGTAAACAAAACACGGATAAAACTGTCATTTAACTCTCGCGAAATGTGGCGTTGTTAAATAATTTATCTTACTCTGATTTTGTACTTTTGTAGACGGTAAGCGTTACACCGCCTTTAACTTCTTATGAAACTTCCATAAGCAAAACCACCAAGGTACACACGTACATTGATATTTTCTAGAATTTATTTGTCGTAACACTCGATTATTGACGATATACGATATTTCGCGTGAAATTTTTTCAGAGTACGGCAGGAATCGGAGCCGCCTCCACGGTGAGAGAGGCCGAGGTTTACGACGTATCTCCACCAGTTACCGAGGTACAGGTGCCTGTCGTAAAAGGTAGGAATTTCATTATGATAGATACAGTGAATTGGTATTCCATTAACAATAAAAAATTATGAATAATTTCAACTGATGTAACTTTGTAAAGAAAGATCATATGATCCATGAATCCACTTGGTCTCATTTTAAAAAGCGAAGCTTCCATTTTCATAGTTTGTTTCTTTCGAAGATGATTTTATATCATAACAAATTCGACAACTGTCAAAGTGCAAGTTTCATGATTTAAAATAAGACCAAATCGTTATGACTTTTCTTTTACAAAGTTATATTAGTTTAAATTATCAACAATTTTTCATTGTCATTGATATAGTTCGTCATTGATATGCTCTTCGCTGTATGTATTTTTAAACGTTGAACGTATGCCGAGACGCACACGCTGAGAAGATATTTCAGGTGACGTCTGACATTTCGAGATATCGTGATAAATCAGAAAAAGGTGGACAGTTCCATGATCAGAATTTTTTCGTTGCAGAGGTTACGCATCTTACTACTGGAGTGCAAACCGTAAAGAAGGACGTGGTTGGTAGAGACCTGCTGACTGATAGTTACGTTTCTTCTCGCGTCCCTTCCGCTCTTTATTCAACGGGATTCAATCCCTTTGACATCATTCCCATTGGATACAGCGGAATTAATCCCCTGACGTCTGTCAATCAGGGTGTCAATCTAGACGTCCCTTTGCCTCTCTCGTTGACTCTCCAAGTCAGCAAAAAGGTGCCAAACCCCTCTTTCCCGCAATCTCCTGTCGAATTTCCTACAATTTCCTCTTATCAGCTCCATCCACACGTGGCGCAACGTACACAGCCCGTAAACACGTTGTACACTTTACCCTCTGTCGCCTTGGTAGGATCTTTTTCCCCGCTGCAGCATCTATCGTCCGTGGATAGATTGCAGCCGGTGCAGCTGGTGCATACGGTAAAATCCGTCAAGTCAGTGGAGACCACGCCGACTCAAGGACACACCGTGCATTCCGTGCAATCCGTGCCGTCGTTGGTGAAGACTTTGAACACGCCGATCGAACACGCTGTGCATCCCGTGCAATCCGTGGAGACCGTGTCAACGACGGTGCATCCACTGAAGTCGGTGGACATCGTGTCAACGTCAGAAACATCTCGCGACACGGCGACGGAGGTGATTCAAAGCAACGTTGAACCCGCGAACGTGGTTCAAGGTCACGTCCAGACGCAGGCACAAAGAGGACCGATAAACGATTTCTTCCAGAAACTGAACGTCACGTTCTCGTTGCCATCGTACTTTCCATCTTTCCCTTCCCTAGGCTCCCTAGGCTCCTTAGGCTCCCTAGGCTCGACAACTACAGCTTCACCTGCAGTCGAGGCACCCAGTATATCCCGTATTTCGTTGGCTGGCACTTACAACCAGCAAAGTATCAACGTCGACGATTCGTTGCTGCGTAACGACAATTTGGTAAAGAGCGTCGTTACGTTACCTCACGAGTACGTTCAACCGACGGACGCCAATGGTGGATACGTTTATTAAATAGCACGCTGTAAATATCTATTGTACTTGTACTTACGTACGATAGAAACGTCAAATAACGTGTTTGCTCGCATATCACACGAGGGGGAATTAAACAGAGTAGTGATCTGACACGGTAGAAGAGAATTCATCACCTTGAGTGGCTAAATATACTATGATAATGGATAATACGGACGAAAGATGGACGATTCCAAGACGATAAACGTCTTAGACTTTTGACGAAGAGGAGACATTTAGTTAAGATTCGAATGTAAAACACGACTACGTAACAATTTTAACTAAATAAAATTCTTTTATTACAAACATATCAGATTGTTCTGTCACAGTTCTGCCCTCGCTTTTCAACAAATATTCTTTATATATGTACTTGAACGCGCTTGCTACCGAGATCACGTATCTATCTCGGATACGATGCTCGTTACGATCGGTAATTACGATTGGACAAAAGTATGGGCAAGTAGAAAAATTTGATCATACTCGTTGATCATTTGAGGAAGAAGATAAATTCGGTAAATCTCTGTAAAAGATACTTGGACGAGAGAGCAACGTTGTTACCACAGTCTACACTTTTCTGAGGGATTCATGTTCGATCCAACAGGGCATTTCCATGCTTCGCTGAATTCCTGAGAGTTTTTGAGAACTCCGAGGAGTCTCACGTGCCCGGGACAGTGGGAGTCTTGTAGTATCCATTGCAAAGATTTTGGCGTATAGGCCTCGCACCAAACCTAAGTTTCACAGATAAAGATTGACGAATTATTCGAAAAACTTGCTTAAAAAGAATTACTTAGTTAACGCCACTCGATGATTTCGAATGACAATGGACAAGCCAGACAGGGCTTCTTGCCAACATAAAGAAATTATATTATTGTATATTCATCGCGGATAGCGATTCGTCCTCTTTTTTTTTATTGACAAAAAGTCCAAAAACGTTTACCATGCTCCTCCAAGGCGTGAGTGACCTTGACAAGAATGGAATACACGTGTATATATCGTATTTGGATATTGTGCGTGATCGAAGCGACCGTCTTACGTGAGCGAAACCGAGATAAACGAGCTGGTCGTGAGTAAGGTGAGTGAATCCCGGAAGCAGGGGCTCTTGACCGTGCCTGGCCTTCCATCTTTCGTAAGCGGTTACAGCCTCCCTGAGACCTCCGTTGTCGGCTATATTTTCGCCCAGTGTACGCTCGCCATCGATGTAATCGTCCACCTGTTTGAACAAGCGCACGATCCGTCAAAATCCAAACTCTCAAATTCTCGCTTCGTTTCAAATTCTACTTTTTCTTTCTTCTCTTCTTTCTCTTTTTTTTCGGCATGATCTTAGAGTAGTAAAGTAAGAGTAACGACGTAACAACTTACGTCAGCTTCGTAGTAGGTGTTGTAGTGACGTATAAAGCAATCAGTTTTTTCAGTGTATCTCGTGACAGTCTCGTTGGTCCACCATTGCCTCACGTTTCCATTGCTGTCGAAGTGTCTTCCGACGTTGTCGAATCCGTGAGTTAATTCGTGGCCAAGCACCGTCCCGATGGCACCGTAATTCAGAGATCTGAAATTAGAACGTTAGAATCTCAAGAAACCAGCTACGTCTCAGCTGCGGAAGAATGGCGATCGATCTTACTCGAGGCCCAAATCGTAAAATGGGAATTGAAGGATTCCCGCTGGTATTGCTGCATGCATGTTAGAAAGAGCAAAAGGTATAAATCGTAAGTAAAATCGAAGCAAGTTTCGATCGATCGATCGATTAAATATTACGTACTTATGTGATTGAATTGATAGGTATGAAATGCATTTACATCCGTTGGATCGGTAGCCCAGCTAAGGAACAAAAGAAAAGAGAACGTTCGATGTCCGTTTTCATCTCAGGTAACTCGCGCGAGTTTTCTCGATAAAATTGTCAAACACTTACTACGACAGGTTGTTGTAGTTAATTTCGTGAATGCATTCCAATTCGGACAGGGACATCAGTCGAACGATTTGAATCATGTTGTTCAGGTATTCCGTTTCCGACAGATCTATCTGAAAAACGTACAAGTTAATTTCACTTTTCTGGAGCAAAATCGCGAGAAGATGGAGATTTGCGAATCTCTCGAATCTCTTACGCCTTCGTAGTACTCGTTGAGCACCGTCTCGTCGAACAACCAATCTGGAAAGCCAATTTGAGAAATCATGTTCTTGTTTTTCTCCAGCGTGGCCATTTTCGTCCGTTGATCCATCCAATCGGTGCGCGAAACCATCGAGGCGAAGGCTTCCTTTATGTCATCCAGCATCTCCAGCACCCTCTTGCCTTTGTTTTTGTGAAACGACGGGTCGACGAACAACCAAGAGACCGCCATTCCTGTATCAATAAAATATGCTATGTTGAAATATGTCCAACGGAAACGCTAACCAAACCAAGATTCAAAGCGCAATTTATCGAATGTTTTTCAATGTTCTTGCGTTAACACGCAGAAAATCTCAAGAAAATGTAAAACTTTAATCAGTCTGACCCATCAATTCGTTGACCGCGGACGTGCAAAGGAGAGATCTCGATTCGCCGATCTCGACGTTGGTCACCTCGCTGGTGTAGTCCAACCAGATTTTCTTTAAATTGTCGGACGAGTGAGGCACGACTATGTCCACAACCACCCACCAGATGTAACTCTCTGAAATATAACATAAGCAAAGTAACTAAGTCGACGAAGGCCAGTAGATTTTCAAATTGGGGAAAAATTTACCCAATTCTTCTTCCTCGGCGAGAGCCAACGTCAGAGCAATCTCCTTCAAGTACTCTAAATCGGCTACCAATATCTTGTCCTTCTCGTTTAAATTCAAAGTGTCGATGTCCTCGAAGAGTAACTCGATGAACGGTCGCCACAGTGGTTTAGGCGTGAGCGTCGAATTGGCTTCCGTCACAAAGAGGTCGGTCAACTTTTGAAGATCGTCCACCAACATGTAATCACCATCGGTCGGATCGTCCTCCCAGATGCTTTCGTTGCTCTCCAGTCGAGACAGCTGCAACGACGGAGTGCTTTCAGTTACCAATCGGTTCGTAAATATAAATATAAATATAGTGTATAGCGATATTTTTCAAACGTTTGCAAATTACGTAGTAAAAAGTGCTGGTCAATTCGTAGAGCGTCTCGATTATTTCGTCCAGGTCTTGCTCGTCCGGAAACGATGATTCATCGGTCAAGGAGCACGAATCGAGGGTCCCATTATTCACGATCTGCTTAATCACGTCAGTTATGTATGTCGTTTCTGCTCCCTTTAGCTTCGACTTGCTCTCGGTACTTTCCTCCTCCTCATCTTCCTCCTGATCCTCCAGTTTGCGGAAACGTGACCTCATCGCGTGCAGTCGTTTCTCGAGCTCCTTGTCGCTGTCGGCGAGAAGAATTCGTTCGAGCGACAACAACATTGCGTATGAACAACAATGGCAGAGAACAATGAAAAACGTGATACATACTTAGGTAAGGGGTTGCTCATGATCGGTGTGTCGAACAACATGACGTTGTTACTGGTGTTCCGAGGATCGGGAATAATGTCGAAACCGAAGAACACGTCTCTCCCCAGGAGTTTCTTCACCTTGACTATTTGTTCGATGTAACCGTTGGTCTTTTTGGTGAGCGCGGCGGGAACCCGAGGCAAACTGAGTTGCTCCAACAGGTCGAACAGTGGCTCGAGTCCCAGCTCGTTTATCGCGTCTGAATCAAGTTTAATCGAGGGGGAATTTATTTTAGTTATTTCGAGCGTTCACCTGAATGGTGAATGGCGAATTAACGAAGCAAGTGACAACGTACGCACGTCCATGCAGCTGTTGTACAATATTTTTGCCTGCGACACGGCCCATGGTTCGTTGCTTCTCGTCGTGTTGTCCCGCAACAACTCTCTTATTTTCCTGTACATTCTCTCTCTGCGCTCGTCGAACCACGAGTTCGTTAGACTCTTATCTGGTATAGGATGTTCGTCTGGCCACTTTCCGCACGCATATCTACAAAGGAAAGAGAAAATCCGTGAACGAAAGCGCGAGTCGAAATACGCGTCGACGAAGTACAGTAGTATGTACCTCTTAAACGTCCACCGCGTCGGGATCGAAAGCGAACGCTTAAGAGGAGTGGTGTATTCTGCGAATAGACACCGAAAGAAAAAACGATGGGGATGAGCGTCAACTGTTATACCGCAGGCACGTGCAGCGAATTCTATTATTGTTTATTCACATTATTCGATTGCAAAGAAATTTCACATTTTTACATTTTTATTTAAACTGAATTAACATTTAAACTATTTTAAATTTAATACATACATATTTATTTTTAGAAAACTTGTTGAAATTAATTGTAAAAGTAGTTGTTAATCGATAATTGAATAGAAACCTTGAACAAAGGTCTTGTTACATTTTCATCGATATCAAATTAACAACACACACACACAGAGTATGACTCTATAATCGTGTTAATACATATAAATGGGATATGTATTTGTTATTTAATATAAATAACATTTTGCCTCACTTTGATCGAAATGTGTTCGAAAGAATCGTATTGTGCCAAAATCGATCGGTGTGATATATCGCTTGTTTCGTTTCATGTTTTACGCGACAGACGCTTAAGTGAGCAATTACTGCACTGTGCAAATGAGCCAACGAGAAATAAGCCACAAGTACGACACTGAAACTTTGAAACATGCTGCGAGTTGCATCGTTGCTCTTCGAAAGTAGAATACTCACTTGTAAAAGTCGTCGCATGGATCTACAGAAGTGTCCATAGATTCTTTCAGACTAGCAGCTGGAGGAGCAGCGATTTTATTGAAATTTCTCACAATTTTAATTAAAACTAAAGTTAAACGCCAACTAAATGCTAAACGCCGATCGTTTCCTTACCTACGCGGACGCAATTCTCCGTTTCGCAAAGCTTTGCCGGTCTGTTGGTTGCATCTGTAAAAATAATTGATACGGAAGAGAATATATATCATACTGACCGATGAAAAGAGGAAACGTGTCGATACATTAATAAAATTAGAAATGATCGATCTTTGTCGACGAATGTTTACTCACAGAGTATAGAAAACACCAAGGCCATCGTGATGGATAAAGCCATCAAGAGGAACAATACGATTATCGTTAGATTCGGTACGTATCTTCGTCTCCTTAAACTAAAAAAATTAATGGGAATAAATATATAGTAATTGGCAAGTTTCCTCGCCGACCGTTTCATGCGTATAATAACACGACTTACTAGGCGCGTCTGGACTTTACTGGTATCAGATTCTGGTTGCTGGCGACTGTGTAAATCGAACGCGTTTCATCCTCTGAAAGAAAAAAAGGAAAGAAAATTTCATTTCCACGATATGTATATAGCGGTTGATTAAGAGATCAAACTCGAGTGAGTGCGATGTCGCGATGCGACCGAATTTACACGAATTTAAACACGTGAAGAATTCATTCGCGGGATCAAATTTCCTCGAAAAACAGGTCAGAGTTGTGTGAAACTCAATTTGAAGCGAGTACGATAAGGGATAAGGCACCATTCGTAGGAAAGTTAAAGCAGTCTATAGCGAGTTAAAATGGAGATGCAGAGAGATGTTAGCGGAAGTTACGGTGAATAAATACACCGGTATACGTGTAAATATAGATACTCACTGCGCTCGTTCATGGTGAATGGCCCAGTGACCGGATCGAACTGACGACACTGACGACAACCTCGAGGGACAACGGGGGCTATCCATACGTTCACATTTTCCTGCTTTGCCAGTGGTTCTCGTTACGTCGAACCACTCGCCTCTCTCTCTCTCTCTCCCTCTCTCACTATTTTCACCTGTGCGTACCGTCGTTGCATTCACCCCAAACAGCCACGTGTCTTGCCCTGTTAAAACGATGTTTCGCACGATGTTACTCCTCCTCCGTTGGCTAGAAAAGTCTGACGATGAGTCAAGTTTTCTGATTGGAGCCAAAACTCCAAATTTCCAATCAAAAATTCAAGTGCAAGTTTCGTTACTTTGATCGCGCTCCAACCGTCGGATCGAGATTGCAAGATTGAAGACGATTGCGAGAATGTACATATGCATGTGTTTCAGACAGCTGAACCATTTGGCCTTCGACGCGTCTGACGTATGCAAAGTTTATCACTAAAACATGTAGTACCTATTTCCTTGAAACATACACGTGATCGATCATCGTTGTCGTTTACGCGTTCAAGACTCCTTTCGAGGTTTTGCATCTTGCTTCGGAGGAGTGGCTACTCTTCCAATTTCACGGGCAATACACTCGATTGTTTGGCCTACGTGAAACAAACAACCGACGCAAGATCGCCCCGTGCAAAATTGAATCTTGGGGTAAGAGTCTACCAAGAGTGTACACAGACATGTTAAGAAATTAACACTTGCACAAATAGCACTGATCGCTGAAACGATCATCGTTCCGTTCGGCGTTAACGAAGATGACGATTCTAACTTGTACTATAGTACATTTGCATGTTCATTTTATAATCGTATCACGTAATCGTTTTTCTATTGTATTTGTATCGGAAATGTTGTGTGTTGAACAAAGAGAAAGTAAAGTCAGTGTAAGGCATAGAGCTATGTTCCATTATTCATTCGCATAATTGCCGAATAGCGTGCATTCTAAATGGCATTATCTAGTAAAGTCGATGCATCGTATAAGGAGAGACGGATCACCGCGATCAGGGACACTGATTACTCAGGTTAAAAAGAATTTTCTATGTATGTACACATGTTCGCCAAGAATAGAAAGCGTTGCACTGTGTGGCGTATGACACTGTGTAATTTCAATAGTTGGGAAAGAGACCAATTCGACATCCGTGTTAAATACAAAATAAAATGATAGTAATAACAATGTAAACAAACTAATAATAGAGCCGATATCTGATGATTGTTGGTAATTTCCATCGCGACTACCTAGAAATCGAAATAACACAATCAATGTTCCATATAGAGTGGGTAAAGTTTTTTTTCATTAGGCGACAGAATGTAAAACACACAAACACACACACAAGTTGGAAAACGTTAGTGAAACTCTAAACTAAATTAAATTAAAGATTAACAAATTAATTCCGATTAAAACTCGAGGGCGAGTTAAAAAAAAAGAAAAAAAAATTAATCGATTCGCCTCCAGGTAACAAAGAATTAGCTTTAGATTTTTAGATATACGTGTCTGAGGTAAGTACGCGTATAAGTATACCTCGAATGCATCCGGCAAAAAAGAAAAAAAGAAAATCATGAACTGTGTTACGCGGAGAGAAAAACTTTGCAGGGGATTGCAACGACGCGTGGAGCGCCTCGAGGAATCGCTGGAAGCAGTTTCGTTGCGAACTAGAAATCCCGCGATATTTTCCTCTCTCGATTTAATTCGTCGAGTCAAACGGTACCTGGCACACTCCTAAGAGCCTAATCGAAAAATCTCGCGCAAGTTTAACAAGATTTTATCCGATTTGATAGCGATTGTATTTCGTGGAAAGAGAGTGGAACGATGGCACTGTTTCTTAAGAATTATCAGGATTACGCATGAATTATTGAAATTTACGCGTAACGTAATTAAAAACAGTACCCTTCCTCGAACTCTCTGAAGCGTTTCGCTGTCCTTTTCTCTTCAGCGCGGCGTGAAGAATTCAAGGAAGAGTCAATTCGAGTAAAGATTAGACTTGGAATACGAGTGTCATTTTAATTACGTGACTTTAATAAGATGCCCTCGAAAACCTCGAATTTTTTGCATCATCTATCAGCAATTTATTTACAAAATAGCAAGTGAAATGTCACTTCAAATAAAATGATATTGGAAATGATCATCCTGTTGAAATGTTTAAATTTATCATGGAATTTTGTTGATTCTATTTCTTTAATATGTGACTTCGTTTAAAGCAATCAAGTCAAGTATAGTATATGAAAGTTAACGATACATAATTTTAATCTCTTTAGTTTATGCGACTTATCCCGAATTATTCAAGTAATAATACAACGAATGCATGATAATGAGTGTCAACTGACTCACGACCGCCTCTATCCTCGAGAATTTCTTTTTTTTAAATTCTTTTATTCCTCTTCTTACGTCGTTACATTATTACATTATATTATACGATACTACGTCTACGTTATAATTATCAGCAATTATAGAAAATGTTATAAGTTTAACAGTTAGTTAAATTTAATAAGTATGATGTCCCTTTACGGGGGACAGTCGATCAAAGGGTTAAGTATTATATAACAACTGCTATACGGAAATGAAAGTCAATGGCTTATGTAGCAATTACAGGCTCTTTCTCGACTTTCGTTTTATGCACGTTAAAAACGTTGCACGCAATGATAATCGCAAAATCTTTCACGTCCCTCGTGAAAAATTTCTCTCGCGCAATTTTCCGCTATTGCGACGAGTCAATGTGTGGCAAATCTATCAAAAATCGACGAATGGTAATTTGGAGCTTGTTCGAGGCTTGCGAGTTCCGCGATGGAGAGTCCTGGAAATCCTGCGGCGAATTTGATTAGCTTCGAAATGAACGTCGTTTTACGTTCTAACAATCACTTTCCTCTTTCCTTTTGCTCTTCTTCTTTCTTTTTGACCTACGAATTAGAAATTTGAACGATTTACGATTCGCTGCGCTTTCCCGTTGCATAATTCTCATCGCGCAATCTCTCTCGTGCATGTATTTTTTCTGCATCGATTGAAAACACGTAACGACTAAAGATGTAAATTGAAGATTATTACCCGTGTACGTAATAATAACGATTACGAGTTCTCTAAGAATTCATTTTCATTCGAAACCTGATCTTAAGAAACCTGAAAGACAATTGACAAAGTTCGCACGAATGAAGGAACGAACAAGGGCTCGAGGATTTGTTAGAAAATTTGTAAAGTCGATACGATCGATCGGTTGCCGAGCTAAATTGCTCGATTCGCTGGTCTTTCAACCATCAGCGGTACACCGCGAAAGCAGTAACAGCAGCAGCACGTTTGTTTTTGTTTGGACGATTCGTTACCCTGGCGACATTGTGTATTGTAGATTGATTCGACAGGGAGCTTCCGGCGTTGCGTTCACGTACAACGTTCAAGACCGGTTGTCATCGTCGCGCATCGATGCTAAATATATGTACATATGTATCTATACTGATCTATTAAAATTTTAACCATCGATTTTTCGACGCGGTAAAAAAATTTCGCTGGAAAATGGAGGAATGAAAAAGAGCGGTTTCTTTTTTTTTCCTTTTTTTTTTTATCACAAGACATAGAAATTAACTTTTATTAGAAAATAAATAAAAGTGTTGTTGCAAAAGTACGGTGAGGGTAAGGGGTGGGTGGTAGGCGGAAAGAAGAGAAGAAAATATACAATGAAGGCCTGTCCGATGTCCTCTTCAATATCACATGCCGCACAATGTAATTTCAACGGTGTGGAGAAATTTTACGTAAGAGTAAAATGTAAGAAGGTAGAGTTAACGGGAAGTGAGTCTGCAAGGAAGTGGTATGCGCCTGTGTAATCGTGTATTTGATGGTAATCGTAGGTAATCGTAGGTGAACTTGATTATTCTGCGAAGAAACGGAAATAACTTTTTCTTTTCAAAGATAGAGTGCCTGGTCTGAGGTCCTCGGGTGGTCCAAAACGCTCGCCGATGATCCTGAGGGTGGTCGGTGTGTGTGTCGGATGAGAGCAAGCTCGACGTTCTTCTTCGTCCGTGATTCCACGTTCGATCGTTGGATAATTAATACTGATTAATCTTCCGACTCGCCTTCGTCCCGAACGAGGGAACGTGGAACGTCGATGATAGGCGTTGGTAGAGCCAGCGAGAGGCGTGCCGTAGTACGAAGAACTCGGGCGCTGCTCGGCTATACGGTCGTCGACTACCACGTCGACGTGGGGTACAGTGAATGAATACGCTTCGAATGTATATCGTCTCGAGCTTCTTTCCCGCCGGGAGAATTTCGATGTTGGCCGTGGTTATCGTTGTTTGTAAAGCGTCGCTACTCCGGATGCACCTCAGGACGGCTTGTCCAGGATGGATCACCCTGGACCAGCGAGTTCGAGTTGGTGCCGGCGCGGAACTTTAATCCCAGGGATGATGCGAGACGGGAACCTTAACCACATTGACCTGAGGCTCCGGGACGTGGGATTCGACTCCGATCAGGTGTGGATGTACGATCTTGGGTCCGTGGTACGGGATCTTCACGACTGACGCATGTGGAATCTTAATGTTCAAGGGCTGAGGGTGTGGGGGCGGAATCGAGGGTTGCTGAGGGACCTGTAGCACTTGATGCACTTCCGGAGCGTGTACCTGCAGCGAATTTTACACAACGGATGTTAAAAAGCCGTCGACTCGAGCTTACGTCGATACGTATGATCACGTATACTCGTTGCTTTTCTTTATTAATTTAATTTCTTAATTTCCATGGCCATGGACGGATGGACTCTGTTTGGGAAATTCTTTTTGTTTCGCAGCGTCGAGCGATCGATTCCGAAATGAATTTCGAATATAAACGATAGATGCGCGAGTGATTCTGTATTGAAAACTGGAACGACTCGAGGAAATCAGCAACGCTGATGATTAGACTCGAGGAGCAACTCGCGCTGTGAGGAGCAGGTTGCGTAAGGGGTTACGAGTCACTTGCTTGCCAGTAATTGAACTGGAGTTTCGTTGGAAACTTTGGTTTGGTAGGCCGGTTGATCAACGAACGATTCAATTTAATGCGACGATCGAAAGTCGATTATGTGCCCTGATTGACTGGCGAGTTAAGTTACGTGACTAGCGATCCGCTTCAAACGAGCCATTAGACGTGAAAAATGAGGAGTTGTCGATCACGACACGGTAGTGATTCCGATCATCACGGAAATTACCGTGACGAAACAGAGTGATCTACTTTGAAGAGTGATTCCGAGCACGAAGAGAAGGATTTCCGTTGATACTAACGAGATATTTGAAACTTACTGATAACTCCGGCTGACTGGTAAACGTCATTTATACTCATGTGCATTGCGTTCGACGAAGATTCTCTCCCTTTAACTTGCGTTAACATCCAACAACGTGATAGAATACGAAATTAATGCTGTCGTTATTGTTACCTTGACTATTGGTGCAGAAGCAACCTTAACGTACGCAGGTTGAGCGACCTTAACGTACGAAGGTGCTGGTACGTACACTGGTGCGGCTGCTGGCCAAGCTTCCGGCGCTGGCCACGGATGTGACACCTAAGTGTTTCAAAAATCAGGATTTTCATTTCGTTTTCGTTTCAATTTGTCTATGTACTTGAGTGGAACTTGGACGCGAAAGCTTGGTTACTTTGACGTTTTGGTTGGTTACTTTCCACCGAGTGAGTCCAACATGTCTCGGTTAGGCGAAGAATTGGCGCTGCGTCGTCGCGTCAGGGAAATGCATCGTACGCTGACCAGCGGACGTGTGAGAGTTTCCCGAAGATTAGATTGCAAGAGTAAATGAACGAGAAGAAGAGAGAAACGTGAAAGTAGTATGCTGAAGAGATTGCGTTAGAGTTATCAGTGAGACGATCAGTCGGAACGAAGGATTTCGTTTGCAAGTTGGCATCGCGACCCAAGTTTTGTCCAGTAACACTTGGACATTGCGTCGTACAGTTAAGAAAAATGTTAGAATTTCACGAGTGAAACGGGCGCCATCCCAATGGTAAATGGTCGAAAACGAAAAGTATTGATAGAAGTTGCTATTATTATTATTATTATTATTGTTATTATTATTATTATCTGAAAATGTTAAAGAGAAGAACGTCGAACTTTGTAGAAAACTATTAGTATTTTAATAGTTCGACTCGACAGCAAAGAAAATTCTCTTCCATTAAACGTGAAAGATGAGTGGAAGATTATTACAAATAATAATCGTAAACGATGAAACGAGGAATTTTTGGAAATTTTTAGCCCCACTTACCGGTGCATGAAAATATCCAGGATAGGCACTGGCGACGGCCATAGCGGCGAACAGAACAATCTGCAATTACAAAAAATTAACTCGATATATTCGCCGTTTCATTCGTGGTTACGAAAAAAGAGAGAAAAATAAAGATCAGAATAACGAACGAAGCCTTTGAACGAAGGTAAGGATTTTAAAGTTAAAATGAAGAAATGGCGCGAAATAGGGACCAAATATGGGAGATCCAGAAAAAAACATTGAAAGAGAGAGAGAGAGAGAGAGTAGAGAATTGATTCGCAACTGGCAGAAACTTACGATAAACTTCATCGTAGGCGATTTTTCTTGTGCAGTACACGGGAAAACACTACCTATCCGAGGGGCGACGCGGTATGCTTTTATAGCGGTGCCCTGCCCAGGCCCAGGGAACTAACACGAGGCGGGGGTACAACGTACAACGATTGCATTGCACACGGACCCCTTTCACTAACAGCGATCGACCCTTTCGGACCCCTTATTCGGTACTCCATTGATCGTTCTACTTCCGCGACGACACCCTGAAAACTCAAGCTCAAAATGAAACCGAAACTTTCGAGAGAGAAACTTTTACGAGAAATTCAAACTCGATTCACCCGATTCGTAGAACGACGCTGAGATTACATTCGTCCATTTCCGCTTCTACGATCGTCGATCGTGTATCGTATTTTTTTTTTTTTCTTTTTTACCAAGGAAATGTTGCATTTTTCGAATAATTTACATCGAATCATCGGTGTCGTCTTCCGAGTCGTTTCATTGCATCTCGCGTGTTATTAAAGAGGTGTCAGCCTCTGAATTTTGAAACAGCGACAGCAATAGCCAGAATTGCACAATGAAAAATTAAGCACGATTTCCGGCTAAATTACGACATAACGCGAATTGCAACAAGGTTTCATCGAGTATTTCATAAAATTTTACCTCTACTCCGCTTCGACGTGTTTCCTTACATTCTAACGACATATAAATTTATCATTCGATGTCTGATGGATACGATAATCATCGCGAGAAATGACGATTCCACTGCCGAGAATTTTCGTTATTTCCACGAGAAACTCACTCGTTTTCTTTCGTGTTTCTCCTTTGTATCAAGCAAAGTTAAAACGCGTTGCGTGTTTTTCTAACACGCAGCATGGTGAATCGAATTCGGCCACGAGGAAGAAAATCGAATTGTTCCGTGTGGTGAAATTGAACGAGCACAACAATTAGCCGCTAACCGTAATTCTATAACGCCGGTACCGACGCGTGCAAAAAACGTAACGTAAGGCGCGATGGTGCAACCTCCGATACGCGAAACGAAGCAAGTTTCAAATATTTTCAAACGTAAATTTATTCTCTATCGCGCGAGTATCGCGTGTTACGATCGAATATCGATATAATTGGGGGAGGGGGGGGGGGGGAGAGAAGAATCATTGCTATTCGTGTTACTTGCTACTTGCTACTTGCTACTTCTTGTGCACGTTTTTAATTCGTGGAATAAAATGTTGCGCAATCGTAGCTGGGAAAAGGTAATTATATCGAGAGGGACAAAGTGAAATTCTATCTTACAGTCTTCATCTCTTCCACTCTACTTTATCCTAATTATTCGTTGCGTCGCGTAGGTTGGATTTTACGACTCGCCAATTTCGTAAGCGGTGCAAACACCCGAGTTTCTGCAACGTAACGAACCCCGCTCAGGTCCAAGTAAAGTCGTAAATGCATCTACGTCTCTTGGTTATGCGCTTTTTTTATATTATTTCGAGAAAAAGGAATTATTCATCGACGTCGTCTTTCGCGTCGAATTTTTCGACTTTTTTCAAGTCTCTCGTAAGTCTTTTGTAATTTGTGAAACTTGTTTACATAAAAAAAAGAAAACTGCGACGTTCGTTATTACCAAGCCAACAATCTGGCTTGTTTTCGAAAGAAACGAAAGAACGACGTTTGTAATATTTCCCTGAAGAGAATGTCTTCCCTAAATCTCGAGAACGTTCTACTGCGTGATCTTCAGGTACGAAGGTTGCAACTTGAATTCATCAAGTTTCCAAACCTTGGCACGGTTTCCCTAAAGCGACTTTTCTCGCTACCTTTGGCCTGCTCGATTTCCTTATCGAGAAAACTGGCCGCCCTTTACATGGGAATGTAGCGGACAATTGGTCAATCTTTCGCCAAGTTGGAAAACGCCATTGGTTTTGACCCGTTGATTCGTGAAGATTCCCGATGGAATTCCAACGCGAATTAACGAGTTTAATTGGACGACGACTAACAAAAAAAGAGAAGAGAGAGAGAGAGAGAGAGAGAGAGAGAGAAGAAAAGAGGAAAAAATAAAAGTGAAAAAAAAGAAAAGGAGTATATGATCTAATCGTCGAAGTGAACGGGTTCGGTTGTTACCTGTCGGGTAACAGGATCAGTTGTTAAAAGTTAGCTGGAATGTATCGGTCCGCGTCGAGCAATTATCACTGATAATAAAGTTTCTCAATCTTTTGCTGGTAATAATAAGGGTAACTATGCGTTAGTCGGACTTTCTCAGGCTCTCTGCCTCATTATCGACAGACCAACCCACTGAATCGAACAAATTGATCAAAAACTAATCAAGCTTCGATCGAATACGAAAGGCTACGGGTCTGTTTTGGAACGGGGTACGAACAGAAGCAACGAAGAAGCTGTTCGAAAAATAAAGTCAGCGCGTGTTTCAACGAAGGCACGTACGCGCTTTCGTTTCGCGTTAGAAAACAGCGCACGTTTGAAATATCGCGTTTTTATTTGCGAATTAGCCAACGGTTCTCAGGACGCAGGTTCTTTGTTTCCGCGAACGCGAGGGAATCGCGCGGCTCCTTGGGAATCACCCGATTTCTTGCGAATCTGTCCAAGTTCCCGACTCTGGGAGGTTAGACCGTCTCTGGAAAATATTCTTTTTCGGGGCCGATTGGCAATCGCGCGGGAACGCTCGACCCCCTTACACACTCGAGTCGCCACTCGGACCTTTGCGCAATTTCTCTGCGTTACGCTCGTTGTTTCTGATCGTACGCCGCTGCATGAAGATAATCCTGTGCGAAAATTGACACGCGCTCGCAACAGTGCTTGCAAAATTTGAAAGATTCAATATTGACGTTCAACGCTGTTGTTTTATATTTATATATCGTTCGAGCGAAATTCAGTTTCACTTGAACGGCATTACGCTTGAAAACTGACGAAGGAAAATCCTTCCTTTTCTTATGGTATTTCCTTTCTTTCACAGGCGTAACACGCACGTGTCTATATGTAGGTTCCATTTCGTGAGAAAACATTGAGAATTCGCCAATTTCAAATTCTTTTATGCGAGTATAAACTCTCTCGACGAAACGAAGCTGTCGCTGTGCCTGGTTTTCTGATCTACTTTAGAGAGAAATTAAATAGCCACTTCTTCTGATTTGCAGAGACTATAGCGCAGTATAGTTAGTGTAGATCGAACGGATCGAGTTCAACCTGCTTGCTAATGAGCCGCAACGTCTACGCAGTTACGTTTCGTTGGAAATTTTATCTATACCCAGTCCGTGTCTTCTAAAAATCTTCAGATCGACGCGTAAAATATACCAATAATACGAGTAAGACTTGCAGTCATCAGAATTTCAGTTTCGTTAATGAAATTCGTCCCAACGTCACGACTGGTGGCGAGAAAAGAAAAGTACTCGAAGAAATTCACGCTCTGTGGAGCGGACAGAAATTCGAAACACGTCTCGAATTTTCCACAGCGTTGTAGAGAAACGATCCAACGACGTGATTAGCGATTTTACGAGCAAAGCGCGCCACGCCGCACACGCCCCGGTTACCGGTCACGGGTACATAAGAGAACTTCGTCGGGGAAGTTCTCCGTGCCCTCGACGAATTAAGCAATCCACTCGGTTTAAATAAAATCTCTTGAACGGTACAAATTATGAGTCAGAAGAATCGAAAGGCGCCAGACATTTGTCATAGCTGAAATAAACTTGCCGAGTTAAATCCGACGATTGTTAATCGATTTTAGTGCCAAGGCCTTGATACAACTGTATAGAAGTATCTGTAAATAAAAGTAGATATATGGAAGTTTACTCGTTTAAATAAATATGTTACGAGATTTAATAAGAAACTGTGACAATAACTATTGATTTTAATTTATGTGTAACAAGATCTTTATGACGGCCGCTTGCTTTGCTCGATTCTTAACAACTGAAATTACAATATATTTCCCGCCATTTTATTTAAAAAAATATGCGTGCCGTCACAGATAAACTAAAAACTTCTTATATCGAAACCAAGACCGTTGTTACATATTGAGATACAAGTTCAATTGCTGTGGTACTATTCTGGCACGAAATCTGAACAGCGCGATCACGCTGCATGGCACTGAAACAGTTAAGAAGAAAATGTAGCTAGTTACACCGTCTACGTTGCTAGTATTTTTATTCCATCTCTGTCGTACGATAAGTTCATAGTTAATGATCAATTTGGATTTAGATATATAATTGATGCAAGCAATTGAAAGCAGAATGTTAATCATAATAAACGTATTTTTTTTTAAACGATGCAAACGAATTTGACGGCTCAAAAGGCAGAAAGAAAAGTATCTCTATCGAAACTCGTCTCTTTTCTTTGAAATTTTGCGTTCATCAGCGAGATACCTTCGTACCTCAAAGATGAGTCATACTTGGATCGCGCGAATTGGTGGAACGATGGAAATTCGTGCTAGCCTCTCCCTCTTCGAGCACGCGAAATTTCAATCTGTTCGCAAGTTCTTGCCAAAGAGTGAATGCTTTTCAAACTTCTTCGTAACAATTAGAGAACACTGATGAAATCGAGCGATAATGGTGAATTGAAATCTAGGGTAATTTGTTTAATAAGTTCAATCGTATCTTTACTTCGTTCGTGTCTTTGTTATTATTAAAAATTGGTTTACACGAGATGATGTATTTATTTATTTACGTAGTCGATTGTAAATGCGTTTGACGCATTCCACCTGTTAATCTCTCTCTCAACGTTCTGATCGTTGTGACGCGTAACAACAGGAAAGCGACGAAGAGATTCTCGCGTTAGAAAGAGCGTCGATATATTGAATATATTGGTAATCTGCTGCTAATCTGTTAAAAAGTGAAAATGACTTTCGACTCTGTCAGTTTGTTCCGCAGCGCAGGAAGAACAGAACGCGATAAATCATCGCAAGCGTGATGCAAGCATGACGCGTTAAATAGTTGGAATAGATGGTTAAGCTGATCGTATCTAATACATTCGCTCGGCGTATTTTTCTTCTCGGTAGATTGCTGAATTTGTCCTCGTGGATCTCGATCATTCTCGATCGACGAACGGTAGAATGTGATTTTTTGCTAGCGATCGGTGATCGCGTTTCTTGACGTTCGCGAAGTGAACATTGCCAGAGGGGAAACGTACCGGGTGACCTGACTATTTAGACTTGCCGGATTGGTTCTCGAAATAATAAGACTTGTTTTTCCTAGAATAGACGAGAGAAACGACGGAGCACTTGAGCCGCGTATAGAGTTGTAATAGCCTCGAATTGAAGGAATTAAGCAAATGGAAGAGTGCCAAGCTTCGTTCGCGTGAAAAATAATATAATTATTGGACTGTTTGGACGACTGAACGGAATTCGAGAAATAAACGCTAGACGATAGCAAGACGCTATTTCTAATTTCAATTACAGGGAGAGCAGAGTTTCGAGGAAGACACGTTGGTCCAAATGAACCAACAGCCAATGAAGCACGAGTAGAGAATATCACACGTAGAGAAAGAAAAATGGAAAATCGGTGCTTTTATGAAAAAAAATTTCTGTGAGGAAAAAAGACCTTGAAATTCTTTTTTTGGTATGTATCTCCTTCCAAGTAATCTAAAGTTAGTCCCGAAAGAACATATATAAAGAACACAGATGACATCTAAGCGATCGGTAAATCAAATTATTTACACACGGCGATGGATAATTCCCCCTGGTTCTTCCAGTTTCCCCCGGATCCCCAACGTGTGCCACGTGTGACTAGTGCTCCAGATTCGCGAGCCATTGCTAGGCGATTGCAACAATCTCGATGCTGATGCCCTCAGGGTCTCAGGACAACACGGATTCCCATATCCGCGAGCGCTGGACACGCCAGCCAGCTTAGAAAGTAAACTGTTCTATGCAACAGGGTTACATAGAAGCCGTCGGCACTTACCTGCTTAATTATTTAATTATACGAGCCATGGTGGCAATAACCGTGTCACCGAAACCAGCAAACGTCTAACAACCCTTGTTTAGCGTAGCGTGATACTGAATGAAAGGGAACGTTTTAAAGCTTTTTGCGATAAGCATCGGGATATTTGTTTCTGCGTATAAGCGTACGTATAAATATGTCACAGTTTGACAACGAAAGAAAATTTGAATTTGGCTGAAAAGCGAAACCAAAAGAATAAAGTACGTCGACTGTTTATTTGAAATGTGCAGCCAAATGTATGTATAAGACGATAGTCGTTCATAGAATGATATCATTTCTAAACAGATCGGGGTCTGAAGTTTATTCTATGATATATTATCTAAAAAAAAGTTACAGCGTGTGCACGTACGTGTGTCTATTGTATATAAGGGAATAAGAAATTTGTATTGCGTTATTTCATTTTGTTACTTACCAACGCCTCAGATATTGAAACTACTTCAAATTTGTTTGGTTTGTCAAACATTTTGATGAAATCTATAATCAAGCATGTTTCACTGTGACTTCCTTGTCTGGTAATTGATGTCCATTGATTTTTAATTTTAAGACGCTAAAATAGACTGAGTCGACAACGTAATGCACGTATACCTATGTCTTATGGAGGAGATAATGGCCACGTTGAACGTCCAACACATCTCCATAACGCTGTCAAATCAAAACGTTAAATTAAAATACGATTGTACTCAAAGATTACCTCGTTCGTCCAATTGTGATTTGAGATTAACGCGTTACGAAACACAAACACATAGTGGCAAATCAGTCACGAAAGGCCGAACATCTGCTGATAAAAATTTGCGCACTTTGTTAGCGTAATAGTTGCCCCAGTTAAAAAGATATTTTCCACGGAAGCACGGGCACCGCTGTAAATCTATCAAGTGTTCCGGTAAAACGCGTATCCAAGTACGCACACAGAGAATTGCGAGTGATGCCGCTGCATGCATAGACTTTCATCGCGAAAGCGTGGCGATAGTTATAGAAATTGTATTACATCCCGGAAGAAAATAAACGCGCAGGTTACCGCAATCGAGAATCGGTGCCTCGTAAAATCTTGTATTAAACAGTTCGTAGCTAAAGTGCATTGCATTGCATTGCATGGCTTGCGTTCGCAGCCAAAAGCATACCGTTTCCCTTTTCTTTGTCGAACGGGAAATCTCTCTGCTACGCAATTCGGCTAACGAAACCGTAATTGCGCTGTTTCTTCAGCGATTTCGATCTGATTTCGATCCCAAACTCTTATCGCAATACGTATGATATGTATCTCGAAATTAAAGGATCACCCTTCGAATGCATCACCCTTCGAATTCAAACGTGTAAGATTCTGAATTCTGAAGCTTGCTTTCATTGTTCCTGCTATTTTATTTATTCATTCAACCATATAGTAACTGATTAAATTATAATATGTAAAGATAAAGATAAATTAGTAAATGAAAGACATCCATTTTTAAAAATATCATTGAATTTGCCAAAGGAATGTATTTTCTAAGAGGATTTAGAAAAAATTTTATTGCACAATTTTTATTGTGAAGCAACAAGTTAATTTAATATTTGCAGAAAATTTAAATTAAATTCAATATTTATCTAAAATTCTAATTTTCTGCTTTTAGAAGTCATCATCGATTGAATAATAATCTCTTTAATTTTGCTTATAGCAACCTAATGATTATTTTATTTATCATTGTAGCTTATTTCCTGTATAGATATCAGTAATTTTTCAATGAATTTTTGTTTTAAATTTGCAATAAAAAAAATGGTGACGTGCACTAGAGGGCGCTTTAGTAACTTAACGTATTACAAATGGCCGCCTGAAAAAACAGTCTGAAAAAAACAGTCTCGAGACCGTGGGGAAAATTATATATCGCAGTTTTTTAATCTAAATTCGAAATTTTCACACGTTTAATTGTGCCAAGTGCGTGATATGCTGTCTCTAGATAGGAATGGAACTCATCAAGACGAGGTACACGACTTGCAATGTTGATTTCAAAACATGCATTCTTCAAATTATAGGTTATATTATTCGTAACTGCCAATTTCTCCTTTATGTATATTTTTCAAATATCATACAAACTTTTGTCACTTTTTTAAAATCATTTTTCTATCTTGCGAAAATTGATGTTAAGATTATTCAACGTCTTGTATGTTTCTTATTTGACATTTGTATTATATTGAAAATAAATTTTATTGAAAATAATGTACGATAGTTCACATTTTTGTTTATTAATAAACTGATCCTCCTCCAATACCTTGTACATCGAAATCTTCGTCATAATGAACTGTAATAGACTGGAGAACAAACGTATTTTTTTAGGAGACGACTCGTGAAAATGGTTCAGACAATTATCCAAGAATACCTGTGTCCATGGACGGACCAAAAGAATGGACTTACACGATGAGAAGACATATGCAGGTATTTAACTCTAAATGTAAATTTATTTGAAATGAATATTTTTGTTTAAATTAATAGTCACTCTATGTTAGGAAGTAGTACCTGGATTATATCTTGGACCTTATAGCGCAGCTAGCCGATCAAAGCTGCAATCTCTATTAGAACATGGTATCACTCATATAATATGCGTTAGGCAGGATATAGAAGCAAATTTCATAAAGCCAAATTTTCCTGATAAATTTAAGTAAGTGAGACTTGATTTAATTGATTTTGGGAGTTTACAAATGATCAATATGTTTCTAATACTCTGTGATATACATGTTACAGATATCTTGTTTTGAACATTGCTGATACAGCTACGGAAAATATTATTCAACATTTTCAAAAGGTAAAAGCATTTATCGATGACGGTTTAAACTCTGGTGGTCAAGTCTTAGTACATGGTAATGCTGGTATATCAAGATCTGCAGCATTAGTTTTAGCATATGTTATGGAAACATATGGGCTTTCTCAAACGTAAATTCGTATTTCTCTTTCTATTCTCGCTCTTTATTTAAAAAATTTTTAAACGAATACGATCTTTCCAGACGCGCATATGCACTTGTACAACAAAGAAGGTTTTGTATAAATCCTAACGAAGGTTTCATGGCACAGTTGAGGGAATACGAACCAATATATCAAGCTCAAAAAACGTTAAAAAATGGACAACAAAATTTACCGAGGGAAGGAACAAAAAGAACGATCCATCAAATAGATACTGATAGGATAGAGGATAAATGCGATGGAATGGACAGCTGATACTTTTTTAGTAAATGCTAAAGGTACCAAAAGACTTACTCTAAATTAGATAAAGGAAATAAACTTACGACAAGATGACGTTTTTTTACGTTGTCGCATTCTGAAAAATGCACTTGCGGAGATATCTAATGAAATTAAAAGTCATATTATTTAACTTTAATACGTAGGAATTTAAAAGCATGATCATCTAGATATAAGTGAAAACAATTATTTATTTCGGCAAACGAAATATTTAAGAATTTTAAAGTTTTTCTTAAATTTAAACTATACCATGTACTAATTTATAGCAATACTTACAAATTATATCGTAAAACACTACTGTTAATTTTAATTTAACTTTTTACTTATTCAGAATTTAAATTTATAGCATGTTAGGTGTATTGAAAAATATACATTTATTATTTATTGCTACGATACAGCATTATATTTCTATTTCTCACCTAATGTACTAATTTTAATAAAAAAAAAATCTGTGTACAAACTCTTGTATATTTTGTATATATTAAGGTAATTCCAATTGTAAAAAGTGCTGAATTCAATTTTTTAATCTTATCATGTAAATTTTGTATATGTATAGTTGTCTAAAAAATAGAATTATGATAGATCGTAGTTTAATATGATCTATTTAATTCGTGACGGAATTAACACGCAAATAATGTCTTCATCATTTTCATCCTTGAGTTGCCATTTTACGGTAACACTTACCTACAATTTAACGATTTAAATAACTGATTAATAACTTGTTTGTATTGCAGTGTGAGATGTAGCTTAATAAATAAACTGTCATTCTATAATACCTTAGGATAGGATTTTAGCACTGCTAATGTATTTTTATAGTGCAACGTGTCTCCCTTTTTCAAGGGGCATTGAATGCCAGAATCAGCAGTTTGACAAGCATCTGGGTTTGATAATGGAAAAGGTATTGAAATGTCCATTATAATACCATGGACGACTGCGGTAACTTTCGAAACATCTTTATCTGTAAGAGCATGTTTAATTTCTCAATTAACTATTTCACTTCGGGAAGCAAACGAAGAAATAGATAGTTCTTATGAACGTGTACCAACCGACTGTAAAATCGATCTTAATTGTTGCATTTGTATCTGGTATTAACTCGCATACAGTTTTGCTCATATCACAGTCCAGAGTTATAGACGTAAGTTTGCCAACTTTCGAGCCTGCATGAAAAAAATGTAAATAAAGAACATTCTGGTAGATTATTCTTATATTGTTTCAATACGCAAAAATCATACATATATCAAATTGATAGAAAAATTGTTGCATATGTATTCATGTTTATGCACGTATACAAAAACACGTTGAGAATCTTTGTTTTATGATTAGTCATAATTGGATGTTCATATGATCAATGGGTATACAAGTATGTATGTACGTTCTTTATGTAAACAGATTTTTAAAATTATAGAGGAGTCGCTGTAACCTCGTGACTTTGAATTTCTCGGAAAAAATTTCCGCAATTTTTACGATCGTATATTATTACATCAATTGTAAGCTACTTAACCGATTATTAAGTGGCATCCTATTTGGTAAAATACTTTTTTTTTTCAAAACGAAATAAACGAAACTTTGCATTTATTTTTAGCAATTATTGATTGTATTATAACAAAAATGAAGTTTGAATGATCAGTGACTTAAATTTGCAATTGTATCAAATCATCCTTAACGCAGATAAAAATGAAACATATGACTGTGATAAATTGTGAAATTTAAACGACAAAATATCTAAAATATATAAGTGATTTCTAGATTTATTTGAACTGTTCCCGTAAAAGAATGGGGAAAATAAAGAAATCTCGTTCGGAACAAAGAAATCGTGATTGTACACGTATGTACTTGTTTATCGATAATGTGTGATTCAACGTTATTTAAAAAAGATAAGTGATTTTTCGTTATTAAAATTTTCAATTTATCATTACCTTGATATAGATTTCAAGTAATTAAGAAATACATATGTTTCTAATATTTTGCACTATATTTGACACTGTCATATTTACCGCCAGTTTTTCTTTCACATGTTACTGATGTAGTGCAAGAAAGTTAATTATTTACAGAGCATTGTCAAGATAAATGACTTCGAGAATTAAAAAGATACAAGTATGTATTGTTCGTGACTTTTGCGTTCTTTTTTCTCACGGAAACACCGAGTAAGCATATTATCGTGAGAATATAATTAAAAACAATAAAACCAAGACTTACCACAATCATTGATGTCAACGGCTCGACAGGTTGGCGAAAAGCTCAAGCAAAATAAGGCGAAAATTATAGCAATCATTCGATGCATGTTGCTCGTTTGGAGTCCGCGCAGCTATTAAACTTGTACGAAGCTCTATATCGAAACAAACATTTTTGTCTGCTACTGCGAGCAAGCACACGTCACTCACACTGTCTTCAAATTACGTATCTCGTACACGAAATTACTACCACCTACGTCTAATGATAAACATGGTACATATTTGCGTTACATGAAACGGCGTTGCAACGATTTGAGTTGAAACGAAATTTTCTTATGAAATTACAAACAGGATACCGGATAATTTACTAATCGCAAACAAACTACAGAGCTTCTACATCTGCTGCATTAGTTCTTCATCCGGACGCCGTTAATTGAAACAGTGAATTCATATGTGTATTTTTAATATTTTCCAGCTATTAACACATTGTGGCTCCGTGAACGTAAACAATTCATGAACATAAACAATTGTTCGTTTTTAAATTTAAAACTAGGAATATAATTCTCCTTTGCTCTTGTCTATAAAAGATCAAGCTTGTTTCAACGTACAAACTTTTACTGTAGAAAAATTATAAGCCAATTTTTATTTCGCAATTTTCCAGATTTATTATTTAAAATTAATTCTATAGCTTAAGTTTCGCTACACAATCTGTTTGGTAGGTAGTGTCAGAATAAATTACGTAAACTTATGTTAAATTTCTTACATTTTATATATATATATATATATTCGTTTCAGAAATTTTTAATAAATTTTATAAACCACATGCTTGATGTAGACTTACGGTTATTTTGGTTTTCTGTAGAGATCAATTACGAAACAACAATTGCAGAATGACAATCTCTCTTAAAAAAAATTAGTATTTCATGAAATGGCAATTTGTAAAAAAATATCAAACTATTCTTTCAGAACATAATATAATGCATAACTTGCAAAATATATATCATTATACTCGAACAAATGCTTCGAATGTGTCAACAAAATTTGCAAATTTTTAAGGTTACATATTTTTAGGGCCTAACCAGGAGGACAGAGACAAAAGTTTGCAAATTAATTTTCCATTAAACTCGTGGGCTCTGAAACGCTTAGCGCCACGTAGCGGCAAAACCGTGGAATCAATCTATGTCTCTGTTTGCTACGTCTATGCTATGTCACGTTCCTCGTCTACCATTGTGACGCCGCGCGTATTTTTAAAACGAGTTTAACAGCGGCGATGTTGATTACAAATGAGGAAAAAAGAAGATAAAATAGAGGAAAATATATTGTATTCTCAGTTCGGTATACCAAAGCAAGCGGTTCTCACAAAGATCTTTACACATAAATTAAAATAAATAGTTATTGTTATAGTTTCTTGTTAAATTTTGTCATATATTTATTTAAAGGAGCAAACTTCCATACCATCAGACAGGGTACTATTGCCATCTATTCGATCCATCTGGAATTATCATCTGGGACGAGGAACGTTCTGCCATCTATCGGAATTTTCTTTTTGTCCTTTTAGTTCCAATTGTAATTGAAAAGTGCATAGATGGCAGTATCATCTGTAAACAAGGGCAGTGATTAGTTCTTCCATTTAGCCGAAAATTCAATTTTCACTTACGAAAGAATAATAATTAACAGGATTAAATTTGTAAAGTTGTATCTGTTAAAGTTGAACATTTAACGCTTTCCTTGTAACTATACGGAGCGTTCTAACGTTATCGCAAGTGTTCATTAAGATTGTATGAAAATATGAAAATTATTGTACGAAATATCTTCACTTACAATGTTATTTAACGCTATCAATTGTAAGTTATTGTTAATAATTTGAGTTTAATACGGTATAAAGTAAATCAAATACATTAGTTATCTGTGAAACAGACATTCCAACTTTTCTTTTTCCTATCGTGAAGTTCATCAAACATTCTTTTTAAAATTTGTACGCGATATGATATATGTAAAATGTATATTCCATTTCAGATAATGTACACCTATATCTGTATATGTATATGTACTTATGTACACACAAGGAAGAGAAAACTCATAAATTAAAGCAAAGATCGAATTCCGATATATCCTAAGGTTTTTATATTTTATTTTGGTACTTATGGTAACAGTATATGACACAACTGCTTTTTGATAAACCTTGTCAATGAGATTAGATATTACACTTTTACTAATTATATGTTTTGCCGCTATAGACAAGAAAGAATATAATATTAAATGCATAGTTTTCGCTTTTATGCATGGAGATGAGTGAAGAAGAATATTTGTACATGGGTAACTTGCAAATTTTGTAATTCAACTGGTTATTTCAGAGCACTATTCGCCACGTCGAATACTGAATTCTTTAGTGTGGCAATAGTACGGATATAGTTTGTTCATAGTTTTGATTTGCAGGTATTCCAAAAACGACAGAGAGCCATCATTGTTTATTATCGGTAGCCTAACGATAACCTTAGAATTTGGACATTCATAACAGTCTATTTTTATTAATATACGCTACGTATCTCGCAATTACATAAGTCCGATTCCATCGGAATCATATACAATTTTATCTAATTTGTGTCTTTTCATCCCACGATATTCAATAGTTTTCATTGCGATAATGGAATAACCATCTAAAAGTACCAGTATTTTGTAATGTCGATTTGATCTCTGATGATAAATGGCCAATAATAGATAAATAGAATAGAATAAATAAATAGAAAGAAGCATCAAAGTTCAATGTAAAATTACAGGAAAAATTACAGAAAATTTTGTATTTTGTGTTTCATTATGGTTATCGCATAAATACCATTGAACGATCGTATCATTACGTACAAAACGTGACTTACATTTACAAAAATTGATCATAAATATTTATCTGTTTATATATAATTTAGATATACATGTATCCTATGTATATAACTTGAATATATACCACGAAACTAGCCAATAGTAAAGTTGACATACATATTTTTCTTATCGGTAATGTTCTTATTATAATTTTCAACCGGAAAAAAATCTATTATATAACCTGTAAAATATGTGGCTGTACAGCGCCGGTTTGGGCAAGTTTATTTTATTATCAGTTCTCATTAGCCAATGCAGATAAATCCGTTTCTTGTCGCTTGTCCTGCTCGTAAATTAATAATAATCCAGTAAACATACACTGTTTATCACATCATTGGAAAATTCCGACTGGCTAAAAAACGCTGAAATTTTAACAAATCTTCGTGCCAGAGTATCTATATTTATCTATTGATAACATTAGTACATTAATTGTAAGTTTGTGCTCGAAGCCTTGAATAGAACTTAAGCTTTTCAATAAAAAAAATATAACGCGTAGGTGGAAAGAAGATAGGAATGCGGATCTGATTGGTCGGTGTTTTGGATAGATTCAATACATTTTTAAATACAAAGGCAGCTATTGGCCGAAAAGTTCGTTGCAGCACGGCTCGGTGAGTGGTGGCAGGTGACTACACACCTTGTCCCTCTGATGTCCTGCTACTTTTCCTTTCCTCGGCTCCGAACAGGATATTTATGTGTTTTCGTATGTATATTTCACGTATATTCGTATAATTTTGTACATTCTGTAATAAAATAACGCGTCGGCGAATTATCGCTTGCTGGATTGATGTTATGGGATCAAAGTACGCGCTAGGTCATCCAGTTTCCATCCAGTACGAGTTTGTTTGACATATATAAGAAAGAAAGAATTGCTCCTCGCGAATTGTTTCGTTGAAAGTGCTACGTTGAACAACATATCCAAATTCATTTTTAATTAAACGGATCACTGTAAAATAAAATAGCTATTTTTAGTAGAGTGAATTACGTCTTTGAAGAGTGATCGAATGAATCAATAGTTGGTAAGATTATCACCTAACATTCAACATCAAGTGATACCGAAATATGTGGAAATAAATCAAAAAATCAATCTTTCATATTAAAAAGTTCTACAAGGAATCTTTGCACACGGTTAATTTCATTCTTGGTATATGATAAAATTCTTAGAAAATGTGATAAATATTTTAGTAAATAATTTTTTAGCAAGAATAAATATTTAAAAATATTTCCGGTAATTGATGCTTATAATATACGTGATATAAATATAATTTATAGTACATAAGTAGGTAGTTGTGCTTATATGTATTCGGAAATCGGATGATTTGTGCTAATGTGTACATAATATGTATATATTTGTACTCATACTATTGCAAGATAACATTTTTAACATTTATAATCAGACGGGGAATTCAATCTTGTTTGCACCAGAAAGTTCAATAAATAATCTTGCTTGGATATGACTTGCTAACTATTTTCAAACTAAGCTAAAATATTTTTCGTGACAATCTGAAAACAAATTTGCGATATGATAGATGTGTTTATTATTGCATTTCATTCATAGTAAACATAAAGAAATGAAACGCGTTTGATCATTGAGAAAATCGGGATATTTTAATCAGCGTTGAAGTCAATATAAAAATTAAGAAATCTTGTTCCTTTTGTCTAAATAATTTTATCTATTTTTAATAATATTGCAAACGAAACCATGATAGCAATTGCAGAAATTTTATTCGTTTTCAATAACTATCGAAATCTCGTACGAATATGTATCTACTTACTATATGTATGTACATATATATATATATATATATATAGAGAGAGAGAGAGAGAGAATATATGAAGAAAAAGATCCAACACTTTGATACTCTTTCAATTTTTCAATCTATCTATATGTACAAATTTAATCGATTTAGTTTTAAAATGCAAGTTTTTTTTAATAAAAAAAAAAAGACATCTCGTTCTGTTCTAACTTACATATATACATGCGGAAACTTGCGTCATTTGTACAATCTTTCTTGGAAAGATTTTCTCACTCGTTTATCTAGATTTTTACATTCGTAGTATTTAAATATTGCCGGAGCACGATAAAATTTGTAATCGTCGTCGATTTTCGAACAGAAACAACTAAACTAAAAACTTTGTCATTCAGTTTGTTCGCTCTGTACTATAAGTTTGACAATCGAACAACATTTAACTTCGCTAACTTGCGTAATTATTACTAAAAGTAGTCGTCTTACGCGTAGGTAAATCAAAAGGCTAACAGGAAAACAGGACTAGCATGCAGAAATCGGAGAGTTCGATACCAGGTTTCGAAAACTTTCCTGGAAGGGAAGTGAAGCTTAAAACGGGGTACAGTTTTCTCGAGGCGCGAAGAAAAACAGACGGTGCTGAGGGTTTGTGGAGGATTCGAAACAATTTGTACGATTTGGAAGGTTTCGCAAAATTTCATCCAGGAGGAGAGGAATGGATTCATCTTACCAAGGGTACCGATATTACCGAAATTTTCGAGGTAATTCGTCTTTGTTTAACTCTTATAAAATATCCTGCAGCAGCAATCTGTTGCTCTGTAGGATAAACGGGTATCAGGCTACAATTTGCCTGAATGTAACCGAGGCTAAATATGTAATATCGTTGTAATAAATATGTAATTCCTTTCAGTCGTATCATTTGACCGACAAAGCTGCGAAACTTCTTCCAAAATACTTGGTAAGAGAGGCAGCTTCGCCGCGAAGACTACCATTAACGTTTGAACCGGACGGTTTCTTTTCTATTTTCAAAAGGCGTGCGTTAGAAGCACTGAAACACGTGGATTTCCATCGGCCGTCGAAGAAATCGAATTTAATCGCTGATTTTCTCATCAGTACTACCATTTTGCTCAGTCTCGCAGTAGCTTACACGCAATCTTACTTAATCATCGTGCCTGCTGGTTAGTCGAACGTATATATCCCTTCTCTTCTCGAACCTTGAACGTTTCCTTTTCTTTTTCTGCTTTATGAATTTTTCTTTGGTACATTCAGTCAGACCATTTGGATATTTCAGGAATCTTCCTCGCGTGGACCACGGTGATCGGTCACAATTACTTTCACATGAGGAACACTTTTCGAATGTACTACTTCGACTTGAGTGTAATGTCGTCGAAGGATTGGCGAATAACTCACGCAATGAGTCATCACATGTACCCCAATACTCTTTGGGACTATGAGATTTACTCATTCGAGCCTTTTGTCTTTTGGCTACCGGATCCTAAGAAATCCTGGTTGTTAGGTGTCGTTAGCCAATTGGCAAGTCCATTCATTTGGGCTCTAATGTTTTACGATCAAATGATCAAAAGGTACGTTATTGCTATTGTCAGTTCAATTTTATTTTTACGTCGTTCGAAACGCCAGTTGTAGGTACGTAAATACTAAGAATGCTCGTTCTAATATCATAAATCTAGTATTATATAACAAGCATTACAAATATAAAATATATGTAAAATATTTGTTTCAGATATTATTCGGTGTTTTTCGAATATAAAAAATTCGAATTTCGAGACTTCGTACCGTTTCTTTTACCTATATCCATGTCCCTTTTCGCACCAAGTATTTTAGTGGCTGTGAAACTGTGGCTGTTGATTCTACTAGCAGGTAGTTTTGTATTCAACACGATCGGTACCAACGCAGCTCATCATCATCCCGATATCTTTCACGATGGCGACATATACAGGTTTGTGTTTCCGTTTTACACTTGTACGAATATACGTATGTGCTAGCCTATCGTAATGTAACGTATATCGTTACATGTGCACATGTACAATACGTATATTCATTTTTAGATTCGTTCAACGTTATAGATTTAAATAAACGGTTGTCACCTGTGTCTTGTTTCTAATTGCAACAGACGTGAAATCGAAGTAATTGATAACAGGAACGAAATAATATTTTGCAGAGATGACTACGACTGGGGTACACTAGAGTTGGATGCCGTAAGAGAACGAACGGTGATCGACGACTCTGACTTTCTGGTATTGACCAATTTCGGATTGCACGGTCTTCATCATCTTCTACCAACGGTGGATCACTGTTACTTGCCCTTGTGCGAGAAAGCTTTCAACGAAACTTGCAAGGAATTTGGGATCAGTCTTGAAAAGTTTAGCCAGTGGGAGCTTATGAAGGGACAGTTTAAACAGATTCTACGTAAAGAGCGGAAGAAGAATCTCAGATAGATAAATAGAATGATAGAGAGAGAGAGAGAGAGAGAGAGACCTTTTATAATCACACAAAAATAAAAAGCAGTTACGCTTTGCGAATCAACGGGTAAGAGACAAAATTGTAAAAATTGTATTTACACGATCAACGACGAGGTGTATAAAAGTAACAAACATTGCGGTTGGTTCTTAATTTTATTTATTGCTTATTTATTTTAATAAATACATACTTCGGCTCTCTTTATAAATTACAATTAAGTTTTATAGTATAGGATTATCATTTCGTTGACATATGTATATAATAATGCGCGCTGCCGTTCAAATCCGTGAAGTTTTCATTTCATTGCAACGTGTGAATTTTTGTTGTTTCTCTTTTTTGTTTTTGCCTCTTCTCGTCGTTCCGTTTCTGTAGTTTATAGTGTGTGTCGTGTTGTATTCGTATCGATTCGTCCGCTTGATACGCGCGTATGCCAGTGTGTTTGCACGTTGCTTTTCTTTTCTGCCACGGTGTTCGTAACCAGGACGTTTGTTTGAAATTTCTCGAGTTAGCTCGCTGGCTCTCGTCTCTTCGTTTCGACCGCTCGCACCCTTTTCTTTCTCTCGTATTCTCTCTTATACTCGCCCACTCTCATTCTTTCATTCTCACTTTCCTCGACCGTCAGCGCGAGTGGTGAAAGCTATATCGTTCTCCCCCGCATCTATTCTTACACATATGTATATCGCCGATTTATCAATCGATAATGGAATATATTATAGAATTAGAATATATTATAGATCTGGAATCAGAACCAGAATCAATATCAGAATCAGAGTCGGATCCAAAGCTAGAACTGGAATCAGAACCAGAACCAGAATCAGAATCAGAATCAGAATCAGAATCAGAACCAGAATCAGAACCAGAATCAAAACCAGAACCAGAACCAGAATCAGAGTAGAACAACGTTGAAAGAAAAATTTCAAAATCTGCGTGTAATCTTTTCTTTATATGTTTTTATTTGGAAACTGGCAAGGTGAGAGACCAAGACGCGGACATTCTCGTGTCAATGCGAAAGTAACAAAGATCGGGTCGGGTTACTTTCGATAGGTTTTTTTTTTATTTTTTTTCTTTTTTAGCGTAAAGATACGTTTATACGTATGCAGCTATGTGAAGACTGAATGGGGATGAGTTATTCGAGTGAGATGACACGATGAAAGTTGGCCGCTTGCGATCGATTCGTTGTTTGTTCGTTAAGCTGTTACGATCGTGTTTGCAACGAGTGTGTTATTCGCGTAGATTTTGATTTTTTACAGTTCACCATCGGGCTGCAGGTCGAAGCGTGGCGGGAATGCGGAACCATCCAATTGGGGTTTGAACGTAGGTCGGTGTGGCTGAAAAATTTAAAAAATCAATGTTATTATCTTCGTTGTCTGGGATTCTCTGTCGTTGTTGGTCATGGATCAGTGAATTTGTTCGAAAGCATACTTATGTTTCTTCACATTTGTGGAATTTACTAGGTACTACGCCATTGCGTCAAGATACTTTCGAACAACGATTCGAATTTCGAATTTTAGCGATGGAATCAAGTTCAATGTACGTATTTCATATAATTCGAAAGTAATTTCATCACAGTGGTAGATTTACAAATCAAGTGTACAGAGTTTCAAAGAAAACGAACCAATCGGATTACAGATTCCATTTCCAATCCCATCCTTAACCAGATTCTGGTATCGTTGTGTGCGTTAAAAGGGGAAAAGAGAGAGAGAGAGAGAAAGAGAGAGAGAGAGAGAGAGAGAGAGAGAGAGAGAGAGAGAGAGAGAGAAAGGGAGGAAGGAAGAAAAAGAGAAACATAACGAGAATAAAAGAAAAGAAAAGAACAAGAGTGTGAAAACATTTTCTGGAGACAGTCGATGACACGTTCTTTGTGCCCCTTCCGTTCATTCTTGACGTACATCGTTGACGGGTGCAATTATCGAAAAACAACAACAGGACGTGAATCTCTCGAGGGTCGTGATACCTCTCTTAGATAGTTGGAATCGTTTCGTTCTGTTTAGTTTCGCTTTGAAAAGTGTCACAAAGAGAATACGGTATATCGATTCGAATGGTGAAAGATGTCCAAATATCTAACGACAAGTACAGTGAAAATCTATCTAATCTATCTAGTGTCTAGTCTAGTGGCTAACGAAGCAACTTTCGTGGATCGGCACAGCGATCTGTTTGTCAACTATCGTGAATTTGTTTGGGATAGGTAATACACAATACGTTAATTAACGATCAGAAGAAAGCTGTATGTGTACTCGTAAGATGCGCTTCTGTCATGTGTTATCAGCTTTTCACACAGGTTCAAAGAAAAAAAAAAAGAAAAAAAAGAAAAAATTGACGATCATTGACATTGGGGAGTCGGAATAATTCTGTCTATATTTTAATTGTGCTGTCCCTTGTTCCGGCACACACACGTGCTTAGGACACGTGTTTATGACACAAACTTACATGGACCGGCGCGGTACTCTTTACTCCAATGCGGAGGGCGCCTTACGGACCTTCTGTTGGGGCTATACAGAGACATACAGATTCAACAATTAGAGATGATCGCAATCTCTACTCTTCTTTGCACACGCTCATTATCTTTTTTTCCCGGGATAGAAAATTTCGTTCTCACTCGTCGGCTGGAACCGGTATGGAACTCTTGTACCGTTCTTTTACATCTTACAACTATTCGACTATTTACCGCAATTTTTATAGAAGCGAAATTTCAAGAAGTGGAATTATTCTGCGGGACATTGCGTCTTTGAAAGAAAAGAGAAGAGAAGAAAAGAAAAGAAAAAAAAAAAGAAAAGACCATTATCAGATTATTATCACGGAAGGTGTCCTATTACTACTCTATGAAAAACCTACATTTTCCGTTTGAACTCGTTTTCGTAGCATAATTTCTAATTTCCAACGGATGACACGTCACACACGTGGAATGTTTATCGAAATATCGCTGCGCGATAAGAGACGAATTGCCGAAATCAAATGATGAAAAGAAAAAAAAAAGAAAAAAATGCAAAAGCAAAAGAGAAAGAAAAAGAAAAAGAAACAGGAAAAAGAGAAGAAAAACATCGTTACGCTAAATTACGATAGAGAAAGAAAATTTTGGTAGAACGACGATCGATATAAAACGTGTATAAGATATTGGCTTACCACTGGGCTTAGTCCGCGCGCAGCACTTCCTCCGCGTCCTTTAGTACGGAACTTAGTGATTGCCTGTTCAGCCAAGTCCGCCCTTTCCTCCGCCTCCTCGAGTTCTTGCTGAGCTTTGCGGAACTTGGCGAGATTCAGGGCAGCGATTTCTTCGGCTTCCTCGATCTGCCTCTTGTACGTTTTGATCTTCTGTTGAAGCTTGTCGACAAGATCTTGCATGCGCTCGTGGTTCTTGCGGTCCTCGTCAGCCTAAGGAGTTTTTTTCGACTCAGTGATTTATTCGTTTATTGACAAGAATACATACACGTATACGCGTGTCGTTCAGGAAACTGGACTTTCTCGTACCTGGAAACTGAGTTCCTTGATGCGACGTTCAGACTTGCGGAGGTTCTTCTGGGCATCGGCGTGTCTCCTCTGTTCTCCGTCGAGTTCGTTCTCCAGTTCGCGGACGCGTTGCTCGAGTTTCTGAATCGCCTTCTTGCCGCCTTTCAGGGCATTCGCCTCGGCCTCGTCCAGACGGACTTGCAGTTCCTTGATCTGAGTCTCGAGCGCCTTGCGAAGTTTCTCCTGCGTCTGAGCGTGATCTTGCTCGGCTCGGAGTTCGTCGGCCAATCTAGCCGCGTCGACCATGGCTTTCTTTGCTTTCTCCTCGGAGTTCTTTGCCTCGTTCAACAGCTCGTCCAAATCAGACTGAAAACGGAAATCGAAAGTCATTTTCGATTCACGCGCGAACAAACGTGACGTAAACACGTGACTTTGTCGTATAGAACGCGAACGGAACGAGATGGAAAAGAATGCTCACGTGAAGGGTTTGGAGTTCGGCTTCGAGTTTCCTCTTGGCAGCGGAGATGGAAGCGTTCTGAGCACCCAGTTCGTTGAGTTGTTCGTGACAGTCGGCCAACTCCTGTTCAGCTTGGCGACGTCCGCGATCCGCCTGTTCGAGGAGCGTACGGCTCTCTTCGAGTTCGTTCTGAAGCGCGTTCGCCCGACGTTCCGAAATTCCAAGCAGTTCCCTCGCTTCATCGCGGGCTCGTTGCTCTTCCTCGAGCGCCGTCTGGACGTCCTTCAGTTGCTGTTGGTATCTCTTGATGTTCTTCTGGGCTTCGGCGTTCGCCTTGTTCGCGTGGTCAAGCGCGATCTCTAGCTCGTTGATGTCCGCCTCCAATTTCTTCTTCATGCGTAACGCCTCGGCTTTACCCTGGAAAAAAATTTTGCGATAACGCGGATTTCGTTCGGACGGATTGGATCTTGGACCGATAATAATCATCGATCGTTTTGAACGCTACGAACCTTGGCCTCAGCTTCGAGCGACGCCTGCATAGAGTCGAGAGCACGTTGATGATTCTTTCTGGTATTCTCGAATTCTTCTTCCTTCTCCTGGATACGTCGGTCGATCTCCTGCCTGACTTGACTGAGTTCCAATTGGCTGCGTAGTACTTTGTTCTCTTCTTGTTCCAAAGCGGCCTCGGCTTCCTCCAGAGCGGCTTGGAGTTCGTCCTTCTCAGCCTCCAGGCGCTTTCTCGCTTTCTCGATCTCGTGAATGTTGCGTCCACCTTCGCCGATCTGGTCCAAGAGGTCCTTCACCTCGTCGGCGAGATTCTTGTTCTCGCGACGTACAGCTTCCAACTGTTCCTGGCCTTCCTCGTACGCACCTGTTTCAACGTGCATTACCAGCGTATTAGTATCACGAACGGGCATCAGCGACAAGCAATACCGAGTGAGACAAAAAAGTGAGACGAAAACGATTAAAAAGTGTACCTCTGAGCCTGAACAATTCCGTGCTGTAGTTGCGGCATTCCTTCTGACTGGCGTCGAGTTCGGCCGCGAGGTCGTCCACTTTGAGCTTCCATTCGCTGATGATCTTGTCGAAGGCCTTCTGTTTCTTCTCGGCAGCGTTGGCGATCGCGGTCGCGCGGTCCACCTCGATCTGCAGGTCCTCCACCTCCGTCGACAATCGTTGTTTCGTCTTTTCGAGAGCGATGACCTTTTGGTTGAGCGATTCGATGGTCTCCTCCGCCTCGGCCAATCGTGCCTGCAACTTCCTCTTGGCTTCCTCGAGTTCCTCTGCTCGGGCTACGCCCTCCGACTCGTACTTGGTACGCCACAGCTGCGCCTCCGCGTTCGCCTTGCTCAGTTGCCTCTGGAGATCCGCTTTGCCCTCCGCCTCCTCTTCCACTTGTTCTCGAATGTTGTCCAGGTCGTGTTCCAAGTTGCGGAATTTGCCAAGAAGGGTAGCGCGTTCCTTCGACTCTTCGTCGGCCAATCGTTTCGTGTCCTCGAGCTGCGTGGTCAGCGAGATCTTGATCTTGGAGAGCTGGCTGACTTGCGATTCCGCTTCCTCCAGTTGTCGCAGCAAGTCGCTGTTCTCGATCGACAGCTTCTTCTTCGCGGCGTCGAAGTCGTTCAACGTTCGGTTCACCTCCTCTAGTTTTCCTTGGGTTTCGTTCAACTGGTGTTGCAATTGTTTCACGATCTTCTCTTGAGCAGCCTGTTTCGGTCGATCACCGATTGTTACGACACATACATTAGACAAATCGTTTCGCTTCGTTTCCAGACGAATTCACTTTCGGAACAATTTTTATATTCACGCTCTAATCTAAAATTTACAATCTCGTTCGTACAATTTACGTTTACAAAATTTAGATTTTGTAGTTTTCGAGTTCGAATCTTTTACTCTGCGAGATCAAACCATTAGATTAGATTATCCAAAAGTGAATACGTGAGCGTACACACATGTGATGCATAAACTTGGAAAAGGAGGGACATACACGGGAGAAACAAGCTTTGCAAGCTGGGCACACTTTCGATCGCAACGACGTAAACTACACATGAGCTTTCCATTTCCGTTTCCGTTTCCGTTTCCGTTTCCCGAGCTGCTTCGTGCTGGCTGAGAAAGCTGTTAGTTGCGTTAGTTTGTCGAATTCTAGAGAATCTCTCCACGAACAACAACAACGTTTCTCTTACCTTCTCGTTGCTCAATTGGTCTACCGTTGCGCGCGTGTCGTTCAATTCGCTGAAGTACTGAACCTTGTCCTTTTCAACCCTAATTTTCATGAAAACAGACACGTGAGGTTGGTAATTAGTATTTAGAACAGTGGATCGGGAAAAAAATTCAAATCGTTAGAACGAACGAACGATTCGATAGTAAGATCGCAGAGTGGCAATGCGGCCCGAACGATCGGTTGTATCGTCCATCGAATTCTATAACACGATGACAATTCAATGTAAGGGAGAAGTTAAAAGAGTGGAGAAAACCATTCGAGGAACGAATAGACGACCTTGATATTACGTGGTGAACTGGTAGATAGTTGGAAGTACACATAAACACGACATAATAACGTGACAGAGAAAACAGAGAAAAATAATCTCGGAAACAAGTGCGGGATGATCATTCAACAGTCCCTTGTTTGAATGTACCTTCTCCCTGGAAACCTGATCCGTCGTGGCACGGGAATTGTTCAGCTCCGTGTGGATATCGTGACGACCTTTTTCAGCTCTATTATATAAACAATTCATTATATTCCCGGTTCTTTGTCGAAAAGATTTATCGTTCTATTCATTGAAATCGTTCTATTCTCTGGATCGAAATCTTTGATCGTTTCACAGTTACGCGCGGTGAAATCGCGAATTTTGTATTGTTTTAATATTGTTGACGTATTGATTTCCAACTTACCTGGCCTTGAGTTTATTAAGCGTGTCAATTTGTTCTCCCATTTCGGCAACGGCGTCATTGTGCTTCTTGCGTAAACTAGCAAGAGTGGCTTCGTGTTGAATGTTGGCTTCCTCGAGATCCCTGCGCAGTTTGCTAAGTTCCGCTTCTCTCTTCTTGTTGAGTTCGATCTGGGCGGAAGTGGCGCCACCGGCTTCTTCCAGACGTTCACCGAGCTCCTCGAGCTCTCGTGCCAAGTCACTGCGCTGTTTCTCAGCTTTCACGCGAGAGCCACGCTCAGCTTCGATCTATGGGATTTTTTTTAAGTAATTTCTATGCCAAGAGTTACCAGTCGACCGAACGAAACTAATCTTCCCAGACTGACCTCTTCTTCCAGTTCTTCGATGCGGGCCTGTAATTCCTTGATCTGCTTCTGCAATTTGCCTACCAACGACTGTTCGTCTTCGAGTTTCGCGGTCAAAGACGACAGTTCCTTGTCCTTGCGTTGAATGGTCTGTTCGAGTTCCTTCTTGTTTCTCTCGAGATCCGCAACGGCTTCCTGCGTAAGTTTCAAGTCACCTTCCACCTTTCGTTTGGCTTTCTCTACGTCGGCTCTGTAAAGTCAACATTTATTTATAGTTACCTACGTTAGGCCGAATCGAACTATCTAATTGACATCGATATGTCACGGCTACGTTCCCTATAAAAAAACGTTTCACTAACCGTGATTTCTTTTCGCGTTCCAGGGAATCTTCCAACTCGTCGAGAGTGTGCTCCAACTTGATTTTGACCTTGTTCAAGTGATTGACTTTATCTTCGGCAGCTTGAAGTTCCTCGGCAGTTTTTTGGTTAACTTCGCCCTGATTCTTCTTCTCTTTGTTCAATTTATTGATCAGCTCGTCTTGATGGGCGATCTCGTCGTTCAAGTTGCGGATCTGGTGATCCTTCGTTGCCTTGTCCTGCTCTGACTTCTGTAAGTTCAGCTCGAGATCTTCGATGTCTTTCTTCAGACCTGCTACTTCCTGTTCCAGTTTCTTCTTATTTTGGAAGAGATTATTCCTGGCATCTTCCTCTTCTTTGAATCTGTCATTCAGATCCTACAATAATGGAACGATTATGGATGGTACTTTTATTTCTATCGGTGTTGCTATCTCGTCGTGCCTTGGTTATTTATTTTCATTCTTCATTTTATTTTTATTCAGCAATAGTAGTTGCTCTTTCTAACTTCGAGTCACATTCTTTATAAATACTTTCAGTTACTGTATCGGTAGCAATCGCAAATTAACACACGTAGATTCGATTTAATTTGTAACAACTTTGTTTCATTTCGTAAAGCATATTCAGTTTTAAGCTACATATTGTTAATCGTAATCGCGTTTAAGTACACGTGTAATCCTATACGTTTAGACTCTTGAGATCAATCACCTAAACTTTAAAGTATTATCAATGTTCAGAGATGACCCGTCATCATGTCTGCTACTGGTATCATAACGAAGAAAATATTTATTTACATTTTCTAAATAGGTTACAAAAATTTATTTTTTAACAGACGAGTGACGTAAGAAGTAACTCTATTTTAATTGAAGAATAAAAAAAATGTGTCGACATGGACGTCGTTGTATTTTATATTCTGCGCGAACAAATTGTGAATAATTCTATTTTCTATTTATGAAAATCAAAATTGCATTCGAGTGAATTGTTCGCTTAATAATATTCACTCAATAGCATTAATCGATAGAAAAATTACATAACTCGCTATCTTTTTGTACCTTCGTCTACTATCATCTACTACAGTATTAACTGGTAACAATTTTTTATACTTTTCAAACATTTCACAAACATGTAAATAATTCTCATTTATGCTTAATTTATTTTTAATTTGGTTTCTAACATTTAGAATATCAGAATCGATAAATTTCTCAGTTGAGAGACAAACAGGACCAAGGGTCCAAGAGGTATAAGATACCAGTGGCCAAGTTTTACGGAAAAGTGAAAATTAAAAAACTATCTCGATGGTTCTACGAGTCGAGGGTATTCAAGAGTACTTGAACATCGAGGATAGAAAATTTGAGTGAAACGAGGATAAACGAGGTGAAGTAGTTGCAGAGGATGACGTGTATAAGCGTACCGACGTATAAATACACCATACACCTGTTACCTCCTTCGTTTTGTCGGTTATTCCAGCGCATAACCACGCCTACTTTTAATAACCTGGAATCTGGGATTGGCGGCAAACTAAATTTGGCCGTGTCGAAAGTAGGGGCAAAGTAGAGTCCCTCTCCACCATCAGGCATCTCAAACTCACTTCAAACATATTTTCTTTTCTCTCGCTTCCTTCTTTCCTTCCCAACTTGCTTCATTCCTTCTCCCTTCCCTCTCCGTATTTGGCATTGTATAATATCTTGGCCGAGCTCAGCCGGATTGCCGATAAAATTCAATTTTATTGTTTTATCACGATCGTCGACGTCGCTTTTATCTTTTCGTCTTTTTTTTCATTGACATTTCTTAAATGCCAACATTTACGAACGTGTCTCGATAAAAGTTGAGTTTAAAATTATTCAATAAAATGTTCCCGAGGAAGAGTAAGCGTTGGGAATCTAGAAATATTTACTTGTTACCTAAATTAAAGAAAGATCCCTGATCCAGCCTGAAGCGTGAGGTAACTTCTAAATTTAATCGAAAAAGAAAAGGAAAGGAAAAGAAGAGAACGAGATGCTCCGACTGGGTGTTGACATTAAGTACCAGTTAGTCAGTCGTTTAAAAAGTGCCAGTCGTTAAAAATAGTCCAGTATTCTGGAACGAATCATATCCACCGTGGAATTTCTGGAGTTTTTTTTATAGTACGCGGCGAGATTCCCCGCTATCCAATTTCTTTCGCCCGAACGTTCGTTTCTCAAAAAGAGTCTGTTTCTCGGAAAGAGTTTCTTCGTAGAAAGATTCGCGCAAGGCTACTGGAGAAGGATAAATAGAAAGAACTTTTCTGTTTGACGTTCACGCGAGAGATACCGTCTACTGTTTTGAACAGAGAATACGCATGTTTCAGTTCACTTGGCATCGTACAATTATCGATTGCCTCACCTACACCTCGAGGGAAAAGTTATCGGTATAAAAATTCCATGAGATCGTAACTTTTTTTTGCTTTGTTTCGAGATTTGGAACAAAGGGAAGGGGATGGAACATGGCAAAGTAAAGTTTCAAAGAAGATGAAAACTGGAAACGAGGAAAGCAGAAGGAGAGCAAAGGCGATTCAAAGAAAAAACAAAAAAAAAGAAGAAAAGAAGAAAAGAGGGACGATTAAGAAGATTTTAAGCGATTAGAACTTGATATTCGTTATGGAGGACCTGTGGGAAGATGGGACAATTTTAGAACGAATGTGGAAACGAGGGATGATTCGTCGCGGAAGAAAAATAGCACGTCGCACGGCATGGAACGGAGCGAGCGCGCGGTGCAACGTGTGGCGCGATGCGATGGTCAGATGCGTCTGACTAATGACGTGCCTCTGCTACTTAATGCTCGCGCTTACGAAACCACGTACGCGACCACGATGTATCAACTCCTGCCAGGTGCATCATTTTCTGTAATCCGAGCCAGATTTGTTTAAATTATGACGAGCTTGTAAATTTTCAACTTCAGCCTTTCTCGAAAACGGCTATAACTGCCCTGTGCGTCTATACGTAAGTGATATGTCGAAATCTATTTACGCTGGGAATCTTTCGGGCTCGTTACCTCGCGCGTTTCCAGAGTTTCAAGTTTCAAATTTTTCAGCGATACTCTCTGGTTTATGTAACATTTCCGTTCGTTGACGAAGTCACGCTCGTACGAACAGTATATTACGGAAGTCATAAATTCTTCTGTAATTAAATTTTGTTTGCTTGTTTGTTTTTATTTTATCGATTTTTTTTTTTCAACATTTGTCGTCTGATCGCGATCCACGAACCGCGTGCGACGGAAAAGCTTCGATTCGATTCTAACGCGTTCTAACGCGAATTGTCGGAATCGATATTTATTTTAAGGACGAAAGGTATGCGAAAGATAAGCGAATCTGCGAAACTAGCGGCTCTGCATTGTAAATAAATTTCTGCATTTTTTCACCGTGCCATCCTTCCCATGGATATTTCAAGCATCGTTCTCTCCCGCTTATTTCAACCACGATTATTTTCATTTCCAACTACTTTCCTCGTGAGCGCGCCCGTAATACCTCGGACGTACGGCCTCGGCTGATTTTAGGAATGTTAAGGAGACATTAATAACCCCATTCTTCTTTCTTTCGACATCTAATCAGTCGTCTAGAAGGTATAATTATCGTTTGCCTGTGTGATTCACGGTTCGATCCGTGGGTTTCGTTATCGCGATGAATCGTGCCAATTGAGCCAATTTTCGACTCGTGAATTTCGACTTGTGAATTTTGCGCGAACGAGCCATCCAATTGGCCTAACTTTTTCTCAAGTAATTACGAGTAAATTACTTTTTACTTACTTACGAAACTTCCTGAGCCTAGCTCGAGCGGGTACTCGACAGTGAACGTTTGACATCTCCATGTCGTAATTGGTAATTTCAAATTGCACTTTTTCAAAATTTATTCTTTCTCTTTTTTTTCTTTCTTTTTTTTTTTTTTTTTTTGGACCATAAAAGCGACTCGACGAAATTTAACGTTTTTAAAAATTAGAGAAGTCTCGCGTACAACGCGAATGATTTTACGTTGAAAAGTTCTAGTTTTCATTTTTTTTTTTGTTTTTGTTCTTTTAAATTATATCTAATTACGTCTAATGATTATAACTAATTAAATCTAAAACGACGTGGTTGAGTGAACAAAAGAAAGCTTACCTGAAGTTGGGACTCGATATCAGCTTTCTGGGCGGCCAATTTAAGGGATTTCTCCATGTATTCCGAGAGGGAACCCTTCTCGCCGTCGAGTTGTCGTTGCAAGGCATTTCGTTCGGCGGAGAGTTTGTTGTTTTGCTCCTCGAGTTCTTTGCGCAGCTTCTCTTCTTTCTCGAACGCTTCCTGAGCTTTTCTCGCTTTCTCCTCGAGCGCCTGTAATTGCGATTCCGCGTCACCGTTGTGTCTCTTTCCGTCCACTGGATTCGATTCTTCCACCGACGTATCACCCATTCTCTCTCTTTCTCTCTATCTCTCTTTGTTTCTCTTCCCTGTTTCTTGCACGAATTCACAATGACGAATCGTTCGTCAAATTACCGGATGGAAGCGCACTGGATGGAAAGCGACGACCACACGTTTCGCGAGTGAGTGTGATGATCGATCGAAGAATCTAAAAAGAGCCGCCTCGCTATCGGAGAGGAGATTCTCAAGATCTACGATCTTGTTCTCGCGTGTATCGATGGAGAATACCGATGAAGAATGAGAAGGCAGGAGCCGTGCGCGAAACGAGCGATGAATCTTCGTTGTCGATGATATCGGTAAGATATCGATAAGATATAAAAGAAGAAAAAAGTGGGAGAAAAAGGGATATCTGTTCGATCGTGTTCGTGGCTTGTCGTAGAAAAAAAGGAAAAGAAAGACGAAGGGGAGGGAATTCGTTTAGCAGAATATATCGATCGAATAGGTCGGCGCGAGATCGCGTATCTGACTGGTCTTCGGTTTACCAGAGGCTCAACTTTTCTACCCAAAATCCCCCTTGGTAGACGCCCGCGGGGAGAATCATCGTCGTCCCCACTCCAGCGATACTCATCGTAGAAAAATATTTATAACCGATCTCGATGACGAAGGAGGGACTTATACGTGTGCAACCAGAAGGAGCTACCATGACAAACCGAGCGAGTGGAGGGGGCGGGTCGACGAAATTAGAACCCCCAGTTCCAGTGAGCGAACTTCGATGCCGGAGCAAATGCTCCAGCAAGTGCTTCCACCACGCTCCAGAGAACGTGTGTAACATCGACGTGTATAACATCGACCTGGATTATTCCCGAAGGATCGTTGTTCCCGATCGAAGGCCGTTTGCCTTTCTCTCCCGTAATTAGCAACGACCGAACGAACGCGATCGACGAACGCCAACACCGTCGCGTTCCCGCCGTTTGGCTCTATCAATTTATAGCGGGTGATACTATTTCCGATTGAATGCGATTTCCACTGATTTATATTCGCCCGACCCGGTGGAAATGTCGAGCAATCGCTAGATCAGACGAGCAGAGTACCGACCTTACTTAGATCAGACTGGTCTAGTTACAAAAGATCGTTTCTATTTCTGTACACTTTTGCTTGGGAATCGATCGGATAAATCAATGTCCATTGTGAAACACAAGCGCAAGTTATCTTCTCAACGATTTTCTATGCTAAGTAGCCGATATTAATATAGCTTAACATACCGGCGATCGAGATCTCGAAAGATTCGAGTTTGATCGGAAAATCGTTTATGTAATCGTTTCTTTTCCCAAACCGTGCTTTACCAATATGGTAAGTAGTTGGTGAACGTGCATACTACTTGAAACGACTGACGCCGATATACAAGTAATGTCGTTTTCTTCGAATTTAATAAACATTTATAGTGACAATAATTTAACTTGTTACATCTATAATGCTAATTTAACAATAAGCATACTAAACATCAATATATATTTTACTAGAATATAAGTATTCACACAATATTCAATAACGTAATCTATATTCTAGTTAAATATATTGATATTTAGTGTGCGTATTGTTAAATTATATTACAGATCAAAACTGTATCAACTCTTGAATAAAATAAAATTTTGTACAGTATCAAGAAATGACATTACTCGTGGATAATAATTTCGTAATAATTTCGTAATAATTTCGAGCAACTATCCATATTTTCTTTCATTTTTCCCCCTCTTCAAATACGATGTATCACATACGGTACATCGATATCTTTATGCACGATCTTTTATCTTTAGTATCTTGCTTCCAAAGATAGTTTTCTAAAATAAAATTGTACTAAATATATCGAAAGGTGGATCGTTCCACCTCTACGATGAAATTAGATAGCATGAATAATCGATGACACAAAGCTCGAGTGATGAAACCGAAGGTTTGGAATTTTTTTAGTCTTCGATTCTTACGGGACCGTGGCCCGAGACGAGAGGATACGAGACAAGTCGAGAAAAAATGAGATTCGCATTGTCATATCGGGTAAAATCCGTTAAAAAATGTAAGAAAGAGAGAGGGAGAATGAAATATCGGAATCGTAATGGAAAAGCACGTGCCAAGTCCTGTTGGAGATCTATTTATAAAATACTAAAAAAAGACGGAACGAGCTAGCTTTGATTACTTTATAACAAAATTTTCGGATACTGCGAGAATGTCTTGTTCATCGTGCAAGTATTCCACGAGATTCTGCATCTAAATTTAATAAAACTTTGATAAATGCTAGATATTAGTCTGTCCGAATACTAAAACTGTAGATTCATCACGAAAGAGACTGTGTACTGTGTTTGAAATTAAAAGGAGAAAAGAAGTATTTGACCGTCTGTTGAGAATTTTTCAAGAAGACGCGCGTACAGGGAATGACCGTGGAAAACCAAATTTCGATTAAAACTTTGAGAAATCAAAGAGAGAGAGAGAGAGAGAGAGAGAGAGAGAGAGAGAGGTAGGATATTTCCGGCAAAGTCGAGGCACTTACGGCAAGCTCATCTTCGATACGAGTAGCGTTGAGCAGAGGTTTAACTTTCTGCCACAGTTTCCACCATGGCCAAGTACGAAGTTGCAGGTACTTCCTCAAGTTTCTTTGCACGACGACCAAAGCCAAACGTTGCTCTTGCAGTTTCTTGTAGTCTTTTCTGGTTAGGTAACCTCGTATGAATGCCTGCATCCAAGACACGATCTTGCTGAGTCGCTCGTCACGGAATTCTTCCATCTGACCCAGGACTCCAGCACGGAAGAATACCTGTTGTTGTTTTTTTTTTTTTTTTTTTTTTTTTTTGAAGCGATCGAATAGAAAAAAACATTTCGATTAATAAGAGTTCCTCGGGGAAGAGTTCGTTGTGGAGTTACTTTGATCACTTTCGACACTTTGAGCGAAAGTTTGTCGTAAATACGAATAGAGTGGAATTTTCACGACTGATGATTAATTTCTCGATCGTTGAAAATAGAAACGTTTCGCCGTCGAAGGCACGTACGTGTGTCTCGAAATTCGAAATTTACGAACAGGCGTAAACATAGAAACGTAGACAAATACACCTACGTACATAGGCAATTTCCCAAATTAACATCAATTACATCGACTACAAAATGCGAATTTGTAAGACGATGACGATGGAATTAAAAGCAAGAAGGACGAATGGTTGTTTGATTTACGCAACGTGCGTAGATTCTGATTCTAAATATATCATACTTTGATAATGTGTAATAACAGTTGCTAATAACGATGCGACGCGATCGAAAAGAGAATAGTCGACCGTCAAGAGTTGAATTGTTATCGCTTGGTTCAGCGGTGTGAGAAACAATTACAAAAAAATTCATCGTTTGTACGTGTATTTCGAATCGAAAGTAATCAAAGTAGACCAAAGGTGAGAATCGCCATGCGGATTTTAATGCAAAACAGGACACTCATCTATCATATATACAGATAATCTTATACACTGCGTAGAGTAAGCAGAAAAAAAGCTTCAGTTAATTGATTGAAATATTAAGAAGCGAGAGCAACAGTTACCTGGTCATTTGCCAAAAATGAAAGAAAATGTAATCGCAGTCTTCGGTGTTTATGGTATCGTGTTTCAGTTACAGCGAGCATTAACTGATATTGTAGGCAGCGTAATTTTAATCCTTTACTTACGCTTTTCTTACGTAAGTTCCGTAAATCCGCGAGTTTACGATACTTAATCGACGAGATTAAAGTGTAAAATTTCCATCAGAGACATTAAAGTCAAAAAAAAAAGAAAAAAAGAAACTATACAAGCCTTCATTTATACGAAAGATTATTTAAATCTTTAAAAATACTCTGTTATAACATCTAAATAATATTTAACAAAAATTATAAATTGGTCGTTTAGACCAGTTTGAGATAGTTGGGACGAAGTGTCCGCAATCTAATGATCGAATTGAAATACGCTGAAACTTGATTGAAACGCGATTGATGGAAAAGCGTGGGGAAAGGATTAAAAGATTATACCGCCGTGGAAGAAAAGCAGTTAGAAATATGTTGCAAACGTGTGACAGTCGAAGTAGCGACAGGTCAAAGGCGTCTAATACCTTGGTGAGACCCATACGATATAACTCTGGCTCCAGATTGATCGCGTCCAGAATCAGTTGGGTGGCCTTTTGAGGATCGCAAGGCTCTTTGATGGCATTGGCGCACAGAATTTTGTATCTGTGACGGTTCGTTTTATGGTTGGGATGTGGCACAACAAATAAAAAAAAAATCATCACACATGGTTAAACACATGGTTTCCAGATGATCTAAACAATGGAATTGTATGGGGTAAAACGTGAGATCCGTCTTATAGTCGACCTCATACAAATGTAAGTTACAAGTAAGTACATGTATTTCCAAAACGAGTAATTGTGAAACGGGACTCGAGAGATGTACGAGATTTGTCCTGTAATCGATCGTATCTACAGTACGGGTTACTTCTACGGTGGATACGCTTCTAAAATGGAAGTCGAAAGAATCATCCTTGTCTCTTCGAGAATTTACCATCTGCGCGTTAAAGTCGCACGAAACGGGTTTAAAATTTCAGTTCAACTTCCGTTTTAGAAATTGATAACGTTTCAGGGGAGTTTTTCAGGCAACCTTCAACTCAATATTTCAACTCTTCTTCTTTTGGTTAGACACGTATACGCTAGATAGCATCGATTACGCGTTTAATATTATTAACGCCAGAACTGTAATTCCTGCAAAATAATTCTCTCGTTCGATCGGTTGACGCAAACGGCGCGATGAATTAGAGAAAACAAAATTGGGAAAATTTCGAAAACTTAGAATTTAAGACGAGGAAAGAAATAACTTTCAAATATCTAGAGCTGTGGTTCCCACGTCCCATACAGGGGCAATTTGATTTTCTAGGGGGGCAATTCGAGAATGAGTTATTAACAGTGAATTTCTTATACTTCTTCTTCTTCTTCAAAAAAAAAATTTTTAATTTATTTCCTAATTTTTTTCTTTCATAGATGTCACGTTCTTTGGAAGCTTGTTCTGACCTTAAATCTAATGGCATTTTATTGACATCCTCACGTCAAAAATTCACTTTTTGAACAATACGAATTACGTGTTAGAGGGGCGAAGTCAAGAAAAAGGTTGGGAACCACTAATCTGGAAAATAATCGCGCGTTGCACGTAGGTACACGCGTCAGTGACAACCAATGAAATTCGAGAGATCGTACGTTAAGTAGAAGAAAAAAAAAAGAAAGAGAGAAAGAAAAGAAGCTCGTTATGCATAAAAAAATCGTGATATTGACGTGCGTAACGAGCAGGCTATGATCGCGAAAGGAAACATGCCTTGGTATGTCCAAGACGATACTGATCGGCTTCGAGGCCGGATGCCTCCAAAATTGCTGCCGCAGCTTTCTTCGGGTCGTTACCCACCTTCTCGACCGCTTGTGGCGCCAGAATCTTGTACCTAATGGTAATGGGGTGGCAAGCCAAGAAAAAAAAGGTGATGGGTCGCTATTAGTACACAGGATCACTACTAATTGTAAACGTTTGGTTTTCGTTTTGTATCGTGTGTTGCGTCGGATTGTGTTCGCGAGCGTTCGGTAAACGTAACGTAGGTCCGCTCTGCATTCGTTCTGCTTCTTTCCACGCAATTTTTTTACATTTTCTTCTCTACGTGATATTTTCTAGGGGGAGGGTCACACAAGACTTGCTCTACCATATTTATGTAATCAACCTACGATCTTTGAATCGTTAACTACTTAGGGGGGCACTTCACGTATCGGGAATCGCTAATAGACTTCGCATCAAGTCCACGGGGGTCGTGCAAAGATTGAATACTGGGAGAACGGGGCTTTCCAAAAATAACGGGGTTTACTCAACACGAGAAGAAGAGTCGGATACTTCTGAAAACGCTCGATTCAGTTCGATCATTCGGAATGCAATTAAAAATGAAAGATCAACACTTCGAATCGATCTTCGAAGTGAAAGTAGAAAATAAAAACGAAACGGAATGAATGGAATTGTGTCGGAACGACGTTGTTCACGACGAAAACGTTGTCGAGAAAAGACGCGAGAGATTTCAGAACAAAGCATCCTTCTCACTACTGGGGGGAAAGGGGGGGGACAGAGTTTTACTGAAATTTTCTTCGGACACAATACAATTCGGATACAATATTTTACTATGGACGAGAAAGAGGGAGTAAAACCCAAGAAAAAATTCAATTGATTCGGGGATTTGCAACTAGCCTTGGTGTGACCAATCCTGTACATGTCCGGATCAAGTCCGATTTCCTCGAAACATCTCGCAGCGGCCTTCTTTGGATCCGCCTCAGCGGCCATCGCGGCCGGTGCTAAGATCATGTAACTGTACGACCATAAAATCATCATTTTTCAACTGTGTCATTCGTAAAAAATGTCTCTAAATTCCTCGTCTATCTTGGCCTCGTTTGTCTTTTCTTCGAGAAAAAAGAAAAAAAAAAAGACGGTGGCCTGACTTTTCCAACGAGCGAACACGAAGTAAAAATTTTTATCGGTAAATTTTTGATAAATTCTCGCGATAAATTGTCGCGAACGTGTTGTCAGTTGCTAATCGATGCTACTATCATCTCCGTCGCAGGTACTTGTAAAGTATCAGATCGCGCGTATAATAAAGAAAAGTGACAAAAGTTTTCTGGTCTCATCTCTGATTTTGAAACAAGAGGTTCGAGTGAAAGAAAACAACAGATTCTTACCGTAGTTTGAAGTCAGGGTAAATCATTCTGTTGGGGAATCCTTTACGACAAATACGGATGCCTTCAAGTACACCGTTACAAGTCAGTTGATGCATGACAAGATGGGAATCGATGACACCCGGCTGCTTCATTTCGTTGGGGATGATACAACGGACGAAGTGGGGCTGGGTGGCTCTTAAAGTGGTCATCAGGTTGTTCAATTGTTCCCTATAGGACGATGATACCGTTGAGAAACCGCCACCCTTTTTACCACGTCCACCTTTGGCACCGCCGCCGCCACCGGCATCACCAGACTGTCCAGGATGATCAGCGAAGATTTCAATCAACAGTTTGTTCGAAGATTTCTTGAATTGATCGACGACCGTATCGTTCAACGGGTCCTTGTTCTTTTCTAGCCAGCCCGTGATGTTGTATGGCACCTGTTGTTCAAATAATTTTGTACCGTTCGATCTCTTATTTACTTAACATAATATAAATATTTTTCTCTAGCTCTCTAGTTTAATCGTAAAAGTCGTTTTAGCGATAAATGCAAAGAGGAGAGATGGATAGAAAAATAGAGACCATTTTCAAAGGTCATTAATTTGAAAAGATAGAAAGACGAATAAATGTGATTTTGGAAAAAATAAAATTGAGGGAATAACGTACGTTTCCGGCATAATGGCCGATAGCGAAGTGGGCCGCTTGCTGGCCTGGTTTCGGCGGTTTTGGTTTCAAGTAGTTAGGGCTCTTGCCAAGATGATTGTTGTTCAATTTCTCCTCAAAGGTCTTATCAGTGGCTTTCGGGAACATAGATTCTTCTTCAAGAATCGATAGGATACCCATAGGCTGTATTCAAACGCAATCGTTCAAATTAGTTTACGCACTGTTCCGAGACAAAACTTTCGAGAGTAACGCTAAGCAAACCGATATTGTCCGTAAAATTCATGTTTAGGAATTATCGTAGATGGAAGTTGATATAGTTTATATAGTCTGTAGATCAGTCATCATCTAATTTTCTTACACAAGAATCACACAGAATCTAGATACACTTTGACGACAATTCAAAATATTACTTATTTCGTTCCAAAAATTTCGAGACAAATTTCGTTTGTTTCCGTTTAAGGTTTATTTTGCGTTACTCTCGATTATTTCCTCGTATGTCAGCAAATTCAGAAATTAATACTTTTAGAAACATCCTTACAAATACTTGGAGACCAAGTTTTTGCAAAGAGTAACTAGATCAAAGTTCACAGAATAATACGATGGAAGAATAATAGGACAGAAGGAGAACTTTCTCAAGTTACAAGGTAACATTACAATTCTTTCCATCGAATTATTTCATCGACCACTCGATTTCACATCGTTAAGCTCGTTTTTTACTCACCGACAAGACACGTACAATAACACAAACATCAGCATGCAGGTGTACACACGACGAAACAAGGAAAGCTTGGAAGCATCAAACAAGACGGGTTACCGTTTGGTTGTTTGTCACAGTTCTCGATCAACGATTCAATCGTGCGTCCATGTTTTTACCTGTTTTACATTCGGCTGGTTCGTTTTCGCGAGTCCGTACTAAAAATCGATCTTGGATAAAGAATTCGCGATGTCTTTGTTGCAAGCATGCAAACGAAACTAAGGAGAAATTTTCAAATTCGAGACGATCGTGTCCCATTGTCGTAAAACCAAGTCGTCAAGTGAAGTTGTCACTGTAATGGAGAACCTAACAAAACGTTAACGTTGCAGATACACGTAAAATAAGTGATGAAATGTCGCGAACCTATGAGAAAAGAGTTAGCGTGCAAGATATAACGTATAGCGTATGATGGCATTCGCATGCTAACGAGATCTATCTCTGTGTTGGCTTTTCTTTTCGCTCAGTTTGAAGCTGTCGACCTCTCGTTCCTGCTGCTTCCATGCGACCATCACATGGGTAACAATACCTTCTCGATCAGATCGATCGTTTGCTGCAGATCCATGCCAAAGTCAATGAAAGTCCATTCGATTCCTTCGCGTTTGTATTCTTCTTGTTCCAGAATGAACATATGGTGATTGAAGAATTGCTGAAGCTTTTCGTTGGTGAAGTTGATGCAGAGCTGCTCGAAGCTGTTGAACTGCTCGAGACCAAGGAGGGGAAAAGCAGAAAGAAACAGAAAACAGAGGTAAAAGACAGCTGTCGTTAATGCTGCTTACGTTAACAAAGGTCTTGCAAATTATCAATGGGGATTCCACGTCGAGCCTTTCTTTGTCTTTTCATAGATGGAGGACGTACAACTTAGGAGGGGATATCATTTAAGCACGAATCATAGTAAGTATTGTACATAAGTTACACGTTATGTTTTCCACGAGGAATTCCCTCTGTTTGGTTTTCTTTTGTTGGTCTGCTTCGAAATTGATCAGTGCAAATTTTATCCTTTTGTCAAGAATTTGTTTTTGACTGTTTGATTGGAGAGTTTGATGGATTCGGTTGATTATACAGATTCGAAACAGACCCACAAAGGATCACAGAAGGCGCCAAATGTTCACAAATACATATGACGTGAATGATTCAGGAACGTAAAAGTTTTAAAAGTTATCGATTAATACGATTAGGTATCGATCGATAATTACGAGGGGTGATATATGAATCATGTACGGAGCTCGGCTCGAGTTTCACTTTTAAATAATAATAAATATACGTAAAATATACGAGATTCTTTGTTAATAAACAAAGAATTTCTAATATTTTCTCCTCTTCTTTTTTTTTTAATTGATGTCTACATACGTCAAACTTGCTTCGTTACAAGAGATAATATATCAAAATTTTTCTTCTTATCGATATATCTTCCTAATTGGATTACTTTTGCTACTATACTCGATTGTATACCTTGACTTGAAGATAACAATCGTGAACCGTGCTCTGCTAATTGCAGGTGATTTTAATGAGTATCGAGAGAGAAAAACAGAGAGAGAGAGAGAGAGAGAGAAAGGAAGAAATCGTAAACGAACACTGTTGCGAGTGTCGTTGCAGGAGTGGACAAAAACAGAGAGAGAGAGAGAGACGAGGGAAAGCGAGGTAAAGATGAAGAATAAGGTAGATGTATCGAATACCTTTGCTTTCAATGGCAGCGAAAACAATGATAAAACAAAATAAATATCCAGAACTACGACGACAAGAAATAAGCGTGAACAAAATGGAAAGAGGGGTGGGGGCCGATCTACCAGCGTAACATCCACGATACCAGTCAAAAAGGTTCTGATCATATCTCATATTTTTGGTGAAAAGCTTTTTCGACAAAAAAAAAACATCGATGATCGTCTCTCCATCGATCGAACCGTGTTGGTCGCTTCTCCAATGTCTCCTTTTCTGTGCGTTTTTTTGTCTTATATTTTTCTTTGTTTTGCACTTTTGTTCTTTGCAGTTTGCGAGTAAATTGTGGAAATACCTTCTCTATCAGTTCGATACAAGCGGCCAAATCCATGCCGAAGTCAATAAACTCCCAATCGATGCCTTCCTTCTTGTACTCCTCTTGTTCGAGTACGAACATGTGATGATTGAAGAACTGTTGCAGTTTCTCGTTGGTGAAGTTGATGCAGAGTTGCTCAAAGCCGTTGAACTGTTGTGTTTACGACACAACGTGCGTAGTGCGTGACACAGCGTGGCGATTCAGAAGGGATCAAAGATGATGTAAGGAAGGACAGAGAATGAGATAGAAAGAGACCGAGAGAGAGAGAGAGAGAGAGAGACAGGGGAACAAAAGAACAATTAGTAGAATAAGACCAATTTAGGTGATTTGTTCGTTGTGTCTGGTCTTTGTAACTTTTGATTACATACATACATATATATCTATGTATGTATTTCCATTATATACTGAAGAAATTTTTCAACGTTCATCAATGTGAAAACATTGCAACAAAGAAAAGCTAATAATGGCTCGAAATTACATAGACAAGATCGCAATGATCGTAAAGTAATTGTAAGTCAATCAACCTTCTTACTCTTGTACGTAAAGTTGATTAAACGTAAAAATTGCAAAGATCGACAGCAACTTTCGATTTCTCTACGAACATCTGGTATACGAGAAATAACCAATACCCAATGATCGTTGAGATCTTATGTCCTAATCACCTATTTCATGCAGGAGCCAAAGAGAAAGGAATCAATTCACTTGACAAACGAACGTCGATTTGAACGTTGCGAAAGTTACAAAAATTATCGCGAATATATAAGTTGAAAAATTTTGAAAAAAAACTCGTTGCATGAAAAGAGCATCGTAGTAAATTCGTGCTAATACGTGCATGTTCGATTATATAATACTATTGCACGATTGTGTGTTCACTGTCGTGTGTTTCAGTGAAAACATAAAAATATACCAATAGCCAGAAAATGACGACATATCAAAGTAAAGGAAAAATATGTGCGTATACTCGAGAAAAAAACATTAGAATTGAGTGTATAAAAGTTGAGCGTAATCAAACATCTAGAAATGATGTTGAAATGTGTATAATATAACGTACAATATCAATCAAAAGAGTCGTTGGGCATGGGAAAAAAATGACGATTATATAATGTAGTAAAAATATAGTACTCGTAACACTAGCATGTGTAACAACAATATAGGAGATTGGCATTGTTTCTAGTTATGTATAAAAGAGATAAAAGGGAAAAAGTTCGATCCGTGATGATGTTACGGGAATTGGACGAATGAAAGTGAACACGATGGTGGTGTGAAATGCCTAAGCGAAATGATAAAATTGCTTTTCGTTGAAACGACACGCGAAACCACACGATTCAAAAAAAAAAAGGGACAAATACAAAATGGGAAAAAAGATGATACATAGACGTGACGTACTTGTGATTAACTCAAGAAAACAGTGGACGATCACTATTGCAGTTTGCTGGTAATAAGCGTTAAATTTTGCGTGTGTGTCAAAGATCCAACTGTGGTCTTTCACTAAGATGGATCCTTAGGCTGCGCTCTTGTTTTCAACTTTGTGTTTGGTATTTTTTTTTTTTTATGGCTGGATCCGTCGCTTGGTCCGTTGCCATTCGACCGATTCATTTGCCTTTTTTTTTGTACCTTCTCGATCAATTCAATACACGCGAGGAGATCCATGCCAAAGTCTATGAATTCCCACTGAATGCCCTCCTTCGTGTACTCTTCTTGTTCGAGGACGAACATGTGGTGATTGAAGAACTGTTGAAGCTTCTCATTGGTGAAGTTGATGCACAGCTGCTCGAAGCTGTTGAACTGTTCGAGCAACAATCAGGCATGCTTTTTCATCAATCTCTACCACTACGCTTGTATCATTTTTTTCATTTGTCTCTCTTTCTTTTCGAGGATATTTCGTATGCTACGCGTATGCACACGTATGCTATGTACAATATACTGTACACATATGTACGTACAATGTATACTTTATCCTCGTTTTTGCCCATTTGTTCGTCAATGACACGAGGACATCGGGTATAAGGTATATCGGTCATCCTTTTTCACAAGTCAATCGACAAATTTTCCAAACTTTTAGTATATAATATTATAACGCTGATCCTCGCAAAAATGTAACGTGTATACATTATGCAACACAACATAGTTTACCCCGTGAAATTTGTTCCGGTAATCGACTAATTGTAAGTACGGGTTGAGCAATTTTTTAGATATTCATGTACACCGTAAAACGTGAACTGTCGATTGACCTACGTAAGTACATACATATATGCGACCCATTATCGTATATCGATATAATAGGTGTTGCAAACTATACTTTTTCTGAGGGGTATATGCCCCAGTTTATAGATAATCATTCACAAACAATCTACATATATTACAACATCTACTTGTAGGAAAAGTGGAAAGGTAAAAATCTGGCTGACAAGTTCAAATATTTGCATCTGTAATCGAAGAGACTCGTTGTTCGAGATACAATTAGCAAAAAAAAAAAAAAAAAAAAAAAAAAAAATAAAAAACAGTTAGAAACGATAGAAGAGAGACATTTTCTTGAACTTGAGCGAACTGAATTCGCAACACTGAAAGTTTGATTTCGCTTTACAGGATCGTTATTTTGCAAATATTTGAATTTATACAGGATACGAGGGACTTTGAAAACGCTACTACATACTCGTATTAGAGTAAAGCGTGATACCTTGTGTATCATTGTCTGATATGTAAATATATATACGTATATAGACTTTTACGCTTTTAAAACTAATTGTTCAACGTATTAGTCTACCTTTTGTTGCAAAAATTGACAACAAACTGTGCCAATTTCAGTCAATTTCTCAGATAAACGCACCGTCCTGTTCCTCGATGGACAGTTGAACACGTATCGTAAGGTTAATCAACTACAATAACGTTAATCTTTAATTGCGTTCTACGTAGTCCACTGTTGTGAAGTCCACTGTTTTTACCATTTCCGATGAAATAAACACTAGATGCTAACTAGAAAATGATCCATGTGTCGACGGTAATGTAACACGTACTTATACCTACTGTAATGTGGATGCCTATTGTATCTATTTATAAATAAATACTTTACCAGCGTCTTTCTCATAATGATCCATTGATCATTAACCATGGAACTCGTCGTATTTGGTACTTTTAAATCATGCCGTGTTCGCATACTGATTATCGATAAATAGACGAGAAAAGGGACAATCATGCTCTATGCATAGACATTCGTTACAAATTTCTCTGGAACATGCGTTTTTCTTTTCTTTTTTCAAAATCGTTAGATATAGGAGAACGTAATAGAAGAAGAGATATCAACTAAAAAAAAATAAATTGTCTTCTCAGGATGTCATACACGTAGAAGAACAAGAGCAAATGTACAAGAATATAATCAAAACTATTTGTAGAGAAAAAAGAGAAAAAGGGGTACGGGTACGAGTTGACAAATTCATTCGAGGGGAACACTATGAAAAAATAGGTTGGAAGAAACAAGTGTCTATTAAAATACGACCACCAGCAAATCGTTAAACAATTCACCTAGACAAAAATAGACAGACTCGTAGAGTATGATCGGGGATGAAAATGGATGAAAACAAGACCAAAACAAGGGACGAATCTCCTAATGAGACCAACAGTCACATAACGTGAGACGTTACGTTTTGGCTAAACAAAGTCGGGTGAAACCATGTGATACAATGAAAGTGTAAATCTATAAAAGACAGTGGTAACAAAAAAATGGAAATTCACGAGTTTTTCTACACTCTCGGGGGGCTACCTTCTCGATCAGCTCAATACAGGCAGCCAAGTCCATTCCGAAGTCAATAAATTGCCAGACGATACCCTCTTTCTTATATTCCTCTTGCTCAAGGACAAACATGTGATGATTGAAGAACTGTTGTAGCTTTTCATTGGTGAAGTTGATACACAGTTGCTCGAAACCATTATACTGAAGAAATGAAATGAAACGTACGATTTTTGGCAATGAACAGAGAGATTTGAAAATTAACATGAGAACGATCGTCGTGAGAACAAGCTGAAATTTTCAAACAGCGGACACGAAGTTGTTCCTCCCTTCAAAAGTAAAGTGATATTTTTCTGTTTGGTAAGTATCAAATTTGTGTAGTTTGTCGCTAAGTGTTTATACGTATATGATCGCGAGTAATTGTCTTTCTGACACATTGCGCAACAGGTAACGTATCACTTTGTCAATTACTTGTTGCCAATGTGCGCTGATAGTAGTAGATATCGCTGAAAATAGTATATAAAAATAACCTATTGTGTATATAATATATAAAAATAATCCATTTGTGTTTCTTGTTCCTAATACTACCTATTCAAGTATTTATTATTAAGTTACGTTGGCAATCTTTCACTAGCGTGAAGTAAAAAAAAAATTTTCGGTACTTGTGGAATGTACAGATTTATGGATAATTGATGCACATATTTTTTGATAAAAAAAAAAACGTAACAAAGAATCCACGATATTATCTATTATCAATATTGTATTGTAGTAGCTAGATTAAAAAGGAAAAATTGCCAACGCTAGATATCTGTTCTCGATAGTATCTGTTTCAAGTAGTGCGACTATGCGTCGAATAGAAGGAAACTTACGTCGAAGATCTCAAAACCGGCGATATCCAGTACACCGATGAAGTGTTGCCTCTTCTGTTTCGTGTCCAAGGTTTCGTTACACTTTTTGACTAACCATTTGAACAGTCTGTCGAACATGGCCTTGGACATGGCACCCACCGAGTACGCTACTTGATCCTTGTTACGACCTTGCGTCACGAACTCGTTACCGACTTTGATCCTTGGTTTCAGCAAGTTCTTGTAAAGATCGGCACAGTCGCATCCAAGTAGTTTGGCGACGCGTTCACCTTCCTGTCGAGTGAGAAGATACAGATTTTCTTAATACAGATTGCCAGTAAGAAGAACAGCACAGAGAGTTTCCACTTGGAAAAAATTAGATCAAAATCAGAAAGTGAAGGATGCGATACCTCTGTTCCGTCGGCTTCCGCCTGTTCTTCACGACCTCTTTGCTTGAACTTCATACCACCCATGTGCATGACAGCAGCGGTGATCTTGTAAATATCGTTCTTCTCTTCTTGGGTGAAGCCCAGCACGTCGAAAGCTTGCTGTTATTGGGAAAGAATAATTAAAAATTGTCGGACACGATGCGTCGCACCAGATAGAGGCTATTACTTCAGCGAGTCTAAAGTAATACATTTGTCACTTGCAACTAGACAACGAATATCGAACACGATACTTCTGGTACGACTTCTGGTAGAGCAAGCATTTTCAATGGATAAAAGTACAAAATTAGCGTTAGTAGGATCACACACAGGATAATGGCAGATATGAAGCCTGAAAGTCCATGTTCTCTCCGATGATACTTCCCAGAACGAGACTATCGAAGTCAAATTCGCGAAGTGAGATTCTCGAAAGTGTCTCCGACAGTCTCTGAGTAACATTTTCATGCCGTAAGCCAGATCTTTTGCTGCGAAGCCGTTGAAAATTCGAAGAGAAAGCTGCGAAGACGAAGCTTGGATTTACGTCGAGAAAATGAAAAAGCGAAAGCGAAGCTTGCGTTAGGTAGCTTGTACCTCTTGTCGAAGCTTGCGTTTCGAAAAAAAAAAAAGAAAAAAAGAAAAGTTCGAATTAAAAAAGAAAAGAGTATAAACGAAAAAAAAAAAAAGATCGTATGAAACAAAAATTCGAGAAAACCGACGAGAAAGAGTGAAAAACTAAACGGAAAACAAGATGAGAAACATAGAGAAAAAAAAAAGAAGTAGACGAAGGAGGATCGATGTTCCTTTCAATCGGTTTCGATCGCTTAGTTTACACAGTTGCGAATCCTCCTCCTCGTTGGATGAAAATAAGGGTAAATTGACAGTGAATTTCATTGGCAAACACCCTTACAGGGGAATATCTCTGAAGAGATCTGGAATCGTTCAGGTTCGTTCGAATTCAAGTCACCGTTACCCATTCGGTGGTTGAAAAATCTGGAAACGAACCGCTACACTGTGAGGCGTGTCACCGACGTGTGCACTGCAACCGTCGAGAATTTTCATCTCGAGGCCACCTCAAATTTTAGGGGTAAACCAAGAACAAGACAAGTGTCGGATTTGTTGTTAAATCAGGTGGTCAGGCTTGAATTAAACTGTCTAAATTTTCTTCTATCAACGCAACGATGTTTGATAAGACAGTTTAAACGTAAAAGATATGAGTACTGTGTGTTTCGTCACGTTTCGACTAATTTGGACGATATTTTGTCGAAATAGTTTGAAATATCGTCTCAATACGGGTGAAACGGGGTGGGCAGAAGATTACGATCGTTTCGTAAGTACATACATGTGTATGCACTGAAAATGCAAGATTGGAATTGCACGAACAATCGTAGAAGATAGATTGGATAGTCGGGGGATCTAAAATGAATTTTTATATACATAGAGTCTCAATGATGAATAGTAACGAAGAAAAAATCTATTTTATGACGTTTAAATTAAACTTTCGAACGTTTTGTTCGAAATATTCGAAAATATTGAATATTTTATTCTCTTCGAGAGAAGAATAAAATATATATATTTACGAATGCGAATAGAACGAGATACATTAACAGAACGCGTCTGGAAAAATACGATAAAATTTCATTTAGATTGAGTTGATCGTTTATTCGTTACTATTTGTCAATGTTCTAAATTTGATACAAAGAGAAAAATTGAAGTACACGAGGAAATGTACACGAAGTTCGTACATGAAGGTACATAGAGAAAGGAGAAAAAAATGTGGATTCACGAATCCATTTGTCAGGGACTTACGTCCATCAATAAACATTCTTCACCGTCGTCGACGTTGGGGATTGTGATTTTTCCTTGAGACACGTTGACATAGTCGTATATGTTGTTGGACAACATACACATATCTGCGAAGCATTTTGAAAAGAAATCAATTATAATGTAATTGACTTTTGACTTGAAGTGACTCGATACTCGTAAATCCTACGACGATAGAACATTATATTAACAAATCAATATTATACTACGACGTAATACTCGAGAAAGATTTTTAGACGTTAGACGCTCGTTATTTCTGCAGAATTGTTGAGTGGACGGTTTCTTCCTGATATGCGAATGCTAGAAAAGAATTGGTCGATCAACGAAAAGTTTGTTATTATTCGTGATTGTTGTTTCGGATTCTACTGCTGCGGATGAGCGAGAAAGTGTTGGCGCAATAGGGAAAAAAGGTGCGTCGGAGCTGATCGGGGAGCGGGTGGACCGTGGGGGCTCGATTTTCCTTTTTTTTCTTCCCTTTTTTTTTTTTTTTTACCTCGAGTGGAAATATTTCCAATGAAAGTATTCCTCCCCCAATCTCCCCGCGCCCCGATTGCGGCGGCAGGAAGCTTTCGCAGGCGGGGCGCGAGGAGACGATGAAAACCTCGGCCCAACTTTTCCATCAGCTTGCCTTTTTCTACTTTCTGCGAATGCCAATACCGTACCCAATTCGCGAGAAGAAAGACTTCTTTCCTCTTTTGAGTCATTGTTGCAAAGCAAACGATCGAATTTCGACAAAACGATTCGAAAAGTTGGCCAAGATGTTTTGTGCACCGTGGGGTTGGACTTACGTCCGTCTCTTCCATGTCCGCGGCGTCGTTGACTCCCGGAATTCTGGTCTTACCCTGGCTAATGTACCAATAGTCCCCGATCCGGTTGCTCAGCAGGGTTAATTCTGCATTATTTTGTTCAGTTTTCAAGCTGCCTGCTTTACGAGCGTTGTATCGTTGACACTACCACTTGCAATCGCTCTCAATTTTACAATTTCTCTTTTTAGCCTCTCAATTCTAAACACTTTTTTCTTTTTTTTCATTTTTCTTTCTTTTCAATCATTGTTGCAAAACTTTTTGATGAATGAATGGAAAACATCATGAGCAATTGCAAGATGCGCATGAGAGAAAGAAAGAAAGAGAGAGAGAGAGAGAGAGAGAGAGAGAGAAAGGGAATAGAGAAACGAGTCAAAATGAATTGCGATAGGCTGAAAAAAGAAGAGCAATAGAGAGAAGAAAGAAGAAAGAGAAGTATGCGAACAACGAGAGAGAGAGAGAGAGAGAGAGAGAGAAAGAATAGAATACAGACATAAAAGAATTAAAAGCAATGATATTCTTCTGTGGTTGCCGATCTTGCTGATAATATTATTATGTGTGCTGTTAAAAAAAAATATGATTAAATTTTAATGAGAAATGGCGCATCGATGAACTAGAACAAACAAACGGGCAAAGAGAAAGAGAAAGAGAAAAAGAGAGAAAGAGACAGAGAAAGAGCAAGAGCAAGAGACAGAAAGAGAGGAAGAATATGTGACAAACAATGATAAATCTCAGCACATATATTACATTATTACTGAAACCAAAAGACAACAACACGAAGCTTGAAGAATTGTTTCGCTTCTGTAGAAAAAGTAGATAGGTGAATAAAATAATATCAGAGGAGTTTAGTGGCAATTTTCAAGATGAAATTGTTCACGTTCTGGCTATAAAATATCTACCAACAGCATCTTTTAAACAAAAGTTTCTTCATTTCAAGACAAAAGAAGCGTTATGAAATCTCTACTCTTTAATTGTCGTTTTTCTTTTTCTTTGAAAGAGTCAAGAAGTATTGATTGAAAAATTATCCATCGAGCATAGAAAGAAATTTCACAATTTTAACGTAACGTGAACGTTTTCCATCTGAAACATCGCGAGAGAATAGTGCTTGACCGGTCAAAGGGAAGCACTTACATCGGTGATTAAAAGTTCCTCGCCATCATCGAGGCCAGGGATAGTCGTCTTGCCTTGTGAGACAAAGTAGTAGTCATGGATGTTGTTGGACAGCAGCAACATTTCTATAGGTGGCCAAGAAAGAATAAAAACAAACATGCAGGTATTAACTACAAGTGAGGGTGCCATGTTTTCTGGTGGCTTTCCTTCGGAATGCATCTACAAGGACTAGTTTATAAACTCGTATCGAAGAGGGACAATTTTGTTAAAAAAAAAAAAAAAATAATCACCTAGTAAATCGTTGAATCGTTAACTCGAACAATTTGATCTACGCAAATTGTTCCTGGGCAATCAACTTCCCAAATTGTCCTATTTCACGCATGTAACACGTATATTTTCACTTTGCTTTTTACTTTGTTTTTTTAAAACACAAATAAAATATTTTTCTGTTTCCTTTATTTCTCTCTAACCATTTAGGACAAAATAGGATCTCGATTCTCGAATATTAATTTTCATTAATAAGTAGTCACAAGAGTAAGGACAGCGTACGGTATAGTTTTCTGAAATACCGCATATGTCGTTTAGCATTGTTCCTTTCAACTTCCTTCTGTGGAAAATTCAACGCAGATTTCGACGAGTCCTGTACTTTAAAAGAACGTTGTCGAATAGAACTCAAGGGTACAATAACTCACAGAGAAATACAAAGGTCGTGATTGAATGAATTTCGATTCGTTCAAATAAAATGGGAGATGTAGAACGAAAGAGATACGCGAGAACACCTTGGTATTTCTCTTTCTCAGGAGAAATTTGGGAAAAAAATTTCCAACCTACAAACAGCTACAAATAGCGAACAATCATAGAAACTTATGAGAAAGGGTTGTTTGGAAAGGGGAAATCGAAATATAATAGTAACAACAACAACAACAATAACAGAAGCCTTAAAGAATATTGGCATCTAATGTAGCAAAGAGGTAGGAGAAGAGGCGATAAAGGAGAGAGAAAGTGCCTATAGCCCTGGCATGATCGTCAGGTTCTTACGTCAGTCAAAGTACACTCCTCGCCGTCGTCGACGTTTGGAATCGTCGTCTTGCCTTGAGAGACGAAGTAGTAGTCGTGGACGTCATTCGAGAGGCAGCACATTTCTATATAGAACGAGGATCAAACAAGTAAGAAAATCTGACAGAATGGGGAAAGTAGATCCAGAACAGTTGGTGTACTGCTGGTTGCACGTCAACCGATTCGATATCGCAAACACCTTCGATATCGAGTTACGTGGTTTCTCCTGCAACCTGACGATTTTTCTAATTTCCAGTTTAAATACTAGACATCTTACAACTCTTATCCAAAAGCAAAGACAGAAGAGAATAGGAAGCACTCTGAAAGGGGTTTTTACCTGTGAACGATATCGAAAAAATAACGATATTACGTCGCTAATATAAATTTCGTATTTGTCGAGTCTTTCGAATCGAGACCACACTGAATCGTCGCACACACTGAATGAAAAGTACCTACGTGTCAAGAAAAAAATCGACAAATCGATCGTCTCTCGTCCTGAAGACGATCCTCGATTCACCAAATATAACTCGCTGCATAAAAAAGGTCCTAGCTATCTGTTATTATCTCGATAGAATAATGTAATTTGTTTTTGTATTATATAATGTAATTTATCGAGTAATCGTTCGACCATGAACTGAATAACCTTACCCTTCAAGCCAGGGACCGAGCCTGACATCATTTGATAGAAGATGTGATAAGAACGTTCCAGAGCCTGTTGAGAGATGACACGAGCCTTCTCCAGTAGATCTGTATGCAAATAAATAGATTTATTTAGCGTTGTCTGTGTCGCGCAAGGTTATTGAAATTTACGATTAAACGTTTTAAAGCGTTTGTAATTGCGTCTGATTCGTTCTGAAATAACGTTCATGACGTATCTACGCGTGTTACGGTATGTAAGTATGATGCAAACTAAATCTAATAAGATACAACCGAACGTACGTGCGACGAATGTATTATTTTTAAAAAAGCCAGTAACGAATCGAAGCCAACTACGTTTCTATCTAAATTGATATCTATTTATACGTACGTATATGTATAATTACGTATATAGGGTACGAAAAAAATTAATCTAAATTTCTAGTTCGAGATACTTATCCTATTTGTCATACGAAGAATCGATAGCGATAGAGTGTATAGATACCAATATATATGGAAAATTACAAACAAAAACTTACAGGTCTCGATATCGGCACCAGCCAGTTTTCCAGAGGGTCCAAAGTGAATACGGATGAATTTACCCTATTCGACATAGATAAGAAAGTCGTAAGAAAGAAATTACAAATTGCTTATTGAAAAGAGAAAATAAAGAAAGATAAGCCAGGACTTACGAAACGCGAAGAGTTGTCATTACGGACGGTCTTGGCATTACCGAACGCTTCTAAGACAGGATTGGTCTGGACGACCTGATCTTCCAGGGAGCCTTTCTTTTGACTGGCATCGTCGCTTTTCTTGGTCGAGGCACCGACGGTGGCGAAGTACGCGATTACTTTCTTCGTGTTTTCAGTTTTTCCGGCACCAGATTCACCGGTAATCAACATGGACTGATTTTCACTGTCTGTGAAAAGAAACGATAATTTGGTACACGAGCGAAGTGTTTTAACATCAAAATGGCGCAACATTTCTAGCATATGGTAGCACCGATATACTTACTAGTAAGCATATTGACGTATGCACCGTCAGAGATGGCGAAAATATGCGGTGGCACTTCATTACGTCTTTTGCCTCGATAAAGTTTCGCGCATCTATGAGTGTATACGGGGAATCGTCTGTAAGGGTTGATAGCTACACAGAAGAGGCCAGAGTAGGTCTGAAAATGACAATGAGCGCGTTATCGCAATGAAACTTTTCACACGGTAAGATACCCATAGTACAAGGATGTATCTGTGACGATTTCATTAATGATTCTTTAACTGTTTTCACTTGAATCGACTGGTTCCATTCGCAACAAAAAATGTCCAATTCTTCACATTTACATTCGTGTACATATTATACCACACATATCCCCGTATATATGTATACATATGCGATTTACAATCAAAACTGTACTACGTTTTTTAATAAATAAATATCACACTTTGGCTAGTTTTATACTAGTTTTTGTTTCAAAGTTTGTAACATTCAACAACACTATTTTGGAGCAACCGTAAATAGTGTTATGCTGGTTAATGAAACAAAAAAAAAAAAGTTACACTTTAGGATAAAAACGTAAATATGATTTTTCGTAAGTAACTCGTGTCTTGAGACGAGAACTTGTTCGTGGTCGGCAATTAAATTCGACCAACGACACGTCGCTACACGTATAGGTGTTTTGTCAGACGACGTTTGACGTTGCATAATCGGTGGTAATCATGCATTTGAGAGGAAAATACTCGGAGATTTGCGCGTATTCGCAGCAAACCATGAACAACCAACGAATTGGAAAACACTCAAGTTACGATTGAGTGTGAAGATGATGGTGGTGAATGAAAAAGAAGAAGAAGAAGAAGAAAAAGAAAAAGAAGACGAATTCAGAAAAGAAAAACGTGGTGGCACGTTCAGGTGCTTTTATCCAACGTTTTCGATGCAACAAATGCAATTTCCATTTATGGAAAACAAAGGAAGGCAAAAATGAAGAAACGAAAAAAAAATATGAAGAAACTCAGAAACATTTACGACTGGGTAGCAGTAAGGGAGAATCTCTCCGAGGGTGAAATAATCTTACGTAGATGAGTTTGGCGTAATAACGTTGTTTCAAATTGTGAAGGACCGAAGCATCGTTGAGATAAGTTAAATTTGACATATCCTCGCATTTTTCGTATTTCGGTGGATTTACTTGCTGCAGTTGGTCCTTCTTGAAGTCCCTCGTCTGGTTTTATGGGGGGGAAAAAGATATTTCGATTAGTGAAAGTAGAAAAAATTGAACTTACGTAAATTAAATTGCTGTAGTAACGTTGTTTCAAGTTGTGTAACACGGACGCCTCGTTCAGGAATGTTAAATCAGCCATATCCTCGGTTTTCTCATATTTCGGCGGATTTACTTGAGCCAATTGGTCCTTGCGGAACTGTTTCGTCTGCACGAGCATTCCTTCTTTGTATATACATTTCATTCTATTCTGTCTTATCGTAGAATTTAACCTCACTGTCGTGTTACCTTTTACATCGAAAATACTTCGCTCGCCAATTTCTCAATTAATCATTCCGTTCGGAATGACGATACTTGAGCTTTAATTAATTTAATGAAGTTTACTTTCGACGATACGTACGTATTTATATCTCAATAAATTATGATAAACTACTTAAATGACAAGTACGAATAAGAAAACGCGAATAAAATGCAATATTATTCAAGGGTTATTCATTAAGGGTTGTCACGAGACAACAGGATCGAAAAATATCAAAGTTTGTTACTTGTACGATACAAGTATTAAACGTCGTACGCATTAATGATTACGACGATACGTGACGGATACTCGTAAAAGCGAATTATTTTGTGAATGAAATTTTTCAACAGTCATCGGTACCAAATAAATAACTTTAAACGAAAGCATTTAAATGCATCCAAAGTGTATTTCTAGTATCTCTTTTTTTCTTTCTTAATTTTATACGTAATAAGAAGAATCCAACGTGTGATGGTAATGGTTTCCTATATCCTTTGGTTCTACCTCATTCCTCTCCCTCTTTCGCTTTCGATGCTCTAAATATACATATATGTCGAGGCGCGTTTCGTCAAGTGACGTTTCAACTTATTATTACCAATGGTAGCGATGATGCTAACAATAGCATTTCAGCATCGGTTAACGAAGAGAAGAGAAGGTAGGGTTTGCTGAACCATTATGTAATCCAACATGTAGAACCGTGGCATTTCGCACATCGCTATGTCCCGAGCCGAACAAAAATAACCGCTGCCACCGAAATCACGGAGAATACGACCGAAAAAACCGGAGAGAGATACAAATATAGATGTATATACCCACATGTATCTACATATGTAGATATATACAGATATGTGAATATGACACGGTTCTTCCTAATCATAGATACATAGTACATACATATTACATTGATAATTTGCCGTTCGTTTATTATTTATTGCTTTTGCAAAAATCGAACGAAACGTATGAAAAAATTATTCTAATGAAAATATACGAAATATATATCTGTTACACTCGTATCCTACGCATTTTCCGACGTGACTTCTTCTTTTCCAAAATGAAATATATCCTAAAATAAAACGATTTTTAATCGAGTCTTAATTATTTGATCTTCGAGACGAACGCATGGCAAATCGACTTGAAAACGCGTTGATATTGCGCGAGAGGAGGAGCGAACGTTTTAATATCGGAACGTTAGGCGATGGCAAACGCCAGCAGCTACCGAACGGTTTTTACCTTTGCCAAAAATAACGTTTCAACGGAGTCTGATACGATGAACCTCTGCTATTTTGTTTTCTTTTCGCACATAGGAAGCCATCGTTGGCTTCTTCCCAGCCGTGCTACCGCTCTATCCAATTTAGGCGATTGCGACGCGACAGAGACAGAGTAATAAGAAACGAGTAATAAGAAAAATATTACTCCATTTTTTTCTTTTCTTTTCCTCATTGATAATTCACGAATCGTCTATGAGAGTACGAGTACCTAAATATATATGTACGTATGTGTATATGTATGTGTGTACTGCGTACCTATGTAGCACCATGTACGTATGGTAGACTAGTATCGATAACAAGAGTCGAAAGAAAAGTCGAATCGATTAGAACGAACGATGATAATTGAAGAGACAAAGGGAAATGACGTACCTCGCCGCCAGGTAAGGTGACGGAAACGACATCACCCTTGGTTGCCTTGATTTCACCAAGAAGGTAACCTTCCTTCTCGTCTGGTACCCAGCACGCCTTCTTCGCGTCATATGGTTTCGTCTGATCGATTCTCTTCTGCTCAAGGGAGACGAAAAGGTACGGGGTTGGATCCTCGTCCTCCTGTGACTTCTTCGGTGGCGGCATCTTCGATTATTTCCTTTCTACTTGAATGATTGAATAATTTATTTGTCTACTTGTCTCCTCCTCTCGCTCCCGGGAAGGTCTTCTACGTGCCTTCTACGTCGTCGTTTTCCCACGTATCGCACGATGGGAAGGAACTTGCTAGTTATTTCGTTTCTTCGCTCTTATTCTCGTTTCTCGGAGAATTCGGCGGCGGACGGACTACTTCTGGCGGCACGATCTGGGCGGCCCTGTTTTACAAACAATCAACCCTGTTAGTTATTATTAGCTTACGTCCACGCGGACCTCTTCGTCTTTCTATTTCATTGCCTATACGTATGACGTACAACACGCGGCATGCATCACTTGAAGTCCTAATAATTTTATTTTACTATTTTACTATTTTACTATTATTATTTCCTGCCTACACTTTACACATCACGCAATCTACGAGTCTACAATATATCTTCCAACATTATTAAAGTATAAATATTAGAAGTATTAGAATTAATAATTTCGACTTCTATTCTATCTTTTCCTCAGTGTGATTAATTAATGCGTATTAATTAAAATAAATTCTTTTACTTTTTATTTCAATCAAATGTACTATTATCGTCTTATCTTTGTCGTCATTGTCGGCGTCACGATTGCTGTTATTGTTCGACTATGAAATTGATCATTGGTATTATATTGTATCGTCGAGTAACATTAATTTCCGTCAATGTTGCTAAGTATTCGCATCGAGATTGCTTCAACAACTAAAAAAGCAATTATAAAACGTGTTGTGCAACAATACAAGTCGACAGCCAACAGGAAGTCACGCAACGTAACATTGTATAATAGAAAAGAAAAAGAGAAAGAAATAAATAAAGAAAGAAAGAAAGAAAGAAAGAAAGAAAGAAAAAAAGGAGAAATTCTATAATTTTTTCACAAGTGCGTTCGTAATAATTTCTTTCCTTTTATTTGGAAAATGAATACGTAGAGGAACAAGTGAAAAGAACGAAACGGGACGAATAAAACGGGAAGAAATGCACAGAAGAAAAATGAAGAAGAAAACGCATAATCGTAGAAGTAAAAGGGGAATAAATTACGTAATAGAATGCGTAAAATAAGAAATAACTCGAAGAAGTCGTTGAATCTTCTACGAAGAAAACTCACAAGAGTAATTTGGTAGTCGAATCGGTAATCAAACGTATTAAAAATAGAACAAAGGGATTGAAGAAGTTCGTCGGTTAAAAAACTTGGGAATCGACCGAGCCACCGTTGAAACGAGACACCGTGTTTCGAATCCATCCAAAAAAAGCAACCAGTGCTTCTGGAGCTGCATAACGGAAATAAAATGGCGCGCGCACTACACCGTTGCCGTTCTGAATTCCCTTGCGTATCACGTGTTTCAAATTTCACGCACTTTTGAAAACTGGCTACCGACTACTTTCGCTCCGATTCGAGTTACGTCATCGAGGAAGCGGATATCCCGGAAGAAGGATATTTTGGAGAAGGACAGCAATTTTGGTGCAAATGTTATATTGTTGTAAGTGTCTGACGAAAAATGCGACAAAAATTATAACGAAAGTAGAGAAAGCGTAGGAGGAAAACGGGAGCAAAATGTCGAGACGCAAACTTATTCCTTGAAATTTCTTGCAACTTGAAACTTTGAAGAACACCTGTGGCGTTGCACTATTCGAAGATGAGAGAAATGAAAAAAAAAATGCATACGTATTTTCTCACTCTCTCGGTGAGAAAATTGCATCGCATTGCCTTGGAGAATATCCTTTCAGGTTTGAGAACACCGTTAATGACGCACTGTTACCCGGACGTTCATCATTCACCAATGACGTCACCGACGGCCGTTGAAACTCGCGAAATTCAAAGTGTCACTGCGTTTTACGTTCACGAGTACGTGTATCAAAAACAGACGGAGGGGTGGGAGGGAGAGAAAAAGTCGCGAAGGGGATAGAAAAAAATTCGAAGAAGGTAGAAAACGATCACTTTCGAACGTCCCGCGTTCTGGTTTGTTTTTTCTTTCACCAAAAGAAGAGGACCACACACGAAATTGTCCCTCTCTTGAAACGATATCAATTCCTTAGTAATAAAATAAGGATTACACCTCGGAATCGGACGTCAATCACAGGTTCGAGGCTTGAGCTCGAAAATCACTAGCTGTAAATTTGAACTGTATTCCCCACAGTTGTTTCCCCCGAATCTCCTCTGCCAATCGCAAGAGGAAAAGTAATTATTCGAACGATGAATCGCACTTTCCCCTTTTACCTAAGCGAATCCTTCGCGACGAGGGGTGGTTTGAAATATCGCGGGCGAGATCACTAGACACTGTGAATCAGGCTAGGCCAGATATTAACGAATCCTGGCGAAATTCCCTAGGCTCCTCTCACGATCACGAGTTTCTTTCTTTCTTTTCTTTCTTTTTCTTTTTCTTTTCTTCGGACTTCGTTTCTTTAATACAATTCTCCTCTATCGGTCTTTACGATTTCTCGTCGTGTACGCCTGGCTTCTCGCTTTTCTCTCTTTCGTTTGCCTTTCTAACCAAAGCGTTGGCCGTAGCGTTAATGTTGTACGTCGTGTAATCAAAAAGAGAAAAAAATCGAACAATCGGACCAACACCGACGTTCTGCACTTACGTTAGAGAGCCGTTCTGTCGGGGAAACGCGCGGGGGCTCCCAATATAAGCGCGTGCAACGTGATCCTAGAATATAACGAGCTCAACGATTGGCCGGCCCTCTTGGCCAATGAGATGCGACGTTAGTTCCGGGGCCAATCTACCTTTTTAGGTGGAGATGATACCAAAAGTGTGACAAGGGGTGGCCACGGAAAGCTACAACCGTCTCGATCGGCCGAGTGAGATGAAAATAGACGTTGAAACGAGACAGGGAATTACCTTCAGCGGGCTCATTTTCTGGCATGTCCATTTTTTTATCATTTCCTCTTTTCCCGTATTTCAACCCTATCTTACTCTCCTTTCCCTCGACCCTGATTCCCTCAGTCCTGCCCTTTCCTGAAATATTCGCTCGATATCGCGTCGTTTTAATATCGGGGGGCATATCCCTCGTCTCTTCGCACCGACTGATCCGCAGCTGTAGATACCAAGTTTTTCATATACCTACTACATCAAGATCACTGGTACACGTGGAAGACGCACGTGCTCGATAATAGCTGCAGCAGACACCAATAAATTTCACGAATAAATTACGTCGGCACCTTTCCCGTTACACGTCTAGAACTCATTCTTTTCACCAGAAATCACACGCGTATATGATAAAACGGTCGCTTTCATCGATTCCCCGGAATCTTGTCGAAGCACACTTTGAACTTTGTATGTATATGTATTTTTGGAGTTATTGTGCGTCATTTTTCATGCTGGTTCATTTCTATCTCAAAGCACTGCACGTACTTGTACGTTCTTCGTTCTTCCACTATATTTTTCTTTTTAACAAGCGATTTTTCAGTTTTCTTCAAGTCTGTTCTTTTTGATCTTCTAAACATGTATTGATACAAATTTTGAAAACTATCAACTGTTCATCATTTTAAAATATGTACGATTATTATTAGTTTTGAATATAACATGCACGTGTGAAATCCATTCTGTTATTAAAGCCAATTTCCGGTCGAAATTCCTTCCAATATATGTACGCGTATAATGATTTAATGCTGTCTCATTTATCATACGCACGGTGCAACGAAATCGTTTCATCGAAATTCGACAAATTCAAAGATGAAAAATATTCGAACCTGTCTATCTCACCGGACATGCAAGACAGAACATCTACAAACGGAAACTGTCGTTCGTTTGTTTCTCCGTTTATCCATGACCTTTCCCTGAGGAACAATATTACGATTGATTCGATTGAAATACCAAAATACCAAATATCTGTGATCGAACATTGGCTCGTGCAATTTTACATATGTACAGTATGTGTTATGTAAAGTAGTTGCTCGCTACCAGAAATATTTGGCTATCTCTAGTAAATTGGCGCCTCATTAGAGAATTTGCATTTTCAATGAATGGAATAATGACATTCTCTTTCTTGCTAACTCTCGTTTCACTCGTTATTCTCATCGCTCATTTATTTATCTTATTCTCTCATCTTGGAAATTCCGAATTTTCACAATTACATCTATTTTATTTGCTCTTTCTGCTCTACTGTAATTAAACAATTGGAATCGTAATAAAAAGTAATTGAAACTTTACAAAGCGCGTCATAAGATGATGACAGTTCACACGAACTAAAATGATATGAAAACAAAGAAACTTTGTAAATGTAAAATGTTAGTGAAACGTAATTTTAAATAGCATTTGATGTCTCAATGGTATTGTGGCTAACTTGACTGAATTTCTAGTGACACGCTAATGCTAACATTTACGCAAAGTAGTCATGCCTGAACGTTTCGAAAGTAAAGCTACGAATCCTGTATTAACGTTGAAAACGGGAACGTTTACAGAATTTATATCGTTAGAAGAATAAAAGTTATTATAAAGAACGAAGCAGCTGTGTTTCAATCCCGGAAACAATCTCGTTTAAAAATACGAGCACGTTTGCTTGATTGGCATTAGTTGATAGTTATAAGACGCTAACAATTTTGAATTTTACGCACTTCCTTTGCACGTAAAACGCCAATGTATGTGTTTAATAAATAATTCACTAAATCCATCTCGCGAAGCTTTCAAATCTTTCTCAAATTCTATTTCAATCGAATTTTCCAGCTGTTCTTCGATACTCGATAGATATATGCGTTCTCATAGGCATATTCTAGATACGATGCACGCAAGCAGTAGTTGAGGACGTTCTATGGTCAGCCACAGAGAACATTATGAAACAGGTATCCGTACGCTATTCATTTGTATTGTAATAAATACTTGGCCCGGAAACGTTAGAAGTGTTACAGATGGAAAATATACCATTTGTAACCAGAACTCTGTGCCTATTTTTACAAATTATAACAAACGATTAATCAACGAATCATTGTACTGAATGCACGATAGTATATTGTACGGTATATTGTATATACAAATGCAGTTCGTTCAACGTAGACAACGAAATTCTTCGTCTACACGTTTCGGTCGGATGCACCCCACCGAAAAGTAATAATGCAACGTTAATTTGTATTTGTCACGCGTAATTAATATTGTTCTAGACCAAGTAGGAAATACTATGAATGCGTAGACAGTAACGGAATTCGGAATGTATGGAAATAGACTGGTTGCGCAACATGCTTGATAAATTAAGATTCTGACGCGGATAAATGCCATACTGATGTTTATCGCGAGACTTTTAAAACAACGCGTGCTCGTAATATAAAAGTAACACACATATATGTAAATGTAAAAAAAAATTTGACGTCGCTTTTTTATGGATTGCATCGTCTATGACCTTCTTTTTTAAAGCGACTGTGTCGCTTTAAGGGAAGAAAAACAAGAAAAAGAGAAATGGAACACGAGAACATAAACATTGTGATAGAATGGTTTGAAAGTTTATTTACAATTGAGAGAGAAATGTTAAATAATAGATCGATCGTCATGAATAGATCGACTTTTATTTTTATTGATTTTCAATTGCTTTTGTGCAATAAAATGTATTAGGTATATCACGCGATCGATCGTAGTGTTTATTGTCAATTTTTTAACACGTTGAAGCATTGAATATATACTTGATACATTTCATACCATTCCTTGCATAAATCCATTTTCTCCATTATTTCACATCCTATAGATTTCGTTTGAACTGTCAATGTAGAGAAAGATCTTTTTGAACTATATACATAAGTAGAATATCCGGAACTATTTATACTAGACTTATCTAGGGTCTATTTATGTATACTAGAGTGTACCTTTTTTTCTAAGACTATCGTGTCTTAAATTTATAAATTGTTGAAACTAAAAATTACTCAAAGAGTTTTTATCGAACATGATAAACACACAATGGGATCTGTCGCTTTCATCAACTATTTGATATGTAATATACTAACAAAATTATAGCGTGCCATTTACACAAAAATAAAAAATTATGCTAACTGAAATTCATGTAGGTATATATTAACAGATATTAACCACTATTGACACTCTTTGTGGTCATTCGTCTGTCATTACAAATACTATGTATTACACATATACATACATATGTGTAGGTATTCATTCAAGCGCTTTGTCAAACTGTGCATTGATACTGATCATGTAAAAATGTATCGCGCCTCAATTAATAATTCTCACTAAGAAATTAATTTCTTTTCTTTTCTTACGTGTTGATTACAAGTATCATTTACAAAAGTTTCATTTATACAACGTATCCAGTATAAATTCCGATAAACAATATTTTTGATGTGGCAGAAAATGAAGGAAACATTTACGCGCTTTATGCAGGTATACATGTACGAAGAAGGGAAATGAGAAGAAAATTCCAGGATGTATCTGCGATTTACGACGTTTAAGTCGGTCGCACGAATGCGGACAAACGATGTCGAAGAAGACGAGAAAGAGGCAGCGAGGTCTTAGAAGACAGATAGCGAAGTAAGAGCAGAAGAGGCCGAATCTAAGATTATTTCGGGATTGGCCGGAGATAAACCGGGCCAACGTCGACCGAACTAAGTGAAACGAAGTGAACGGAGCCTTGAGGTTTGAGTCATCTTTCTGAACTCGAATTTGGCTCGTTCGCAAAATTACGCACAACACCGTAGTAATCGAGTATTTCTATATTTCCGTGCGTTATTTCTTTTTTCTTATCGATTTTCCTACTTTGTTCTAATGTTTTTTTTTTTTCTTTTTTATCTCTATTTTTTATCTCCTATTCTATTCTATTCTATTTTATTCTATTCTATTCTATTCCATCCTATTCTGTTCTATTCTATTCTATTCTGTTCTATTCTATCTTACTCTATCCCATTCTATTAAAATTGTCCTCTACTTTATTCTATTCCGCTTATCATCATAACATTATTTTCTTTTGCCATAGATGTATTTTGAAATTGTAAATATCAGTTTTATAAATTTTTTATAAAAATTTTTTCCATTGCTTAAATGGTCATGGATACCTTTCCTTTTCATAGCTACTTTCATAGCTGGAAAATGTGCATTTTATGTAAATACGTGTCATTTGGAATCAGATGAATTACTATGCTTTCAAATGATAAGATTTTAAAACACTTATTTTTTAAGTAGTATTATAAATGTACACAATTGTACAAATAAATATTCGATAAAGATAAAGAAATAAAAATGCTTAATAGAAAAATTCTTAGAAATTAAAATGCAAATGGAAAATAAGCCAATTTCTAAAATAAACAAACACGTATTATTTAAAATTTTTAATTAACGGCAGACAACAGTATCATGCGATTATGTTTCAGGTAATCATGGTGTGCGTAACTAATTGTACATAGGTAAGGAATGTCGAATGTATGATTAATCGAATAAAATAAACGAAATTTGTCCGTTTCATACAAGGTCATGGAGAAACGAAAGACCGAAAGAATGCACGTTCATAATCGTATAGTGGAAGTTGTGTGAGCATTAAACGGAAAACAATTTGGCTGCGAGACAAGAGGAACACTGGTGTTGCATTACGTCTGGTCAAAAAGGATGAGCGCCAACCAGTGCCGACCCATTTGTTTCAATATCTTGCAGCCAATGCTCCGTGAACTACTATTTCGAAACATTTTTTTATAAATAAAAGAACATCCACCTTGCCTGCTTCGATGAAAAATACATGAGATAACTTCCTTACATAAACCTATTCTAGTCTTTATCTATATATAATTTGCGACGAAATTATTTGTACAAGCATCGTTCATTGCTGAGTAGAACTCGTTTGTAAATCGTTTCCGAATCGCTCAAACGTTTATGTTCGTCGAGACACACTTGGAAAAGTATCCATCCATGTAAGAAATCTTTTTTTTAGGTGTTTTTTATTGAGAAAAAAAATTAATCGAGATTCAGCCAATAATCGCCAATTTAAATACATCTATCTTACTGTATAGAATCTATCTTACTATGTAGAATATTCCGGATTATAAAATCAATATTTTCATCAAAAAAATCCAAATATAGAAATATATCACGAGAATACTACAAAACATGATTCTACGATTACAATTGAATGAAAGCTGATCCAAAGAAAGATCGGGATAAACAATTTTGAATCAACTCATGAACATAGTTATTGTTACGTAGATTATATCAGACTATACCAATGAATTATTTAAAATTCTGCATTTCGTCATACATTGTGGGTAATATATGATGACAATATATGATGTTTCACATATCGTAAAAGCAAACTAAGGATAAGCAAAGCTGCAAGAATTGCTGAAAAATATTTGTTTCAATGCGCGCAGTCTATCTGATAGAAACCTGGATTCATCGAGAGAATAATTATATCGGCATTCACTGTAATTCAAAATTGGTATTAACTGATGAAAATAATGTCATGCATTTGGCGCCAGATCAATGATAGAGTGCCATGTTAAGCGCCAAATATGTGACAATATCTAACATCGTCGTCCGCCAAATATGCAGCCATGTACGCGAAGAAAGCAAAGAGCAATGAATTGGTTCGAAATCTCGTCCAGATATAAACTCTTTCAAGGCAGTTACAATTATTCTCATTATCAATCTATGAAATTTGTAAAGCTTCAATTAATCGAATTATCGTTTTTTTTTCAAAAGTCTGCATTAATTTTGAACGAGTAAACATTTTATGCATAATATAAATTTCACCTATATTTAAACGATATGTAGCAGTCACATGAAACTATAAGTAATTTTCGAATATGCAGTAGCTGCACGATACCGGAATTATTGTCTAGTAGACCTATAGTTTATACTATACGATATGTATTTAGTTATTTGGTGTTTCAAATAACTAACTCGATTACTTGTCAACTCGATTTCAAATATTACCGAACACTTGTTTTTTAATCTATAACAGGTACACTTCCATTACAAGTAAATATTTAATGATATTGCATCTGTAGGTTTACAAACTTTTCATTTCTGAGAAAATGAAAAATAATTGCAGCTACATTTACAATATTGTAAGCGTATTGAAAATGCAATCACGAAGAACTTTTACTATTGGTAAATATACCTACCCATGTAAGTCGTTCTATATATATATGCAGCGCTACGTTGAATTTACATTATCCAGAATCGTCATCGTCATCCGGAAAAACGGATATCCGTGTATCGAGCCTTATTACTGAAAAACAAATATAATACATCATATCAGTTTCATTAAACTTCAGTTCGGTTCAGTTCATTAAACGAAGTGATTGCAAAATTTTAAATAAGAAAAAAAGGTGTTTTCTCATTAAACGATTTTCTCAGGAACTTTCCGCTAGCACGGAAAGCAACACGAGTGTTTTCAAGCACATCTAAACAGAATTACGTAATGTCTATTGCAAGTGCCTAATTTCATTCCAGGTTCCGGCAGAGTACCACCCTCGTTCGTTTCGTTTTGGCTGTTCTCGTCCCACCTTCATCGTCTTGTACTTTAATTCTTGCTTAGCCACCTCCTTGCCGTTGCGTTCTGGGGCTAACAGTAGCTATTTTTGTTTCTTAGCGACAATATAGCAGCTACTGCTCAACCATGCTCTATCCAAAGCGGCTTCCTCTCCTTCCTTTACAATCATTTCATTCTGTTTTGACAATCATTTCATTTTTCGCCTTTTTTCTTTCTTCTTTTCTCTTCTCTACATTTCAAAATTACAACCATTACTACAAAATTACCTTGTAGTTTTCCATGTATAACATCAAACTCGTTCTAAGTTACGATTACAGTATGACGATGGCGAGGAAAAAGAGTGCAGTTATGTAGACTTATTTTTACAAATATCTCAAACCTCTACTTCAAATATTTTTCATATCAAAAAAATTACTACTTTCGACAATTATACATGTTTACATTAATTATAAATTAACTGTTCAATCGTTAAAATAATATTAGAAACATAAAATAACGTTCTCTTTTTCTTACTTTCTGTTTTTTTTTACTGTTCCTTTCTTCGATTTTCGCATTCAAATTATATGTTGCAACCAGCGTGTGCCCGTAACGTAAAATTATTCGAACAAGTGCTTCTATCCATCAAATGGAATATTAAAATCTTCGTATTGTAAAGAAAAAAAATTGAGAGCTAATATCGGAACGTGCAATTATAAAAGTTTACAAATTAATCTCTTTAAGCAGACTTTTTTGGAAATGAAAATTTGCTTGATTCATAGACATTGAAAACACTAGTGTCGCATTGTGGCAGAGCGGAGGAACTAATCAGCTATCTTTGTGCAGATGGAGGAGATGCTGCCATCTGTCGGAATTTTCATTTTTATCCTTTTAGTTCCAGGCGGATTTGAGTGGTGTTTAGATGACAGCATTATTCATAGACAAGGAGCGCAACACTGTACAGCAAGGGCAGAGATAGCAATTAGACACCATCTCGCCCCAGTATTGGTAGTTCAATTGGGGAGAGAACGATTCTAAATAAGAAATCGAAAAGAAAGAATGAAATTTTTTTCATATAAAATTATTAAGTTTTGAAAAAATCGAATTTATCGAGTATAAAAATTTGTCAAATGTATTTGAGTTTAGCCAATTCTATATTTGACAGAAAAGAATAATTAATTAAGGAGGTTATTATATGTGTGAAAATAAGTCGAAAATTAAGTAGAATAAAATTTAAAAATCTTTGTATATGAATTTCGTATGTCAAACGAAATAAGAGAAAAATGCTGAGAGACTAAAACAGGTGAATGAATTATAAAAGTTAACAAATGTATCCTTTTAATTAGCTTCTTTTGCAAACGGGAATTTGATCGATTCATAACAATATGGTCGTATAACGGTGAGGCTTCGTATAAATATTATGATAATAACGAAATATAATTAATTTTACATTTTCACGCGTTTGATTTGCATTCTATACGTATGGATTTCAAAGCTGTGCCTTTAATTACGTTAACTAACAAATTCGATCCAAATTTCAAATACAGTTTGCAAAAAATTAAGACATGAAGTTTTGAACTATTAAGCAAAATTTTAAAATTTTGCATGCATTTCCTAGGTCTAAGAAAATTGGAGTCTTAAACAGGCAAGTTCACAAATTAATCCTTTTAATGAGCTTTCTTTACAATTTGTGTAAAATAACCTATTTTAAATGGTGCTGCCTGTAAATATCTGTCTGTAAATGTAGCAGCTAATATTATCACCATCTTTAGTACAGACAATTGCCGGTAGATGTCGCCATCATGTCCAAATTAGAGTTTGTATTAATTTAATTTAATTGTATATAATTAATCAATTACGTATTAAATCAGAATAATATTAGACAAAGAAAATTTCCAAGAGTTCAAACTTTAATTTGCTTCTTGAACAACCTAAGTATTTGGCTTATAGTCTAACAAAATTTGATTTTAAACTTCATCGTAAGATGAAAAAATTAGTACCTTCATTTCGCCATAACGCTGTGCTAGTGTTTCAGTTTTTCAGTCCATGAATTGGCCAAATTTCCGTTTACAAAAAAAGCTAGTTAGATTTATTTGTCAGCTTATTTAATTGCATCTCTAAAATTGAATCCTCTGTTTTTTTTCTGTATCCCATTTAACCTGCGGAATCAACGAACAAAGATTTGAAAATTTTACCTATCCAAGTATTTTTCCAAATACGGTTTAATTTCTCGTTACCTGTTTCTAAAACTTGGATGAAAATTATCCGTGAGTATAATTAGAAGTATGTATAATAAGTTTCACGTACGTTTCTTTAAGATGAATCTTCATTCAGACGATTAGTTATAAGCAATAATTATTTCTCTGCTTATTTATTGCAGTGGTGGTAGCGATATATCTCGATATTATTGACGATGTACATCGATGTATATCGATGTCCTGCGATACCGCTCATTACTGATCGAAACAATGATTCGCGACGCGAGTCTTCGAGTTTTTCCGTTACAGTTTCCGTTATAGTTTCCGATTCTTGCCGGTAATGAAAAAGTGCTGGAATTTTTTAATATTGAAAATATTATAAATGTACACAGTGTTCCGAACTTAAACGGCCTAATTGTGAGGGTTTCATCTATACATAAAAAAAAAGAGAGATGTTGTAAAGATTGACAAGAAACGCCTTGTTGCATAGTTACAAACAAATATTACGTATGTATGAAACAGGTACCCACGCATTTTTCTTTATTATTTGATTTTTACTCATGGAATACTTTAAAACAAAAGATTTATTCAATAGAAGTAACTTCATATGAAGAACTAGGATGCAAAAAATTAAAAACATAATTTTATTAAAATTCAACAAATTCATAGTAATACTATTTATAGTATTATTGATTCTATTATTCGTCGATATCAAACTTTTTTTTATGAAATTAAAAATTATTTTTTATTGTATTATTTCATAATTAATGTTATGATATATTTCATGTAGACAATATTTGTTCATAACTCTATAACAGAGCGTTTAGTGTTGAAGTTTATATAACATTTTTTATATGCAGATTAAGCCCTCGCAGTTTGGCTGTAATTCGGATTACCACCATATGTATAGTTTCTGTTTAGATTATATCATGTTGGAATCACCATTTTCTTGAAACCTCGGAAATTTCGTCCATTAAAAGCCACGTTCGGAGAGAAGGAACGTAATATTGTATAACTAGGATGGACATACTGGATATATATATATATATATATATATATATATTCACGCCATAGATAAGAAACGTAACAAGGGCAACAGTGGCGGTTGGTTTCATTTTCTCACCACTATGTGGCGATAGTGTTTCAGTGTCCATGATTCGATTCCATCAAATTTTCATTCGCAAGGAAAACTAATTGTCGAAATTAACTTGTGATCTTTTGTAAATGTATCTGCGTAATTGGAATCTCAATTTGTTTCCTGCTTTATGCATTCAACGTACGTATATAACATATGTACACACATAGCAATTTTATTAATATTTAACAATAATCACTTGATGTGTTTTCTCTTATTTCAGTCGTTATTTATTTGAAGGAATTGTTTGAAAATACGCGAAATATAAAATGATACACTTGAGAAACAATATATTACAGTTGATAGTTTGATTGTTTAATTCTCATATTATTTTATCTGTTTTAGATTTTTATGTTACATACAAATAACATTATTACATATCATAATATATCTAACAAAGTATGATGTGTCTAAATTTTGGAAATTAAATTTTTCGCGTTGAAATAGCAGCTGATGAACTGTTATGCTATAGAAAAATATAGCAATAGAAAAGTTTTGAGTAATTAAATATTTCCCAAACCAAAAATGTATCCAGAGGCAAATTAGATTACTAAAAAAGAGGAATACATACACGCATATCTTGAGTTATTAGACACTGTCTAAATTATAGTTGAGTTTTAGTTAATAAGTTAGGAGCTGTTGCTTGATTTACGACGACAAAAGAGATCAAGTTAATTGGTAAAAAGGCGATTGACCTGCGGCAGACAGAGACAAAGGTCACCATCCTTCGAAACAATCAGTGACTTCCGGCGTGCTGGGTACGTTTATGAATCATTTTGATATTTCTATATCAATATTTTTATTTGTCTCTTTATTTAGATCGATCACAACATTTACTCAAGTTTTACGCACAACAACTTCTTTTTATATCGTAGACGAATATGATTTGAACATATCTTGAATTATTTCTCTTTTCATTTATATCTATGTAATTCTTATTCTTTATTTCTCATGTAAATAAATATAGCATAAATTTTTTACATCGTGAAACATATGTATATTGTTTCTTAGCATTTGAAAAAGTACTTTCATTGTCATAATTGTAACTTTGGAGGAATGTTGAATTAACGCTGTAACATGCCGCGGTTCCGGTGTTGTATTTCCGGCAGAACACACCCACTCGTCTTTGGCAGGATGAATTCATCGCGTATCTCTTGGCCTAACGCACTTTTATCTTGGGGGAAACGGCTGGTCGTTGGCCTACGTTATTCTTCTCAGATATTGATATTGATACAACTGTCCCTGAATCGCGTACAGCATTGTTAGTTACGCATATTTGTCTCTTCATCTTTATCTTCCTTTCTGACATTCTTGTTTTCTTTACGATTTCTTAATACGATTGTCTCTCCCCTTTTCAGATGCTGCGTCTACCAACTTTAATTTTATTTAAGTAACATTACGTAATATATAGCACATCAGAGCTTACTCGTCACATCCTGCTACGCAAATTCAACAGAAAATCTCACGTTTTTCCTAAAGATGCGACATTAGTTGTGAAAATGATAGTCTATTGGCTGGTAAAGGATAAACTCGCAAGATTTTAAACTTTGAATGTGAGAGCAAACGATTATACGAAAAGTTTGGGAGAAGGCGAGGTATGTATGTAGGTACTAGCCTCTATGTGTGGGTGTTTCAGGCGTGGAAAGACAGGGTCGAATGCGGATGACAATGGTACCCGTGGTTTAGTGGTCAGTTAAACCGAGAATTTTTATTCTTTTGTACGACGCGATTCACTGCTCCTTGAGTATATAAATAGGATATAAATCGAGTACAGATTCGAGTATAATATAGTGTCTCTTCGAAATATGAACATCTAAATGTAAAGAAGAAAACACTTGAGTAGATTTGCTAAAAAATTTCTTCCGTTTTCGTATGTACAAAATTTGGGCGTATAATAATTGAAATTTGTGTAGTGTACGTAAATACACGCGTCCCTCTATCGATTATCGATTCGTTGATCTCATCAATCGTTGTTTCAGGAAATCGATAAGACCTTTCTAATGGTCAGTTTATTATTAATTGAATACCACTGCGATAGTGTATATGTAATAGTAATACGAGCAAGTAGTTTGTAAAAGGTGAAGAGCGTAAAGAGTAAAGAGTAATGAGCAGAGAGAAAAGGGCAAAGACAGAAGGAGCATGGAGCGGGGGATGGGTAGGGGAGAGGGATGAGACAAAGTGGGGGTATGTGGTGACGAAGAAAGTAGCGTCAGTCGCGCGGCACGCGGCGCACCGTACGCGGTAAGGTATTTCGCGTCGTGTTTTCCACGGTGCAAACAAACACTGCCTTTCATTTCAGTATTCGCAACTATTGTCAAAACCGATTAGCGTGATCCGTGAACATAATTGGTTTTCACGCTAACTCGGTAAGAGATCAAAGCTATATCCTAAAAATTTCATCCGTACAAAGGTGATTCATGATCGAAAATATCATGGGAACGTAAATACCAATGGAACAAAGCTCGTCGTTTCACGATATTTTTTCACGCAACTTATTTAATTATATACACATATGTATAGTGACGACGTTTTGTATCGTTGGAAGTACTTATACAAGAACCTATATATATCGTGGCTGTGAATTTCGGCGATGGACGTATCGGAGTTGACTGTTTTCTCTCGCTCGATTGTGAGAGAGTACTATAGTGTGTTCACGTGTATCCACAGAAACCATAGAAGAGGCACTTTCCAATGGCTGAAAAATTACTGCGGAGATAAATTAACTTGTTCCAGTAACGTGAAAATCTCCTCGTTTAATAAGGCAAAACGTATTCCACGTACATACTTACTCATGTCTTTTCTTCTTTTTCTTTATGATAGAATTACTCGAGCCTCGCTAGGCATTGTATCCTTTGTGACGCACGTGCTTCCATTTTATCGCAGTGTCCAGCTTGGTGGGCGACTAAAAAATTGCTCAACTGTCTCCACTCTCCACTCTCCGTTGACAATAGGTCATTCGTTTAATAACGTTACGCTTTTCGATCGTTTCAGTTAGTTTAGTTTAGTGTTTTTTTTATTGCTGACTTTGAGTGGGATATTTCCGTTTGCGCTCGTTCCCTCAATCGCGAGTGCTCCAAATTTGTTCAGATTCAACTATTATTCTACCAACTTTATACTCTTTGAATAATTTTCACTTTTCTTCAATTTTTTTTCTGTTTTTGTGACAAATATAGCCTGAATATAAAAGACAGAGCGTGTTGCATTCGAAATTGAAACGCGCTGCTTTAAAAAATTCGAAGAAGAAAGCCCTGCCCTGTTTGAGTTTAATTTTAGTCTTCTTCAAGCGAAGAAAAATTGATCGTGATGTCCGCAAGAAGGATGAACCTCTTGCTCGGATTCTACTGCGAATGAATAATAATATTTCTAATTTGATTCCTCTTCATTCCATAAGTCTCGCAACTTTACATTTTTCCTTTTCAAAATTCGAAAATACTACTACGCAAATCGGGCAGCGTGTATCTATTTTTGACGCGTAGGTAGACGTTTATTTGATTTCAATGTAGCACAAAAGGAGGTGGAATGGATGTCAAATTGCAACGAATTAATCGTTGGCAAACCAAAAATGGAGAAGCAAAAACTGGCAGAATCCTCTTTTCACCGAGTCCTCTTTTCCTTCAATTTCGAACAATTAATAACTAAAAGACTAGCTACTCGTTCTCGTACGTGCAACGTGAAACAACGTTTAAATGAACAATTTATTGAAAAGAAAATATCGGGAACGAAATACATAATAACAAAGTAACACGTTTGTTCACCGCAGTTGCGCAATAACGTTTTATCATAATTTTTTTCTGGTTTAGGTTAGGTTTTATCGTTGGCTCTTATCGACTATCGGGGCAACATTGCTGAAACAAAGAATCTTTTCAGACGAATCCAAAGAAATTTTTCATATAATCATCTTTAATAGCGTAGCCTTTGAATATTTTGGTTATCGTCGCAAACTTCTTCTTCGTTTCACATAGATTCTTGCACTGCATAGAATAATAATTAATAAAATTAATCCAGCTAAAATAGTATATACTCTGTTTTTGTTCTAAGAAATCTTCTCTGATAAATTGTAAATAGGCAACATTGATTGAATGCTTTGTCAAACATGAGGAAAAAGAAAATGGAAAATTGAAAGATAAAATAATACAAGTATAGCTCTTATTTGAACTAGAAATCCTGTGTAGAAAACGATACGTAGCATCTGTATTTATTTAGAGAGAAAATGGTACAGATATCCTTTAACTTTTATTTATTTGTAGTCAACGTTCCTCGTTTCATTATTTTAACCTCGTTAAAGCACGTGCGTTCGAGTATAAAAGGGACTTGGAAGATGTTTACACACATTGATCGATCAATCATCGAATTTGAATACCTACAGGTATAGGTACTCCGACTAAGATTAATGGATCATTTTCAGCCAATTCACTTTCTTAGCGCTCATCTGATTAACGAATACATTTTGTAGATGTTTAGTTTGTCCATAGTTTGTGTGTTTCGCACAACACGCACAAAGGAATCGTGCAAACGACCTTGTACGTTCGCTGACACAACGCGTTGCATTTCGAAAACCAAAGGGAACCAAATTTTGTTTGTCCTCTTTTCTAGGGACAGTGACAAAAGCATCGGAGCGGGAATTATTGTTGACTGACGGAAGAAATTTGAATAGACCGGCGGAAAGTAAAGAGGAAAAGATGACTATCCGAGTATCGACAAAAATAACATTCGAATGAAGCACGTTGCATCAAGGAGAAGGGAACTTTCTACAGGACAAAGGGCAAGAACAAAGAAGGGAAAAGGAAACGCGCACCAGCCTTCGACAAATATACCGGAAATCTAAACGTGCGAGGGATTCATCAACTTTGATCGACCTTGAGTCATCTTGCCATTACAGAAACCGCAATCATGATACACCGTGGAAACGTACGATCGATACATTGCATCAAACCGGAAATGCGTCTCGCTTCTTTTACCAATATATTTCAATTGCCTTATCGATCGCCGATTTGAAAAGTGAGTACTCTCTTAAATTACATCGACGTCTGTTTCCAATCGTTTCGTTTCTTTTTTCTTTTTTTTTCGTAGTTTCCAATCTCATTTTCGTCAGTGAAAAGATTAAAACTGGAAACGTTTCTCTATCGATATACGATATTCGAAAAATAACCAAGAGGAGTTGAATTATCACTATTCTAATATAGAAAACACGTGGATTGCGATGACACGTTTCTAAATGACAAAGTCTCTTATATTTCTTTGGAACTTGCGTTCCGGTATAAGGCGAATCTTTTTATTCACTTTGGTTTTCCTATGATGACTCGCGACTTTATTGATCATTCCATTTACAATTCATAAATATTTAGGCAATCGTTTCCAACTTTCTTCCGTGTTTCTCTCGAAACGTGACAAATGATCGGTGAGTCAAAAGACCCTAAATCGGTCGTTCGATCTTTCTCGCAACATCGAAAATTGCTCGGAGCGAAAAATCGGCGACCGCTTGAAACACGTAGGAAGTGCTAAACGTCGCGAATTACGTACATATGTATATATATATATTTTTTTTTTTATCGAATCAATTGGAGATTTTTTTAAGTAAGTATTACACTGTGGTAGGTCGGCGCGGCGGATGGACGTGGTAGCAGCTGGAAAGTCCAAACACGGAGGAAAGAACGAACTGGGAATTCGTCGTCATCGGCGTCGACGTCGACGAAGAAAACGACAACGGAAGAAGAGCGAGACGCGTCACGGCGAATCAACAGTGGTTTTGGAATCGTGCAAGCGAGAGGAGAAAAAAAAGAAGATTACTTGGAACACGTCTCTGTGTTAGCCGTTAGCTGGTGCTCCCTTCTCTTTTTCTCTTTCAACTCGTCAAGGCGTTAGCTTTTCCACTCGTCTCGTCGAACCAAACTGTTTTCTTTTCCTTCTTCTTCTTCTTCTTCTTCTTCCTCTTCTTCTTCTTTTTCTTTTTTCTTTTTTTTCTTTTTTTTCTTTTTTTTTCTTTTTTTTTCTTTTTTCTTTTCTTTGATATCTCGCAAAGCGAAAACAAGCCAGTGTAACGCGGATATCACCACCGATGTCCGATTTATATCTACCTACGCGTTTCGACGATCGTAACACGTGTGCGGTTTGACCTAGTGCAATTTGGTTATACGAAATTTACGGTACATACATCATCAAATCGCGGAAGAGAGTGTACTTCTTATTGTTGGTTGATTGTTGGTGCAAGTGAGGATAAAAATTGGTGTTAGTTTTGCTGCGACGAAAGGATTTTTGGTTGCAAGATGATACTACTTGGAACGACTCTGATGGTGATGTTCACTGTGATGGTTACAGGAACACCGCGATCTTCGGTGATCTACGCGGACGACAAAGTGGTGAGTTGATCGAACACGATTCTTCATAACCTGTAGAATAATTAACTCGTAATTAGTACGTAGACAGCTCGCTACAGGGCATAGTAGCCAGTATTTTTCAAGCGTTTACAAGCGAACTCGTGGCTCGTTATTTTAACGTTTATCAAAAAATTGTCGTACTTTTTCCTCCTTAGAAATCAATCATCCTTCGTTATTACACTTACAAATATTCAAGAAAGTTTGTTAACATTTATTGGGGAAAACTTATCAAAAATACGGTTTTTTTAATACATTGTTTAAACAAAAGATTTTTTTGCAAAACAGTATATATCATTAAATTCGCCGTTAAAAGACACTAATTTCATCAATGTACACAAAAACGGTATCTTTAATAATTTCCGAGATATTTAACAAAATATGTTTCGCACCCCCAACTTTGAGGATACTTTTCACCTCTTCAACATCGACCATTGCCGACAAGAAAAAGACGGGTGGAATATTTTTTTGAAAACTACAATCATGCCAAATTTGTTAATTGGTATGTTCCTTTGTTAATGATTTTGTCATAAATTATATTAAGTATAAAATGCCGAATAGATAACCAAGTATGACAGAATTAATTTCAGAAAGCACACGTATTTCTATGATTCACTATACGTGACTGTAGCCTTCAATATTCTATTGCAACAAGATAAATCTTCGCCTAGTATGTCAAACGTGATGTTTAAAAGTTTTTATTAATAGCTGTAGTTTTGCACATTTAAACAGATCCTTAGAAATAGATACTCGATTAGAACATTATGACTCACATGCATAGCAGATAAGTATTTGTTTTGTAAATTTGCTAGATAATGCACGTTTGCGTAGAATGCCATACCATTTTGGCTGCAACATAAGTTAAGGTCAAAGTAAGTAAATAAGTTGGTAAACAGGTAATTTGATACTTTTCTGCAGTGGATAAAAAGCTGCATTGACCGACCCTTGTCAGTCAGTGGCAGCATTATTGCCGGTTGAAGTGACAAGGGTTACCACAGTCAAAAGTAATTCATGAAAGGGTACAGAGAGTTTGTAACGGAGGATATGCCTACTTTGTAATTACCATTTTAACCCTTTGACTGTCCCTTCTGGGGGGATATCGTACTTAAATCTAGCCAACAGCTCGGATCTTCTCTTTTCATAATTTGCTGATAATTATAACGAACGTATGATATCTGAACAAACACTTAAAGTGGAAGCTATAATAACGACGTAAGAAGAACAAAAGGATTTCAGAAGAAATTTCTGAAGACACTTTATAATTCGGAATAATTCGCCTAAACTAGATTTCTTGTTGCTTCTTACGAAAGTTTAAAAGATGGTGGAGGATATTATTTTTCCAGAGACTGAAACTATGTATCATTAATTCAAGTATACTGTATGTGCACGTTGATGCTTGCTTTAAATTTAAACGATATCACACGTTAGAAAAATATAATTAACATTTAGAATTTCGTGTTAAATATCGTTTGAATGATTACTTCCGATGCGATATCATTTTATTTGGAGCGATGCTTCGTAAATAAATTGCTAAATAGATAATGACAAGAAAAGTTTGTCGAGGGCAAAGGGTTAAAGTCTAAAGATGCGTGACACTGTGGCTGACTGACTGACTGACTTTTACACGAAATTGGTTAATGTTGAGAGCGAGGGTTGAAACCTCGGGTAGAGGGAAACGTAAGAAGCAGAACCAACACACAGAATACGAAATCAAGGACCACGAATGTTGTTCGTCCAAGGACGGTTGATCTGCGGTTTAAGGCAAACACCGCGCACGCTTTGCTCTCGTTCGTTCAGTCTTGAGTTCAGCACAAATATGTATTTCTGCGGGTGGTTTATGTCGAGGGAATTATCAAAAATTATCTTCTTCGAACTTTATATTAATGTAGCGTTAACGAATAAAGGTTGATTATCGCCAATGGTAAAAGTTTATCTAACGGGTGTAGCGTTTCACAGGTCGAACAATTGAACGCGATTACGTAAAATGTATTCAACCCTGATAGCTTAATGTTCAAGCTTACAAGCTCGATTCTCTTTCCTTCGCGTGATTCTCGAATGCGTGTACGTGGCATTATTTCGTGCGTGTGTCATAAACGGAGCCAGTTTGTGAATATGTAGTGAGACGATGACTAAGAGGCAGGGTCGATTCCGCGTACAAAAGTCGCGCACATATATCGACTGCGTGTTTTCAGACGTAGCGCCTGCGTCGTTGACTTACACACAACCCTCTTTCGTGCGTAACTGTTTCTTTTCTTCCCCTTTTCCATTTTTTTTCTTTTTCATTTCTTCTTTTCTCCCTAACTCCAACAGCATACATATATATTTTAGAATATTTTAGAAACGATTAATCTTCGACCAACCTACGCTTCTTCCGCGGCACCTTGGCGTGTTTTCCTTCTCGATTAATCGACGCGAATAAAATATCTTCACGAACGGTTTCGTGCGCAAGAGAAACGAAATTATAGATTGCTCGAGAGAGACGAGGAATTATTTATTAGACGCAATATTAGACACGTATCCATCGATACACATACGGATAGATAGTGATACAATAATTATAGATAATTCGGTGGATAATTCGTGCGAAACAGGCTTAACGAGCGTCGCGAGTATCGCGGGTCGTGAATCCCGCTAGGAGAGAGTGGATTTTATCAGTGGGGGCCCGGAGGCCTTCGGTCTTACTTCGAAACCATTAAGCCAGAGGCATTTATATGCAATCGAGGTCGTTAACTGCAGGAAGCGCCGGCGCGTATACAGAATGCTTCGGTTGTGTGTCAAGATGTGACACACGCACTTGTGCCCTCTGCAGATAAGTACGCGCATATGTGTCTGGTCATATTCTTCGATTCGGAATGTAGAATTAACCTGCTTTGCTCCGAATGGGAAGCATTTTTTAAACGACGGACGATCGGTTTTGACGACAGTTTTGAAATGTTGTAGGTACTCGGAATCTAGGAATCGAGCAAATTTGTCTCGGATGTTGCAAAGAACAGATTGGAATACACAGGCATAGGCGTAGGTACGTACGTGCTTACATGCGCGCGTATTTATGTAGGTTACGTTGGCCTGTACGCAAGCAACGCGTCTAGACGATAATCAAGGGAGGGCACGTGTCTGTCGTCACCCGTCGCCCGTCGCCCGTCGCGTCGCGTCGCGTCGCGTCGTTTCGTTTTGTTCCGTCCACTTTGAGCTTGACGAGCAGGCGCGGCACTGCACTGAGAAAAGTTTCCAGCGCCGAAGAAAACTTTAGACTTTAGATTTTAGTTCGTAGCTCTTTTTCGTTTAAAATATTCGAAGAAAATCGATAAACGGATAAACATCGAGAGAACTTCCTGTTTCGAATTTGCTGAAATACGTGGAGCAGAGAAAATGTTATTACGCTGCTATTCCTTTCGTAACAACAAAATGCAAAATTGTTATTGCTGAAACGAGACGTTATTTCGTCAATAACAGTGCGTGGACGTACTACACGTATGTATGTATGCACGTGCAATTGCGGTGGACGTGGGAGCTGTTTCTAATGAAACAAAGTTCTCTCGCAATTACCGTTGACCCTGAAAACTAGATGCAATTTCCTTCGGCAAGTTCGTATAATTTGCCCGACACTTTCACGGTTGTAATTTACGTGTTTTGAATTTTTCCTCGAATGAATCACGGTACATGGGTGAAAAATATTTTCTGTTACTTCGGAGCAACGGTCCACGGAGCTCGTAAATACCAGGTTGCTTTCACGTTGGTAACAATAACGAGTAGAATTTGATACAAGTATAATTTTATAACTAGCAATAGGTGAACGATACCTATCAAATATTGCCATCTCACTGTTCGACAATCGGTCGTAAGATCGACGGCTGGCAGAGAAGCAAAGAATAACTTTAGATTTCTGTATTGGATCCGTGCGAAACGACCAGTCTGGCGTAATTAGTAACACATGTGGCGAGCCAACTCCACCCATCGCATCGATAGAGTCTGCCAGTCGGAGAAAACTATCCCGATACGTAACGTCGGGATAATCAAGTGAACTGCGAAACCCGAGAAAACGCTAATGGGTGAAGAATCGATCGTCGCTCTTCTACTTTATATCCTCTTCGACAAAAAAAGAAAGAGATGCCTTCAAAGTCTCGTCAGAGAAGAGAAATCTTCGTTTAGCCACAGATTCCGTTTGTTTTCGTCTACTATTTATCCGCTACTGGATTTCAACTTCTTTCGTCCGAATCAAGCAAAGTTCTGGATCACGTTACAATTTGATATTGCAGATGCTCTCTGAAAATGAGCAGCAGCTGCGTTTTCTTCTGTTCGACGATAAATTAAAGGTTGATCTGTTAGAAATATAGACTAACGATTAGCACAGTTTTGGTCATGCGCGGTAAAATCGATAAGATCGGTAAAGTCACGTTTGTCAATTCGAGGCGACTACTTCCTCGAGACGTTTGTCGTTCGTAGAAGCATACGGTATACGGTGAAGTCATATAATTGCACGTGAATGAATGAGACCGGATATTTTCTGATTCATCATCGTCCGTTTGCGGATGTACGTACATAGTTGCGGTGGTTTTGATATTTCTTTTTTTGTAGAATTTCATCGATGTCGGATGTAACGAAACCACGAGACGATGAGCAAGGAGTTTACTAGTTACCAACTGAACCGGTATTGAAGCGCATTTTGTCACCTCTCCGCTATATCGAAACTCTTTTTCATATATACTTTGATAAAAATGTATGAAATTCTTCGTTCTGAATGCTCGGTTAAAAGATTTTTCTTGTATTTACGTAGACAGTTTGGTAGTTTGGTAATAGCTCATTTGCTGCAATAATGACACGATTGAAAATTTGCAGTTTTTTGAGTTGTTGGTACAGAAAAAACTACTTTTCTAATCGCTAGCGTTATCCCTTCCATAAGAGAGTGAGGCTCATGCATGGTGAGGAAGTATGTTTTAATGTAGTGAAGAAATCGACGCAATGGAGGGGAGTTACAGGCGTTAGCGATGAGGAAAGTAGGGGCAAGGGCCCACGGGTCGCCAGTTAGCCGACTCTTAAGTTAGAAGACGAGGACATAGTATAGTATAATCGATATTAGCGCGGATCTGTCGACAGATCGATCGTATCATCATTAACAAACGAAACATTAACCTGTTGATTTTCTCTTTGCCCTTCTGTTCGTTCGTTTCTCGTTACTCGAGCATGTGGCATCATAAAGACATTTTTTCTACTATCAATCTATCTATTTTTCTATTATCAATCAAGAATCCATCGCGTTTATTAATCCTGTCACGATGTTACGATGTTACTCGTTTCCCCTAAAATCGTGATTTTTTTAGTCGTGTCTCGTTATTGCAGCGAACGAACGATACGTGGAGGTTTGACCGATGTATCGCGGCTACTTGCAAGTTCAGAAAAAAGCGCTATTAAGAAATACGAAACGATTCTCAAGTGGCACAAAAATCCACGCCCGTGAAAAGAGGAGGCCCCCGGGGAGAACAAGACGTTTCATTGTGCGGGAGTTCACGGGTCTTGAACAGGACTTTTTAAGTAACGCTCGTGAAAGTTCTGTCTCGCGGCTAATAAACGCACTTGACGTTCGCACGACCCCTTCAATCCACGTCGGAAAGGACGGTTCCCTAAAAAAAAGCAATCGAGTTTGTATATATATGTAACCATAAGTTAGTATTTATAACGCGGCGAATTAGATTAATAGGAATAAAATTCCTTTTTTTGACAACAGACGAACTATTCAGCATGCTAGTTCACTTCAGTTTATCTGCTTCTCTCGAGGCAGATAAATTTGCGCAGAATATTTCCTTTAGGAAATTTCATCTTGGATCTCTGGATTTTTAACTTTTATTCCCAATATTATCTTTTGAAAATGATGTTTTAATGCATATCGAGGATAAAACATGAACAAAATTGTTATGACTTCGTAAAGAAAAATTATATAAATTGGCTTTTTAACTCACCATTACGAACTTAAGAATCAGCGATTAAAAAAAGAAAAAATTTGCAAAATGAGCAACATCTCAGTTCGTTTAAAAAAATATATATAATTACGTAAATGGTTTTTAAGGGTCGTTTTGCAAGGAACGAGGAGAAGGCAATAAAATGTCAAGAAATACCTTTTTTTCGATCGCGTGAATTGATATTAGAATTGACGTAGAATGGGAAAAGGGGCGAGACAACGACGAAGCGTGCAAATTCGTATGTCGAATAATTTCATCGCGAGAACGATGACAAGATACTTGACTTGCAGCGGCCGGTGACTCGATAAACTCCAACGATTAGTCACCGAGTTCGACTTGATGGTAAATTAAAAGGTCCAGGTCTTGCTGACGGCGGTAATCGTCTCAGCAAGAATGCATTTGACCCAGGAAGTCGCGACAATTAATTCTGTTGTCCAATGACCGATGAAGCAACGAGCCTACGATCATATTCGTACTCATACGTACATTGCGATTCTCCAACATTGTGGTTACGTGGGACGATTTAGCGACTTAATTATGAAAATTACAATTCCAAACTTTTCGTTTGAACAGTTGGGTAAAATACAAGTAAGCTGGACTGAGACGAGTCGGATCACTTTTTGTTTGATAATAAAAAAAGTAATAGTCTAGACTATTTGACTTAAACGATGTAAAAAGAAATAAACATAAAACTTGAAAATCTTTTATTTATAAACAAGCACGAACCATCTGCGTATATAAATAATTATCACATTTATAATCATAAAACCACACCAGCAGAAAAGAAGGGCGATTTACTCCATATGACACGATCCGATCAGATTGTCAATTGTCACGTTCGCACGCGTTGGACGCAATAATAACATTAACGATTGGATTAACTGTAGGAAAGGGATAAAGGGAATTCTTATTAAAGGAAATTCTTGTCTTCAATCTCTTGCGATTCGCCTGATGTAAGTAGGTATCTGCGATCCGAATGTGCAAAAATAAAGCTAAAAATAGTTTTTGTTTCGTCTTGCATGGCAAGTCTGCTCGTCCTCCTCGGTTAGACCGACGCACGCTGGATCGAGATATCGCATTGGTAAAATACAAGTCCGGTGACCCGGTGCACGCCGTTGCTGGAATAAGTTTCAGCTAAATATAGGTCGTTGTAAAATTAGATCTCGCCGACGGGGTTGACGACTAGTGCGGTCTACAACTCGTTGGACGTATCGGGATGAACAACTCGTTCAATCGGTTTTCTTCCGAAGCTTCGGCTGATACAAGCATCGTCTATTCACCCATGTCCATTCTTCCAACTCTTTTTATGCACCAGATTTTTCGATTATTCGAACGAATCGACGTGTTTTCAGTTACGGTTCGAGTAAGTGGCGTGAAAAGAACACCGAGATACGTCAAAATCGCATCAGAAGCTACGTGAAATCTTGTCGATTTTCAGTCGATTTGAAAGTGAGACACTTGAAATAAAAAGCTTGCGAAAGTAATAGCGACAATTAGGTCTCGAGAAAGTAATACTTGTCCCTTTTATATTAGGGATTTTTTCAAATTTAATAAACGTTGCCATGTAGTGACAATGATTAAAAGAAAATAATGAATAATAAAATAAAATTTTGTACAGTATCAAAAAACGTTACTTATGGGTAATTATTATATTATTATATGTACGTATAGATATGTGTAATTTGTTTTTCATACACCTGGAAACATCTTTCATACATCTGTGTAATTAGAAGAGTAAGGGAAAATATCTGTCGGAGCACTGGAAATAGAGTATAGACGTTTCAGTAGCGCCATGTAAATGTTTGAGAGCTATGTACGGCGGGATTTACATTGCTCGAACCATAAATGTCACATTGGCTGGACACGTGGCTGGTTATGTTGTTAAAAGCGCGAGGAGAGGTAGCAGCTACCTCTGTCGCGAACGATTAATCTTCTCGCGATGCTTACTTTCGGAGGGGAAGGTTTACATCGATCCAGCGCAGCGGTCCGTTCAGACACGACACGTACCTACGCATCCGTAAATAGTAGGTGAGTAAACGTACGGTTGTCGAGTAGGTACGTACTAACTTTACTACAAAGTAAACGCGTACCATTTTGTACGAGTCGTATATCGTTTGCGCGGGTCATCGAACGTTTTTGCGATTATTTGCAAAAGTCGTAGCCAATCACCATCAAAGATGTGCTGTTGGAATTGAATCTAGGCCAAGTTTTCGAAATTTTCTTCCTTGGAAAGTTTTAATTGCGTTTCAATAAAGTAGAGAGTTTCAATGCAACGGGTGATTGGTTAACGTATCAGTTCGGATTTCAAGCGAACAAATCGGGCCTCTTCAGGTGCAACGCTAATGCAACGAAAATTAGCGATTGGTTGATTTGGATCACGTGATTCGTGAGGAGGCGTGGAATAGACCTCGAGTAGGAGTGGCGTTGTCTGGTACTGAGCGATCACGCCTGTAATTTGTTTTGCATCGATTTAAATGTTTGCATATCAATCAAATTTTGTGGCAAAAAAGTCGTCTTCACTTCCTAGTCGGAACAGTTGCTTCTGGGCCTTTCAGTGAGACGAATCGTACTGGGGTACAAGTCGTGTTTTTTGTACAACTGTATTTTACTGTCATCTAGTATCGATTAACGAACAATTCTAATAGCAAACATCGTCTTCAAACGGATTATGTTCGTTGATCGATCACCCGCTCTGTATTAGAAACCGCAAAGGGGATGTTTTATTAAGGGGAGGTTACTCGACGATACATTTATTCGCATTTGGGATTATAGTTGTATAGGTAGGTACGTGGCCCAGCCGTGTGACTCATTCGGGGAATTACTTTTTCGTGGCAGACAGATTAATTTTCGATCGTCTACACGCAACTTTGCATGTTCGTTCTTCGGTTGCTTTTTATCTCCGCTTTGGCCACTCTCCGAAAAGCACGAAGTTCTTTCGTTTTAATGAGAAGAAATTATTTCAGTCCAAAAAGAGCGTCAACGTCCTTTTTGGAAAACGACGAATAGAAATGAACTGAAACGATTCTGATAATATTCGTTGTAACAATTCTATCCGAAATAATCATTTGGAAAAATTGCTTTATTTGACCCCTTTAATGTCGAGCGAAGAATGCGAAGAACCGAGTTGGTGTAATTTAGTAAGGTCTGAGAAAAGAAATGTGAACATAAAAGTGAGAGTGATATTTACGAAATTCAAAAAGAGAGAATAAATTAATACCAAATGTGTTTCAATATTTGTTGAAAATCGTACTAGTAATGTTTATTCAAAATCACTAGGGAAAATGGAAAAATCAGTTATTTTTTTATAAACGATATTTGTAAATAAAAATAATCGCTGTTTGGTCATAAACTTGATGTAAAACGCACATAAACAGTGCATTTTTAATTATTTGTAACACGAAACTATAGCCTGTACACAATCTCGATATCAATCATCGCGGAATATATTGTAACAGAAAGTTATATCCATAAACAATTTTTTAATTCGTGGAACATCTCACATGGGATTTCTGTAGAGAAATTCAACAATTTTGCAAATTTATTTTGAAACAGAATTCTCTCACGACGCGGACAGCCAGGCACCATATATCGTCGTCGACACTTTTCGCAAGTGTTGTTAACGATATATCGTTGTTTGGCACTAAAAGGGTTAAGCAACGATCACGTTCGTTACCCAACGTGTACACGTTTCATTCGCGTTGTTGTACGTAACGTTGAAGGATGAAGAACCGATTATTATCTCGAACATTTTCTGCGTTATTGGGGAAAAGAAGAAAGGACGAAGGAACGAAGGAACTAGGAAAATTGGAGTGGTGTACGAGTGGAACGCACATATATATATATATGTGTGTGTGTGTGTGTGTGTGTGTGTGTTGAATGACAGGGTGTGGCTGTAACCGTAACCGAGGACGGCACACCCTCGCCTCGGTCGCTTCGCGAGGATCTCCTCCTGGAACAAGTATCGTTCTTCCAGTCCCTTTTGTCCTTTCCTAAATGCTTTGCGTTTCGCTCGACTTCTTCACCTCGGATTTGCAATTATATACGTACCCTCTGAAATTTCGACGATCGCTCATCTTTCCATCCACCAATTTATCTTTTTGCGCAAATAATCTACAGACACGAGCAGCAGAACAAAAAAAGTAAAAATCCGTGAAACGAAAATTTGAAAAATTTGCAAGCACTCGCGTGCGGAAGTAAACTCGGCGATCGAAAATGGCCCCGCGGGTCGTAGATACGTGTCATTTTTCATCGTTACGAATGGCCAGCGTTTGCTAACCAGTGGATGCTAATCGATACTTATCTTCCGTCGAGCCGGCGGAAATTTCTCATTTCATTCCGGAAACGCTGCTGCCGGACATTGCCGAGGCCGACGGTACAGGTGGCAGAAACGAATGGCCGACGATAAATCTTGCATCGTGGTTTCGTTGCGATCCGACGCAACTGTGCAGAGCTAGGCTTGCACGCGAATTCGGCGCGGCACGATACGAGCTCGTTCGTTCGTTCGTTCGTTCACCGTCAATTCCCGATTTTCGAAAATATCGACGCGATCGGTTTGTTCGCCGTGCATCTGCATCTCGTTCGAGCGATCGTTTCTTTCTGTCGTTTCTAAGTAGATACCTCTCGTACTTTCATCACGCGCGACTCGCCTTCTTGGAATATACATATGTGTGGTACGTAACCTAGGTACATCGTGCGTACTTTGAACGATTCGCGTTCCGCAAATTTTTCTCTCGTTGGTATTACGTACTCGTACTCGTACCTGCGTCTGTCGCGTTGATGTCGCATCGTGTGCGTCGTATGTGCAGCGTATACATAGGGTGTCGCAAAAGTAAAACACCGGTAAAAAGAGATTCTACGTGAGAAAATGAGTCGAAAAGAAAGAAGAATATTTTTTTCATTAAAGCCTTCGATTCGATAAAAAATAATTTATTTTTTGAAAATTTATATTCTGTATTGAATTGAATTTAGCTAATGACAGAAAAGAACAATTAACAGGAGGTTATTCTATATTTCGAGAAAATTACATACGCGTGTACCAAGACAATTTTCAACGAAAATCATTCAAAAATCATTTTCTTGAGAATAACACCTCAAACGCTTTTGCGCGTAGACTATCCTCGTGTCGATTATTCGTGTCTGTCCAGAGTTACGAAATTCACAAGCATACTTGAAAATAAATTTTCAAATTTGATTCTCTCGGAAACGAAGGTTTCGTTAAAAAAATGCTATTCTTTCTTTTCGACTCGTTTTTTCACCTCCTACTCCATTGTGCCGTCTATTCTGAGACATCCTGTATATACATACATTGTACACTGTACACTCTGTGTTACACTTACTCGCGTGTATCTCGTTCTCCTCTAATTGCGAAAGAACAAAGAGTTGCTCAGAGCGGTTATGAATCAAGCAATGACAGGTCTTATCTTTTAGTAGCCTTGAACGACTGCAATTGATAATCCTTGCTCTAATAATCCACGTCACTTACGCTTGTGCGTAAATCTGACTGGTGCGATAAGAGAAAGACGTTTGTACTTGAACGAAGGAAAAGTGCAACTGAAATCGTTTGTTTCGTCGCTTTCGTCGAAACTTGTATCGAGCGGTTCGTAAAAAAAATGAAAATCTTTTTCACGAAGGAAAAGTCACACCACGCGCACGAAAATTCATCGTTGAATAATGATCGATGTTTGTGTTTTACCGTTTTGTCGTCGTCGCGTAATGACGTAAATGCAATAAAGCAGTAGTGCTATAGTAACAACATAGTGTTGATAACAGTGAAGAAGGAAAGCGAGTAAAGATGATGAATCGGTCGTACGATCCTATGGAGAGTGGCGCAACTGTGCCTAAGTACATAGTTGTACTTGTATGTATGGCTGTGTGTACGATGTGTGTCGACCGAACTGTTGACCTCACTGGTCTCCGGATTGCTAATTAGTTGCCTGTTTCAGTCACGTTTCTCGTCCCCGAAACGTGTCGTGCGGTTCGGCTGATGGCTGATAGCGGTCAGGAAATCGGACTTGCGATTTTCCGGCGCGTTCGGAGATAGTAGCAAAGATGCTTCCAATGACGCGTGGTTAAATGGCGCGTGATAGCGCAACACATTGCAACGACGAAATGATACAGGGTGATTCACGTAACTTGCACAGTTGAAATAACTTTTCAATTATGCGTCTAATGAAAAATTGTTTAATACAAAAGTTGTGATGATTTCAAGAGAGGCAAAATGTGGCGTATCAATTTTTTGTGGGTTTCGAAATTTCCATCTTTATTTTTTTTTAGACTATATACTTTTTCCATCATAAATCTGAAGAATAATAAATTCCAAGTAAAAACGTATGAAATCACGTTGATCCCAAGCCTAATGATTACAATAATTTGCGTAGAGCGTTAGGACCATTTTTTGCCATCAATGTGTTCTGGACGTTGATGATCAATCGTAGAATATCTCGAATGGCTCCAGAATTTCTATCATTTCTCAAAAGTACGCGCAATACTGTGTCTGCGTCTGCGTAGAAGCGACGTTATCTTTCTCAGTGACAAAGTAAAAGTAGAAAAGTACTGGAATTGCTCTTAAGAATTGTTTCGAAGGTTCGCCGTTGGAAGTTCCGAAACTTCTGGAAGACTGGAAAGGATGCAAACTACGTGGATGCAAGCTGCGCGTTTGCATCGTAAATGCGTGTCCAAGTTGTCTAAGTTGCCTGCTAACGTGGCTTCGTACTATTGGACCATGAATGAACACTGGTTTCCATTTAGAACGATATTTATAACAACTAAGTAGGTTACCGGCTTCCGCTATTATCACTTTAGATGCGAAACAAGCGCGGTATCTTGCGCACGACACTGAACAAACCGAGTCGTTTCATCGTTTCTCCCCCTTCAGTTTTCGCTCTTTTCCTCTTTCTTCCGTTTCCTCCTTTCCATCCGTACTAATTACGGATAAGAGGATCGCGAGTTAACAAACGACACGTTTGACACGTGGTATAATTATTGGAAAAGGAAAAAGACTAGACTAGACTAGACTGGAAACCGCCAAATTGTTTGTCGAATCGATCGGAAGGGGAATTTGCATTGCGGTCATGGCTGTCGATATCCGCTGTCGATTCCATTGGGCGGCTTCCGGTTACGCAAGACGTTTAGGGTCTCCGCCGAACGGCCAGCGGAAAACGAGACGTGATCGGAATAACATCGGGGATAACAGGAGGATAACACGGCTCTAAGGAAAAAAGAAAATTCAATTTGATATCCCCCCTTTTTCCTTGGCTACTCTTTCAACACGTTTCCGAGAAGATCTCGGAGACGCGAGATCCGAATAAATAAAAACTGATTCGACAAATCCTTTCTTTTCTTCTGTTTCTCTTTCCTCGCCGAGAAAGATCGACCACAGTTTCCCAACAATTCGGGTTTCCAACGACTGAAACGATACTCCGGTTCTTAAGAACCGAAGCAGAGCGAATTTTTTTAAAACGCAGAGGCACGCGGCGCGGAAACTGAAATATGCAATATTGCGAGAAGAGATTGCAAAGAAAAGATAACGTGGAAACAGAGACTGGTGCATGGTATTTGCAGCGTATTCGAAGTCGCTTTGAACGAGGTGCTTGGATGTCCACCAACGGGGATGGTGGTCTCAGGTTCGCCGGTAATTACCATTTAATCCTTGCACGTGTAACTAAAACTGGGTTTCGTTAAGTTTGTCTCGGGACTAACGCGTAACGGACGGTAACAGGTAAAAGAGGGCCGGTTGGTAGGTTAAAGCAAATTGTCAGGGGTGGAAAGCCAGGGAAGCGAAGAGAGAGAGAGAGAGAGAGAGAGAGCTTTAAGGGGCCATAGACCGAACACAATGGAACGCTGCAGTCTTCCAGTTAGCTGTCGCTTGCTCTTCAATTAAGCCGAGTTTCGTCCAGTCTAATTACCTCGGCGTTTACCCGGATACTCGCCTCCGCAACCTAAATGCTATCTCGTGGCTGGAAGATTTGCATTTTTATTAGGTATTAGGCTTGTTTGTGTACCGTCGCGACTGTTAACACCTCTCTAAAGTTGGAATTTCTAAAGTCTCACGGGCGAGCGAACCTCGAAATCGGCCTCGGTACGGTATTGTACACGCGTGTCGATTCACGAAGAGAAAAAAAAAAAGAAAAATTTCCCGCTGTGTCGAAATTCGTCGTCCGCGCGCGTGGAAATTTGTCGATCCGACGCAACGGTGCAGTATCTCTCGCTTTTCATCGCCATTCTTCAATCTTATCGTCGTCGATTTTCGATCCACTGACGACAATACATCGAATGTTTTTTTCTTTTCGTTTTTTCTTTTTTTTTTCTATTTTCAATATTCACACCGGTGACTTTGCCAGTTTTCGCGAAAATTTATTTCGTTATCGCGACGGGAATCTATTGTATTTAGTTGACGACACGACGGAAACGATTTTGAATTTGTCTTTTTGATTGAAATTCGCATTGGTGAGGGTATGTGTACAAATATTAAAAATTTCGTTTAGTTTATATTGATGACAATGAAAAATTGTGGATAATTTCAACTGATACAACTTTGTAAAAAAAAAGAATCACGCAACGATTCACTTGGTCTCATTTTAAAGAGCGAAGTTTCTGCTTTGACAGTCGTAAGTTTGTTTCTTTTGAAGGTTATTTTACATCGCGTAGCGGGTGAAATACAAACGTGTGTGAAAGCATTAAAAATTTCTTTTTCCCTTCTTCCCCTAAAGATTGAAGTTTTTTCTTCGCAATAATTCCCTGAAACTTGTAAAATTTTTTCCATGTTGTTTTATTGAACGTTCATTATTAGGGTCAAATGACAAAAATTCAAGAAATCCCAATATTTTGTCGTCTAATCCTAATGTTCCAAGCTTGACAAAATGGCAAAGAAAAGTCGTAGAGCAAGTTGTAAGAAGTCGTTGTAAAGAAAACATTTTTCTAGCTTTACGGAGAATTTATAGAATTCGACGCGCACGTGTCTACGGTAAAACTAACATCTCGGGACAGGGCGATCCAATAAAATGTGGTAAGCTTAAAAGTAACGTGGCAAGCGAAACGTTAGAAATAACGAATAGAGAAGAGCGCAGATAGTATGTAGGTAAGAAGCTCGGAAAGCTCGGTGGAATTGTCGAAAAGAACTTGGCTTTCTCTCCCCGTGTCTTATCTTCGCTCAAAGAGGAACGACGAAACAGTCAGCAAGGACGCGCAAGCGAACCGGAAACCCGGTCAACGAGGTCAAGTGTCCAGTCGATCAGAATGACCCTCGTTAAAAGACTTTAATTCGAGAAACAGCTTGCTGATACACCAACGAAGAACGCGTTCGAACTGCAGCCCCGTTGAAGCTTCTCCCTCTTTTCTTTCCGTCTAGTGAAAATTTCCAATCTAGTTATTTACGGCACTTCCAATTTACGACACTTCCACGTGGCGAACGCAAGTATGTATTTAGAACTTATGTATTTATAACCGGTAGACTAGAGGAATTTAAAACGGGGGAAGATCCGATCGATTCGTCATCGTTTTACGCGAAATCGAATTTGATACTTTGGCGCTTATGGCTTATTCATGGATGAATAGGACGAAAATTACATCCATGCGCCAGAACCATAAAGTCGTTGTTAACACGCACGCGTTCGCAGTGTTAAATGATTAAGAAACTTTTTTGCCATTTTTCAAGAGAACTACTATTAGGTAGGTGCCTCGAAAAAATTTTATCTTTGTGACGAGTAGAATACAATGCAAAAATTTCCATAAAATCAAAGTTGTAGAATTCATCTATGATAGCCAACAAACGGACAAATTTTTCTTAACTCACCCTGTATACGTACATGTGTAGTACACGCGTAAGTACGCGTCGGCAGTCGAAAGAGCAAGGTCGTCATCTGCTGTTCGTCGACGTGTCGTACCGGTTGACTGCAACGGAGGTAAAAGCGAAAAAGCCACGGGCCACAGGGAAGAAACTCGGTCACGGCTGTCGAAGACGATAGCGTACCGGCGAACCGGCGGACTCCGTGCAGTTGGTATCGCGCGGCAGAATACGCGGTTGAATACCGTAGCATTTCTACAAAAGAGATCGTCGTCAACGCTGTTTGACGCTGTTAACAGGGTTCGCGGGCGATAAAACGCGAGTCTATGCGTCAACTCGAACCAGATGCCTCTGGATGCTCCCTATTCTTCCGCCTTTTCTTCCACTTATCTCTTCGTTCCTTCGTGTCCGTGCTCTCTTCTTTTGAATTGTTTCTCTTCGCGCCAATTGTTCGCCGCGCCGCAGCGTGGCAGTCGGCATTCTAATTACATTGTGTTACATCGAGGAACAGTTGATCTCTTATCAAAGATTTAAAAGTTGATTTTGAATAACTAGGGGCTCCTAATTGAATGAATGTGCTGTTAATTTTTCTAGATTGACTCTAGTTTTTCGGGAAACGTGGTTTCGCAAATACTTTATGTACGTGGTACCCATTGTTTGTCCTTGTTTAATTTGTCCAAAATACGCTTGTTATGCCTGTTAAAATAACACAAAGTCCGTGATATTTTTTCTTTCTTTCGCAACGGTGTTTGCCACAAATATAACAGAGAACATTAGGATTATTTACACACTGTTTTCGTAAAATACTCATTTCCGCGGTAAAACATGCTCGTATATTTACTGAAACGAGGCCGTTAAACTAACACTAATAAAACAAGTTCTCGTTATTTCTTCAGAGGAGGGTAGTTGATAAGGAATTGAATGTAACTCTTTCAAGTAATTTTAAGTAATTTAATTAGAATTGAAGAATAGGTCAAATTTTTTGGATCTTAGGATTAGCAGGAAGGTTGGACAGATTTAGATCATTACGAATCATTCGCTTAATGGCAAAAATTTTGATTCTCTGAGCGTCTGTATTTTTTGCCACAAAAGGATAGTGAATTCTGAAAAGAGGGAATTACGCAATTGCCCACACGATGGAAAAACGTCGTACAAAATAATAATAATAAGACGATATATTATTAAATAAAATTTTCGTTGTTATTTACAAAAAGATGTCTGCCAGTTTATAGCCAAAAATGCCAGGGATTCTTATGGGACGACCGAATAATGCGAAAACTTGGTCCAAAATTATATTGGTGGAAAGGGAAAGCAAGTTGGATGGCTGGAAGAGAGTCTGGTCGAAGAAACCTACTTAAAACGAAAGATTCGTTATATCCGTGATATATTAGTATTGTCAAGACGCGCCGCGTTGTGCACTCGTGTGTCAGTTACCTTAATGATGTGACGCAACGTTTGTCAGCCACGTAGCTGCGAAACGTTTGATTCTCCAGCGGAAAAGATAGTGATTACTATGTGAAACTCGACTGAGGAGAGAGTCGGCTCAATGCTGCTGCCTACCGTCTCTCCTGGCTCTCCAAGCCTCTCCGTCGAAATTTTTACTTCTTGTCCAAGTTTCTTTGACAACTCGACCAAACGCGGAGCCTTTGTTGCGGAGTTGCGCCGAGTTTCTGCCACCTAATTGTAATCGAACGCACCTTCTTTTCCGAAAGAGGAACGGGCTCGCTCCTTTGTGACGTTCGAAATCCCTCGACTTTGAGTTTCGAGAATGCATCGATATCCGAGGGCGCTCTGTCGTCGATTTAATAATCCCAATTTTTACGCGTCGGAGCTGCCGCCTCAAAAATGTGTCTGTTTTTAATCTCTTTTTCGAAGAGAATTCGCTGACGAAAATACACGTGTTCAAAGAAGAGAATCAAAATCGTTCCAAAAACCGTTCGTTACTATTGGAGAATTATCGAGAGTTTTCGAGAGATCAATATCATTTCCAAATGTCTAAAACGTATGATACGCGCTTTGTAGACTCCTTGACATAAATCGAACCGAAGGAAAGACCTAGCTAGGATCGACCTAAAAATACCTCCGCCGGATGACATTCCACGATATATTATCTTCCTTAAATGGCAGTGCAACTGATGTAGCCGTGTTCAACCGGTTCCCAGAGTAAAATGAAAGGTTCGGGAAACAATGCCGCAGATATCGTTTATTTAGTCAATTTATAGTCGATGCCCGTATACGCGCTAAAGAGCTCAGTTCTATTTTCTTCGTCTTTTACATTTTCGTCATTTACAACATGACGTATAAATTAAAAACGTTCTTCACGATCTTCTCTGTCTCCGTCTCCTCAGGAAGTAACGTAACGATTTTCGTTCTTCTTCGTCGTTGTTAGAGTCGTTGCTATGAATATTAGAACACGTTGAAATTGGCTTTTAAACGTTTAAAATTGCGCTTTACTGTTTCAGCAAAATTATCTCATGAAATTTGGATATCTACCGCAGACGGATCTAGAAACCGGAAACCTTAGGACGGACGATCAGCTTACGGACGCCATTGCAAATTTACAGGTGAGTGAAATGAAATATTGATGGTTTAGCTATTGGGATGCGCGCGTGTCGAATACGAAATAAATACGTGACGATTCCAAACTGTACGCGCATTAAAAAAACAGTAACTTTAGAAATTTTATCTACTTTCGTGCTATCGCTCTATTTCTTGTATTATTACGTGACTCCATTTGTAAATTGTAATAATCGCTCATGTTCTACCTATCGTGACTCTCCCTGCGCATTAATCCGCGGCTAGTTATCGGCGCTCGGCATTAATTCGGCGAAATAAATTTGTATTTGTTAATTCGGGGAAATGCAAATCCTTTGGAACTTTGGCCTCGTTAGTTAGGCAAGTTCAAGCTGCGTGAAATACAATCACGTTAGATTGCTAAAACTGTGTTTCTGTCTCGTTTGAAAAATCCTACCGATCGATCTGTTGGAACAATGTATCTTTAGTGAATGCAAAAAAGGGAGGGAAAGGGAGGAAAAAAAAAAAGTAAAAAAGAAGGAGAAGAGAGGAAAAAAAAGGACGTTAATGCACGACAATTGGAAAAGGGTGGAGGGGGAGGGGGGACGCGTTGTTCGGCTGGCAAGGATTTACATGAAAATCGAGCTCGTTAAAAGCAAACGCACATAGACGATCGCCGAAAGCGATATTCTCTGTTGCCTCCTCCTCCGTACAAACCGCCATCCAGATATCAAGTTTTAATTTACTCTTTTACTTTCTATAATTTGTCTTCGCGCGATAGAACCGCAGGGAAAAATTCTCGTTGATACGTTCGAGATAGGATCGAACGGTAAATTTGTTCGTTTAAATTGTAACGTGTTTCCAATATCTATCTGACGTTGGTTCGATAGATAAAATAGATGGAATCATATAGGAAATGCGACTATTTTATTGAAATTTTAGTGAAATATAAGATGACAAAATTAAACGATATTTTTTTTACGTATGATCAAATGACTTGTAATGAAAAGTTCTCACGGAATTTTTACGTTGAAAAGAATTTTTACGTTGTAGAAAGAGAAACGAGGAGAGGATAGTGATCTTATCATAAGTAAAAATAACGCGTTCCCTCGTTCGAAAGTTTTCCCAGCGGAGAATTGCAAGTCAAGGAGAATAGTCGAGTTATCTCGTCTTGTTGAACTACGGGGAAGGAAGTTTCTTTTACGGCGCCATGCCGTATGTATCGTTGCATTCGATAATATAATCTTTTCTAGGAATACAAACACTTGCCTCAAACTCGTCTTTTTACAATGTTGACACATTTTTGATTTTGCTTTGTTATATTTAGGAAAATTACAAGTGCGCTGTAACCGTGTTTAAAAATCGACTTTTTACGTAAAATTTTTCAAAGATCGAAGATATTTCGAAGACACTCGCTTCCAATTGTAAATCCACAAAATTAGTTTTAGAAATTTACGTTTAAACATATGAACATATTACGTTTGAAATAAATTTTTGACAAAGTATTTACTTTTGCACTGCTGCTGCTTCGAAATTCCGAAGAATTCAAAGTAGAAATTAACGAGTTTCGACGATTTGTAACGTTGGTGAGTAACATAACTGTTAAACGATAACCCATTCTTTTATCGAAGAGTTCACGATCTCGCGAATAGTTTGATTAGTCGAGATGCGCATGTAAACCGATACAACGCCTTTATTTTGAACCTGCACTTTATTTTCACAATTACCCTACCAATGTGATAGTGATATAGCGATTCAAAGCGTTTGGGAAAAAATTAGAACGTGTTTGAAATTCCTCTTCCTTATAAGAAGGAACGATGCACGTCAAGGTAACTTTGTAGAATCCAATGAGACAAAACGAAACGATGGAAGAGCCATACGTTTTTATTTTATCGAGTTTTATCGTGGGAAAGTGACATCGATTTCATAGATATACCTATAAGTTACGAGCAAATTAATTTCCTATGCTACGTTAAGTGTCTATTATCTCCTATGATTCTCTTTTGTTAATCTAGAGACTTGTTAATCTAGTAATCAAAGTTTTTCTTGAAATCTCTTCCATCTCGTCAGCATCGATCAAAAATCGATGTTACTTTCTCGCTAAACCGAGCTCGCGTATATCCCTTTCTTTTCTTTACCTTTTATTCCCCTAGTTTATTGTTTACTGCAATTTTTTAATTATTTTATCCGAATATAAATATTAAAACTAAACTACTTTATCCGTCAGAGATTCAGTGGCATTCCTGTAACTGGCACTATCGACGAAGACACGATGAGGTTAATGAGACTTCCGCGGTGCGGACTTCCGGATAAAATGGACAAAATGGATCCCAGATATGCCAGAATCAGGCATAAACGATTCACGATCCATGGACAACACTGGTTACATCGGAATCTTACTTGGAGGTAAGAGACAGATCGATATTTCGATGATTGCACCCATTTCGGTCCGGCGTGTTTTTCACTCGTTGCCGGGCTAGAGAGAGGGCACGAACTAATTGTAATTTTCGAACGAGTCCCCGTAACTAGATGTTGTTGACGCGTCAGTCGCTGTGTAAGTGAAAAGTAGACGCGTCAGCGGAAACCATCCCGACATAATGATTCTGTGCACGCGTGACAATTATTCGTTGAAAAAGCAGGACGTTTGGCCCGCTAATTGTCATTCGTGTTACGCGGCCCTCGAGAGATTCTCTGCGAATAAAATTTTCTGCGAACGCGTCGCTAACTGCACGGAAATGCCATTGACATTGTTGGTCTCTGGCCAACGAAGACCAACAGCGAATTTCTGCCTGCGAGTTTGTCCGCTCGTTCGACCAGTTGAAAATATCACGTAGACGTTGGAGAATAAAGAATGGAAAATAGAGACTCTGCGCGTAATAACACAGTTGCATAAAAACGGTTCAATGGTTTGTAACACCGTTAACAAAATTTGCCAAGCCCGCTTTCTCTTCAATTTTTCTATTTCTAGTCTCTGTTTTTTACCTTTACTTCTGACGTACGTGTAAATCAACCGACACTTATGCAGTCGAATCGGACACGCAGTTCAACGAAATAATTTTACGAAAATTTGCTCGACTACAGTACAAATGCGGTACACGAAATAACCAAAATTTTCCAAGAAAACGAACGTGTCAAGTAAAACGTTAAAAACGAATTTAATTAATTAAAAGTCGAATTCTATGAGAAAAAAATGTGCTCAAAACGATTGATTAACGAAGCGTTAAATTAAAGTTATCGATTCGAGTTAAAATGCAAAAGAAATGTTGCCAGGCACGTTAACTGAAAAGAAACACACAGGATTTCAAATCGAGTTACTTGCTGTGCCGACAAATGAACGTGTCAGACGAACACGAACGAGTCCTGTTATTCAATCGGACGAAGGAGAAAGAGTAAAAAAGTTTAATTGAAAGGAGAGGCAAGTTGAGCGTTGTTAATTTAATTATCTTGAACTCGTTACTGTCCTGCTGCTTCAACAGAGTAGGAAGTTTTACATTTACGAGGATGTAAAGTGTAAAATGTAAAGGTTATTTTTCAATTTACCAATTTGATTTGATAAGAAATTTATAGACTGATAGATTACAACGCCCTTTAATATTGAATGCAAAATACCAAATAATTGAAACAGTTGATATTGTAGATCTCTAACGCATGGATTACCCAAAGTCGGTAGCGTTGTCTGCGTCGGTAATAATTACGTCGGTAGGCGACTTCTACGATACCGATTATGAGTGTCACGTTAGGTAACGCCCCCTAACAGCTATATTCGTACGACATGATGATAGGTATTAAAAAAATAAAGACGAGTTGGCAACTTGCAACGACCAACTAGATAGATGGGCTGCGTGGCACCGCGCCATTCTATAAATTTCTTCCACTGCTATAAAAGCTCGTTCTACGAAATACAAGTAATAGTTATCATCGTTCTAGTAGCGAGTAAATTTGTGCATTGTCCGGTTTAATAATTGAGGTGTGATGTAAATAATAGGAAGTTCGTTAGTATTTAGGAGTTCTAATTAGCAAGAGCAAGGGACGAGGCATCGTTTGGCTCTAATTGCGTGCCGTAACGACCAAGGCCAGCCGCATGGTCGCACGAAAATTTCGCAGTAATTCCGCCAGGATGTCGAGAATTTAAGGTCCTCGCCTTCACTCCCGTCGGAAGAAGGAAGGGTGATAATCAACGCTTGTCAATAAAACGACGCAGTGAAATGATTAGACTCGTTAGACGATCCTACAAACGGCATTCCAATGATTCGCTTCGAGTGCTTCGTTTTCAGCTTTCGTTTCTAGTCCCCTCCGTTAGTATTTTTTCCTTTTCCTTTTTTTTTTTTTAAGCACCGAATGAAAAGAGAAAAAGAGAACTGAACAAATTATACTCGCAAATTATACTTAGCAAATTATCAAATACTAATCGAGACGAACAAATAGAAAAAGTGGAGATGAAAGATACTTTCATATTTTTCAAACTTGCTATTATTTGCAAGCTTGCTCGCTTTGACAAACAAACTTTTTCAAAGCGTAATTATTCCCGTGATAATGAGAGTTGAAAAACTTTGTCGAGTGACGCGCTTCTTCTTCCCCGACAAGTATAACGAGTGATAAAAGATCGATAAATCGTGGCTATCCTTGCCATTTCTCGAAAGGGGGAATGTAGTTATGGCGAAAAGTGTTTGAACTTCCTTTCGATTAAAGCTCTCTCCGTAAACGCTGATAGGTTAATTTAATGACTCTCTCGATTTCCATGACGCGACGAAGTTACGATCAAAGAAACGAGGATTTCTGATTGAATTCCTTTGCCATTACGGCGGGGGGAGAGGCGATCGAACGATTGCCTCGTTAGGTTAATGGACACATTAAATATTAACGCAATATTCAGAAATAATTTCCGAATAATCGTATCTGGACGCCATCGGGATGAGACTCGATTAATCAATTCCGTATTTTAACATGGCTATCTGATATCTTGTCAGTGGAATTTTTCTCGCTTCACCTTTAGGCGAGCGACGTTAATAATGATGATAGTAATGGAGATTACCTAAACGTGCATTTTTACGTGCACATAATTTCAATTCTCTGTCGTATATCGGCATCAGATATTCTTCGCCTTTGTTACATCGTCATTTATTTGTGTCGTCAAATGTCAAAGAATACGTGGTAATTTAACTTGCATAAAATACTTTTTCTCCGGGTTTTTGACACCGAATGACTAATTGTTCGGAAAAACAAAACGTACGAGAGAAAGGAGATTGACCATCGAAAGAGCAATATATTTGTATAAAAATACTGAAATGTCGATATTGAAACAAATCTGGAGGTTGATCACACGCTTGAAACAAGAAACTTTAGGATGAAACCGATCGGTGTCCGAAACCTAAGCCCCGTTCGACCGCAAAATTCTGAAAACCTTGGTTCCCTTCTTCAATTTCGAGCGAAAGTATTATAAAACTGCACTTGTACCCCAGTACGATTCGTCTCACTGAAAGGCCCAAAAGCAACTGTTTTGACTAGGAAATGAAGACGATTTTTTTTGCCATAAAATTTTATTCATATGCAAACATTTGAATCGATACAAAACAAATTACAGGCGCGATCGGCTCCTACTCGAGATCTACCCCACGCCCCCTCACGTGACCCAAATTAACCAATCGCTAATTTTCGTTGCATCAGCGTTGCACCTAAAGAGAGCCGATTTTCTGGGTTACCCCCGCTAAAATCACTTTCAGTGATAATATGTACAATAATCTTTTCGAAAAATACCTAAAGACCCAACGTATAAAAAATTACGTACGTATTATTTTGCTTTACGATTACAAACTTGTTATATTTCGCTATACATAAACCTTCGTCGAGATGTAAGCATCTAAATTTGACGCGTGCCGCAGTGTAACATGGCGCAATGATTGCGGCGAACGAAACGCGGTGTGCATCGGATAAGGCTAATGCGTCGACGGTACACACGTATGCACACCTTGGAACAAATACGATATATACACTGCATCCATTCAGCAGTTTCGAAAACTCGTCGACGACCTTATTCCCTGTAATGGAAGATTTCTTCGAAACTTGAATTGTAAAATGTTGGAACTATGATGTGGTATCAGCAAAACATGGATAAGACATGGATAAGCAGTTAGAAAAATACTCTTTAGGCTTGAGAAAAGTCAATCCTCCTCCCGGGCCCAAGGAGAAAATCGATAGGACATCTTGTCTCGCATCTCGTTTCTCGCATTGTCTGTCGTCCATCGTGAGATAGATGTACTATCGATCCTGCGTCTCTCCGGAATCTCGATAGTCCTTAATCTTTATCCAGATAGTACAACGCTTTATCCTGGAGAACGAACGTTGCTACGCGAAGCAACGATATTGCGTCGTTTGTCGAAAACAAATAGAAAGCTCTTGTTGCTTGTGGTTAAAATTCTAAAAGGAAACTTCCAAATGGTACACAGGGTGAATAGAAAAGAGAGAACGTGAAAAAAAAGTCCTGATAAACGTCGAAAAATTAATAGTGTCAAAGTTATAAACGATTTTTTTTATGGTTATGAGTTGCCACGGTTAGATTTATTGCTTTGGTTCGTCTTTCGACGTAATTTTCTCACAATTCTTACTCTATGGGATTGAGGTTAGAACTTTGTGGTGAATGTGGTAATTCACATGCATACATGGAGTGTTGTATAGTAACCATTCTTTAGCAATTTTAGCTGAATGTTTCGAATCGTTGTCCTGTTGAAAGTAATAATTTCCTGGCAAATTTGGTTCGTCTGTCTTTCAAGTTCCTTCGAAATTTTGATGAATATTTCACCTTATCTGAAATTCCATCGATAAAAATAAGACTTGCCAGTCCACTTGTTGCCACGCAGCCCAGGACCATCACCATCATCCTCCACCATATTTCACTGCAGGTCGTAGGTTTTTTTAGATTTAATTCTACATTTTTTGCCCTTCGTACAGTTTTACGACCACTGCTACCAAAAATGTTAAAATTTATTTTCATCGGAGAACAATACTGTACTCCCGAAAGAATTATCCTTGTTAATAAATCCTTTCGCATATTTTAACTGTGAAATTTTATTCTTTTTACCAATGAATGGTTTTTCCCTTGGAACTCGTACGTTTAAACCGTGCGTTTTCTCAGTGATTTATTCTGGATGCACTTTGTTCAACTGTGTTACTATCATTGGCGTCAGTTCCGGTCCGGGATTAGAGGGATCTTTTTGAACGTGGAATTAGGGTCTTTTCTCCTTTCTCCTTTAATATATTTGGTCGTTCAATATGTGGTTTATTCGCAATATTTCCTTCATCTTTATATTACGAACTCTGACGATATAATAAATTGTACGTGTGCTTCTATTTGTAAGTTTCCTTTACAGATTTTTCTTCCTTGTATCATTTTAATTGATTAATTCTCTCTCTGCCTTCTTCCGTTTCCGATTTTTTGCGATTCACTTTACGAGCACCTGATTTTTCAGAAGAATTAGAGGAGATAGTAATCGTAACAAAATCATCCTACCTCAAACGCGTGTTGTTCGATCTTCACGAAATTAATACACGAAATCCTCACACGTCATCGTACACATAGAAACGTAAAAATATCTATTATCCTGAAAATATTCCGCGTCCATTTTCATTCCGAGTATATCACGTTTCAACTATTTTCGTGGGCTACCACGAAACCTCGTTCAATTACCGTAGCTCGAATAACATAATGCTGATCGAATACGGATCGAATCGGCGAATTTGTGTACCTACATTTTTCGGCGAACGTGCGTTTCGGCTGCGATTTTCCCGGAAAAGGTGTTGTCGAAAGGACAACAGCGGTGGGAAGGAACAAGTCCCGATCGACAGAAAAGCGTACGTGGGCGTTTGGAAAATTTGGAACAGCGTCAGTGTATCCTCGCGGGCGAATAAATCGCGAACAAATCGAAAGACAATAAGGCACTACGACAGCCAGCGGACCGACGACAATTCCTTTGTTGAGAATCATGGAGATCGCCGATGGTACAATAGCGGCCAATCACTTGTCCCGATCGAGAGAGACGATCCCGTGTCCTGGACACGAGATCACTTCGCACCGCGTCCTGGGGTGGCCGACTCTCTTCGATTCTCGTGCGCTCCTCTCCTCTCGCTTAATTGCCAGAAACAATGGAATTATTGTGCCGAGGCTGGAATAAAAGGGACAGAGGGGGGGCGAAGGGGGAGGGGAGGGGCATCAACTGCGGGAAACGGAGAGACAGACAGTCGAGAGAGAGAGAGAGGGGGCAATTCGTCGAGGAACTGGACGGCGAAATTAGGGTCGTGTCCATTTTCATCCTCGTTTCGTACGATCCCCGTCGAGAGGATCGTATCAGTGCCACGTTCGTTGCACGTTACGTAACACCATGATCGCATTTTGATCATTGTTAGACACCCAGACACTGGGTAACTGGTGTGTTATCCTCTCGGGGCCAACCTACCGATTCTGCTATTTATTTCATTCCCAGCTGACCGCTGGTAACCGTTTCTACTGTGTACGCACGCTGGATCAGACAAGCGTTTATTTCTAGATTCGATCGCTTAGCGAATCAGTAATCGTCATCGATTATTATTTATGAATTGTTTTTTGTGACGAGCTACGTAAAACAACAATGTGACAAATGGTGTAGAAATCTTTGTGAAATCTTTCGGCATACCTGTGTGATCCATGGTCACTGTAATTCGATTTATTTTCCAAAAATATTAATTTATTAAATAGTTTAGTTTGTTAAATGGTCTTGCTCGGGAAAGAATAATTCAATTATCTCACGACTGAATGAGCAACTACAACCGCGGACTCGTTTCTTACAAAAGTGGATAATCGAAATGACTGATATCACTGCGTTCAAAGATGAATTCGTTTTTGTTAACTTTCTAATTTTACGATCGCGCTTTTTGTAACGACAATTCCCTTATTTTTCACGGTTACATGGCCAAACAGAATTAACTGCCGACAAAATTTTTTTTACTACGTGAAATGTCGTTAAAAAACGTATATACAGCGCAGAACGTGGAGAACTGTTTTTTCCCGTAATACAACGATATCGATGTAAATAACTTGTTTTTACAATGATTGTCGCGTACACACGGTTTCCACGCGTTCACGGCTTGTCCGAGAAGTAGATTATACTTGACATTTTCCGGAAAACCAGTGCCACGTCTGTCACATGGCTTTCAACGGTGCTCGAGCAGCGAGAGAAAATATGAAACTCATTGGGCAGGTGGTTTCGATCAGGCTCTTCGCTTTGACGAGTTAATTTTTAATCAGCGCTTTGCGCGATGTCGAGGGCGTGCTTTCGAATACGCGTTCTTCCATGGTCAACTGGGATGCTTTTCGATTAGAAAAAAGGAAAGAAAAAGAACGAAACGTATCGTTAATCGATGCGTTGATTCTTCTACTCTTTATTACGATTAGTGTCTTGAAAGAAATTGTTCTGAATGAAATCATTTGAATTGAAGAATAAATTTATCTCTTCAGGTGCAACGCTAATGCAACGAAAATTAGCAATTGGTTGATTTGGGTCACGTGATTCGTGAGAGAGCGTGGGGTAGACTACAAGTAGGAGTGGCGTTGTCTGGTACTCACATTGTTGAATGTGAGGTTTGTTTGATATTCGTTTTATTTATCCGGTGTAGTTGCCCTTTTAAGTCAATTCAAATAATAAATGGGGAAAAAATGAATTTTCGGTCGGTATGGTAGAATCGCGACAAACTTAAAGTTTTAACTGGAACTGGGTGAACGCGAATATTGTAATGCTTATTACTTTACGTCGGGTAGGTTATTAAAGTAAGAAAAAAGGAAATTTAAATTTAAATAATAAAGTTGCCTCGAGTTGATACGAAGAATCGGGCAGCGACGTAAAGAGATCCTTAAATGAAAGCAAAGTGAAGATGCCGTAATGGGGGCATGCCGTTTAAAGAGTTTGGATTAACAGCGACGTAGTTTGCGATCGTTTCCGGTATAATTGCGCGACCAGCGATCTGCAACGAGCTGCTTTAAACGGGCGCTGCTCTCGTTTATACTCTTTGCAGTTTTAATTATTCATTTCGGTTGATAACGAGCCCTGCAAGGGTTCATTGTCCATCTAACGCCCATTCAGTTTCGTTTAACCTGGCAAATTCTTTCCCCTCTTTTCGGTGGTTTCCACTGTTCTCCGTACGTCTGGACGCACTTTAGGATTATCGAATCGAGCGGAGAGTATCGAGCTCTCCTTCGCTCTCCTCGTCCGACGTCGAAAGAGTGTAATTAAAAACTTGTGCTTTACAGAATTGGAGCAAGACAAGACCTTCCACTCGGTTCCACTTCTTGACGTAAAAATTCTCCGTCTTTCGCGTTGCGCTTATACATGTCCTTTCCTGATTTGCGCTTTGATCACTCGTAGCGTGACGAATCCCTCCCTCCCTGTCAACTTGGATGCAGCACGCCTCTCGAATCTCGAAGATCTCTCGAGTTACGTTGAAACGAATCTAGAAAATTGGCTGGCGAGGAGAGTGAATTTGCACGGGACGAAAATGCTTGAAAATAATCGAGCGTTTAAATGGAGAATGCGACGCGACGCGACGCTGGAAGCTACAACGTACGAATCTAGATTGTCTGACTTTCCGGAGGAGAACACCGTGTCGAGACGCGATAAATTCGCGCTGTTCCTTCCACTCCTTTGTCGTTCGTTCGTTCGTTCGTTCGTTCGTTCGTTGTCCAGGCTTGCAGGCCATTTCGAACGTCGCTTCCTTACCCGCTGGTGTATTAATTTTGTTTCGTAACTGGCAGGAAAACCGGAAGGCTTCCTTCCCGGCCTCGTTTCAAACGAGACGACCGTCGCCTCCATCCGGAAAATGAATTTCTACGCGCAACGAGATCAATCAAGATGAAAATTATTCGTTCCACCGCTTCGTCTTTCGTGGTGTATAACGTTATCGTCGCGTCGACGTCGCTGCCTTTTGTGCCTCCACGACGACGCGACGGGAGCGAATGGGACGTTAACGACAACTTACGCTACCCTTGGCGTTAGTTTTCATTCGCTAAAGTGTTACTTACGTACGTATATATACCTGCATGTATCGGGCGAGTCACGTAAGACTGGAAGGCTGAAATGTCTTCGAAAAATTAATTAATCGTATCGAAAAATGTTTGAGGTGAAAAGTCGAACGATTTCGCGAGTGGCGTCGATTAACATATCATTATCATCTTTTAATATTAACGCATAGAGGGCGTTTCAAGTCGTATATTTTTTTAATACACTGTCGTTTACTATAAAAAAAATTATTTATGACAAAAAGTCAGATTTAATCTCTTTTTTTATAGAAAATGATGCTTAAAAAGACAAGCTTGATCTTCGAACAGCTTCTAAGCACCAACGTTAAAAAATAATTTAACTTTTGCCCAAAACATTTTTGAATGTAATTAATTGTTCAGAAAATATTTCAGCTTCTCACCCGGTACATGAACGAACTATAAAGAACAAATAGGCGATGCTGTTTATAAATTTTAGTAGATAACAAAACAAAGTTTCTCTTACAAATAGAGATTTACGTTATCAGCGATCGTATCAAAGGCAGCAAATGCGTAATATATATTATAATTCAGCAACTATCGACAAAAGTTTTAACGAAAATTTCGATGAAATTGCTGGGCAAGGTCGGGCAAAAGACGAAGGGGGAAATTCTTGGAGAAATTCGCAGTGAATCGAGCGTCACCTTAATTAATCTAACTTTATTCCACTTAGTCTTTTTCTTGTCGGCCCTTTATCAGAAGAGCCGACCTACATTGCATCCTCGGTGCAATTGCAACAGAAGCCACGTTGTACAAAGCTACAGTGGCTCTTTCAAAACCTTTAACCTACACCTGGTCTCTCCTCGAGTGTTCTCGAACTAGGAACCACGAACATAATGCAACACGGTGTATCGTTGCACAGATCTAGTGGCTGCAACGTGTAAGTAGGTACTCTCGTTGCATTTGCCTCTTCCTCTTAATTACGTTACAGCTAGATGCGCACTTATCGTCCACCGGAACCTTCCAGAATTCCATTCGACGCTGTTTCTTTTTTCGCAGCAGACGACGATCCCTCGTTATCATTTCGGTTCGAGAAATTTTTTAACGTCGTCTCTATCGACGACAAAGTCAAAATTACAAGAAGGCAAGAATTAGAGAAGGAGAGTAAAGTACTTGCGTTCGCAAATTCGTGAAACGAGAGCATATGCGTTTCGATCGGTTCCAACAATCTTTAAAGGGACAAATATCAACGAGGAATCGCGTTTCTTGCAACTGTTGGAAAAAACAACGTTGAGCACAGAAAAATTCTCTAAATTTCGACGGTGAAAGAGTGCTTTTGATGTTTCGCGTTGATCGGCGAAGCATAGAGAATGCAGTAGCTAAATTGTAGTAGTAAATTTTCAATTCGAAACTTGATTGGCGAGTGTCAATCGACCCGACGCGGCGCGACGCGCCGCGCTGCGCCGTCGTAACTAATCGGAGGCGTGAAATAACGCTCATATCCGATCCGATTTTCGAACAAAGTTTAACTTTCGTTTTCAAACTTCAAATTAATTGTCCTCTCGCTCTTGGCTCTCGATAAGATAATAAGTAAGAATGGGGGGAAAATTTACTGCTACAGTTGGCACGTTTGTCCAACGATAAGACGCGCAAACTAGATGTAGACGAAGAAATTTTTAATCGCAGAATCAAGAACAATGCCTGTCAATGGTATCTCGAATTATTTGCAACAAATTGAAACGTGTTTAATACCTATCACTACAGATATTTTATTTATAAATCTAGCAAAATAACTCAACGAATAGATAGACACGAGACACGTTTGTTTGAAATGTCGTTTACGTGAAATGTCCTCCACCGCTGTGACGTATTATGAGAAAAATTTCAACGTTTCCTTCGGATAAACGATAAAACGAAAGGAAACCGGTGTAAGATTTTATCACGAGATAAAAGTACCTCCGGAAAGTCGTTTCCAGAAGTTGAAGTCTTGTCAGATTAGAAATATTCTTTGGTTCTTCAATTCTTGCTATCATTGAATAGCAAGAATTCTCTTGGATTTTCACGGTTTCTCACTGTTGAGCGTTCGCGTTTACACGAACGTTTCCTCTTCTCATTGTTGCTGTTATTAAATTATTGCAACGTAGATACATAAATCGAGGCGTAGATTCTTGGTAAAGCGGTCGAAAAAACGTGTATTGTATTTTAGAAAACAGAATGACGTGGCCCGATCGAGGCGATGTACGTGCATAGACGCGTGAATGGACGAGGCACGGCCCGGGTGTAGGTTTTTTAAAATTAGTGGAACAAGACCGATGAATGTCGTATGCGTGAGGCGTAAGGTACAGGACGTAAGGTAAAAAAAATCGCGGCAGCTTTTAATTGCTGCGTGTCGTGGCTCGCATATGGTCGACGCCCGGTTTCGTTTCCTTTTGATAAGGAACAATTATTGGCGATAGTCAGAGAGACGCCCCTCGTGGAACGCCCGCTCAAATATACCGGGTGTCTCGAGTGGTCGACGTGTACCATCGAACAGGAAACAATAGGCTCTCTTATTCGCCCCTGCTGCGCTGGCTTGCGGTTCTTTGTGCCAAAAACGGGCTAAATGCACCATTGCACCCGACCTTACGCACACCTACAAAGAGAAGGATAGCGTCGACCTTTTCCCTTTCCCTCACCCTCACCCTTTTCCCATTCCCTTTCACTCTCCCCTTCCCTTCCCTTCCCTTCCCCTCCCGCTCTTCTGCCTCTGCTCCCTTGCAGTGATTTCCTTGATTTAATTTGTCGCGCACGAAGAAACGTGTCGGCTGGCCGACTAATTAAATTTCCAAAATCCTAGACCTGCGCCTAGAATTTCGAATCAGTCGCAAATATGAACGATCGATCGGTCGTTCCACTCTGTGAAAGTTCGCAATCATTCATTTTCGATGAAAACTAGAAATGAAATACAAAATTTTGCTTGCAGTTTTAATTCTTGATGTACGAGTATTTCCAGATATTTGCACAGATATAAACAGATTATAAACGCAGATGTTTGTCGCGTGAAGCGTTTGAATGTCGATAATACCGGAGATAAATTAGAAATATACCGAGCATTTTGAATATTTAATTCGTTACAGTGGATCGTTGAGTAGTAGAAGTAATCAACATTTGATTACGTATTTTGGTAAATTTTGGAAAACAAAATTGTTGTTACAACAACAACAAAAGTTGAACGAGTAACGACCGCGTCGAGGAATATTCTTTCAAAATCTTGAATCTTGCGATCGTCGCACTGTGTGAATACGGGCGCGCATGCGCAAAGCGCCCCCTGCCCCCACCGTTGGCAGCACAGCCGGTACAGCGGCAGCGTAGAAACGGTTTGGCCTCTGGCTTCGCCTCAGTATTCCGCCGCGTCCTGTTTCGCGAATATTATGCTCACATTCCCGTTTCCTATTCACATGCCTCGTTTTACTTCGGTGGTAGCAGTTCTCTCGCACCGTCAAGTTTGTGAATCGAGCTTCCAGCACAATGGATCGACGTCGAATCGTTCGACTTTGCACGGCAAGTTTCTTTTACATTTGAATTTATAGTACTTCACCGTTTAAGCGCTGTTTTCAAACGCTCGTCGTACGGTTCCGCAAGTTTTCCTAGTTTTAACAGTTTTCTGGCAGATCGAACGACGCGAGCATTAAATTAAAAGAAAAGGCAGGCGTGAATTTGTTTATCCTTGAATATTCGCTCGATACGAGGAGTGATATTTTCGAAATAAATTACTTACGTGATTCGGTGTTCGATCAACGCGAGAGGTTATATTGCCCCCTCTTCGACGATTGGTCGGTTAATCGTCTTAGCTAACGTATCGAAACATTCGAGAAAGCTCTATTGTTTTCCTTGTTAATTTCGAAACTTTGATCCGTTTCTTTTGAATATATTTCGTAATGACTAATGTAATTTTGTGCAAGTGACTAAACTCACTTGACTAATATAATTTTTTTTAAGCTACGTACCTACATATGTCAGCAGCGAATTGGTAGCAAATAATATTGCTTAATTAACGATTAACTTTTAGTTATTCCCGCAATTTAAATCTGAGTGAAATTCAGGCATAAACAAATTATACCAGGATAAAGTACTTGTACAACATTTGAAATCGAGATTATTTAACTTGTCTTTACCAAACGATACATCGATTTAACATTAATTAAACTGATACGTATGGCTGTATAAGAATGTAAGAATGTCATTGATATTAAGAAAGGTACATGTATATTAAGAAAGGTAACTATACTGCGGATATTTTTAAACGTTTATAGCGAATCGTACAAAATGTGCACGATATAAAAGTATCAAAAGTATACTTTCTACGATATTTACTACGTACAAACAATTTTCAACCGTGCTTCTATTTTTTTTTTTTTTTTTTAATTGGCTCCTAAAAATACAAGTTTGCTTGAAAACCCGTGGTCTGCTTGTAACAGTTAAAATGTCTGCTAAATTGTATTACGTACGCGAAAGTTCACGTAGTAAGAACAGAGTTTGCGAAAAATCCTGCGTACGTGTGCAGTCGAAAAGTTGAGAACGTACTCGGGGGAAAAAGCATCGAGAAAGGTTTCCCCCCGAGTATCGAGTAGTTTCGAATTTGTCGGCGACGCGACAGAAAAGATCGATGGATCATGGAAAACGAAATATGTTGGACGACTTTCGTCCCTTTGCCACGATCGGCAACGATCCACTCGAGCGAAATTGCTTTCTCTTCCCGAGTCTTTAAAAGAGGGTTGAAGCTACGAGTCGAGCCTCGATTCGCATTTCCGTAACTTGCATGTCGTGAAATTCTTCCACCGCCGCTGGTGTAATCTTTTCACGGCGATTTAACAACAGATCGATAGTTGATCGCAGGTGAACGTGGATGTCGTCGTTGCGCGTAACTGCAAATCGAAGATTCAAAGGTACAAAATACACGCGAAAGGAAGGTAGTCGGCGTATGAAAAGATCGGAAACCGTATCTGGTCGTTTGCCACACAAGCTCGAACACAGCTTCGTTTCAGTTGGATTTCGTGACGCTATCCGTAGTTTTATCCGTTTCCCCGGAAGACTTTTCTTTCTGGCTTTTCCCCAGGGTCGAATAAAAATGTCCATCGAGAGTGTTACTCGCTCTTCTCGCTTTTATATCCTCTAACTGGCACGTATATACGCGCAATACTCCCGTGTATAAACTTTCCATTGGTTTTACGTTCTTCTCCTTCGACCAGCACTTCATTTTCTCACGAACGAGCGAAAACACTATAGGGTCGCGTCGTTAGTATAGCAATTATACCGCTCGTTTCTTACAGTTTCGCCATTTTGTCGTTCGAACGTAATGCAATAAAACTGTATTGTGAAGAAAAAAAGAAGAAACAAGCTTGACAGAAAGCTTGTTTGTTCCGATTTAGTTTAAATCTTTTCCTCTCTGGCAAAGGAAAAACGTGTTCGTCCCACGAGTTCGAATAAACATCACGTTTCGTGAATGTTTCGGTGAAGAAATACGGCGAAAAACTTTTACCACTGGCCGATCTCTGACTTATGGCTGTTGTAACAATTATCGAGTCTTGCTTGTAAACACGAGCAACGTTCCAAAGACGTAAATTACACGTAAATTTATCGTTGAATTTAACAGCAGTTCTAATCTCTCTGTTCGTTGACAATCGTTCGTGGTATCGTACCAAGATAGGTACGTGCGTATGTACATGCGTTTGTCGCGTTATTTCGCAAGATAACTCCTATCTAGATTAAATAATTTGTCGCTCTTTTACGAGCAATATCCTCCAGTAGCGATAGCAATTTATTTTCTGCCGGGATATTCCGATTAATTAGAATTGTCGAATACTGTTTAGGCTCGTTTTTAATGTATCTTTTATATACAGCAAAATCTGAAGCAGCCGCGAAGAGAAAAACAGTGAACTGGAGAAGAAAGAAGCGCGCGATATCGAGTCGATTATCGCGAAAAACTATCTTTTTTATTTATATTGATACAATATAGATACATTTTCGTTGTTTTCCATATACTTGTTTCATATTTCGCGAAATTCTTTGCAAATATTTTACCGGTACATTCCTACACATCATGTTTGAAATGCATAGAAATTCGCCTAAAGTTAACGCGTGGTTATTCGAACGATCACGCGTTCATTTTTCAAAGTAGATGACGGACCGAGACGCTCCGATCGTAGTAATAATTAAAATTAGTTGTTTCGATACTTATACAAGGTGGACCAAAAATCACTTCCTACTAAAATAAAATAATTTTTTTGTTAAAAAAGTAATTTTTAAAAATTATATTGAAAAAATCATGTTTGAGAAGTTTAATTTAATTTAAAATTAATGAAATTGGTTTTTTCTTATATTTTGACGTTTTATTAAAAGAAATAGGCAAGAAACTTTTGGCCCACCCTGTACGTACGTAGTACTCATTCTATAATTATAATTCTAAATACAAATATGAATGTAATCTTCGGAGTTGGAGAAAGTGCGATGAAAAACGTCCTCAGAAAATCGTATTTTTCTGATCGTTCATTTCAATTGACACTGATTGCGAGCGTTAAAACGTCAGACCAATACGTTTTACGTCTACTTGGCGAAAAAAATAACTGCTTTCTCAAAACAGAAATCTCCGAGGCAATGAACCGTAGCGCGCGATGAAGGAGAAAATAATGTTCAATAATGGGAGAACTTAAATCGCGCGTTCCTTCTGTGACTTACCTTCCATTTTGAAGGTAATTTTATTTTCACTTGTCTGCGATCTGTGACAGCGAATAAAATATTTTTTCAGACAAGTAAAAAAGTTGAACAGACTTTGGACAAAACTTGGATTCTTCGGGTATTAGCTAGAACATTAGGTTAAAATATTTACTGTTGGAAAATTTTAATTATTTAGGATTAAACAACTACTGAAAGCGAATTAGAAACGAAACGGTTCCTTCCAGACAGAAAGGGGAAGGAGATAGTTCATAGTTTGTTCGATATTGCTAATTTCTGGTTAACTTGCGTAAAAGTTCAAATTTACAGTGTCCGTTGTGCGATTGACTATAAACTGCAATTTTTTTCTCGAGCGTGTCGGGGGAGGAAATGAAATTCGTTCGATCGACCTCGTGGCAGAAGTTAAATTGAAAATGTTATTAAAACGGTAAAATAGGAAGCGAGGAAGAAATGGAAATTGCTTTTTTTTTCTTTTCGTGGAAATAAAGCTGCGGAAAATGCATCGAACCGACGCCCCGCGATGCGAATGCGCTCTCGAAAGACACACGCGGAGGGAAGCTCTTTTGCTTTGGCGGGCGCGTTGGTAATAGAAAGAAAATGATGATTTGGAACGCATGAAATCCAGGTAGGCAGGCTTTATTCCGCGTGGAATTTCGAATCGATGGCTGGAAAGGAAACGATGCGGGAAAGGTGCATAGTTATTTCCACGATGATGGATGTTGCCGTTGCGTTATTTTCCCGTTCTTACGGAGCTACACATGGCAATATGATTGCGAAACGTGGCCATAATGAGCCATTCGGATGCAATCGATTGCCTGCGACTGACCTAAATATCGATGCGAATTCCTAATGCATCTTTTCAAGTATCCATACGTTCGTGAGCCTTTTTTTCAAACGACACGCACACGCAGGGTATTTTTTTCCTTTTTTTTTTCCCCCCTTTTCTTCTTCTTCTTCTTCTTTTAATTGTCCCCTTCTGCGAATTTTTGCTTTCTTTTTTCCATCGAACGAAACTTTATACTTACTTTTCCAGAAATGGGAGAACATCTATATTGATACTAGAACTATCAAAAATGGTCACAGTGAGCAATTTATTATATAATTTTGCCTGATGGAAATTTTGTGTTTTAATCGTCGGTAGTTCTCAAAAGGCGGTTTTTCTCTCTTCTTTTATATAGTGTCCATAATTGATGTTCGATTGTACCATCTTTCGGGCGTTCGAAAAGGTTCTTATCATTTTCGACAAAAGAGCGATTTGATATTCTCGTCAGGTGAAGTTTATCAGATAATTTTTTATGAGCTTGCACAGCGTTCTCCTCCTTTTAGCAAAATATGACGAAAGTGTCCCCTTGTGATTTTCCACTTTGAAATCGTCGCAAACGGACAATCGTTAACGAGATTTCCGTGCATTTTCCTTTTCTGATACACGCTTGGACAGTCAACTATCAAATTACGGAATGAATTTTTGCGGTTTTTACATCTCTGTTAGAGGAAAACGTGCGACTAATTGCTCTTTGGCCAATCCAATAACCTTTCCACGAAACTTTTTATTACCAGGTCGACGAGTACGACAAACGCTTCTTTTCGAATAAAGTTTGCGCGTAACTTTTCGAAAATGACTTTTCGAAGGAAAGAGAAAAACGACGCGAAGGTCGGACCGCGTGTTTCGCGACTTGAAATCTCGCGGCGGGATTTTATATTTAAACGTTCGAGTGGAACGGCTAATCGAAAGCAGCGCGACAGCGCGGAGCTTTCGCGAGAGAGCTGGAAAGTCAATCTCGAGGAGGAATTCCATTAAAACTCATCAGGTATCAGGCGGCGGCGGGGGGGGGGGGGCAAAGTTCGAACGCCGCTCGATAATCCTGTAAAGAGTCAGGGAACGAGAATCGAAGACACGCTTGTGAATCTCGAAGATTGTCGAGCGGCTACTGAATTTATACGAACTAATCTCCAAAGAGTTTTCGCCTGAGAGAGACCAAAGTAGAGTCGAAACTTGCCCTCGTTTATCGGAGTAGGTAGGACATGTGTCGCGTATCTAACCAGATACGTACAATTGCAAATGTAATGATTTATAGAGACAGCGCAAACAAGATCGTTTCCTTTATCTCTGTCGTAAATTAATCTCCGAGCTTACACGTTCGTTTGAAACGTGAAAACGAAAATTCGTGAAAATAATTTGGCTAATTTCGAATGTCTGCGACATAATTAACCAAGACACAGTTATGGTGATAAATTGTGTAAAATAATTTAGCTAATCTTGATAATCTGCGATGTCAAGAAGTCGGTTGGTTGTAGTTAATCAATAGACAGTTGCGGTTATAAATTATGTAAAATAATTTAGCTAATTTTTTGAGTGTCAGAGACGTCAAGAAGTTAGCTGGATATACTTTTAGTTGCTTTTGTCTGGTTCTTTGCGTCTTACCCGCGCATTTTGTTATTAACGAAAGGCAAGAAGGTGAAGGATATTTTACAACACGCGTACCATTTTCATAGCGGGCGTTTTTCACGCTTTTTGCGTTTGCCCATAAATTCACTTGTAAGTTAAAAAAAAAAAAAAAAAAAACAAAAAAACAAAAGTGGAGCAGCCAGAAGCTTTCACGGGAATTTCCATTTTCTTTTCTTTTCTTTTTTTTTTTTTTCTTTCTTTCTTTTCAAGGAAGGGCAGGCGAACAGGGGTTAATATTAAAATTTTTTGGCGCTGGAAGCTGTCCAGAATCGAAGCGAAGTCTTTCTTGGACGTGATTTCCGCCTCGATGGGTATCTCGATTTAATTCGGCTGCGGTGAATACGGAATACAGAACTGCGAAATAAACTTTACAGTATACATTTTATCTGGAAGAGTGAATGCACGGATTGAACGTGCTTATTGCGTTAAATTCAGCTTGTAAATTCGCAGCGCGACGTGAATCCCGTTTCAAATTACATGTAAATTCAAGTCGACGGGGCGAACGATAATCTCGCGTAATACTAAAAAATAAAAATACTCTTTGCGTCGGCACGTGGTGGTAGAATCGATCGTTAGAAACGACTAGTAACGGCTAAGCCAGTTAATTAATTACCTGCTAATACTCAATTAGTCGAACGTTTTGATTAAATTGACGTTTTAATCTCTCTCGCTTCGTTGATCGTCAACTAATTGATTAACGAATCGATGAAACAACCGTCCCGTTAATCGCACATAATATTTATTTTTTAGTTTCGCGCGAAATTTCACGAAACTTCACGAAATGGATGCTTCACATACGCATTGGACACGTATCGAATTAATAAATAAAGACGACTTATCCACACAGATAACAACGGGCAGCGATTTAATATAAATTCTCCTTTTTCGATACAAAGCGTCGACATTCAACAAATTTCATCGATTTCTATAAAGTTGTATAGAAAAATGAATCGAAGCGCCCCAGCGAGTCGAGTAGAAATTTTATTGAACGATACATTACGGTTGACGTGTTTCGTCGGTCACTTGGCTCGATCGATCTGGGTCCGCTTTTTCATCGACGAATTAGTACCACGGTGCTATTAATCTCTCCGAGACGGAGGGGCTGAAAGACAAGATCCGATACGATAAGCGTATTGTTACTACATTTCCGATACTACGTGTTACATCGTAGGAATAAAGACGTCGCGTTACAATACGTACGTAATATATCTCGTCTGAAATTAGCACGCGCCCGTTCGAAACCTAGATCAAATATTACAGCGTCCAAGCTCGTCGACACTTTCGTCGGAAGGCGGGGGCCTCCAGCCGCTTGCTGGAAATAATCACTGCTGCAGAATTATACATTTATGTAAATGCGATGCGAATCGTTCTTCCTGATTGAATTCCCGCGGGGGAATTTCACTTCTCCTTTCCTGTTCCGTCTCGCTTCTCAAATATTCGTGATAATTGAACCTTTGCGCATCGCCAGATTATCATCCCCCCCCGTATCGTACGAACCGAAAATTCGACAAACAAGCGTATTTATTTATTCGCATAATTACGCGCGAGTTGTTATAATATAACATATACATATTCGTTTGACGCGGACGATCGAAAAATTAATATTCAATCTGTTAGATCCAGTTGGTTAATTTCATTCGTACGATCTAGCAAAAGGGTTTAGGTTAGGTTTAGCTTAGACTAGGAATCTGTTAGATTCAATTAGTTAATTCAATCCGTACGATCTAGCAAAAGAACGATTTAGGTTAGGTTAGGTTTAGGTTTAGGTTAGTTTAGACTAGGAATTTGTTAGATTCAATTGGTTAATTTAATCCGTACGATCTAGCAAAAGAACGATTTAGGTTAGGTTAAGTTTAGGTTAGGTTTAGGTTAGGTTAGACTAGGAATCTGTTAGATTCAATTGAATTCGTGCAATCTAGCAAAAGGATTAGGATTGAGATTAGGTGAGGTTTATTGATTTATCTTTAGATATTTTTGCTGCGGCTTAGGAAAACGAGTTGTTCGTTTTTCCACGCTGACGGAAGAAATCTTAACCGTTTACTGCCTTCTAACGAGGCTTATTGTCTCTGGATCGTTCGTTGCTACGAGTTCTGGTCGCTGACCCTCGCGCCTGTTTCGATCTTTATTCTCGAGGAACAATTCTTGATCGTCCGATAGATGATATTCGCTTTTTCCGCACCGTATAGGCGGAGCTGAGTCGTGACAATTAACTGCTCCTTAATATTTGAAAATTATCGTCCAGCGAATTTGCACGAAATATGCAGAGAGAGCATTATCTCTGCTGTCGTAAAGATTTCGTCCTGTCGTAGAAATTTCACCCTGCTGTGAAGGTCTCGTTAAACGAGGAGTTTGTTAATTAGAGGAGGGAGAGAGGACGTTCGGTAATACTTTGTACAGTCTATTGTTTCAATAAAGTCTATCCTCTTTGAGAAATGGCCCTCCGACGACCTATCGTACGAAACTCGAATGTACATTGCACCACCGCGAGCTTACAAGTGCACAATCTACATTTGCTAAAATGGCAAATGTTCGATGAACGTTCGATAATAATAATTACGTGTGAATATCTACTAAATATCTTGTATTACACTTACAATGTTTTTTACGTCTTCTTCCTGTTCGATGAAGAGCAACTGCACCAATGACAATGAAAAATTGTCGAACCAAAAAAATGGTCATATAACAATTCACTTGATCTCAATTTAAAGTGTAAGATCTCTATTTTCATAGTACATTTATAATGAATTTTTTTTTTTTTTTTACATTATATAGCGAATAAAAAAATAAAGATACTTTTTCCTTGAAAATTGTAAAAATTCAAACGTTTTTTAAAAATTTAATCAAAAAATTTCTTTCATGATTAAATCCACCACAGTTTCGAAGAATGAAATTGTCTGTTTACGAAGACTCTTTAAAACTCGCCGTACGATTTTTTTCACCATTTTATTGGACTTGGAACATTAGGGTTACGAAATGTTAGGATTTCTTGAATTCTTGTCATTTGACCCAAATGTTCAAAATTTAATAAAATGACGAGAAAAAAATTGTGCTAGTTTTAAGGGAAAGGGAAACTTTAATCTTCAAAAACATGAAAAATAGAATTTTTCACTGTTTTCACACACGCGTGAATTTTTACAATTTTTTTCAAAGAAAAAAATATTTTTCTATTTGCTATATGATGTCAAATATCTCGGGGGGAAAAAAAAGGACGAACTCGCTGCAATCAAAATGGAAGCTTTACGTTTTAAAATGAGACGAAATAGATTGTTACATGATATTTCTTAAAACTATAACTTTTCTTAAAATTATAACTATGATGTTAAACTATAAATTTTCATAAAATTAAAAATTACAACAGTTTCATTTAATTTAACTCTTCATTTGAATTAATTGCGGTGCAAAACTGACTCCACGAAAATAAATTTTTATTTGCCAGAACAGTGACGGTATCACAGTGTAGAATTTTTTTTAAGGAAGCTAAAACAACCTACAAAATATCACATATTTTGCTTTTTTTTTGTATTCTACGTGCAAATATTCGACAAAAAAATTCTTCATGCCAAAATTTCATACGTGCGTTTAGTTTTACTCATCAGGCGTATGTACATATATATATATTTTCGCGTTCATTTTTTTCTGCTCAACAAACGTTCGAAAAAAGAATTCGGTTTGATAATCGGCAACATTATAAAATGTCGCGGGATCGATGGAACATCGCTGTAATTTAAACGGAACCATGTTACGCGTATTAACCAACGCGTGAAATTTAATAATAGATATCGGTTCGACACGACGCGCGCGCGACGGCGTAAAATTCGGCAGGAAATTACAGCTTTCGGTTCTCGTAATGATATTTAAAACGGCGCGAATTCTGACGCGAAAATTGTCCCCTTTAACAAGAGGTTGAAACTCAGCGCGCTCCTCTCCTAAATTCTCGTGGAAACTTGATCTGGTTTTTCCAGCCAGAATTCGAACACGGTTGTAGTAACTCCGTTAAGCTTAATTTTCCCACTTGTCGGCTGCCGCTTCGAAGCTAGTTAATTGTTTTATTAACGCTGTGCCATTTCGTTGCGTACTTTTCGCGCATCGTTCGCTTGTTGCGAATGCTCTTTACTAGAACACCGACCGGAAATACTAGTACCGTAATAGTAGTTTCGCAACCTATTTTTTCGATCTCCGTTTCGACCCGATCGCGATCTCGAGATGGTCGGTTTTCGGTTTTTGGTCCTTAGTTTCCTTACGGAAATCGAGTACCTAGCGATTAGAACCGTTGCTTGTGAGATATCCAGGTACTTGAGGTAAAGAAAAATTACCCGAATATCTTTGATGAGATAGTTGAGACTACATATCTGTCATTTCTACTTATATATTACAATATAGATATTATATTTATAATTACTTATATTTCTACAATGTAATTTATGTTTCGACTATAAATAATAGAAATACTACGAAGTACTTACTCTTTGTACCAAATTTATACAAAAATGCTAACAAGTCTAAATTTTAATTCAAAGCTCATCCGCCTTGAACCAACCATATTATACCTAGTACATATAAATAGTTTTTAGCAAGTTTTTCCAATCTCGAATCTCCACCATTCTAGTGGACATAAATTACAGTTTGTTTTGTTATTTGTCGCAAAAACATAAAATTATACCGAATGTTCGGATAGTAATATCTCTAGCCTCGATTCAATATCTCATAAGATATCCGAATGTACCTGGGTAATTTTGTTCCGTCCGGGTATCTCGTGGATACTCGCGTCTTCGAGTATCTCACATACCCGAGTAAAGGTCTAGCAGCGATACGTACATCTGCATTAGCACATAAACTCGCAAGAAGCAGCGAACTAGTTATTTAGCAATCGTTCAAAATTTAAAAGACCGTGTACACCTCGTGCCGATTTCGGTGGTCGCCGAGATATGAATATTTGCGTACGTCAAGACGGAGGAAGCCGATCGGTCTTGACAAAGTTTGTTTCGTAAACAAAAATCGCCAACGAAAGTGGCGCAAAGACGAAGCTCCTCCGGAAGCAGAGAGTTGCTCCGAGAGTTGCTGGCGAGAAAACGAAGCGAGAAGCGTATGTACAAGTACGTCCGTACACGTGTCAGATGACAAGGAGCCAAGCATCTTCTCGCGGGTAGACGACCTAATTAGTTGAAAGCCTACGTTAGCCGCGGAGCTGCGAAGAAGGGTCGTCTGCCGGCGAGGGCTTTCAATTTAATTTAGTCGTTCGTTATTGCGCGCCTTCGGCGGACTACGGTGTTGCGGCCAGCCTGCTACGAGGTCGCCCTTTTCAGCCAGGTAAATCTGCTTTTACGCAGTGTCTCCTCACTGCCGCGGCATCCTCACGCGAGCCTCTGTGACCGCTTCATCAATTTAGACGCTTCTCATGTGCCACTTCACACCAGGCTTTCAGTCGATCTGCGTCCATTAGGCCCTCTCGTTTTCTCTTCACCTCTGATTCCATTAGCTCTTCCACGCCCGCCCGTTCTTCGAACCTCCTACTCCTGTCGGACCAATCGTTTAACCATTTCATTACGAGCTCCGGATATATACGGCATCTATTGACGTATTGGAGTAATCACGTATCAGAAATATGTACACCGTACGCTTTAGCCATCGAGACGAGCTTTTTCTACTTTTTCTATTCGACAGTGGAATATTTGCACGAGAAGAAATTGTTGTAATAAAAGATCTTTCTTAATCTAGACCAACTATAATAGATATAACTGTTGATCTTTTAAAATTTGAGGTTAGGTTTTTGTTTGAAAGATTAAGTTTCAAGAAAACCCTCGTCAAAATATCGCCAGGAAATGAAATTCGAACAAAAAAAAAAATACAACAGCGGAACATTTATACGATAAGAAATGATTGTAATAAAAAGTCTTCCTTAATCTATTGCAACTTGGAAAAGACTGGCTACAATTGTCAGTTTCTTAAAAATTTAAGGTTAGATTTTTGTTTGAAAGATTAAAGTTGGTTTAAAAAAAATTCAACAGCGGAATATTTATACGATATGAAATTATTGTAATAAAAGATTTTTCTTGATCTATTGCAATTCGGAAAAGATCGGCTATAATAGACATAGCTGTTAATCTCTTAAAATTTTAAGGTTAGGTTTTTGTTTGAAAGATTAAGGTTCGTTTAAAGAAAACGTTCTAGGCCCTTGTCAAAACGTTACCAGAAACTTCAAAAAAGATTCCATTTCAAGACGGATCAACGAATTCGGAAAACGATTCGATCAATGTGTACACTTTCGACGCAGGGCTCCGTTCAGTAGCGGCGACTCCGCTCCGGCGGAGCGGACTGTCGTAGCGAGAGGGTTAAATAGATTCCACTAGTTAGACGCCGCGTCGCTTCGCGTTCATCTTTTTGCCGTCCGCGTCTCGCCTCGTTACCCCTTAACCCTTAACCCTTTCATTTCCTAAGAACTGACGATCTCGATGACCCGATGAATCGTCAAACGTGATTATTTACTTACGAACTCAACGATATCGATAAGCAGAAGTACGTATACGCGTTAACCGAAAAAAAAAAAAAGAAAGAAAAGAGAAAAATATTTTTACGTCGTTATTTTTACGGCGCGCCGTGTATTCCAGTGACTAGAAAATTCTGGCACGTCTCGGAAATATGTTTGTCTCGGGATCGTTGGAAAATAGCGACGCGTTTTCGCGTTTTCGCGTTTTCACAGTTTTTCGTCGTCTCGTAATCCTTGCTCTCTCTCTCTCTCTCTCTCTCTTTCTCTTTTTCTCTTGATCGTTAGTCGCGTCTAGATATTTTTTCCAAGCTCTCGAAAAAGCGGTGGTACGTGAGGGCAATCACCCTTAAATCTTTCGAGACTGACGGGACTCCCTTTAACGAGTATTACGTTAATTACGGCTGCTGCCGTGGCGATCATTAAACTCTTCTGTGCCAATGCAGGAGGCCGATTTCGCGCGACGAACGAAATTCCTTTTTTTTTTCCTTGCCGTCTCTCGGACGTTGATCGCGGGTTCGTCACACATCGGACGGTGGCGAACAAACCTACGACGTGAGAAACAAACGTATTCGACGATTCTCTCAAGATCGAAAGCAGATACAAAGCACACGATACGGGATTATAGGATCGTGCAACGATTCGACGCAACTTGGAACGATGACCAGCGATGCGAGAAGATTAGAATGAACGATAGTATCTACTTGTTAGAAATGAGGCGATTTCGAGATCGTTGGAAGGCAGATATGTCAACAAACTTGGAAAATCCCAACGAACGTTAAAGAAAATTTTGTTGTAACAAAAAAAAGGATCTGGTCACTCCCAGTGACAAACTCTCCTTGCCGCTCAGTACTTGCTCCCAGAATCTCCGAATTAAAAAGAGATCGCGGGATTCACAGGATTTTTCCCTAGCGATCTCGATTCGTCGATTCGAGATTAGCAGAATTCATCCATCGTCCACTCGAAACTCGAGATCGAACTGAAAGATTGATCTAAATAACCGCGAAAGGAATCAGCCTAGAAGAGCGATAAAGTTAATTAAAAACTAATCCACGCCTAACGGGACTAGGGAGGAAGGGAGGGAGGAGGAGCTTTGTCGCCGAACGCGAAACGAGTCAGCCTGGCGCAGGCATCTCCCGGTTGACATTTCTAAGGGTTCTACAGGAGTCTCTTTTCCTTGCTCTAGCCCTTCTCTCTTCTTCTCTCTTTCTTCTTCTTCTTCTTCTTTTTTTTCTTTTTTTACTCCGCGTCGCTTCACGGGTGCAGCGGCGGTGTTGCATTTCGTGATCAACGAGGAGCACTTTCGGTGGAGCTCGAAGGGAGACACCGAGAGTACCCTTTCAGTCGGGGAGCATAGTCGGTGAGTAGACGGTGTTGAAATCGTGCTGGACGAGGGAACACCCTCATCCCCCGATGAAAGTCGACACCTCGTCGAGGAGACAGACTTACGGGGGCTTTCGCGGCTATCGCCGCTCGTGGAAACCCGTCAGATTCGGGTCTTCTCCTGCCGGTATCGTCTCGTTAATCGCGAAAAAAAAAAAAGAGAAAAAAATGACCGACGCGATCGGACGTTTGCATCTTTCACACGGTATACATATATCGCGGCCTGATCACGGATTACAGCAGATAGCTGATTACAAATTTCCGTTTCGCGTTTCGGCGGAAGAAGAGAACTGACGCGAGTGATCCGCGAGAGTGGCTACTCGTGGACGTCTCGTCGTTACCGGCAAAGGTAAAAGAAGAACTCGTGCCGCGATTAAATATTCCTTTGTGAGTTTGAAGGAGAAACGACGACGATGACGACGTGGCCGATTTCCTCTAATCCATTTTAACCGTGCCTCTTAAAGAGGCATCGTTCCAACGAAACGTCCTTTCGCGGCTTCTATTATGTTCAGTCTTGTTATCTTCAGGCAAAGCGTGGACAAATACATGTTGACCCTTTTCCTTCGCGACTCTTGTCCTCTTTTTAGCTGGCCGTGTTTTCCTCAGCTTTTTGAGCCTCGACCCCGTTTGTTTGCTTCCTGTCCGTTTATTTCGTCACCGCAACATCGATCTCCCGATCTACTGCTTTCTCGCGCGTTTAACATTGTCGCGTCGCTTTTCCAAAAAAAATTTTTTTTTTCTCCTTTTTTTGCTTTTCTTTTTTTTTTTTTTTACCGACCAAATATTTTCCCTTGGCTCTCATTCGTTTCGTGCTCGTTCGTGCTTCGCAGTGAAGAGGCATAATCCGCACACGACTTTGCAAAAGAAAAAAATCATGCAACGATCTACTTGATCTCGTTTTGAAGCATCAAGCTTCTACTTTGACTGAGCTTGTTTTTTTCACTCAAACGTTTTTACGATCTGCTCATGTAGCAAATGAGAGAGCGAGACTGCTTTTATTCTCGTAAATTGTAAAAAGTCGAACATCTCTAAAGACGTTAAAATGGACTGTCATATGATCTCTTTTACAAATTTGTAACAGTATAAAATATCAATAACTTTTATTTAAATTGACTTAACTACTAGCACAAAATTGATTCTGCGAAAGCAATTCATTTATCGTCAAAATAGTGATGGTAACACAATGTAAAAATTTTTTGAAGAAACTAAAACATCCTGCAAAACACTATATATTTTTCTTCCTTTGTATTCTACGTGCAAAAATTCCACTGTATTCGTGTGTGTATATATCTAGGAAAGATAAGACGTTTTTAAAAGTAGCATAGAATTTTATTATCACTGAAAGTGATTTTAGCGGGGGTAACTCAGAAAATCGGGCCTCTTCAGGTGCAACGCTAATGCAACGAAAATTAGCAATTGGTTGATTTGGATCACGTGATTCGTGGCGTTGTCTGGTACTGAGCGATCGCGCCTATAATTTGTTTTGTATCGATTCAAATGTTTGCATATCAATAAAATTTTATGGCAAAAAAGTCGTCTTCATTTCCTAGTCAGAACAGCTGCTTCTGGGCCTTTCAGTGAAACGAATCATACGGGGGTACAAGTCGTGCAGTTTTATATATGTATGTATATATATATATGTCTGTGGAATTGGGAATTTCGGGAAGGACTCGAAACTTTCTTCAGTGCCCAACAATCGTCGCCTGCGACGTCTGTTTTAACATAGCGAGAGTTAAGCCTGGAACCTGGGAATGTTTATTCTAGCTATCCAGGTCCTGGCACTTAAAATATTTTAGAGTATGACTGCGTTTGTGTGCAAGTGTGTGTGAACGACGAATGTTTCGTGCGGATGAGCAAGAGAAGAATCAGGCAGAGAGTAGTGAGGGCAAAAGGACACAGAGAGTTGTGAGTCACAAGAACGGAAGCATATAGAGAGTTGTGAGTTGCGAGAATCAGTGAAATTTAGCGAGTTCAGTGCATAGTCGCGTGAAGAAAACCTAACGAGCATATCTAGATTATAGCGATAATTTTAATTTTCAAATCATCTTAAATAAACTCTTACTTTCAACTTACAATAAACATCATCATTATTTTAAACAAAAATTCCTAAAAATTCCTACAAACTGAGATCTCAACCCAGATTCCTACATATATATATATATATCGTGGAAAGATAAGATGTTTTTAAAAGTGGAATCATATATAATAAAATACAAAGAATTTTATTTTAATGTCGTTTAGCGAGCAGCTTTTTTCATAGACAAAAAGACGATCCGAAAATGCACTTACCGCGCTTGCGAAGAAGGTAACGCTTGAAAGAAATTTCAATTTGTCTTTGAAATGCCGATAGGAATGTTCGTCGAGGTAGACCGTCATTGAAAGAAACGGAGATAAGAAGGAAAGTTTAAGCCGGTCTCAATTAATTTTCTCGATCGGATATTCGTCGATTGCGACGCGACTAGCCAATCGATTTCTCTCTCTTTCTCGGTCCACGGCCGCTGAAATCTCATTTGCTTGTTCTTATAATCAAAGCGCCTCCGATCGTCATTGTCTCCGCACGTTCGTTTCGTTTCTCGATCATACGACGGCGCGTTCGATTATATCCCTCCCCTTATTATTTGCTTAATCCCCTTGGGCTCTAGCCCTGCCCCCTGCGTCTGTTCGCGTTCACGTTCGCGTTTACATTTACGTTCATCGTTGATCGTTCTTTTTCGTTCAGTGAAAGTCATTCCTCGTGCCCGAAATTACAGCGAGTATATAGTAATGTAATAATATTAGTAATAAAATGGGATATAGTATAATATAGTATATGTGAGTAGGATATATAGTAATAATAATACAGTAATAAAGTAATAAAACAGTATATTCTATTATATATACGCGCGTTAAACTTTCGGCTGATTGCGAGTAAATTGGTGCGTATAATTGTTCGATAAACTCAGAGAAAAGTCGCTTTATACTTTGAAAATCACTTCGTTTCTTAACGATCGAAGATCGAGGACCAAAGTGAAGAGCAGCATCTTTCAAAGAATAAAACACGAAGAACGTGGTACAATGGTACAAGGGAACGAAGCATTTGGAAAATGGCGGCCACGTGGACTCACTCAACCTGGGTGTGATGCTTGCCTGTACACCAGGCCCTAGCGGTCATCACAACCTTTTTGAGTGAGCGAACGCGACCGTTTTATCGACCATATCCACGAGAGAAGAGCTCAAGAGACGGAATCAACGTGACGAACGACGTCCAGGTCGTTTTCAAATCATTCGAAACACGTTCGAACTGAAACGCGAGGATACGTGTCATGATCTCGTCGACGACGATCGGAAAGTTTACTCCCTTTCATCGTTTTCTTTCGTTCTTTTTTTTTTTCAATGTTCTTCGATCCTAATTTTATGTTACTTTATATGTGACTTTTTATACCATTTTTATATACAAGGTGGGAAAAGAAACTTGGCTAGATAGATAGATCAATTCCACACCTTCGATTTGATGTCAAATTTTTTATTTTTGCATTATATTCCAAAACATTAGGTAGCATTATATCTATATGCAACTTGGAAGTTGTGAAATTAGAAATTTTTACACGTTTTTTGCATCCTTCAAACATAGACCATTCAGAGAACTTACAAATCTCAGTTAGTTTCCAATATATCGTAGACGGCTGTTACGGTGTTACGTGTTTTTATGTAAATAAAGTAATTACGATTCTACCAAACGACGATACATCTTTTCTTGCCTGAAAAATTTGAAATTTTTCAAGATCGTCACCCACACGCGGGTGACGCGGCTCCGATGGAAACTCGAGTGTCACCCGGAAGATGGATGATCGACGCGTTAATAATGGAACTTTGTCGATTACTAACGATCGAGTTTTTTTTTCTTTTTTTTCTTTTTTTGAAAGCATACTCGTATGCAATGCAATAATACGATCCAACGTGAAAGATGAACGCAGAGAGTGAGAAAGAGAAAGAGGGGCAGAAGGGTGGCCAGGTCCAAAAGTCAGGCAAGAGAAACAACAATGGCTGCGGATAGTTCCGTGGATTCGTTTGATTCTTATTGCAGGCAGAAGTTGGTTTTAAACGGGGTCGCGACCCAATTTATTCAGCCCGACTGAAAAATAGAGAGAGACGTTCCAGCCTTGGATGCGGAGCAATTAAGTTCTTGTTCTTCTCGGTGTGTGCACTTGCCACCGATTGGGCATCGTTGAAGCCAATTTGCCTGTATAGAAGGACGCTCTGTCCATAAAGTCTCGTAATAGGCTTCAACGAGATGATATTGGCTTCGTTGTTCGTGCAGCTGATCAGCAGCTACGGATATCTCTTGGCGATGGGGCCATCTGTGTCTTGGAGCAACCGATTAATTAACCAAAGATTCGCGACGATCCGTTCGCAGGGGGAACGAGATAGTTGACGACGTTGGTTGAGACGTATTCGTTCGGACGACTGCTTCGCTGCTTTCAATTTGCATTTCAGTTGCTTCGAACATTTGTGCTTACATGCGCGTCACACATGTATAGACACACTTGCATTTTTCAACACCTTCAGCCATTCACCCACTACCTCCTCTAACGTTCTTTTCTCTTATCTCTATACCGAAACCTTCCACTTTCCCCCCCTGACGTTCGCCCCCATTTTTTACACGCCTCTCGCTGAATCATTCTCTCTCTACTCTCTTCTTTCTTCCGATGTTTCCAACAGAACGCGAAAAATTGTTGCAACCTCTGTGTTTGGGCCATTTTCCACAGTTTGATTTTCCAGTTGCGCGAGGGGCGATTTAAGCTTCTTTTGCATTGATCTCTCCAAAGATCAAGCGAATGAAAATCGCGTAAATAGAGTCTGTCGATACGAAAGAAAACAAAAAAAGTATACCCCAGTACCATTCGTCTCACTGAAAGGCCCAGAAGCAACTGTTCCGACTAGGAAATGAAGACGACTTTTTTGCCATAAAATTTTCCAAATCAACCAATCGCTAATTTTCGTTGCATTAGCGTTGCACCTGAAGAGGCCCGACTTTCTGGGTTACCCCGGCTGAAATCACTTTCAGTGATAATATTAAAGAGAAAAGCTAGTGCAGGTTATTTCGCATATTTACACATATTTATTTCGCATAGATTAACAGGAAAAAAAGTATTAATAATAATAATAATAATAATGACATCTCAAAAGTTAATTTTATTCGGTGTCACTGTCGCTACTGTCATTCAAAACAATCAACCTTTCCTTTTCAATTGACACAAACTCATTATCCTCGTCGCTTGAAATATTTGAGAGATTCAAATATTCGATTTTCATCGTTAATGTCAATCTTTGCTCAGACGATTTGTTCTCAGATTGATCTCTTGCCAAGTTTTCGTAAATTCGACGTGCTTGGACACTGACGTCACTGAACAATTATGTAAAAAATAAACACTATGAATTTTCTTCATCGGTGTTACTGGTTTTGTTACGTTCAAAAGTTATGGGACAAGGTGGGAAACTTTTTCTCTTTATTCGCACATTCACGAATCATTCACGAATCATGTTAAAACAAATTCATCGATCACTATCTGTATCACAAGTTTGAGCATGTTGAGACAATTTTTCTCCAGCTTTTCGGATCGAATAACCCATTGTGCGTGGCACGGTTCGTTGAAACGGGGGAATCTTTTGCCCCTCTTTTTGAGAAAGAGCAGAGTACAAAAAGTGGACAGGCAACAACATTTTGCTCGAGATGAAAGAAGCCAAGCAACGATCGATGACACACGATGCACACTCCGTTTTCCAAGTCGATGTATCGCGCTATAGAATGTTAATGGAATTGTGAAATGAAAATTCGTGACGTTCGCGCAATATCGACAAGGATGTTTGGCATTGAAAGAAGCACGGCTGGCAGCAACGGACATGCCAAAGAGGTTTAGAGTGCCGTGTTCAACCAGTTTGGAACACCTTCCACAACTTTGAATCACTTCGAAGTACCCCTTCGAGCTTGCTAATGCTTCAAACTACAAGCGAAAAGAATCCGGTAATAACGCTAACTACGTATGTACGTCCCCGATTCCTTTCGCTTTGATTTCACGCCAATATCGAGTTCTGTAACTGCTCTTCAGGCAGCGGTTTATATCACGGGCGATAGTGAAGGCTCGTTTTCTTCGCCGAAACGAAAATTTCTGATTTTTGTTGTTACGGACAAACGTTAGGTCGTTTCGTTTCTTCTCACTGTTTTCTAGATTTTCAAGTGAGTTTTTTTTTTTTATAAAAGTCTCCTGATTTACCGGCAAAATATTCCGCGAGTAGCGGAATTTTGAAGCCACGAACCTTTAGAACAGAGGCGGCAAACTTTTTCCCCGCGGGCTGCACAAGCTACTGCCCATTTTCTAAAATTACCGAGTACGTAAATTAGAATTGGTACGTAATTAGTCGGCGAAGCGGCTGACACGAGCGTCGAAACTAAAAAATGTTTAGCTATTAGCTGAACGATTTGCGTCAAGGGACCAAGCAATCGGAATAAATGTCAATTACAATTGCGTAACGTTGGACAACGTGACGCTTTTACGCGCGCATGATAAATTGTCACAGGGTTGTATTTACGATCGAACGAAGAAAGGTCGAATCGAAATGCCATGCTATCAGATATCGTGGACATGCAGAAGATAGCTGTGCATGAAACGCCAAGTTTGTCCCAAATTTTCATTCAACACCGGAACATTATCGACGATCGAGACGTAAAATTTCGATCAAAGTCAAAAAAGAGAAGGAAAAAATACTAAAGAAACTTTGTAATACGATGGAATTTTTTCGAGTCGTAAGTCATCGTCAGACACGATGGTCAATTGACTGGATCTCGATCGGCCTCGAACTTTCGCGACGTTGTTCGGAGGGCAATCGACTCGGCTCGGTAATTGCCAATATATATACTCGAGCACGTGATTCCTAATTTCGCGTCCAACGCCACGAAATCGTACGATTCGACACTTTGCAGAAAGCAGAAAGCTCTCGACTTTAGTGAGCGAAAGCAACCAATCAGCCTCTGTAGTCTGTATCTCTGGTTGGACAATCGCCAGAATCGAATATAAATTCGTCGAATTTATTGATTCACGTTGTACGCTGCATATAACCGTACAACCGTCCCTCCATTTATGCGACATTTTTTTCTACGCGAGTCTCTTTTCGCGCAGTAAATTACAACACTACACTTATTACTTCGGCGATCCGAATTTACGCGACCAGAAAGTATATTTTCCGGACATTCGACGACTTTGAAATTGATTGAAAATTCTTTTTGACCTACGTAACATTTCTGAAATTGACTTTTCGGGCCCCAGACGCCCCGAACTGATCGAGTAAAATCTACCTCCCTACCACCTGGTAAATAGGTGATGCAAATCGGCTTGACCGAGGCCATTCGATTGCCTAGCCTGTGCCTCGATACGTTATCAAACCACCTTCGCCTGGCCAGAATTAGATTCCGCGTTACCTCTACATTGACGTGATTACAGGAGAAATTGGATGCAGTAGAGGATAATGACTGCGTGGTTAAGTGCTGTACAGCGAATTTATAATCTCGCTGCCGGCTAGTAATTTAAATTAATTACGCGGACAGCGTCGGTGATCGATGGTGTCCCCTCTGTGTTGCGTGGCGACGTGAGATTCACGCTTCGCAAAAAAATCATTCTTTGCGGAAAGATCTGAAATTTTGCAAAAAAAAAAAAGAAGAGAAAAATCTATAATCTAGATTTAGGATTCCTTAAACGTTTCGATAAATGAAAACTGTCGCGTGCATCCGGATCAGCATCGAAACGAAGGCTTGCTGATTTGATCTCGAAAAACGTACGTTCAGCTTTGGAGATTTCATCAACCAATTAATGGTGGTGGTACTCGTGCGTCACAATCGTGCGATACGATATCGATCAAATTTTTATAACTACAGGCTGGACCAAAAATCTAGACTTCCTATTAAAATAAATCTACCAAAACACACTTTCTTATTATATATTTAAAAAAAGAATTTCTTTGCAGATTAAAGTACACGATTCAATTTCTAAATTTAATTTAATTCGGAAAATTAATAAAATTAGTTTTTCCTTATATTTCGATATTTTGTTAAAAAAAGAAAGTAGAAAATTTTTGCCCCACCCTGAGTTTAAATGTAAAATAAAAATTTTACTCTTACTTTTTCTCTCGTAGAATCACTATATCCGATTGTATCGTCCATGTGGTACGCGCGTATATAGAATATTTGATAAAACAGGATTTGAAACTACGCGCGTCGAGATGACTTTGCTTTGCTTGCTGTCTCGTCGGTCGTAGATCTGCATGTTGATAAAATTTACAAAGAGAAACCTCGGAAAATTTCAACGAAAAAAAAAAGAAGGAAAAAGGAATACACGAATCTCGGTCGTCGGAACATAAATAATTCCAGAAGATGAAAAACCAGATGGTTGAATTTTCAAGAGAGAGAGAGAGAGAGAGAGAGAGAGAGAGAGAGAGAGAAAGATATCGGATCGCATCGAGTTGGCATGCAGCAGAAAAGGAAGAAATGAAGGAATGAAGGAAGGAAGGAAGGAAGGAAGCAAGCTGGCGTCTTCTTCCTGTTTCTGCCGCGTCTCCCATCTGTCTCACCGCGTCTCGCGTCTCGCGTCTCCAGTTGCACGTTCTTTATTCAAGAGTCTCGATGGCGTTCTCCCTTTGATATCTTTTGTTTGGATGCCCTTGCCCTTGCCTAGGTACACCCTCTGGCAGCGTCTCTACGAGGGAACTCCCTCTCTCCCTCTCTCTCTCTCTCTCTCTCTCTCTCTCTCTCGCTGTAGAGAAGTGCCTGCCTGCACCACCCTCTCGACGACGGAGGGATAAGTATATTCACCGGACGATACAGCGGCGTGCGTACTTACATACAGATGGAACGTCTTGCGTTTCCACGAGTGCATTCGAGGGTGCAGCCTGCAGGGCGACGCGAGGGAGAACGAGAGGCTCTCGCGCGACCAAAACGCAGACGGAGAGCTGACAGAGGGAGAGAGAGAGAGAGGAAGCGTGTTATTGTAAAACCATGACACAGCGGCTTTATTTTCTGATAAACGAGAAACCTTCAAGACGATCCCCTCCCCCACCCCTCCGGTGTCTTTTGCTTCACGTGCCAACTATTTTCTTGTTTGAACTTCTCTAGCTGTTTCGTTTCGTTTAATCCTCTTGGAATTTTTGATAAATGGTAGATTAGACGACAAACGAATCGTCGATTTTTTTTCCATTCGTTCGATTTTTTATCTAATACAGGTGTGTCCAACCCTATTCACCAACATTGGAATAATTAAAATTTTGTTATTTGAATAACTTTAACTATGAATGTTCACGATGTTACTTTTGGGGAGACTCGTATTTGCACACAAAAAATAAAATAAGAAGCAAAATTTTAAATATTCTCTTCATTTTGCCACTACTTGTATCAAGCCAGATATTAATGAACTGGTATCTAAAAAGCAAGCTTTCTCATTAAAAATTTTCATACTTTTGTAATTAATATAATATAAATATGTTTTTCTAATCAATGGTTAAAAGTTGTTTGAAATTCAAGATCGAGGTCAATTTTGCGGCAGATTCTTCACATGTATTTCCATCAAATCGAAGGTCTAGAATTCATCTGTGATAGCCACGGATAAACTTTTCTTTCCACTCTGTACATATCTATCCTCGGAAAAATTGATTGATATTCGTTGACTGGGCGATCTCTCGGATAGAGAAAACGTACAGAGACGTGTATTAGCGGTTCACAACCGCGGCAGTATCACGAAGACAAAGAAACAATCCGCGAAGCAAATAACAAGCGTAAAAGAGAGCACTGGATTTCGCTCGGTTTTATGTTGCTTGTCATCTGTTTATAAGCTTTGGGACACAGAAAATCCTTTTCAACTCTTTGGTTTCTCAGTTGGCCTCGGTCTTTCGTGTTTCTTTGATTTATTCGTGTTTCTCGCCGACACGATTTCATTCTTTCGCACGCTGATAACACGAAACGATGCAGCGGGCAGAGAGAAAGTTTTTGAAAGCTCGTTTAGACCAAATTAATGGCCTTTTAGGCTTCCTCCGCAAAAGTCAAAAATTCGCTTTTCGAATGATAAGAATGACGTGTCACAGGAATGGAGCGTCAGGATTTTAGAGATGCTAAAAAAAGGTTGGGAACCACTGATCTACAATATAGAAAGTTTTAATAAGTTTCAACAACTAGCTAAAGTTTGAAACTACATCTTTCACGCGATATACAGTTCTTTACACGTTAATGTTAAACTCTTCGTGAACCGTTGGATCATTTATCACACTTATCCTGCAGGAATAGGAGTTACACGAGCAAATTCTCTAGATTTGGGCAATTAACCTATAATTATTGGCAAAAAGTGCGTGATTTTTCCAAAAAAAAAAAAAAAAAAAAAGATAACGATAGATGAAAGACAGAGGGAAGTTGTTCGTTCCTCTTTCGAGAAAATTCGATTATCGTTGAAACGAATGGGAAGGTACATTCTCCAAGCGAGGAAGCCGATGGCTGCTTTGAATCTACAGCCATTTTTAAGGCTCTTTGGCGGCGCAGCATGGCGCACCGTTCTGATAGCAGTAACTAAAGCCGTTGCTAACTTTTAATATCTCCCTCTAATGGTCCTTTCACCAAAGCTTAATCCAATTTTGCATTTTTACGAGGCACTCGGGTCTCACCTACGCGCTCTGAAATAGTTAATTGCGCTAATTGAACGAGATTCCATCGGACCGGTGTACGTAATGTTCGAGCCGGCGCAATGCAACGCAACCCAACGCAACCCAACGCAACACAACGCGACGCGACGCGACGCGACGTGGTACCGATCGTTTTTAACCTCTCCTAGCTTTCGTGCAGCTTTCGCCCTTACGAAACCGATTAAAAGTGTATCTTTTATCAAGGACACTGCAAAAAATGGGCCACTCCCTGCCCCCCTCCGGTAAATGGCGGTAATGGCCGTTCAAATCGATTGCCAACGCCACCGTCTTTTTGCTAAAAACTAATCTCCTTCATCCCATTTTCCAGTCTCCTCCACTAAGCGTAAAAGAAAAAAGTCGAGCCAGATATTTACACGGTGAAATACACACTGGTGGAATTCTTTGACGTGAATAATATTTTATCGAGTATTTCAATGTGAAATACAAAGAAAACAAAAAACTGCACGACTTGTACTCCAGTACGATTCGTTTTACTGAAAGGCCCAGAAGCAACTGTTCTGACTAGGAAATGAAGACAACTTTTTTGCCATAAAATTTTATTGATATGCAAACATTTGAATCGATACAAAACAAATTGCAGGCGCGATCGTCACTCCTATTCGAGATCTATCCCACGCCCCCTCACGAATCACGTGACCCAAATCAACCAATCGCTAATTTTCGTTGCATTAGCGTTGCACCTGAAGAGGCCCGATTTTTTGGGTTATCCCCGCTAAAATCACTTTCAGTGGTAACATGTGTAGTGTTTCGTAAAATGTTTTTTCTTTCTTAATAAAATTTTTATAATTTTCGAGAATAAGAGTATAGAACGAGTTCAAAAACGAATTTAGAACGATGAAAGTAGAAGCTTTGCTCTTCGAAACGAGACCAGATAGAATTGTTGCATCATCTTCTTTTGCAAAGTTATAATAGTTGAAAGTATCGACAATTTTTCATTAGAATTATGTGTCTAAATATTGGAAAATACTCTGGGCGAAAAAAAAAGTGAGGTGAATCCCTCGAAAACCGTACGTCAACGGAAGAAATTGACGGGAAGCTTCCCTCGCGCTTTTAGGATTTGCGCGCGATTACCTGCCATTCGAACGATCTCTCACCGAGTGATTTCCATGGCCGTTAATTTAGCCCACGTTTGTTTTCTTATATGAAGCCCGAATGGCGAACGAATTAGTTACGCGCTCGGCGTCGTTAAATTAATTACTCGCCCGTGAAATTTAATAGCCCAAGTTTTCGAACGGGGCGTTGTTCCATCGAAGAAATCGATTTTCTCTCGGTCCTTTCGTACTTTCCGCACTCGTTTAATCCAATCTCGTCAAGAAGCCAAGAAGCAAGTGGCGTCGTCGCGCGATGTGCACGTCCGAACGTTTTCAAACTTTTGCGCAAATTTGGAAAAAAAAGGGAAGGACCAAGGCTGAAGAGACAGAAGACAAAGGCTGCTCGAGCTCTCGATTAAAAGCTCATTTTCGTGCTCGACGAAAGTGCTCGACTCTCGCGGCCAGTTTTAAGCTGACAAAACGAGCAGGATCGTGAAACGAACGAGAGAGGAGATTTGAAGCGTGAACGATAACGAATAGAGCAACGTTGAAATAAATTAGGAAATTGAATCGTTCGGTCTCGCGGGGAAAAGAAAACTGTCGTTCCGATAATTTATCCGTTTGTGCAGCGTGTTTGCTCTTCCGACTTTTCCATCGGGCTTCTCTTCCTGCTCCCGAGCAAACTTGTTTATTTCCTGGCGAGGAGCGTGTGTCGGCCCTCGAATACTCGTAACTTTCAAACACTCCGTCTTTGGAACTTGCGATATTTTTCTTGCGGAAAGATGCAGTCTACTCTCTATATATAATTATAAATATATATATATATATTTAATTTATTTTACATATATATAAAGTAAATACATATAAACTTATGATATTGCAAACAGAAAATTAAAAACGAAGGAAATAACATCTTACGCAAAACGCCATTTCATCCAGATAGCCTAGATAAAAAATACATAGTAGTTTGAGTAGAACTTTTAGTTTATTATTCAACGTAGACCTGTCTTATTCATATTAAATATGTTTTTCAACTCACTTTTTTTACAACAGTTATATGACAATGTCTCATGATAGAGATGTAACATCACCTCTTAACGCTATATTGACACACTAACATTTTAACGTTAAATTCAAGTATACCGAAAAAGTCATTACTTAGGCGATAAAATGTTAAATAGTAAATTTAAATTTAGTTTAAAGGATAAACAGAATGTTTAATTATACGCATTATACAAGAAGAACAAGTAATATAACTTACGATCGAGATGTTATTTAGTAATTTACTACTAAAAGCAACTGAAAATTCACGTATCGAGCCATCTCGCCCGGATTTATCCTAAAGTAGCCTGCAACTCTTTTCAAAAATTTTGTTTAAAAGATAACATCGAAGACGTGGCCTATTATTTTCATAATTCCACGGACGAAACAGAGCAAAGAGTAGTAGGGGGAGGGGGCACAAATCACACGGAAAATAGAGAAAAATAAAGACAGCTGAGTACCGCGACGAGAGTTGTCAGACGTCGCGCGACGAGTTCAAACTCGTTGAAACGCGGCGACGTCGATTCAACTTTCATCGCGCGCGCCCGAACGATTCGGATTCCGTAAACTAAGTTGCTCGGTCGCCACAATCAAATCGACCGGGTTAACCAGTTTTCACGTAACGCTTTTCAATCGGATTTTTCGGGAAACCTGTCCCGGGAAATTCCAACGAATTTAAGTCTGGTACGTGTTGCCGAATTTCCTTCCCCGCCTTGGATTCTACGGACAAAGAGACGATAAACAGGAATTAACGAAATCAAATCAGCGTTTCGAAACGAAATTCTGCCCCTCTACGTTCTCGTTTGCCTTTCATTCTCGTTTTTCAAAGTTTCGTGCTCAACGTTTTATTGTCGATTGATTAATTTTTCCATTTTCTGCCTCTAATGAGATTTATATCGATTATTCCCATTGGTTACGGCTACATTGCCATCTGTTTCGATGCTGTTCCGATTAGTTCGAAGAAAAGAAAAAAAATATTAACGATTCTGTTCGTGTTTTTAAACAAAACTAAACTAGAAATTTAATTCGTCGATGCTTGAACAATCTAGTTGAAAGAGAATTCAAGGGCGTCGAACAGTTTTAAAATTTAATTTTGCGTTATATTCAAGATTCGAAATAAAGAAGGAAAGTGCGACATGATTTCTTTAGCAACTACCTGTCTGTTCGATGTAGATTTCGTTATCCTTAAAATGTGGCTCAATGTTTGACTTTGATTCAGATCTCTCCGATCGTTCCGAGAGGAAAAGTTGCGGTAAATCGACTTAAAGCGTTTCACTTGATTTACTGCGGTGGTTGCCAATCTTTTTTATCACTAAAAGTGATTTTAGCGGGGGTAACTTAGAAAATCGGGCCTCTTCTAGGTGCAACGCTAATGCAACGAAAATTAGCGATTGGTTGATTTGGGTCACGTGATTCGTGGGGGGGCGTGGGGTAATCCTCGAGTAGGAGTGGCGTTGTCTGGTACTGAGCGATCGCCCCTGTAATTTGTTTTCTATCGATTCAAATGTTTGCATATCAATAACATTTTATGGCAAAAAAGTCAGAACAGTCCTAGTCAGAACAGTTGCTTCTGGGCCTTTCAGTGAGACGAATCGTACTGGAGTACAAGTCGTGCAGTTTTTTCTTTGGCCATGGCCCATCTGAGCATCTCTAAAATTCTGATGACGCGTAATTCTCGTTATTCAAAAAGAATTTTTGACGTAGACGAAGCCTAAAAAGTCATTAATTAGGCAACAGTCGATGGCGCGTTGCACAATGTTACAGTTCTCAACGTGTAGCCCGCGCTTCACAGGGGGGCAATTCGAGAATGAGTCACTAACAGTGAATTTTTTGTATTTCTTAAAATGAAAATTTAATTTTTGCGCATTAACGTGCGAAATATGTGTCTCGGAAAGAATATAATCTTGGAAAGAACTCGTCGGCATGAATCAGTGCGCTAATTAATTCCACGTGCTATCCCATTCGCGATCCGTGATTAGCATATGCTTGCCCGCTCATTATGGAGCCAATGTAAACGCAAGCGTGAAATTATGCCGCAAAAGAAATGGCACTTTCGTTGTCATTTCGTTGTCATGTACCTTCAAATGATTGCAAAACGAGGAAAGTTTAAGAATTATTTTGATGATAAAATTACATCTTCGTTGAAAGAAGAAATAATAAATACATATGTATATCAGGATCAGAATGGAAAAAAGTAGACAAACGAAATGGCAAAAATAGATACGTTTTATTAGTGTAATGAATGATACAGGAAAAAAGAAAAACTTTTCGCACGTAGATTAATTATTCTTCCCTGTCACGTCTGGAATTAGCTAAATTCAGGTATGCTTCATAATAAATTTTCGAACTCGATTTGGCAAAGATGGAAAAATGTTTGGATTTTTCCTCGCAGGAAGAGGATGAGAAAAGAGAAAAAAAACAGAGAGAGAGAGAGAGAGAGAGAGAGAAGCACGTGTATGGATAAACTGCGTATAACGAGGAATCGCGTGTATGGCTGATAAACGATAAACGATGTTTGTCAAAAGCAGACTTTGCCGAATGGAGGTGGACGCGGTATTATTCCGGTTGGTGGACGTGACGGAACGATTCACTCGATCCTGCAGGATTGCGCGAGTGGTGTCGAGCCTCGTCGTTGTCACCGAAGGTACAGAGCGTCGAATGCCACTCGGTTTATATACCGGACGGCTCTCTATAATCTGTCGATCACACGAGCTTCCAGGCAAAGCTTCGAGAGCATTTTAGCGACTCGAGTGATTGGATTCGCGGTCGAGAGAATGCCAATGGCGTAGAGGTGGAGGAGGGGAAGTGGTTCGGTCACGGGGGCAGACGAGAGAATTTTCATTCGACCGAAAGAGAGAGAGACAGAGAGAGAGAGAGAGAGAGAGAGAGAGAGACCTTCGTCGTCTTTTCCTGAAGGACTCGTAAAACCATCTGGATGAAATAAGACAAATTTTACGACCATCTCTTTCACTCGATTAAACCGACTGCGAGCTGACAGTTCTGGACAGTCACAAGAGAAGGGGGAGAAACTGAGTTTGCTTCGCGATTAACCACCGTATCGATTTCATCAAAACGATATTTCAACCAAAGTAGAAATTCGTTGAATTCGGTCAGTAAACCACCGACTGTTTTATATTCCAAAACTAAAATACTAACTTTGGAGTAATGTTTACATCAGCTCACGAATTTTTTGCTTTGGTCCATCTTTCGACGTAATTTTCTCATAATTCTTAATCTTCTATCCACCTCGTTCCGCAAGTACTCGAGATTGAGGTTAGAATTTTGTGGTAAATGAGGTAATGCACATACATGGAGTATTATATAGTAACCATCCTGTTGAAAGTAATAATTTTCTGGCAAATTTGGTCTTTCAAGTTCCTTCGAAATTTTCAAATATTTCACCTTATCTGAAATTCCACCGATAAAAATAAGATTTTCCAGTCCACTTGTTGCCACGCAGCCCAGTACCATCACCATCATCCTCCGCCATATTTCGCAGGTCGTAGGTTTTTTGGATTTAATTCTTTACATTTTTTGCCCTTCGTACAATTTTACGACCACTGCCACCAAAAATGTTAAAATTTATTTTCATCGAAGAACAATATTATACCGCAGAAAAAATTATCCTATTTAACTGTAAAATTTTATTCTTTGCTAATGAATAGTTATCGAAAAAAAAGGTTGTCGTAACACTCGAACGTTGTGCTTCGTTTTGCTTGTTATGTTGTTACGAAAGTTTTAATTTCTTAATTAATTTCTTTCGTTTTGAAAAAAAAAAAAAATGCGAATTTTCTTGATCAGAACATTGTAAAGTCTTGATAATCCAGAGTAAAGAGCAGCATGACTGGTTCGATTTAAAGAAACTCCTGGACTTGAATTGCTGTGATTGATGCGCGGTTTTATCGTTGCAATTTTTCCTCCTGAAATACTACGTTGTTTTTGTAAAACGTACAAATCTATTCGAAATACGCATTCACCAATTTTATGGATGGTACGTAGATCGATCACCGCGCTTACAATAACATCCTCTTACGTCGTTCTCCTTTATGCAACTTTCACACTGAATTTTCACAGTTTTCGGTTTTGCTTTACTTACTGTGTGCACAGTGATGAGCAAAACTGAATTGGAATTTTAACGATATTTTATTGTAGTATTTGCATGCACATACACAACAAGATTTGAGGGATCGTTGCAAAGAGAAAATTTCAGTTTTCAAGGAACGTAGAAACAATTTTTCAAATTTTTTATTTTTGGAGATGCTTGAATTTTTACAATTTTCGAAAACAAAAGTACTCTCGCTCTTCCACCCGCTGCGTGACCTGTAAAAAATTTGGAAAAAACGAACTTGGGAGTGTCAAAATCGGAGTTTTACTCTTCGAAATGAAACCCAGCAGACAATTTTTCGTCATTCGTGTGTTCAGTTATGCTCTTGTCTTAACTGTTAAGTCAGTTAAGAATAACTTCTGTTTCAACATTTGCACGCAGACGTCTGTACGCGTAGGTACGCGTATACGCGTTCATTTTTCGGTTTATTCCGCATGTTCTTTTTCTTTTTCTTTTTTTTTTTTTGTGTTTGCTGCGCGATGTGTAATCCGTGTAATCAAGCAGAGAGTCGGCAGATAGTTGGAAAGAGGAGAAGGTTGAGCAGGAACCGCGCAACCGAGAGTAGAAAATTAATATCGCAGTGTGTGATGTATTGTTTCATTTTCTACTTTATTTCCTTCGTTCCAGTTCGTGCGAGCGCTCGTGAACGCTCCATTTTGTTCCGCAGCACGATTTCAATTCATCCTTTCATTCTGCTCATTATTCCTGAATTCATACGTTGCGTTGTTTTTCGCTGTTGCGAGAAAGGAAGCACGGTCTTTCAACCTATACGGCATTTTTCAGACTTCCTTTTTAAACTAGGCGTTTCCCCGTCGCTGAAAAACAATTCGTTTCCCTTAAATTCGAAAAATAGTGACAGTTTCTCTGAAAGGAGAGTCACGATAAACTCTTTTCTTTTTTTCTTTTTTTCTTTTTTTTCGAAATTCAAATTACGTGGTCGTGGTGTATCGATGCTACGATGGAATATATCGTTAAGTTAATTAACGCGCAACGCGTCGATGTCGTAATTAATCTCGTTGGCACATTGTTCTTGGACTCGAAAAGCTTATTAAGTGACAAAAATCAGGTATTCCTTTTGTTTCCTCTGTATACTCCCTTGGGTATATTTCACGCGTACATAAAGCCACAGAAGAGAGAGAGAGAGAAGAGAAAAAGGAAAAGAGGAGGGAAAAAGTGTGTTGCCATTGTTCTTGCGATCCCATTTTCTTTTCCCTGGGATTTGTTGCACGGCGAAGGCACGTCGAAGATGAAAAGCAGCGAAGACTTGCGAGAAATGTTTCACAGAGGAAAATTATTCACCTCTTTCCTGCTTTGCGTGATCCTTGCCTCGATTATACGTACACACACAAGCGTACGTTTCGCTTACACGCGTATATTGAGATTGCCATTCGTTCGCTCTGCAATTTTAATTACCAGCTATCGGATACTTTACCAATCACGCGTTGCAATGACAATTTGTCAGCTAAATAGAAAGTGGCAGAGGAAGAGGAGAAAAGAAATGGAATTTAACAATTTTTCTATGACGAATTTCGCATGGAATATTGTTCGTCCGATCATTCAAGTTGCTAAAAGGGTGCAATCAAAAGATCAAAAACAGGGAGAAAATGGAAACACGAATTTTAAGTACGTCAGATAAAAGACGGAAAAGAAAAATGAGAGAAATAAAAGACCGTGTTCCTACATCAACGTGATCAAAGGAGAATATCACCAAAGACTGGCGTAATACTAATGTAAGTCTGCGAAATGCAAAAATTGCAACATATACCCTAACGAGGCGACACGATGTGACAATCAATCTCCACAAAGAATGCGTAACTAGTGTAATTCTGAGTGAAATGACATTACATAGGTCATCAAATGCTTGTCCTTTAAACTATAATTTACTAACGTTTTAACATTGAAGTAGTAACTTCTTCGGAATACGGTATGTTAATATTAGCGTTTAGAGGTTTAAGTTACATTTCTATCTACTATATGAGACATTGTCGAATATTATAAAAAAAAAACAAGTGAGTTGACTCTATTTTACGTAATTTTCGTATTAGGTTTCACTAACATTTGATTTGACTGAACCATCGATCGCAAATCCATTAGTTCTCTTGAAAAATGGCAAAAAAGTTTCGTGGACGCGTGCGACCTAACAGCGACTTTATGGTTCTGAACGCGTAGACGTCTATTTTATGTAATTTTCGTATTAGGTTTCACTAACATTTGATTTGTCAGAGTTGTAGCATCAGTGTGAGTCTAAGTAATTAAGTGATAAAACTAACTGTTAACATTGTTCGAAATATAAACCATAAAGTTACTAACCATTACGTAATATAGAACCATAAAGTCGCTGTTAGGACGCACGCGTCCGCAGTATTAATTGATTAAGAAGCTTTTTTGCCATTTTCCAAAAGAACTATTAGGTTGCGATCTGTGGTTTATTGGAAAATTGGCTTTCCCTTCGTGATGAGTAGAATACAATGCAAAAAAATTTTGAATTTAAGGCCAAGGTTTTCACCCTGTACATACAATACTAGAATTCCGCGTGATCGTGCTGCGCTGCGCGATGGCGCCTGTCTTCGAAACTCGGCAGGCCGCGACGCGCACAGGTGTCGGGGCAGGAAAAGCGAGCAAAGCAAAGTTCGCTTCGCGTAGCTTCGATTCGCTGAATAAAGCTCCGTTTCACCTCTTTCTATTAGGCTGCGCGGTGTTTCGCAGCTCGCTTCCCGTTCCTTCGAACCTTTCCGCTGATTTCTTCTTCTAATTAGTAATTAGGTTTCGATGAAACGATCTCGACACGCTTTAATTAACCACTGCTCTGTCATTTCTGCCTCTAGAGAGCGTACGTTTCGAGGCGACAGGAATACACATCTTCGTCCGGATCCTGGCCGATCGATCGCTTAATTAATAAATCGGATGGAAAATATTTCTTTATGACGTGAACGTCGCGTCGTAACAGCATGATTTCGGGAATATTCGTTTCAGTATGAAGATATAATGATAAATTGAAAATGAAAAATGAAGACACTTTTTCTTCTATCGTTTTAATGTTAGTACAGAAATGGGCCAAAAGTTTCTTCCCGCCAATTTTTTTTAAACAAAACATCAAAATACAAGAAGAAACTAATTTTATTAATTTTAAATTAAATTCATGTTCAAACATGATGTTTTAAAAATCTGCAAAAAAAAAGATATGTAATAAAACAGATTACAGATTTATTTTAGTAGTAAGTGATTTTTTATTTAGAAAATTCGTCGTGGGGCATTTGGCCCGAAAGAAAAGTAGGGACACCTTATGCAGTAATAGTTTATTATCGAATTCGCTTTTGTTTCCCTCTTTCAATCTCAATTTGAAATTCTCGTAGGCGTAGAAGTGGCAGACGTCGTGACGACGACAGAATTTGCCGACAATTTGCCGAAACATCGGCGGACTCCGCCGGAAAACGCATTCCCGCAACTCGTTGATTTTGTTCCGCCGGCAAGCAAGGGAGCACAGTTGGATTTTACGAAATTTCCTGCTTTTCCGTGCGCGACGACGTCTCTTTTATTATTTTCCTTTCCACCGACCGAATAATTTACCTAATTTCCGCGAAGCGTTCGTCGTTCGGGGCCAACGATCGAATCCCCTTTCCCTCGACGTTCCTCGCCGGAAATATTTTCTCCGGTTCGCGCTCCCTTCGGCGTGGTTATCGTGGATCGAAGCAGCTCTCCCTCTCTCTCTCTTTCTCTCGAAGAGAACCGATAAAGAGGAAGAAAGCGTTGCTCACTGCTCACTGCATCGATTTCCCTGATGCGGATTCCTAACGATCGTTCTTTCTTTCTTTTCGTGTTACAGCCTGAGAACCGAGCAACCAAGTGGCCTCGACACGGCTGGCGTTCGTTTCGAGTTGAGCAAGGCCCTCGATCTCTGGGCGAGAAACTCCAAACTCACCTTTCAGGAAGTTAACAGCGACAGAGCGGACATTCTGGTCTACTTTCATAGGTGAGTCCTCGTCTTTTATCGAACAGTTGGCTTCGTCGCCATACGGATCGCTCGCTAACGTTACAAATAAGACAGAGACCGAGGCGAGTCGGACCACTTTTTGTTTGATAATAAAAAGAGTAATAGTCAACGTCCAGAAACCCACTTTTTTTTATTATGAATTCGTAATTAGTGACTATTTGACTTAAACGATGTAAAAAGAAATAAACGTAAAACTTGAAAATCTTTTATTTATAAACAAAAAGTGAAAAATATCCGATTCATCCCGATTTATATAATAAAAATTTATTAAAAGATCTTAAGAACTAAATAAACTTAAGAACGTACAATTTAACTATGTCGAAGAAAACTGACCCTACTTAGTACATAGATCGTAAATACATTGCCCTTTTACGTCACTTTTGCCAGCAGAATTTTCATGGCACCATTTTCACACACATTGCACCGTATTCAATCTTCTGCAGGTAGATGGATAAATTTTTCAGCACAGTGAACACAATGCCAGTCTCGTAATGGATTACGTATCTTCCTCTTCTTTGTAACATCATCAATATTTAATGCAACCTTTAATTTCTTTTATTCTTTTAGTAATGTTGTAAACGTAAATTTGGTCTTTTGATTGATTTTTATTTTCATTTTAATTAACCTTTGACTAATTTTGATTAATCCACGACATTTCGTTGCGCACGGAAAAAAAGCAACTCTTTTTGTGCAGAGTTGTGTAAGTTGTATCGTACGTTTCTTCAGTTTGACGCATAGTCAGTTGTTTTTATCGCAGCTTCGTTCATTTTCTCTGGACACCGGGATCCTTGACCAGTTGCTTTTTTATACAAGCACGAATCATTTAAATAATTATCACATTTACAATCATAAAACTATACCAGCAGAAAAGAAGGGCGATTTGTGTGAGACTTTTCCTCTTACAGTTAATAAAGAAATACTCGCAGTTACAAGGATTCGAAATAAGAAGCGGGAATTTCGCGCGTCTTATCGTTTTACGACGAGTTTGAAATTGATTCAGAGCATCGAAATGTGTTTTTCTTGTTTCGTTCTTTTCATTTCCCCTTTTTTTATTACTGAAAGTGATTTTTTTAGGGGGGCTAACCCAGGTGCAACGCTAATGCAACGAAAATTAGCGATTGGTTGATTTGGGTCACGTGATTCGCGAGGGGGCGTGGGGTAGACCTCGAGTAGGAGTGGCGTACTGGTACTGAGCGATCGTGTCTGTAATTTGTTTTCTATCGATTCAAATGTTTGCATGTCAATAAAATTTTATGGCAAAAAGGTCGTCTTCATTTCCTAGTTAGAACAGTTGCTTCTGGGCCTTTCAGTGAGACGAATCGTACAGGTCGTACAGTTTTTTTTTTCTTTTTGGGTCTTTTCATCAGAAAATACTCGTCGAGTCGAGGGATGCACGGACCGAACGCACAGCGATACACAGTCTCGACGATCGAGTGGAGCAAACCTGTGCGAAATCCGGTGAATTTTAAATAAACCTTTTCCATTTAATCGCGCTCTCGTTTGCAGCAGCGTCGCTGCGATAAATTTCCCGATAACAAGGAGGTCCGAGAATCAAGCTATTGATCCTCTCTTTGCCGGCTCGTGTTATTTCCTTTCCAGCTTTGTTCGCTACTGCGCGCCTTTATGAATGCGCGCTGAAAATTATCATCCTGGTTCGCGTCGCTGCTATCGGTCGCTACACTCTGTTAATATCTCGATAACGAACGTAAATCGAACGAAAACGTTCCGAGCGGGTACGCCGAAACGGGGGATGAACGCTGATAGCGTTTTATACGCTCTCGCCTATGAAAATTGTAGAACTCGATTATCCAGCTCGACTCGAAAATTCTCGAAACGAAATTCTAAATGCAGTTTTATCAACCTCTGGCCTACACGCGATTCCATTAACTGTACATTGATTAATCGTCCCGCTCGTGAGTCTTTGGACATTTGTTACATTTGTATTGAATTCTAAAAAAAAAAGTGAAGCGATCAGTTGAAAAACGTGAACGAATTTTCTTCTTAACAAAGTAGACAGAGTCCATTTAAGCGAGGCTACCTAAATATCTTTTCGAATTGTGACGATACGGAAAATATTTTTTGTTCTAGAAATATAAGCGTAAAATCCAGTTCGAGTATCGAATAGTCTTGGCTTTCTCGCGTCAGAATATTATGAAAATACATAAAAATAGAGCATAGAACTGTTTCTCATATTCTTTGGAAATAAATAGATAATGCTGAAGCAAAAGTAACACGTGTTCTAATCTCGTACTCGATCGCTTTTAGTTTAAAAAGAAAAAGAAATGAAAAAAAAAAAAGAAAACGGTGTCGTTGCTCGAAGAGTTATCGTTCACATGTTCGCTTGGAGAAGAAGAGTTATCGCGCAAAGACTATTTTCAATCGTGGATCGTTTAAAATGAAATTTCGCAATTCTCCGTGAAAGATGGGAAAACGAAGGCGCGCCTGTTGAACCGGTATCGGTTTCGCGTGCCAGTACGAGTTGCATAAAACTCATTTATCCAACTTATTAGTTTTCCTATAGTTCGTACATATGTGAGGATAAACTGTTGCATAATGCATACCTAATTTATACGCAACATCGCATCGCACACAACAGGTCTGGCGACGTGCTTAGCTAATGTACGATCGATTATCGATCACGTCACCGCTGACGTTTTTCCGTTTTCGTTACGAAGATTCTTCCAGATCGATCGAGAATTTCAAAAACTTTTGTTCGATCGAAACGTAAATCTGAAGCATGGATGTCCAACCTTTTAGATCCTCCGGGTCTCATTAGCCAACAAAAATTTGTCGAGGGCTGCACATAGTTTTACATATTTTTTTTATCAATTCAATGTAATTTATGTTATTAGAGATATCCATAAGTCGTTTTTTGACACTGTACAAAATTTTATTTTATTTAAAAGTTAATACAGTTTTATAATCTATAATATAATTTAACAATAAACGCACTAAATGTCGATATTATATTATATTTAACTAGAACATATGTTATGACCATAATCTGTGAATATATGTTATAATAAAGTTATTGTCACTAGGTGGCAATGTTTATTAAATTTGAAAAAGACGACATTACTTGTTGTACTACTACTCTAATATTTATAAAGATATTAAAACAACTTTCATAGTGAAACAATACAATGATTAGAAAAATATATTTGTATTAATGAAAAAGGTATGACAATTTTTTAATGCAAATTGACTGAGCTTGTTTTTTAGATACCAGTTCATCAGTGTACTGGTATAAATAGCGGTAATACAGAGACACTTGGATAAATTTTTCCTCGAGTTGTATATCTGATTGCAACTCGATACATTCCATTTGCACGTTCGCTGGCAACGTCATTGACATCAATTGAGAATAGAGCAACAAATATGCCAATCGTCTAAAGTAAAAAATGTTTCATTGACTCTTGGAAGTTATTCGTAATCAGTCAAAAAAATATTCAAATAATAAAATTCTTATTCAGTTACTTCCAATTTTGATTAGGTTTAGGTTAGTCTTATTCAATTATTTCCAATTTTGGTCATAAAACGCAGGTCGCATGGATAGGATCTAGGTTGGGCACGCCTGATCTAAAGTTTTGATATTGGTAAATTGGTAAATAGGTGATCGATAGGACGATCGATAGCGTCCCACGTGGTTTTAACCGAGGCAAAAAGGAAAAGAATAGAGAAGACGAACGATCCAGTTTCCCGATTAGCGAACTGGACGGGGTGCGATCCACTCCTGCCCGGAGTGGCGTATCGACTGTCCAGATAATCGGCGAGCGCTAGTGAACGGAATTTAATTACGGCATACGGTATGGCGCGTCTCGTTCCGTATCTAGACCCGGCAAATTAAACGGGGCGCAAAACTAGGCGATAGATAGATCGTGCCATCGGAACTTGGAACTGTAGTAACGTCTGAATAAACAGCAGCCAGCGTATGTACGTACAAACACAATCCTGTCGTGTCGCGCCTTCCCCAACAACCTTGTGAACCGTGTAGACAATTCCGTTGAAATCTCTCTCTTTCTCTCTCTCTCTCTCTCTGACGAACAATAATATATAATTGTAGGAAAAGATAACAAACAAAATTAAACCCGACGTGGTTTATAATAAATTTAAGTTTATTAATATTTAAGTAATTAAGGAAGACTGAATAAACCCAAATACGACGATAGAGAGATTATGTTTCCTCTAGGCCAATGGTTCCCAATCTTTTTTCGCCCATGCTCCACCTAAGCATCTCTAAAGTCCTGATGATTCAAAAGATTAATCAAAAAGTGAATTATGTGTCACAGGAATGGAGCATCAGGGATTTAGAGAAAGCCTAAACAGCCAAGTCCAAACAAGTCTAAACAAACTTCCAAACGTGACATGACATCCATGAAAGAGAAAAATTAGAAGGTTAAATTTTTATTTAAAGAAATGCAAAAGATTGCATTTCTCATTCCCAAGTTGTCCTTGCCAAATATGTTTTACGTCTTAAAGCTTGGACAGCTAAAACAAACAGTCTCAAACCATGCCACGCAACAGGGCGACAATTATCTCGTTCTTAGAAAGAAATTCAGAAAAATGAAACTTCCTCACTCTCTATGCAATGATAGTTTCGTTCAACGAACAACGAGATAATATATAATATAATGAATATAGTAATAACGAATTGATTAATTATAGCGATTCGATTAATTGTTTTTGCATACTGGACTGTTCCAGGGGTTATCATGGCGACGGATATCCATTCGATGGAAAAGGCCAGATTCTGGCACACGCGTTCTTTCCTGGCAGAGACCGTGGCGGAGACGTTCATTTCGACGAGGAGGAAGTATGGTTGTTGCAGGACGACAACACCAACGAAGAAGGTAAGAAAAAATCAGACGTTCGAACGGGGCCAATTTTTGGAATTGTTATTGCGCGATTATTGAGAACAGATCATTGCAGAAATTTTATGAATAATTTTAACTATTTTAATTTTATTAATTATCTAATAACTTTATTAATTAATTTTAACAATTTTAATTTTATTAACGTAGAACAATCGATAAGACTGATTTCAGATTTTCGTTTTTTTGCAACTGTTTAAAAGACACGACGGGTATTCTTGTCAAAATTAATATTGACTTTTGTTTTGGACAGTAAAACGTAATTGCACAAATCTATTTATTTAATTATCATTTAAATTACAATGATTTACATATAGAACGTAACGATCTATATGTAGATATTTTCATTTATTTATTTATATTAATATTTTTTGGGCAAACAAAGTACGACATTCGCCGTAAAATTTCCCAGTGATAAAACGATTTTTAATAAAAAAAAAGAAAAAAAACTTCGAAACTCATCGATAACGGGGAAAAATGGCAAAAAGTTTCGACGAGTTTTAATTGAAACCAGAAATATGTAGATATTTATCGTTGCACGTTCCATCGAGCTCGTAAATCGCTATAAAATCATCGCTTTCATTCGGCTTATATCCAGCGAAATTGACCGACAATGATATTTCCAACTAACGATTTGCAGCAAACTTGTCCAAAAATTCTACGCATCCAGCAATGCTTGTATTTCTTCTGCAACAACGACGAGAGAAATCACAGTAGGAAAGAAAGTTTAGAGAAATCTGCGGATGGAAAGAAAAGATTTTTGAACGAGGAGAAATTTTCGCGAGGACGATCGAGCCTCTCCCCGTTTATTGGCGGTACGCCAATTCGGTCACCCCCTCCAATCCAGGCAAGAGATATGTACGTATAAGGCAGCGACCACCGAGAATCTTTCTCTGTTCCATTATATTGCCATATCGTCACTCTTGAATCTTGATAACTTTTCGTCAAATTTAAACAACACTAATCATCCTACGACATATCGTACGTCTGGATTTAATCAAAATCATAATTATTAAAATGAGAGATCATTTTCATATTGGCTCGTTTAATGAGATTCCTTGATTTGGCCTTGATTCAAGATTCGACCCCCGTTAAATATTTAATCCTGAAATAACTCCAAAAATCGAGCGAAATTTTTCTGATAACTTTTTTTTTATCAGACTGTCGAGCAACACTAATCGTCCAACGGTGCATCGCGCATGTCTGGATTTCTTCTCGTTTCATAGTTATTAAGATGAGAGATAATTTCGATATCGGCTCGTTTAACGAGATTCCTTGGCTTGGCCTATTCAAGATTCGATCCCTGTTAAACATCTAACCCTGAGATAACTCAAACACGATACTGCTCCGTGTAAAATCCGAGACTCTGAGAGCTAAATTTGAGATCTGATGCTAACCTAATACAGGGTAGCGTAAATCGATCGTGAAGCGTAGCCGAGCTACATCTGCATACAGAGAACCTAATTATTCTACGTATCTGCTACCTGTCGATGGATATTAAACATCCAAGAAACGGATCGTTCGAACAATCGTTCGTGCCTGCACTCATTTCTCACTTTATTCCGTGAAATGTGTAAAACTTTCAACTTGGATAATTTCAACTCTGTCGAAAAAACGGAACAAGTCGAATAAAAGAGACTTGAAATTATCGTTTGTCTTCTCCCTTAAGCTACTTTGTGAAAAACTTTGAAACGTAAGAAAGTGGCGCAGACTTCTATGGGAGAGATAAAACTTTGGGAGAGAGGACGATTAAATTTGTCGAGAAAGGTGGATCACTCGAGTCCCTTACTCGAACCAGAACCGTGGAAAATTAATTAGTCATTGAGAAACGATGAAACTGTCGTGTCATTTTTTAACACGTTGATCGTTGAGCGCAAATCGTAAAAGTTTCTTGCAGGGTCACGAATCCAGGCTTACTTTCCTTAGGTATTCTGTTAGTTTTTATGCTCCTTTTTACGTTTCTGGTTTTTATTCCTCTTTTCTTTTTTATTCTTTTTGTTAAATTTACGATATGGAGGTGCTCTTCGGTGTTAGCTTGTCAAATTAGGAGACTCTTACACGTTTTTTGCATCCCTCCATTTACAGAACTTACAACGAGGTTTTACTACTTAAATCTCAGTAAGTTTCTTTTAAAATACGTTCTCTAACGTATCACAAACAACTGTTACATTATTATTTTTATGCAAATAAAGTAGTTACGACTTCTTCAAAATAATTTAACAACTTGAATGTATTATTACAAATATTATTGCATATATGAATATAGATAAAATACGTACTGTAACATACACAGACTGTATATAATAACACATACTACAACGTACATGTATACACAATATAATAAAGCTGCACGATTTGTACCCCAGTACGATTCGTCTCACTGAAAGGCCCAGAAGCAACTGTTCTGACTAGGAAATGAAGACGACTTTTTTGCCATACAATTTTATTGATACGCAAACATTTGAATCGATACAAAATAAATTACAGGCGCGATTGCCACTTCTACTCGAGATCTACCCCACGCCCCTTCACGAATCACGTGACCCAAATCAACCAATCGCTAATTTTCGTTGCATCAGCGTTGCACCTGAAGAGGCCCGATTTTTTGGGTTACCCCCGCTAAAATCACTTTCAGTGATAACAATAAATATTATTGTATATATGTATATACGAATGTATTATTGAACGTGTTATTAATTCGTTTAACTCGAAAAAATAATTTACCGTCAAAAACTCATTTTTCTACCAAACACTGTTACACCTTTCCTTGCCTGAAAAATTTAAAATTTTTCAAGATCGTCGCCCACGTGTGAGTGACACGGCCCCGATGGAAACTTGACTATCACCCAGATACGGGTGACGCGGCAATCAACGTGTTAAAGCGAATGCAAGCGGAGCGTACTTACGAGGTTTCCTTTGACTTAAAGAGTATCGCACGTATGTACGTGTGTATATTGCCTGCATCGCAGAGAGAAGTGCCGACGTTCCAACGAGCCGAATGGAAACGCTGCTTCAAACGTGGATGCGAGTGGAATTCACGGCGAAATTATGACGGTTAATTGGCCTGTGACGACGATACGCGAAGAAAATCAAAATGGTTAATCAGAATCGGTGGCCGATTGTTTCCGATATCGGGGATTATCACTCGCGGTTCCATTCCGATGGATGATGGGTCGGTGCAATTCCGATTGGCCTCGTTAATAATTTCAGCTTGGCTCTCTCTCTCTCTCGTTCTCTTCTGGCGTTTCGTAGTTTCCATTAGCGTAGTCGTAATTATCCTGTGTTCAGAGTCCGCCTGTTAATAGGCGCTGCTTTGCGTACGACGATTCAAATCGGTAATCTGGTGTCGGTAATCTTCGTCAAAGTGGTGCAAGAAGTTCAGCAATTGTTTCGACTCGACTTTGAACTTTTCGACTCAAGAAGTTTGAAATTTCTCTGTGTCTTTTTAACAGTAAACTGATATAGTAAGGTATTGTAAGCATCTAAGTAAAGTATTAATATGTATAAAGTATTTAACTATATTGCTATATTAAATTTAATAGTAAACTTAATATTACTAGTAAACTTTATTGTTTTACTACATTACTTTACTACAATAATTTACTATATTATTATATTGAGTTTAATAGCAAACTTAATACTATTTACTGTCAAACTTAACATAGTAATATAATATATGTATTTATGTATATAGATAAAGTTTCAAGTTTCAAGTACTACAAATGAAACGGTTAAAAGTCGGTTTTTACTATGCGATACGACATATCGTATAAACTTTGAAAAAATTCAATCTCCGAGTGAGTGGAACGATACGCCCTTACGTGCAATATTCAGCGATGTTGGTGTCGGTTATGAATTGCTAATGTCATCGCTGACGTATCCCGCAGGGAACCGCAGGACGTTCGCAAACGATGAGAAACCGGAACGTCACGATTTGCAAATCCATTGGAAGATTAGCATCCTCCTAGAATAGGAATACAGTTTGGACAGAGACTGATTCGTCTCGAATCCTCGCATAATACAAAAGATCTGTATCATAGATAAAAATATCCCACTTTGGACGAAACGTTGATTTTCCGAAAATTTTCTTCCACACGAACGCACGCAGTAATTTCAGATAAACGCGGATATAGATACATGCAGTGACGAGTAAAATTGAATAACATTTTATTTGCATATTAGAATACAAACGAAGCAAAATATGTAGCATTTTGTAGCTTTGGCTTTCCCAGAAAAATTTTATTTACCACCGTGTTTTATATCAAGCTGTTTTCGTGGAGTCAGTTTCGCGCCACGATTAATTGAAATGAAAAATTATCGATAATTTAAATTGTCGTGCAACAATCTACTTGATATCATTGTAAAAGTGCAAAACTTCTACTTTGACTACTCGGAATTCGTTTCTTTTTTCCCTGGAGTATTTTAACATCACGTACCAAATGAAAAAAATTCACTTTTCTTCAAGGAGGAAAATTGCAAACATTCACACGTAAGTAAAAAACAGTGAAAAATTTTATTCACGATTATACGATCGTGATCCTGAAGATTGAAGTTTCTCCTCCGCAACGAGACCTTAAAACTTGCCGTACGATTTTTTTAGTCGTTTCATTGAACTTCGAACATTAACAACGTTTTATTCAAAATTCAACGAAATGACCATGAAAAAAGATCAAAGGGATCAAGTTTAAGAGATCGTTGTAACAAGAAAATCTCAATTTTCAGAACCGTGGTGGATGAAGTCATTCGAACAATTTTTCAATATTTTTAAAGATATTTGAATTTTTACAGCCGTGAAGAATAAAGAAGTCTTACTTTTCGTTTTTACTCGCTGTACGATGTGAAAACGTCTTTGAAAAGAAAGAAACCTAGATCGGTCAAAGTGGAGGCTTTACGCTCTGAAACGAGACCAAGTAGATTGTTGTACGACTTTCTTTTGCCAAGTCGTAACAGTTTGGAGTGTCGACAATTTTTCGTCATTATACGTTCAGTTACACTGTTTTAGGTAACTCGCTTACACTCGCAGATTCGACGGGAATCTCGTCGAAGAAAGCCAGTGCTACGTTTGGCACGTGTTACGATTCTTCACGTTCCGAATTTGTTACAAACGTAAAAACTATTCCACGTCCTGAGCACGACGAAACGAACGCGGGCGAGAGCGACTCTGCGCCTCACTCTACTATCTGATTCACGTAAAAAACGAGTGGGGGGTATATTTGTTAAATGGCGAAAAGAATATCGCTGAAAATATCGGGAATCTCGGCAATCTCGAGTGCCCTCCGAGGACGACCGTAATCCGTTCCACTTATTTCCGTGCTCGTCCTCGAGCAGGCTTTTGATTAAGAGCACTTGACTGCCGGTATATCGCAGCCAGCTGCTGTTAACATCGAGATTCCAAAGTACGTAAGTATGTATCGCGACGAGACGCGATGGAAGTTCGTAACGAGAAAACTTGCCGATCAGATCGCGCCGCGTCGAGCCGGCCCTTCGCCCTCTGATTGACGTATCTTTCCGTCTGCCTGCACGTTATTCGCGTGAAAGCTGCTTGAATTTGGTCTGTTTCGCGTTAATTTCTCAGCAGTGGATAACTCTTCTTTTCTCTCGTAAAAAAGAGAGAAAAAAATTTGGAAGAAGACGCGGATAAGATATAACGACTAGAAATATAAATCGTAGACGGGAGAAGGAACGACCGAGTGAGAGAGAGAGAGAGAGAGAGAGAGCCAAGTCTGACGATTGAAATGCTTTTCTTTTGCTTTTCAGGGACCAGCCTTTTCGCGGTAGCCGCGCATGAATTTGGCCACTCTCTTGGCTTGGCACACAGCTCGGTTTCTGGAGCGCTCATGTATCCCTGGTATCAGGGATTGAGCTCTAATTACGAGTTGCCGGATGACGACAGGCTCGGAATTCAACAAATGTACGGTGAGTGAATCTGCATATTCGATCATTTCGTTGGAATGATGTGGTGTAGGCTATTGCCCGCTAATATTACGGACGACGCGAATCATGAGTGTTTTTTTTTTTTTTTTTTTTAAAATTAATAAGACTTTTCGTACAAAAATTTTGTATAATCTTTTTTTTTTTACTCTTTTCAACTTTTAAGGTAGCTTAAGTCCTCGCCATTTAAGTTTGGCACACCCTGTACGCATAGAGTGCATACGTACCCGAGGAATATTCAAAGCGAAAAAATTTAAGTTAGGTTCGCGCAGGAACACCCTATATATTCCTCCTTATTATAACGAAACCTGTACATTACTGTACTTGCATGCACTTGTCTCCAATTTCCTTCGTCTTCTCATCAAAGTGTCGCGCGATCGTTGTTAATGCAATTATGATCGCTGCGATCGTTCCATCCTCGTTTCACTGTTCTTTCAACTTTCTTTCGAGTGTTCTTTCAGCCTTCAAATTGTTGTTAGATCCACCATGTGATCTAATGATCTAATAGACGACACAGGCGAGATTAGTTCCCGATAGTGAAATTAATTCCCGCATTTTCTACACAGCGGAACATTTCGCGTCAGCCTACCTGCATTGACGACGACAACGACGATCGGTTGTCAATGGCACGGTTGTCTACACTCGCGTTCACAAACGATTTTCCATAGTAATAGCGAATCGTCACATCGTTAATTATCGTTACGACTAGGTGATGCGATATTGATTTTGAAAGACCAGCGTAGGCGCGTTGATAATCATTTCAAAGAAGAACCGTTCCTTTTTTTCTTTTTTTCTTTCGATGGGCTTAATCCGAAAGTCGAAATTCGAACGAAAAACCAGGAATACTCGTCGTCAGATGATCGCGATGTTACCGTAGAGCAGAGGCAAAGCGCTGAAAAGGTAGAAAACTGACGAGTTGACGACAATGGGATTGTTCCTCCCCGTATTCGTCTGCCCGTCCCCCGAAAAAAATCAGTTTTTACCCGCAAAAAACAGTGAAAGGAGCGAGAAGGACCGAGAAGGACCGAGAGTACGAGAGCGTTCGCAGGAGATAATTGAAGTTTGAAATATACATGGCCGAGCGACGAAATTCAGGATAAATCGAGGAAACAATATCGCGAGATAATCGCGACAACGACAACAACGACGACGACGACGGCGACGACGACGGCGTAGAAAAATGTCGCCGCAGTTGGTAACAACAGGGTGAAATGAAACGTGAATAAAATATAAAGGACGACCGACCTTCCCTTTGCCTCCACAGAGCGTACGTTCGGGTGATTTAGCGTACGAGAAAGGCTTCCAGTCTCTCCCGGACCTCGGATCGCAAATGCATTCCACCTGCCCCCTTACACCTCGTTCTCTTTCTTCTCTTCTCTTCTCTTCTCTTCTCTTCTCTTCTCTTTTCTTCTCTTCTCTTCTCTTTTCTTTCTTTTCTTTCATCTTCTCTGTCGTCTTTAAACGCATTTGTCCGTTTCTACCTCTCGTGCAGGCCAATTTCTCCTTCCTACCCTTTATCCTAACGCCCCCCGATTTTATTTGTTCGTACGACTCTTTTTCCTTTTTTTCCAATCTTCCACCATCTTTTCCCCCCTCTGCGTTCTCTGTTTTCCTTCTCCTGCTTCCTTTCTCTCTTTTTCAACTTTGGACGGGCTGCTCTCTCGTTAACTTTTCCTGGAAATTGTTTGTGCGTTTTTGCACCCTCCCTCCTCCATCCCCTTCTTTTTCTGTTTTTCGTCGTTCTGTTCTACGTCGTCTTTTTCTCTCTCCTGGTCATTTCCTTTTTCTTTCTCTTGTTCCTCCCTCGGTCATTCTCGTCGTTTCTCATTTTTTCTAAGGTTAGGCGTTTACCTCCTTTTCACATGCGATGATTTATGTTCGTTATGCAGCAATTACGTAGCAAAGAATATTTTAGCGAAAGAGCGTGTCTGTTCACCGTACGAGTCCGGTATTACGCGTTACAACGTGGAATCGGGAAAAATAAAGGTTCCTTTATTCAGGAATGAACGGAAGCAACGTGCTCGCGTCTAGAATCTATAGAAATATAGGATGGACCAAAAATTTCTTCCCACTTATTTTTTTCTTTTTTTAATGAAACATCAAAATATAAGAAACGGCTAATTTTATTAATTTTGAATTAAATTAATAAGCTCGATTTTTTGATTATGTTTTAAAAATTATTTCTTTCAAATCGTATTTGAAGAAAATATGTAATGAAAGAAACTACGGATTTATTTTAGTAGGAAGTGACTTTTGGCCCACATTATGTATATTTGAATTATAATTTTAGCAACAGAGTATATAACGCAAATATCTCGGAATTGAGAAATTGAGAAAACGTGTGCGCGCTTGCTACTAAAACGCGTGAACGAGTTTATTTAACTTTGTCGCAGAGCTTTGCAGCGAGTAACACGGCAATAATTTCGTTTAAGCCAAGCGATCATTTTACGTGGAAAGACGTGTTTCTCACCCAACGAACCCGTCACTCGTTCTTTTCTATACTTCCTCGCAGTATACTTTGCGGTTTAAGTTTTCTCACGAAAAGGATTTTTCCTCCGGCGATATATCATCGGTATATATATATATATATATATATCGTTTATCAAGTTCAGAAATTTCAAAATACTGTAGATTCTCTTTTCAACATGACGCAATTGCATTTTTGTTCGTACACGTCACGCATTATACTTGGTAGACCCGGATATCTCGCTACGAATAAATTCTTGCATTCTAAAATGGATCTAGAAATTTTTTAATAGATAAATAAATTAATAAAAAGTAAGAATAAAGTTTTTGTTAGAATTCCTCTGAAATGGACTCTCTTTGTAGAGAATGTTGAATATTCAACTTGTCGCGGTTCAAGAAATACACGTAAATATATGTATATTAGAGGCATTGTATTTGTTTCAAAAGTATAAAAAATTGAACGATGCTTTATACAACGAATAATCTGTCAAGTATTAGTAGGCAGTGAATGCAGAAAGTATTCGTACGGCTGACGAAAGATTGTCGACACCTACAACTCTTGCAACTTCATGAGAAGGAATTGAGTCTACCCCACGCTCCCTCACGAATCACGTGACCCAAATCAACCAATCGCTAATTTTCGTTGCATTAGCGTTGCACCTAAAGAGGCCCGATTTTCTGAGTTACCCCCGCTAAAATCACTTTTAATGATAAAAAATAAAAAAAAATAATGCTGGTTTCGAGACTCTTCCTCTCCCCTGTTCTCATCGCTGTTACTTTTTGGCTTGTTGGAAGAGAATCTCCCTCCCTGTGTGATGTTTCATAACTTCTGTTGCTTCTACGAACAATTTGCTTCCTCTCTTAATTACCACGACTTGCCGCCAACTCTTTCTTTTCTAAACGATCCGATTTTTTTCTCCTCCCTTCTTCCTCTCCTTCTTCTTCTACCGTTGAAGAAGCTTTACTGCTCTACCAGCGCAGCGTGTTGTTTAATCGAAAGTTCCATTCGAGTTTTACGATCGCAACGCTGTCCTTTCTTTTATCGTTTCGCGTTTCTTTTCCGTCGACGTGGTTCCCCTTGGAGTTCCTCCTTTCTTCACCGCGCCGATAACACCAGTTTCGGTGTTTTCACGATTACTCGAGAGTATCAACGCAATGTACAAACTAAAAAGTATTGCATGAAATCTCGTGCAATTTGTTTCTGTTTAATTAGAATTCCTAGAGAGTTGAAAGATTCGTTTATTCGTTAAAATTCGCGGAGAATCAAAAGATACGACTTTCCAAATACATAAATATCTAATAAATTGAATAAAATACGATAAAAATTTATTTCGATATACACACATATATGTGTGCGTATATATATATATATAATAATAATAATTATTATTATTGAAGGTTAAACGCGATAGTCCAAATTATTATGTAAATTATTTCTCCAATTAAAACCATATGTACATATATATTCGAAATGAATATATATGTTAAAATCAACTAAAACCACATGTGTGTGTGTGTGTGTATACATATTAGGATAAATTATACAGTTAATTGGAGAAATAATTTACATAATAATTTAGGAGAACTATCGCGATTAACTTTCAATAGTAATTGTAGCTCGAAAATTATCTCGCGAATTTCAAACCCAAGGTAATAGTTTGCAATTTGATCTGAATTTTTGTAGATTATTATATAATATACGTAATGCTAGTATATAGAATCGCCCCACAGAGACACGAAACATATGTCGGTAATAAAGATAAAGATATTTCTCAGCCTGGCTAAATGGCTGAAAAAAAAAGAAATATGGCGCCAGACTGAACCACCAAAGCACCGAGATCCGTGCATTTCTCGCAATAACAGTTGCTCAAAACACATTCATTACATACTCGCTGCTGCTTTCCATTTAACCATTCCTCATTCTTGCAAGAAAAACGCCAATCCTTTCTCGGAGCCATCAACGTAATGCATCCCATTGATCTCAATTCGTTGATTGCCATGTCCACGCGAGCATGTAAAACATCGACCGTGTGGCTGGCTCATTCGCAATGAAGTTGCCTGCGATTTTTCTTGGCGATGATCGCGATTATTCGTTAGCAGATTCTAGCTCCAACATCGAGCAAAGTGAAATTATATTTTGTACGCGAAAGTTAATTATCGTTACGTCTTTTAAATCATTCCACAGTAGGAAAAGTAATAATTTCCTCTTATATCCTTTGCGATTGAAGAAACAAAATTCAAGTTATCCAACGTAGTAAATGAAATTTCTATTTAAGAAATTCCTTTTAGAGAAGTAACCAGGAAAAAAAGAGTTATACTGAATTATACTCGATTAAGGACGGGACACACCAAAATAACTCACCTAAACAAAAAGAATCTAAATCTAATTTGATCTAAACCTTCCCTTCTGTAACAGATGTCAAAAATCTGTCACGGCTCAACACGTTTTATATGGATGTACAAACTTTGAATGGCAAAGAAGATTCCATAGGATTAACTCCACTGCTGAAGGGAACACTCCAATACTTGATGAACATAAGTCTACAAAATACATACAAGTGCCATATAAATACCTATGACTCCCAAAAGACTAAACTTATCAAGAACTAAATTTATCAGCGAATTAAATTTATCTTGCCTAAAGGCAAGACTCGACGTAATAATTGTGAACCAGATATTCCGACCTGCTACCACACTGCGTCTACACTTTTCCTTAAAAACTATTACTTCGATGTATAAAGTTTATGTTCTTATTTCCAAGCTAGTCCTACAGATATAGCTAAATGAGGTTTCCAAAGCTTGAATGAAAAAAAAATATATATAAGTACCTAGTCGCTAATGACCTCGATGTCGATACGACTTTAAACCTGCACAGAAAAGGAAAAGTTTAGGTGAGCATTCGGCAAGTATGTATGTATTTTGGCAAAATACGAGTATTTGGCCAAATATGTTGAGACGTACAGTTGATAAAACTGGTATGAAATTGAGAGGCAAGCCAAACAAGAGGTCGAATTTTCTTGGAAACAAAATCCCTTTGGTTACACGAAGAGAGAAAAATCAACATGCATAACACATTGCAGCATGCAAAGTATATATCATGCGCAACCCCGTGTTATCTGCATTATTGCATTATTCAGGAACGGCGTGTGTCCCAGAATCGAATGATAATTAATATTCGCGAGGGAGCTACCAATTAGCGAACGGAATCTGCACACGGCAGTGGTAAAGATAGATAGATAGATAGATAGATAACTAGTGAAACAGAGAGAGAGAGAGAGAGAGAGAGAGAAATAAGCAAACAGAGAACGAAAACGTTGTCTAAATAACGTCTCCCGAAAACCATCATCCCGTTGATTTCCAAAGACACGTTGTCTTCAATCTCACGTTCAAGACGTTTCTCAACACTAGAACTACCAAAGTAGTCAAAATGACCAATTTATAATTTTGGAAATTTTATATATTTATAACAGTATACTTTTAAATACTCGAGTGATTTTTAATAAAATATATTAATAGAAGCTTGTGTTCTTCGTTGTATCATTAACTTTTTCTTGCATCTTGCACTTTAATTTCTTTGCTACAAATATTGTACTTAGCCGTCGGTAATTCTAGTGTTAATATTCATTAATCCTATTCGAAGTGGGAACAAAATTCTAAAAGTACTTGTTTTAAAGAATTAACTAGGTGACAAATAAATATATTTGAAACAATGCACAGAATCGGAACGTTTTACGCGAATTCGCGTAAAATATATGCATAATTAAATGAACGTCTGTGGAGATAACGCGATCTTATTTCTTATCTGATCTCGTCGAACGTAGAGTGAGATTATGTTCGACATTAAGAGTGCTTAACTAGATGTTCTCAAACATATCGTGGAAAGTATGATAAATCGAGTCGAATAAATTTTTCTTCTTTCGTTTCGCTCGTTTCGTATTGGAAATGAATTCAATGCACGGAATGATACATCTTTAGATTTCCACATAAGTTCCTAAGAAAATGGCGGCTTATCTACTCGTCGTTTTCCTTTACCTATGTAGATACATCAATCTAACGGCAGAGCAATTGGAACGATTCGCATATTCAAATTTTCACGATTCGCACAGCTGTTCATCAAATATTTAGCTACTGAATACACTATATATTATTTTATACAATTATTGTAGGATTGTATATTAATTCGCACTCTTTTTTTTAATTTTAACGATCGTTTAATCCCATACTGACTGATTTACTTCTTTGTTTACGACGTCAATGGAGAAAATTGAAAAACTGCACGACTTGTACCCCGTACGATTCGTCTCACTGAAGACGACTTTTTTGCCATAAAATTTTATTGATATGCAAACGTTTGAATCGATACAAAACAAATTACAGGCACGATCGCTCAGTACCAGACAACGCCACTCCTACTCGAGGTCTACCCCACGCTCCCTCACGAATCACATGATCCAAATTAACCAATCGCTAATTTTCGTTGCATTAGCGTTGCACCCAAAGAGGCCCGATTTTCTGGATTACCCCCGCTAAAATCACTTTCAGTGATAAAAGATCAAAACTGAAATTAATAGATAAAATCTATCACTATCTGTCTAATTGTTTTAACGAGAATCTCGTGACGATGTTACAGGTGCACCCGAGGAGAGACTGTGGGCCGAGCTACCAGGCGGCCCGGCACCTCCGGAACGACCTACAACGCCCCGGACAACGACGACAAGCATTGGCACGACCTACAGGCCGTGGAGAACACGGCCAACCAAGCCAAATCGCTACCCTCAAAAGCCAGAAAGGCCGGAAGATAGACCTCAGAGGCCTCACAAACCTCACAAACATCACACCACCTCCACTACTACTACCACCACTACTACCACTACGACAACGACAACGACCACCGCTACTCCCACCTCCACCGTCACCACCACGACCACCTCCGTCAGAACACCGTACACGCAGAGGCCGAGGTACCGGGGGACATCGCCACCTCCCAAAAACGACAAACCGGACAAATGCGATACCAGTTACGACGCCATCAGCATCATTCGCAGAGAGATTTTTGTCTTCAAAGGACGAGTGAGTTGCCTGATCGAAATTCCAAAATTTTCAAGCACTCGAGCAAACGATGATTATTTTATTTGAAGAATTATACCTAAGCGAAACTAAATGCAACATTTTCGCTTTTTCTTCGAATGGAAAGCATCGAGAACGAAATACAATAAACACCATTGTTAAAGAGATAATGGATAATTTAAAGGATAATGGATTGTTTAAAAAGATGGCAATGGATGAAAAGTATACATATAAATGATGCATTTGTGTTTCTTGCAGTATCTGTGGAGAATCGGCGACCAAGGATTGTACCACGGATATCCAGCGGAGATCACACGTCTGTTTAATTTGCCCGAGAGCATCGATCACGTGGACGCAGTTTACGAGAGACCGAATAAGAAGATCGTATTCTTCATTGGCAAGAAGTACTACGTTTTCAATGCCAACAATCTCGAGCCAGGTTATCCAAAACCATTGACCAAACTGGGATTGCCAGACTCGTTGGAGAAGATCGACGGAGCGATGATTTGGGGACACAATGGAAAAACTTACTTCTTTAGCGGATCAAAATACTGGAGGTATCCGACAAGAACGTTTTATCTGTGATTCATATTAAAGTTAAAGTGAGATTGAAATGTAACATGCACATAGATTGAGATTAAATTATTAAACGCTTCACGATATATTTTGTTAATGATTTGTAATACTTACGCAGCTTCGACGAGTCTGTGAACTACATAGAACTCGACTATCCAAGAAACATAAGCATGTTCGCTGGTATCGGAACCGATATCGACGCTGTTTTTCAATGGAAAAATGGTCAGTATCGATAAATGGTAGTATATCGTATACACGATTAAAAGTTGATGAAACATGTATTTTTTTTTTTCCTTTTTTTTTTTAGGAAAAACATATTTCTTCAAGGGGAAAGGCTTTTGGGAGTTCGACGACCAAAGGATGAGGGTTGCGCACGAAAAGCAAAAGCTGTCAGCTCCAGTTTGGATGGGCTGCCCTCCAGAACTGGAAACGAACGACGTCGAAAATTACCCAAGGAAGAAAATAATGCCTTCGAGCAGCGCATCGACAAGATCGAGCCTTTTCCTTGGGATATTCTTTATAGCATACTTTAATAAATACTTGTAAACTGTGATATTTACGTAGAATCGTGTATAAATACGCCGTGCGTGCACGCGCGTGCGGCCCAATCTACACGCGACCAAATTTTAAAACGCGTACACACGCGCACACACACGTACACTTCCTTTATACCGAGAATATATAAAAAATAATTTTAATAAAGTCATTTTTAAATAATTTCGACGAAAAAATTTTGATAATAAACGATGACGTATCCTGATTTGCGAGGTATCTCTTTATCTTTCCAAAACGTTATTCTTTTTGTCCAAACAATGTACGAGCAATTTAAATTGGATTGTAATCGAGTGTATACAAGCTGTTTCTAAAAAAGAAAGAAAAGAAAGCAGAGAAAGAAAGGTGATATAGTTATCTGATTTAACTTATATATTTAACAAAACATGTACATGTTTATTTACCGAATCAACGTCGAACGATATGTTAACAGAATGTCTTTACAGTTTTTCTTTACATTTTACTTTGGCGAATGGACAAACAGGTTCCGCTTCGGTCACTTTTCTCAAAGCAATTGTTTTAGAAGTTTCATTTGAGCAACGAAATATCGCGACTACAGTGCATTCGGGAAAGCGTAATCTTACAGGTTAAAACTTGTCGTTGAACTCGAATTTCACTATGAGCATAAATTGCTTGAATCCCACCATAGTGCGCGATTATTCTTTCATTTTTAATTAATCTTTCTTTTTTCTCGCGTGATATTTCACGTTTTTTTATGCGTATAACAATAATGTTTCGTTGAACGTTTTGCTTTTGCTTCCTGATGCTAAAGGCGAAAATCCGGAGGCGAATACGGGTCCCAAGGGTTAAGCAATCTCAATGCAGTATGAACAATAGTATCTACTTCTGCCATTCCACCTATGCCTACGTCGCCGCACATGAGAGTTTTGGAAATGCATGCAACTTCCTTGTATCCCCAAGATTTCAACAAAGCTACCTAAAAAAAAAGCATGAGAATAATCAATATTAATTATACAATACCACAGATTTATGTGTGATAGGTTCCATCAGACTCTAGTACTGTTTTCTCAAGCGAGTTCTTAAACATTCTTGTATGTCTAAAACAAATAACAAATCAAATTTATACAACAAAGCTGAAACAAGTTTTTGCTCTTTATCTTGTTTAATCTGATAAAAAAAACTGCAAGGTTTTTATCACGTTTGATGCTAGCTGATGTACAAGATTTAAACGTATCATGTTAGATACCTGTGGCGCAGTAACAGGATGTTCCCACATTTTTGTGTTCATGGCAGGACAAAAGACCAGAGGTTTCATTGGGTCCCAAGCACGTGCGACGCAAGTTAGGATGTTGTCGCATATACCACTGGCCATTTTACCGAGGGTATTAGCATCTAACGGAGCAATTAGAAATAAATCGGCCCACTTCACCAAATCAATGTGTAACACAGGGTCGCCTCTGTCTTGCCAAGCTGCCCATTCTACCGTGTCGGACAGCACTTGAATCCCTGGAGGTAGTTCTGCCTCTTTCAAGAAATGCTTGGCCTTCTCAGTGACCACTACTCTCACCTCCAAATTGTTCTGCCATAATTTCTCTACTAGCTGTGGCAGTTTAATCGTCGCAACGCTACCAGTACAACCAATTAAAATCTTCTTTCTAGAGGTGCTTGACATTTTCATATATTTACTCATATATTTTCTCTTCTTTCTCTAGTATTCTTTCTCTAATTATATAATTTCGTTCTACGGATTACGTTAACGGGTGATGTGTTATAAAGGCTCAAACCTTACAACACGTTCAAAGATACATTCTTACATTGTAGGCCATCCGATGCAAAATAATCTAGATTACATCGATCAACGAGAAGCTACGATTAACGAGAACCGACACTTTTACGGGAAGATGGATTTTTTTTTTTTCTTCTTCCTAAATCTTTTATATTAAATGCATTATTGTTTTTGAACAGCTTTGCTTTAAGTATTTAACAATTCGTTATCAAGTCCCTTCGCTGCACTGAAATCGCTTTAACTTGACCGACTTAAAATTACATTAAAAACAAAATTCTCTGTCGATAGCGTCGAATCGTCGAGTTATCGTCGAGTTATCGTCGTTCGCGAGTCATTTTGAGCTTACGTATACAATAGGTACATTATCTATAATATATTCGTAATGTATATACACGAGTTTATACGCTGCTACAAATTTGTAAATACACCCATAAAATTCGTGGGAGTGAAACGAGAATGTGACCAGCGAGAAAGTTCGTAAATACCGATCAAGTGTTAGAGATAAGAGGCGACGATCTAGAACGCGGCGGCAATCGATTAGTAATAAATCGCTGCTGTTATGTCTCCTTGACCTCGTCGGAGAAACCAAGATTGGACCAGTCTTCTCGCGCCATAAGCTCGTTATCCATTCGGCAGGCAAGGTAATTCTTTATGACGTCTCGACACATTGTGTTCTCGTTCTTATTGTCGAGCAGACAGCGCATATATTTGATCATGAGCTTCTTGCAGACACCCTCATGGTCCAGTGGAAAGCTACCTTTATCCGGTGGTATGGGCGTAAGTACTTTCTGCGAGAATGTGTACGAGGTCATCACTACTGCGTATTCACGTTCATACAGGTCAGCTCACTGATGCGACAAATAACAGTTTTCACTTCTATGAATCTCCTTTAAACAGGCACATTATGAAACAAACGATGAACCAAAACCACCATTGTGCAACCATTCGATGTAACAGCGCCCCTTGTGCTCGTAGCTCTAACTACGTTTCACGCAGACTCTGTGTTACGTAATGTCTTCGACGAGGTAAAAACCAAATAGTTTTCGATGAATAATCGCTCGATACGTTTTTGTTGCATTAATTCATTAATTAATTGTTTAGTTATTTAATACCGTTATTAGTTAGTATTTAGTATTTAACTTTAATTTTCATTATTTAATTGTTTAATATCATTATTAGTCATTACTTAATTATTCAGTATCATCAGTTATTTAGACAGATATGGCCTCTAATTCCGAATGCGTAATTGTAAAAATTCAGAAATTAATCCTCGTAATTCATTTTTTCTACAAATGAAAATTTAATCGATTCATGAACATCGAAATGCTAGCGTCACGTAGCGACGAAACGAGGGAACTAATGGCTATCTTTGTCCTTGTCGAAATATTCTTATTTTTCTTCTCTCTCACGTGATATATATCGGTCCTTGTCGCATTATATCGCACTCCTTATATCTTCTTTTGCTATCGACGCTATTTCGGTCATTTGAAAAGTGCGCGTGTGACTAAACAGGTACTTTACTTCTTTAAATAAATATATTAACAAGAAACTATAACAATAACTATTTATTAATATTAATGTTTAACAAGATTTTGCTTTGATTGATCATTAACAACTGAGAATGCAAAATATTTTCTGTTTTATTATTTTCTTTACTCTTCATTTTAAATCAGCGTCAATCGCCGCTATTAAACTCGCTCTTTCAAATACTCGCGCCACAAAGCAGCGAAGCTAGCATTTCAGTGCCCGTAACGTGACCAAATTTTTATTTGTGAGAGAAAAGAAACTAAGGAGGATTAATTTGAAAATTTTTGCAATTAAATCCTTATTTTTAGATTCCGAGCTTCCTTTGTATTATGATATTTCATTTGACGTTAAAGTGACTGAATAACGATTTGAAAATTCCATCTCGAACAGAGCGGAACAGATTCGTCCAGATGATTTTTAATTTCCCGCAACATAACCTACATTCGAAGCAAAGATAACAGTGGTGATTGATTGCATTTTGCATCTTCTTTTGCATCTACCTTTATGAGTGATTAAAAAATGGAGGAAAGCAGTTCGATAAAAGAGCAGGATCAAGAAAATCCAAAGGAAACGTCATGGAAAGATTTGGTAAGTTTAAAAATATCTATGAAACAAACCTAACCTTGTTAAAATGAAAAGATTATCATGTGTTTTCCTCAACATACGTATACGTTGTTCGATATAATAATTTAATCAATTTTTTTCTGAATGGCTGTAACAAATAAATCAATGTAAATCAATTTTACATATATAAACAAGATATACTTGCAATTATAACAATATCGACAATATCTCAAAATTTACATGTAATGCACTTGGAATATGCTTATGTTTGCACACTATATTTGCCTTTATTTTCTTTTTACACCTTATTTATATCTTATTGTATCTTTTGGCAATGGATAAATTACACATGAGATGATATTAATTAAGTTAATATCTCTAGGGTATTGTAGATACATTGTGCAAAGCATGCGAAGATCTAAAGTGGAAATCACCTACAAAAATTCAATGTGAAGCTATTCCATTAGCGCTTGAAGGTAAATTAAAAAGACATAGATATATATATATGAAAAGTAAAAACAGAATTACATTGAAGTAATTTTTATAAAATTAAATTCAAAATGTACTAGGTAAAGACATAATTGGATTAGCAGAAACTGGATCTGGTAAAACTGCCGCGTTTGCCCTTCCTATACTACAGACACTCTTAGAAAATCCACAAAGATATTTTGCATTAATTTTAACACCTACCAGAGAGCTGGCCTTTCAAATATCGGAGCAATTTGAAGCTTTAGGTAATGGGTATACCATTTTGTAGTAATTTCAAACAATGCACTCTTACGATTATTACATATAATGTTATTGCACTGTAGGATCTAGTATTGGAGTGAAATGTGCAGTAATAGTAGGCGGGATGGACATGATGTCGCAAGCTTTGTTATTGGCAAAAAAGCCACATATTTTAATTGCCACTCCAGGTAGATTAGTTGACCACTTGGAAAACACCAAAGGATTTAATTTGCGTTCTTTAAAATTTTTGGTAAGTGATAGCAACTTTTAAGATGTATGTGATAAGAAATCGATTCATCCGTCGCTTTAATTTCGAAAGGTTATGGACGAGGCTGATAGAATTTTAAATATGGATTTTGAAGTCGAGGTAGATAAAATTTTAAGGGTAATTCCACGAGAAAGGAGAACGTTGTTGTTCTCCGCGACAATGACTAAGAAGGTTCAGAAATTACAACGAGCATCTTTGCGGAACCCTGTTAAAGTGGAAGTTTCAACAAAGTACCAAACCGTTGAAAAATTGCAACAATATTATATTTTTATACCTGTCAAACTCAAGGTGCAAAATAATTCGTTTATTTCTTTTAATTTTTGTATAAATTTTGTAATATCCTTTCTATAGCAAAATTTTATGTTGCAGGATGTTTATCTTGTACATATCTTAAATGAATTAGCTGGTAACAGTTTTATGATATTTTGTGCAACTTGCAATAATACAGTTAGGACTGCCCTTCTTTTACGAAATTTGGGCTTCACTGCAGTTCCTTTACATGGACAAATGTCACAGAATAAGAGAATAGCCGCTCTTACTAAATTCAAGGCAAAAAATCGATCTATACTTATTTCCACGGATGTTGCCAGCAGGTAAACACATGTCATTTAATTTATTTAGTTTACCCATTTCAATTTCATTTTTTCACTTTTCTCGATTTATTTCTCTTTTCTTTTAGGGGTCTTGATATTCCTCACGTAGATATTGTAATAAATTTCGATATACCTACGCATAGTAAAGATTATATACATAGAGTTGGACGTACTGCACGTGCTGGTCGTTCCGGTCGTTCCATTACATTTGTAACACAGTATGACGTAGAATTGTATCAAAGGATAGAACAATTGATATCGAAACAATTACCCTTGTATCCGACGGAAGAAGAAGAAGTAATGGTACTTCAAGAAAGAGTAGCTGAAGCACAACGAATTGTAAAAATGGTAGTGTCGATTATTTACTATTTGATTATTGCAGCAATGTTAATAATAATAATAACAATTATAAACGCTATTGTGCTTTAGGAAATGAAAGATATAGAAGATAGTAAAAAATTAGGTAAACGAAAAAGACGTCAAAACGACAATGAGGATGATGACACGGAACAATTTATAGGAGTTAGAAAAAGGGTAAAAGGCAAAAGTAAAGGAAAGGGTAGGAAGGGTTAAAACAGTTTGACTATCTTATCAAATACATTTACTTTTTCTTAATAAATGATAGAAATGCAAGATAGTATTTGTTTTTATTGGCATTCTTATTTGTTTGTTTTTATAAATCAAACCACCATTTCCCTTCGTATGTATTCCATGTGTCTATTCCAAACTCACAGTTTGTATTAAGGTTCTTAAGTAACTGTCACTTTACAAAACCACATTTATTCCCTTTTGCGACATTCAAGTATCTATTTTCATTAAAACGGTGAGAATGAATTCCTTTGACGATTACTGTTGTTTTAATTTATCACTACATAACTAATGAACTTGACCGAGCAGTTGTGAATTATTGCATTCAGAAGTTGTAAAACAAGAGAAATTCTTTGACATTTTGTCACTATTTACGATACCATTGCTTTGTCATAATAATTTCTTTGTATTGAGCAAATATGCTTATCTGAATGAGAATTACAATATAAATTACATTATTCCAAATCACAATATTTGAACGTTATTTCAAATTTTCAGCATTATTTATTAATACTAATAAAAAGGCAATTAGAAAGAATTTGCAACTTGTATCGATCAATTTAATTTTCTACTTGTATATTTTCTGAATTGCAAAATTAGAATTCTGTTCTTAAAAAGAATGCAAGACGAGGATTTAAAATATTTAATATATTAAAAAAGATAAAACTTTGTAACAAATATTATATACTGCACTCAGTTGTAAAATTCGTTAGATTTTTGTTTCAAATCTCTATAGAAAATCATAAATTATATTGTATACATTTTCATAGTACAAAATAGTTCAGGAACAATAATGTTCCATTTTACTTTTACAATTATAATGCAACATTTAAAAGCTAAGGTATGGTTCAACTGTATGAAGTGGCAACAAATCCTTATTTATCTTTTGCATATAATAGTGTATCTTTTTCTATACATTAGGGACTGTAAAACGATTTTTTCATCAAAGGTGCATCAAAGAATAATGCGATGCTGCAGAAAGAGAAAAATGCTTGGTGTGTAACTTGTATCTACTTTAGTTTCACTGTAAAGTATGCTAATTAAAATGCTGTAATGTAAACTGTAATTCCTATTGACCTAACTTCCATTAATATATGTTAACAAGCATGACACCTTCGATATACATTAAAATATTGAACACCATTGAAGGGTCATTGATACTGGATGGTGAATAAGTATGTTGCAAATATTTATAAGAATAAATCTGAAATACATTACAATTTATAAATCAGCATTTACTACAACATCTTTTGTTTTCCCAGAAAGAAAAAAAGGAGAGAGTACGATTATTCGATAACAATACTCGAATACTGTCTTTGATGTAAATTAAACAAAAAGAGAAAAAAGAAAACTATGAGCAGACTATGTATCATGAAAATATAGTGGTCGTCGCAATTTCCATTCATAACAAGAATATCTACTTAGAACATATCTATCCTTTGTTCAATAAGTTCGTCCTAACGCTAGATCAGGTGAGAAATTTCAATTTTTTATTTTTTATTACTAACGAATATAATATGTCTAATCTCGTTGTCGAAGGCTTTTGTAATGACAAATAACACGTATGAGATTACTTCAATCTCTGAAGCAAAAGCTCTTTTCTTTTGTCTGAAGTTATTTATTACAAATATTACCGATACTGTTTTGCATCGTTTAACAATCGAACGTTAAAGATTAAAGGTATAAGTACATATATATATTCTCGGTAGTTTGACATGTATATATCAAACTATTGAGAATCTTATTTTTCCTTTTCTTTTTTTTTATTTTATCAGAGGTGCCTCGTTATAACCAGTATCGACAATTTATAATAAATAAGGTCGTACAGTATTCCTCATTCGCTCTCGTTTCTTTCTCTCCCCATGTTTTATTAGTTTGTAAATACATATGCACAATAATTACCACGTATCGTCATTCGAGCACAACACATTAAACGTAATAGTTGCTAGAAAACTAATTAAACCAAAATTTCTTAAATCGATAAGATTATGCATTGGCGAAATAATTAATAACAAACTAAACTATTTTGAATATACATAACGAGACCATTTTGACTTCGACGACGAGTTCAAGATCCGTATATAAATTGTTAGAACGTATCTATAAGTAACCTGGTCGAGGGCAGAAATCTAATGGATGGAATGTTCTGAATGCAAGGTGTCAGAGATGTGTCAGATGTCAAAAATTGAAACAACTTAAGTTTCATTTAAATGAGAAATAAAATATATTCCATAATATTATTATTCACTATTTCTACACATTCTGTACAGTAATTCACTTTAAGGGTTTTATATCTCAATATACTTTATACAAAAAGGCTACTTATAATCTAACATTAAGACATACCATAGCATGAGCGCCCTCCACCTTGCCGCTAAACGGCAGATGGGCCGCACGCATGTTTGTACTGGTATTACAGAGTCAGTCGCCAGCGAGTATAACTTCTTCCTCTTGTATCACACACCACACACTAAAATATTAAAAGTGTGTTTCTGGTGCTTCTCATTCATTACATCTTATAGTTACATTGTCCCCGATTAACTTACTCCATTTGCTTTATTAGTTGCGTTTTTGTTTCTTTCAATTGCGTTTTTGCGTTTCTGTTTTCTCGAGGAAAAGGAATATCGCAATGTCAAAATATAATGAAATATCTTCATTGCCTGCCGTGTCTCGTTTTTGTTTGTTTCATTTACTTTTTTCTGAAATACTCTTTACCAATAAATAAAATTATATTTTGTGAAAATATAGAATTGCAAAAAATAAAATCTGTTTCCCCGGCTTTTGATAATGTCGGTACAGAAATAGTGCATTCGGAGACTCCACAAGCAACAGGACTGTTAATTCAGATCTCTGTCCTCTAAGTACTTGTACTCAAATGTAAAACCTTCCTTTTTTCTTTGTCCCCACTTTTCATAATCAAAATAAATGTAAGTTCCCTGGAACAATTATACTTTATATGCTACTGGTTCGCTTAATACACTATTATCTACATACAAGTCGTATCAGTGACGTGTTATTAATGATTATATATTATTAACCTGTTCGTATTCTTCGTTAATCACTTTTGGTTCTTCGTGCCTCTGAAACCACATCATATATTTCGTATGAAACCTCCAACTTTGTTTCTTTAAAGCTTTTGCAGCCAGGTACTGGCCTTTAGAGCCTTCCATGTAGTAAAATATGAAGAATAATGTTTCCGTGGAAAGACGTTGGAAGAACTCCACAGTATCAGAGTGGGGAAGTTGAACCTAATACGTTAAGTACGCATGAATCAAAAGTTGAGAGGAGAAACTAAAAATTACATTATTATATATATTCAAGAGTTCAAGGTAGCCAGAGTTGATATGTGAATTCATCAGCACATTACTTGGTACATATCTATCAGCGCATGTCAACTTTGCCTGAGTTTAAATAATGATAGAATGAATGATGTAATGATACCTGTTGATAATAAGGAGGTGTTGGACATAAATTTCTTGGTAAATATGATCGTAAACGTTCAGAATCAGACGGATGAGGCATATGGTAATAAGCGGCCTCCATCATTTGGAACTGCAGCTGATGTTCTTTCTGAAGAGGTACTGGTCCGAGAGGTGCAACGCCAAGCAGAGGAGGAATGTGTGCTTCCGAGGTGGCATTGTTGTTATTATTGTTCGCCTTAGCACTGTCAAAGATGTTTCTGTTCGACTCGGACGGTGGTATTTCCAGACCTGCTCGGACAATTACTTGTTGGGCTATAGATTTCAAAGAGGACATGCCATCAGGAAGCTTAGGGATGAGACCATTGGCAGTGGATGGCGCTGGCGAGCAGGAATTTGCGGGGAGAGGCGAAGATCTACTGCTAACTGACGATTGTGGCGAAGAAGATGGTGGGATCGGCGTTGTCATTTCAGTTTCACTATTGTGATTCTGATTTTGTTGATTATGCAACACATGTGTCGCCTGTATGGGCACTGGATTGTTGTGCTGCTGCGAGATCGTTTGTGGCACATTCGAGGTAACACTAGACGCGGACGATGATGACAATAAACCATTTTCATTGGTGTGAGCTGAAAATTTCAAAAGCAAATCACAACACGTTAACGTTGACGATCCTACAACGATACATTTCTTTTTCATGAGATACTTACAAGATGTTTTACTAGAGGTAGAATGGATGGCTTGTGAATTAGTATGTGAAGCAGCTACCGTAGCAAAATTGCCAGCATTAGTTGTAGCAATGTGATTACTTGTAGAACTAGGCGAGCTATGGCTAGGCGTCATGGGAATGGTCTTGCTTGGAGTGCTGCTTGATAACAAATTCGATTTTATGGTGGCAGTGCTTCCCGTGGTTGGAATGCTCGCCTGTGAATTTAATAATGGTCTGACTGCTGTTGGTTTCACAGGCTGAAATTTAAATACACAGTAAAAATATCATGTTCGTTGTATCATAATCATCGACACTCATATACGGAATATACGTAATGAATGAAAAATTTATGTTGATCAGTATTTGACCTATATATATATATATATATATATATACAGATTTTACCTATATAAAATTACGTACCTTCGTTTTTTTGTCAGTATCTGTAGAACTATCACTCGAATGATTGTGCATAGTGGAACTCAATGGAGGTGACGGTATAGGTGAAGTACCAGAATTAGTTGAGGTTGGTGTACCTCCAGTCTCATTACTATTATTACTATCTGTAGTTGCTGACGAAGGAATACCAACTCCAGACAACTCAACTTCATCAAGACCAATAATATCATCATAAATATATTCATTTTCCTCAAAATCAGGTTCCTGCGAGGATTCGATATAATACTCTACATCATCTTTTATCCTTTTAATCTGTAAAATAAATTTAAAAAATTAAATAAATGTGATTGAACGCTTTGGCTAATAACTATATATATTTATATTAATAAACTTACAGTATTAACTTCAACAGACATATTGTCCAACATGCGTAACAATGTTTCCAATTTACGGATATGGTAACGATGTTTATCGAGTTTCGCTTTCAACTCATCCATTCTATCCTGCTTATCTTTATCTAACCTTTTTTTCTTTCCAGCAAGTAACGATTCTATCTCGGACTCAAATGTATCCAGCTACATTGAAATCATCAATACGTTTTTAGAAAATATTCTCCACTGTTGTTTAAGCATCATTGTATTTTGTTTCATACCTGAAGATTTAAAGCATCTATAGAATTTGCAAGCCAATTGCTAACTTCTTCTCGTTCTTTTTGAGCTGGATCAAGTTTTTGAGCGGCTCCCAATCCTTCTTTCGAATAAGCTTTCGTTTTCGTCTCCCTCTCCACAACTTTAAATCTTTCCATTTGCTAAAGAATGTATGCAATTTTAATTGCTCACGGTTTCAATACACAGCGCCAAAATATACTTACAGTTTCAATTAACTTTCTATATTCGAGAAGTGTACTCTTATCCTTAATTTCACCTGACGCGAGCCAGGTTTTAATCTGATCACGTAACCTCTGGAGTTTTTTGATTTCTTTCTTGAGATCTGCTTCATATTTTTCCTTCTGATTGCTATTTGTCGCATTATGAACCTTCTGCCAAATATCCTCAAACGTCTCTACACCCTCTGTTACTTTTTTAAGGCACCGATCTATCTCACCTGGAACAGAACAAAAAGTATTATTAATTTTCGAGTGAGAACACTGATTAAATTTTTTAAATTTCGTAGAGAAAGAGAATGTTCAATTGAAAATTATTATTGGATTTATTTACGTGTAAAATAGCACAACAATCAACTTCTCACATCCTACACTGACTATCAGTTGTTTGCAAGTCAGTGTGTGCAAAATTAGTAATAAATCATAAAAATAGTTTACCAAGTGATACATGACAGAAAGCTTATATCGGCACAAGCTTTGTGTTATATCTTGTACTATTGTGTACAATGTGTCATGGGAATAAAATGCAGAACTATTTTAAAGGTTATGCTGACATAAAGAGGCAGTATGAGGCCACTATAAATACAGTACACGCAAGAAAAAATAACTTGCATTAACGAAACGTATGAAAAGTTGAGGCAGAACACAGCAGTTCATCATACTCTGGCAACCTGTACCAACTGTCAGATACAGAAGGCTTTCACACAAGAGTAGATAACGCGAGTTAAAAATAGGCCTGCCACCGATCGTAAAATACAAACGTTCAAACTGGCAGGGAACTGCAGAACCGCGAGGCAAGAACAAAATCCGAGTTCGGGTATCAGCGGAGAGCCATAACAAAATTTCTAAATGTAAACATGCTGGAAACATTTTCATCTCACCTTGCAACTTTCTCGTCGCAGCCATGGCTATGTAAACATGTGATACAATAATTCATGCATAGTCTGGACGTAATGGAAAATATACGGAACAATTTTACGGAACAAATAGTCGTTGAACTATTATTCCCTGTATAATATGGGAGGCTCGGCCACAAGATGGCTTCCGTTTTCAAATGACAACGTCCGACCGTCCGTGAACGAGGTGCGTTGCTGCTAGTTCCGTTTTTTCCGTCAATCTTTTTAATCTTGATAGTGTAGAATATGCGCTACGTCTCGTCGGAAATCGACAGCACATAAAAATACACAAAAAGTGATAGCATCAACAAATGATATATATGAAATACTGAATAAATGAGATGGTGTACTATGCATTGGCGCATTCACACATTCTACCTAACGCACATACTTAACGTATTCGTGTTCATAAACCAATTGAAATTTGGTTGAACCTTTGGACGCGTTCGCAACGATTGTAATGGAAATACTCTTTTTTACACGTTACTCTGTTTATACAAATACAGGTAGCCTCGACCGCTTGTACATAAAAATGATATTCTTAGATACATTCTTAGATATTCGGCGATACACACATTGATAAATTATTCAAATGGAACAGTAACAAATAACAATTTATTCCACTCGATTTTAGATATTGCGCACATACAACACTCCTCACGTTGTCATGTCATATCGAAAGTTTCTTTCGAAGAAACTTTTTCATAAAATATTTATAAATAAAATTAATGACATGGGTGATTATGATATTCATTTAAAATAAAATACAACTACGACAATAATTATTATATATTTTAAATGTAATTTATATCTTTTTTTTTTTAATAGCTTAGTTAAAAATGAATATAGCGTATGCTTAGCTTTTACCTAAAACGAGAGAAATTATAAAATTATAAAACATTGATTTTAACGCGTGAGAAATAAATAAAACACGCAAGGGAAATTAATCATCATAGATCTGTTACATTTACAATTTATTTCAAAAATTCATTTGTTCACATTGTACATGAAAGTAGAGTTCGTATCGGTAAATTTTGTTTACAATACGACGATACATTCGACGTACATACGTATACGCATGTCACTGAATTAATTAAAAATTTATGATCCTTTCATCAATAATTTCTACGCAACATGCGTTGCCTTGATCAAACGTAAGGTACAAGCACAACGTTCCGATGAAAATCATTAATAAAAATGTTGATACGAATATTGATATACTAAATACGGCTTACTTTGTCGGGGGCATTTGACGAAAGACTGAAAGACTGAGAGACACAAAAGACACACTTCGACTCTAGCTTATAAAGAGACAAATCAAAAAATATTGAGGTTGGCTGGCAAAGGTTAAGAGTCGAAAGTGGGGACATTAAAGGCACGACGGTTGGGCGTATATAAACATGTCGACGAGAAATGCCGTCGTTTGGTGGTCGGAATTTTCGCACGACAGTCGCGGTTCAGACAGCAACTCACTCGCGCTTAGATCGTACCACGTTCACGAAGAAAGTCTCCTATATTGATTATTTCAGAACCGAATCGCAACGGGCTGCCTTTCCTTCGACGTTCTCGGCCTAACCTCTTTCATCGGAGATTACAGTGGAACATGACAAAAGGTGGCATCACTGAGGACGTGTTGGAAGCACGGATGGAGCTGTGCTCATTGATATGACGCCATTTTACTAACCTTTTCGGCGCGGATCGCGACGATCCACTTAAGGTGCTCCACTTCGTATCACTTGAAAAGCGATAAAATTTCACCGTTCAGATTTTGCGAAACGTGCAGGTTCTTTCGGGATTCGAGGCGATTCGCTCAAGCCGCAGTTCGCCGGAAGGTACGCATTTTTCGTTTGCGCTCTCTGCTATCATTCCTCTGTGCAACAAAAGCTCACCAGCAACACTTTCTTGCTGAAACTTGTTACGAACGGCATCCCGGTTTCATGTGTTTTCTCGTTCGTCGCACTCTGACCCCCGTTTCGCTACGATAGGCCGTTCTTGTGGAAACTTTGCGACTCGGGAGCATTGTGAAGTGAAATGTCCATTGTGAAAAGCTTCTTGCATGTCACACCGTGTGCCCAGTTTTTACAATACCTTTGTTTGTGCTGTTGCAGTTCGCTGCTCGTTACTTCATCCAGTGTAGTTTAAAGCCGAGGTTTCATCTTCTGTGATTTTTTTTTTTTTTTGTCAACACGGTGTTTGACAATTGTGGATTATCTCTTTAAAAGGCAATTAAAATATTTATTTCTTTAGCTTGTCGTCTGACAGATGAAACGCTACGTGAAAAGTGATTTCAAATATTTCATTTCATAGGTATTCCTTACGTTGCAATTATATTCTTGAAAAGAGTAAAAGATCTTTTGATAAGTTCAATGTAACAGGTGGCTGTGTAAATATACCAGACACAATATTGGTTACAACGACAATGATGATTAATTTTGGCGTAAGGATATGTTTGAAGACATTTCTGATTTCTGTTTAATAAATGTATAAGGTTCGAGCATTTGTGACAATAAATTTGCTAATGCTATGGTTGTTTGAGCAATGTTTGTAATGACTTTTACATATGTACGTGATTTATTAACTGAGATATGTTTTGCGAAGAGATATACGTTCAAGTATCTTCGCGTTAAAATATATTCTGTATGTTTGTAGGTAATATCACTGTAGTCGAGCAGTGCTATTATGGAAGATGAGGATGGTGAAAGTAAAATCATGGATATGTGGAGCATTTTGGGAAAGCAACAACTTAAAGACACTTCTATTGGAAATTCCTTAAAGTCGTCCATCGACAATATATATACTGATGTAATAGAAGAAGAGAAACAATTATTGCAATATAATTCTATTACAACCAAAGATTCACCAAGCAAGAATAACACTACAGGATCAAAAATTGTATTTAAAGGGTTTAAGAAACGTATTTTGGCACAAGCTCAGGAGACGCAAACAAATACGTTAAAAAATATAGTGCAGGAACAACAGTCGCAACATTCTAATGTATTGTCCAGAAGCAGCAAGGAAAAAAGAGCTGAAATTAAACGGGGCAAAATAACGGAATATGCACAATATTTGGGTCTTCAGCCTTCGTCAAAAAATAGGTGTTCAAAGTGTCAGTCGTCGTCAAATTTGTGCTCTACGTTAAAACAAAGTTCATGTACTTGTAATTCCACAATGACGCCAATGCCTAGTACGTCAGAATCGTCTATAGTGCCACATTCACCCAATTTCAAAATCACGAGAAAAGTTTATCTTTGCGCGGCATGTGGCACGTATTTTGAAAATTGGAACTTGTTTTTACACATGAGGGACATACATAAACGTCATATATGTTTATTTTGTCTTGGGATGTTTGGTCAAGCCGAGAGGCTGTCGCATCATTTAACAAAAAAGCATAGCGTTCCAGAAATGGCGTTTACGTCTGTTGAAGATTTTTATGGTGCTTTCAAAGGGTCGTGTTATTTAGTTTGTTGTACGTGTGAGAAAGTTTTTTCAGAAACGGATAACTTTTATAATCATTTTTGTTCGCCAACGTCTAAGCAAGATGTTACTGCTTCCATATGCACGTTATGTAGACAAACAGGTTCGCACGCAACTACGTGCAGCTTGGCTGTTGAAACCAACAAAGAAGCAAATCCTGCTTTACCAGCTACTACGCAAACAGGGATAATATCAGCTAACGTGCTAACTGATAAAGGTGTAAATAGTGACAATAAGACTGTTCCACGGAAATCAATGAAAAACAATAGGTCTAAATACATGGAGGATGGTACGACGAATCAGCAAAAAGTAAATGTTCACACGAAAAAGATGAATAATAAAATTGCCGTATCTCAGTCAAACGAGAGCCAAGTATTTGACGAAACGTTAAACAGGGATGAAAATTCTCAAAATGTAGTAACGCACGATTTAGTTAAAGATACTGTTTCAGAGACAATAATGGAGGTCTCAAAGTATATCGAAGACACTTCTGAAGGGAAGGAAAGATCAAATGAAAAAGAGATTTGTCAAAGTAATTCAACAAAGTTAAATTCAACCGATTCACCTAGCCATAATATGCCATACGATAGTGTAACAGAAACTATTATGGAGGTATCACGATGTACAAATAACGTAGAAGAGGTTGATGACAAAAGTAAAAGAGAGAGTGTGGATGTAGTTGATACGTTGAATACCTCTAACAAATCAGAAATAAATTCTAGCGAAATGCCTAAACTCGATGCGAAAGCTGTAAATAGCTCGATCGAAGAGACCAATATCAAGGCGGACAATGTTAATTCTGTAAATCAAGAAACAGAAGAGAATATAATCAAAGAGAAACTAGAAGACACGTTGAAAATGGACGATTCTAATTCTCACGAATCTGAGAGTCCCTCGCATAGTCCAGTTAGCCGATCGTTATTTAGCCCGCAACATGAATCGCACGTGTCTGATCTTCAGCCCAAAGAAAAAACCTGCGACAATGATAACAAAGAGAATTTTGACGTACCTAACGAATCTCAGTCTTCTGTGTCATTCAACGCTACTAGTGAAACTTCCGATAGGAGTTTAGTCATAAAGATATGTACCAATAGAAATTCTCAGTTTTCTGTCGCAACTCGACGTAGGGAAAGTGCAGAGGATAAGGACATTGAGGAAGAGAAGAAGGAGGAAGAAAACAACAATGCGGAAAGTTCACTGACAGAGGAGAAAGAATCTGATATTTTTGAAGAGGGAAAGGACAATGGCGCTAGTTATCAAGTGAACGACGAAGACAGCGATTCCGATAGTTTGAAATTAGCGGTAGTGGACAATATCGCTGAGGAGACCGAGGATATCGAAGAGACTAACGAGCACAGGGCGGTAACAGGAATTGAAATCGAAATGAATATAAGTATCGAGAGTAATGAAAATCAGGCTGAGATCATTGACGAGAAAACAACAATCGACGTAGATACGAGTGGAAAAGAGGATGAGAAAACGAAAGGGGACGAGGAGAGTGAAGAGAATCACGCGGAGAGTACAGTACAGTCCCATATGCAGCCAAACGATGGCATAATATTGGCTGGAGAGGATGTTCCTTGCATCGATCTTAACGTTGACGGCACTTTAGACAGTATAGAGATAGAAGATTTACTGAAACGTTGTATAGAAGCAGCCAGCCCTTTCTGCGTTTATTGTAATCACGCACGTCATATAGCAGTGAACGGAAAACAATTAGGATTGCATATGCTTGCAGAACACAAGTTTCAACCTCAGCATCCCGCCATAATTATCCAGCCGGAACAGTTTATCGCCAGAGTGAAAAAGTCCCTCGACGAATTAGACTCTTACTTCTTTAATTTAGATTCTTACAGTAGCACAAATGGTACGTACAATATTCCAGGCGTGAGAACGTACGAATGCTTTCATTGTAGATTTCATTCTGCCATACACAAGGAACTTTATCTGCATAACCGGAAGATGCATCAAAAGACAATCTTAATTTGTATAATGTGTAAATCCACTTTCTATAGTTATAGCGAGTTACTTTGTCACTTGTGCCCTGGAATATACTCTCCAAACATCAACGTCAGGTACAGGTGTTGTCTTTGCCCCGTGGCAAATCTTCCATCCGCATTCCGATTGATGGTACACCTGCGTAAAAGGCATCACGCGTGCGACGTTTGCTTGGAGTCTACCGGGAATCAGCAGCGTCTTTCGAATCACGTTTGGAAGCACAAGCTCCATCACTTATGCTACAGATGCGGCATTGCATACAGAAACAAACCGGACATTACCAAACATTTATTTTGGAAACATGGAACGGAGAGCGTACTGTGCAAGAAATGTCTACAAAAGAAATGGCCACATATCTATCACTTTTGCATACCACCGACAGCTTTCGTTTGCGAGGAGTGTGGCTCTAGTTTCTCGCGAGCAGTCGCTCTAAAAGTACACAAGAGGTTACATTCCGGTGATCATCCGTACCCTTGCAGCGAGTGCTCCGAGCGTTTCATTTCTCGAAAACTGTTGGCCAAGCACGAAGACGCTCATAAAGAACCGCCGGTGATCAGTGCAAACCTGCTGATGGACACGATGAGTCAGCAACCAGTGATCAACGAGGAAATATCGGACAAAGAGAAGGTAGGCGTGATCGATGGCAACGCGACTGTTGCCGAGTCGATGAAAGACGTCAAAGAGCCTGTGAAAAAGGTAGTCGATGTTTACGACTTGCCACCGTTGAACTTGTCCTCGGACAGTGACACAGACTCCGAGGAAAAGAAACCCGAGACCAAGGAGCCGGAGAACGTCGAATTGGTGAAATCAATCGAAGAAAATGCAACGTCCTCCGTGGATCAAGCAAAGTATCCCGTTTCCTCCGAGCCTGTCGTAGACAGCATAGTAGAGGTTGAACAAAACGAGGAAGAGAAGGAGCAGGGAGCGCAGATCATGGACGGTATCTGGGATAATTTCAAGAGCTACACAGCCAGCTTGGAGATGAAAGAGACAGTCAGCAACTTTGCGATCAAAGAGTCGGAGCCAGAAACCGACGTGGCGTTCTTAAGGAGTATAGTACTGGCCGATCACGATTACTGCGTCGTATGGTCGGACAAAGAAACCGACAAAGACGCAGCGTCTTCGGCGTTGAAGGCGAAAGAAGACGCGGTGAACTCAAGCGGGGACCAAGATTATTTAAATAAGGTGGTGAAGAGTCCGTTGGACTCTGGCAACGATATTCAAAATAGCAACGCGGACGACCCAAATGGGAAAAAAGCGAAAAGTCCGAAGAAAAAGAAGCAAGGTGGAAGTACATCGTCGAGCGACTCGTCCAGCGACAGCGATTCGAGCAGTTGTTCCTGCGGGACTAACTGCAGCTGCAGCAGTTCGTCGTCCGGTAGCTCTTCTAGTTCCAGCAGCAGTTCCGACTCGGACAGTTCCACTTCGGAGGGTTCTCCGAAGAAACAGTCGAATCGGAGGGAACGGAAAAAAGAGAAAGAAAGCACGCAGGAACCGGAGGCGAAATCGGAGAGCAAGGAGATCTCTCCGGAGATGAAGAACGGATCTGCGACGGTGCCGATAGAGCCAGTTTGTCCGCCGCAGCTCTCGCTGAAGGAGTCCGATCTGGAAACCGAGGAGACAGAGACGGACGAGGATTTTTACGACGAACATCCTCAACAGCTTGCGAACAAACTTCTCGCGGAGAAACGAAATCAGCTGATGCTTTTGGCCGCGGTCGCCCCTGCGTCCACGGAGTCGGCGATCCCGTTGAACAACGGGTTAACGGACACGGATACAGCGGTTCCTTCTCCGGATCCAATTCCTGCCACCACTGAGGAAGATCAATCACAGCAGCAGCAGCAGCAACAGCAACAGCTGCAGCAGAAGAAAAAAGTGAAAACGAAGAAACGAAAGAAGGGGGAAAAAACGAAACAGCGTAACTCGACGCCAACCGTCGAGTCCATTAAACTAAACATTCCTAAAGCGTTTTACCAAAAGAACCCGGGTTATTCGGCGTCGTCGCCGGTGTTGATGCAGTCGAACGTGGCACTGATGCAGTCGAACGTGTCGACGAACGATGTCCACGCGATGAACGCGACCGTTGAATCACACGCGATGGGAGTAACTGGTCAAAGTATCGGTGGCAGTGGTTCCGAGGCGGAGAGCAAACGGTCGTCGAAACGGAAACGAGTACCGAAACGATTCTACGGTGACTCTAGCGACGACGAGGCGGAGAAACAGCCGACGGTGAAGTGGAGGAAGGTGGAGACGGCGGCCCCTTCTTTCGCGACAGTGCCAACCGTCGCCAAACCATTACCACCGAGACTACCTTTCGGCGGTAAGAGCATGGCTTACAGGCCGATCGAGAGCCAAGCGGAGAATCTAGCGATCGCTGCAGCGTCTGCGACCGAGTCGGAGGAACCTGCGGAGAGCAGCACTGATTCAAGCGATACCGAAGTAGAATCCAGCCAACAGATGCAGACACATCTGTCGGCTGGCAACCCATCGGCCCCGGAACGGCCGGTTAACTTGTATTGTTATTGCCAGTGTCCGTACGACGAAGTGTCAGAGATGATAGCTTGCGACGCCGAGGATTGTCGCATCGAATGGTTTCATTTCGAGTGCGTCGGTATCATGGTACCGCCGAAAGGCAAGTGGTACTGTCCAGACTGTCGAAAGAAACACGGTATCGTGCAAAACAGCGAGGACTACTTTGACTGATAGCGTCGGATAGCGTCTTGAATGTGTGTTGAAATTTCGTCTCTAGGCACATTTGGCAATATGGGTATTCAATTCTCTCTGTTTCTTCTTCTTCTTCTTCTTCTTCTTCTTCTTCTTCTTCTTCTTCCTCCTTTCCGTTTTTCTCCTCTCTGTTTATTTATCCATCTATATCTATTTATATCTTTTCCTTTCTTTTTTAAAGCTTTTTACGTAATTTAACGAGAATAATAATATGTTCGAAATGTAAAACGTTGCTCGTTTTCGTTGGCCTTTTATTTGTCAGTTTGATCGATTCTATGGAAGCTTGAGATATTATAAATTTTTTAAGACTTTAAATGCTTTATGAATATACAATGTAGCATTGAAATAGTAAATCTATGTTTAATGTCTTTTTATACACGCAATGCTCGTGTAATATAGTTGTAGGTATTATCTTATTTCTTTCGTTGAAAATAATTAGAGAATTTTCAATAATAATATTCATATTCAATACTAGTAATCATGTAAGATTCATCCGATTAATAGTGTTGAATTATACTGTTTAAACGTGAATTGACAGACAATGGTAAAAGAGAGACGCAGAGAGAATTGAATGTACATCTCTATTCCCAACATTTTCTTTCTTTCTTCTTCGTAAACAAACGAATCGATACACTGTTCCACGTTGATATTTTTCTTAAAAATACAATACGATAATGAAAAAGAAAAAAAGAAGAAAAAAAAACAAAAAACGTTTGTATATAACTGTAAATACGCCTTAGAGTTTATAACAAGGAAGTAAGGTTTTTTGTGTACATTTGTTTGTACTTCTTTTAAATGACAAAAAGTGCGCGATGTATAAATTTAGTGTAACCGAATAGGCAAGTAATAGCGTTCTAAAGCGAAATTCTAGGCTACGTCGTAGAACGAAAAATTCTCAAAGCCTAGCATGAGAGGGGAGGGCTGTGTTCTCATTAATTCAAAATTGCGATAATCGCGGTTGATACGACTGTCGGCACTGCTGGCGGTGTCTGTGTCCACATTAGATGATCGCATTTTCCTTTTTTCGACCATCATTTTGTTTCTAATCTTCTCCGGAGATATACCCGAATTATTCTCGCTTAAACCATCGCCATCGCCATCGTCATCGTCATCGTCATCGTCATCGTCATCGTCATCGTCATCGTCATCGTCATCGTCATCGTCATCGTCATCGTCATCGTCATTATCATTTTGTTCCTTTCTTCTATTTTTTTCTTCTGTTTCCTTTATTTTTCATTTTCTTATGTTTCTCATGGCTTGAATTTTTTAAATTTTCACAATTACGCTACACGTTCAAATTTTGTTTATCTCTCTCGCTCATTTCCTCCCCTATTTTTACTAATGTACCTACCGCGGAAATTAAAATTCCTTTGATTGAATTTTTTTCTATCGTTCTGTTGTGCTTCATGTTTTAGAATAAATAAGCGAATTAACTAGCGGATCTTTTATCATTTTTCTAGTCTAGTTCTTAGTTGTTTCTTTTTTCATGATAACTCTTCTGCCGGTAAACATTTTCCAGGTGATTCTACAGCAGTAAGCAGTTTGTTCAAATCAGTCCAGTAAAACGCCTAAAAATTTCTTTCCATCTGTCCTTTCCTGTAATATCTTCTAGTTCATCAAAATCCAGTGAAACGCAAGTGTGCGATGAAATGCGAGTGGAGAATCGGTGTAACGATTATACGTATGTGTATCTGATCGAAAAAAAAAACAATTCCGTTTGTCAAGAAATATTAAGTTTACTATTTATATTACTAATAATATTATTATTGATAATTACATTGAAATTGTTTTATTACGTACGTGAAATCAGCCGTAATTTAACCTACAAGACTATAAGAAGAAATAAATGATCATCGGTCACAGTTAAAGGAGGAACATCCGTTTTCATAGACTGAATTTATCTTTGTCCTTCGACCGATTTCATTATTCAACAAAAATCTTATGATCGAGTCTGTCAATCGCTGAAACGTTCATTTTTATTTTAACGCTTTAAAGGAAGAAACGACATATGCGTTAATGTACATGTTTAATAGAAACTCGCAGTACATTGTAATGGTAATAATATTAGTATGGTAATAATAATCAACGTTAATGTGCCAGAAATACAAATAATGACAGATTAATTAATTATCGTCAGCCCTCGTTTCCTCTGGCAATTCAATACCCATGATGTCCGCGATGAAATCTTTGTAAGATATCCTCTGTATTATAAAAATAATAATACATTACTTTCGGCGAGCCTAAGTGATGATTTTCATTTGTTTTTCTCTTCATACCAATTTATTCGACATTTCCATAGCTATATTTCACTATACCTACATTCTATTTCGTTGATTATGCATCATTAACAAGGTTACTTGCTCCAAAGAGTTTAGTTTCATTTATTCAAAAAACACTCAAAAATAAACTCAAAATATCTAAAATTTTCCCTAATTATCGAAAGTTGATTAAATTTAAATTTTAAATCGAAGTTTAAACGTAAAAGCAATAGAAATAACAACAAAGTTAGTTGTTGGTAATTTATCATTTGTGTATCGTAGTTCAATATTTTTGCACTTTTTCATTTTTAGTTTAAAACATTGTTTTCCTACGAATCTGATCGGTATGAAGTATTTTGTGCAATTAATTTCTTTTGGAGAAAAATGCACGTCTAATTCTTAAATGTACCTCTGGTAGGAAAGAGAAGTCAATGGATTTCCTTTCATTGCGTTGAGTGTACGTTTCATTTAAATTCTCGTCAAAACCAATGAGAAACTTCATATATGTAAATGCCTCTTGAATCGTTAATGGTTCTCCTAAAAAAAAAAAAATGTATTCAATGCCGACATAAAAATGCACTTCAATATAGGATTATGATACTGGACGTTTTCCAAGAGAAATGTATAAACCAACCAAAGGGTACATTTTCCATTAAAAATTCATCAGGATGTTCTCCAAATAATATTTTCACAAATTGTTCCCGAGTTAATACTGGGTTCTCTTCTTGCAGAGGAGAGATCTGATTTGGATTTGCAAAGGTTTGAAAAGCTTCTTGTATTTGATGCAGAGAAATCCCAAAAGCTGGACGGTGGTTTATATAAAATTTGACGAAATCCTCGAATTTAATTTCTTCGATTATGTGGCCGGTCTCCGCGTAATCTCTGTACGACATCTCACCCATAAGAATTTCTATCTAAAATGTTGAATGTCTTTATGTTAAGAAAGATGGATTAATTAATCTTTTGATAACGTGTGAATTGAAAATCGAGGTTTCGATTTAAAAAAAGAAGTAAAATTATTACTTCCTCGTTGCTAGGATAATATCCAACAGCGCGCATGAGATTTGGTACTTCTTTGGTGCTCACTGTGTCAGATATTACTCTGGGAGCTATTACGTTCTCACCTTGATGCAAGATTTGAGCATAATAAAACAGATCTTTTATTTCATTGATGAGCCAGCCTTTTTCGCCACCATCTATCAAACAATAATATGGTGCAAGACCTTCGCCTCCGAAGTGTGCTAATACATCGACAGACCTAATTGCGAAGCATAGTAAAATATACAATAACAACAAAGTAAAATAATCCTATAATATCTAATTAATTACCGCATAAAGAAGAATTTCTGAGTATGGTGAGTATGTTGAGAAATACCTGCGTTTTATTTTCCACATCAGTACGCAGAGATCGTTGTAACCAGAAGTAAATAAAATATTTCCATCATAACTAAGGCAAATGTTAGTGATCTAGTAAAAGAAAAATTTCATGCATTGAAATATTTTAGACGTACGTGTACAAAGAGTTTTGTAATTGTAATATACGTGGTCATTCCGTGAATAAAATCAAATATAATATTTTTTATACTTGTTACAATTAGAAACTGAACACATACGTATATTCTTAATGTATTTAAATGTGGGATACTCTGCATATACGAGTATGTACATACATGTGGATAATAATACATCAATTTCAGAAAAAATAAGCTCTTATTAATAGAAATTTTTCAGCTACTGATTTAATTAAAATTACAATTTTTTATTACAATACAAGTAAGATGCTGTTTACCTTATATGGATGTCCTACCATTCCTAAAATCTTGTAAGGATTCCCATCAAAAGGAAGTATTTGAAGACCTATTTCCTTATTAGTTGCAAATACCATGTATTTACCAGTTTTATATTCTTTACCGGTTAATACCTATAACGATGCTTTGAATTATACGTAAAATAATGATTTTTTTTATAAATACACGAAACTAAAATTTATATGACTCACTTTGATCCAATTTGATGACTGACTTACTTTGAAATGTTTAACCGGTGCATCATAAAGCGGTCCCAAAAATGTTCCTCGGATTATTTTCGTTATATCGTTTAGCAATCTGTATTTGTACTAGATAATGAATAATAACGAGCATTATAATGTTATATGTATAATAGATACTACATGAAATGTATAATATATGTAGCAATTGTCTATCTTAATTAAATACATATGTAAAAACACATTTCTATATATATGTATCTCTATATGATGTAGATCCCTCTTAAGAGTGATTCCCTAAGTAAATACTTAGTTGCTAAAATCACTCCCTTCTCTATCAAATATGAATATGACAGATATGAAATCTGACAAAGTTTATCTTAATTCAAATTGTAGAATTTAATGTATATCAAAAATATACAGATTGTTACTTCGGAATTAGAACACATCAGAAATCCTTCGGCACCCAACTCGGGATACCAAGCAAGACAAAGAGGAATAGCTTCATTTTCAATTTGGTAAGTGTTAAGTATCTTCAAACCAGGAAAAGGGAATGGCCCACTACAAAACATTTTTAGAATATTCTTAATTACGTTACACATCATATATATATATTTTTTTACATTATGTCCAATTTACCTATTCTTAAGATCGTATTCAATTAGATTCCGGTCGTCTCCTATTGAAAATAATCGATACACGACGCTTTCGGTAGTAGCTGGCCCGAAAAGTATATCTCTTATTGTTCCATTGTGAGAACGATATTTTCCAACGAAATCCCATAAATGAGAGCTTGAGGAATTGCGGTTCTTTTTAAATACTGCTACCACTGACGTGTCATCCTAAAAGAAAATCATACGTACATATATATATATATATATATATATAATTCTAAAAAAAAGTTTTATTTTTCATCAAATTTTTTGACAACGGATACAATGTGTTTTTAACACATTATATTAATGTATTCGTGTTGCATACGTACATATGTGCATAGAATAAAAAGACAAAAAAACTAAAAATTGGATATTTTCCAAAAATAATAAATAGAAATATATACCTAACAGGTATGAATTTTCATAACAAATAATGTAGGTTTTACATTTTGATATTTACCGTATATGCCATGTATTCTTCGCATTCTGTGAAAGCGAACTGAAGTATCGATTGTGTAGAATGTTTGTAAGGATTTTTATCAAGAGGTTCTAAAGTGATGGGATGCAACATCCAAACCGTTCCATTTTCAAGGCCACATGCTACTAAATCACCTACGTTAAAATGTTTTACATTGAAAACCGATTCAATCTCTATAAAGATATAAAGCGTATCGGTATGTAAAAATATAAAGTGCATTTTTTCAATTTTGCATAGTTCCTTGACTTGTACCCCAATTTTGAAATATGTACCACTGACGAAAGATTTACCTATTGGTGAATATTTCAATGCCGTAACAGCGGTCAATTTCTCGTGTCTCTCTGGACATGTGATATAAATTATAGTTCCACTCTTCACTTGATCATCCAATAGCAGACGAAAATCTGGGAGAGGTGGAGTATTTCTGCGCACGACACACTTACGTTTCTCATAATCGTATAAAGAGACGAAACCTTGCACGTTACCGGTCACTATAAAATTGCTTGTGAATCAAACAACGATGTTGCAAAAAATTATAATTTTGTAAATTTACAAAAATGTTGCGCTATAACGATACAAATAAAAATTATTCTTGATATTTCGTTGATTGTACATGTACATATATAGATATTATATCACATACGTGCATGTACACGAACGCTATTAGCGTAAAGTCTAACAAATACCTTCGGGGATGCGCGTCCAAACTGCTGACGACAAAGTTCGAATCTTGAAAGATAAATCGACATTTCAACGTGGAAACTTCTATTAACGCAACTGTTCCACTCGAACAACCTTCACGAAAAGTATTAGAAAATATGGATTTGATTTAATAAATTATTGATTCGAAAAGTAATTTTAGTAAGTAAAATCTTTTTTGTCAAATTATCTAATACTGTGCAAAAACCATGAATATTATTACACTGTAACCCTACAAATGCATGTATAATAGATAAATTATATGTAATGTACAAATGTAAAAATTATAATGATGTTGAATAAAAAATGTAGGTAATAGTATTTACTGATAATGAAATTTTCAGTATAAAAGGAAGCATTCTGAATAGTAGCATCGGTAGGCGCGGGAGGTAATTTTGTAAATGCTTGTTGATTTTTATTATCATTCCTAAATGTTTCTTCCAAGTATACAGTCATTGTCGATGGAACTTGTTCACAATATTTCGTCGATTCTATCTTTTTGATATATTTTACTTTTTCCTTGCAAATATGATCGTTTAATTTAATTTCCAAGTCTTTTTCCATTTCTTCTTTATATTCAAAATCTTCTTCCTCTTCTTCTTCTTCGTCATCAACTGTAAAGTGTAATATTATTCTTTTTTCTCTACTTTTGTTCTTTATCTCATTAGTGCGCATTATCTACGTTACTATGATAAAAATCTGAACAGAAATAATTATGAATTAATCGGATTTAAAAGTAAGATCCAAAAATTTGACAGATAATTTAACGAGTTTACTCGATTATGGCTCAATTAAGCGGTGATGTAACTGCGTCGTAATAGTTGACGCAAAATATCTAGTACGACTAAATAATTTTAGAAATAAAGGTATTTTATATTAATAATAAATATGAGACTTACATTTAAATTCGCTGGCTGTAAACGCGGGAGCTAGTAACGCTGATGAAAGATCGAAACTTATCGATCGTATAGAATCCAAAAATTTGTGCCGACACCAATAAAGTATTCTTAGATTAAGATCATAAAAGTTAATGCGCCCGTCTGAGGATCCTGTTACTATCATCCTAAAATTTTATATACGTTAGGAAAATTTCTTTATTATTACGATAATGTAGGAATACTTAGAAAAAGTAAGAAAACTCTATTTACGATTGTAAAACTATGTTGTGACAATAATTTTATATTTTGTTGAACAGTACATAGATATACATACTTGGGTATAAAATAGATATTTGTCAGAAATAATAAATTCTATCAGGAATGAAAAGAATACGCGTTATTAGTATGTCCTTAATATTGAAAAGTGTTGAATACCTATCATGATGTAATATCACCGTAATACTGCTGTTCATCAACTGCACAGATTTGATGTGTTCCCTATTGTTAATCGCGATTTGATTTTTACCTTTATTCTGACTTCTTTCAGCAGAAATGTCCCAAACTAAAACATATCCTGTGCGTAAAAATTGAATAATTAAATCTTTATAATACAGTCCAATTCGAGATGTATCCCAATAATTTTACAGCTATATAAACTATAAAAGAGATAAAAATACCGTTTGTTGTTGCTGTTAATACCCGCTGTGTTTTATTAATATAACAAGAGCAATTGAAGATTCCGTATCGTCGTACGTTGCCCAAAATTTGTGGTATGTAATATTTTAATTCCTCTTGTTCCTAATTTATAATAATTCAAAAAATTGTTAATACATCTCAATTATTAAATTATATCAAATTATGTATTTCAATTTATCGAAAATTCTTTGTTATAAACATAAAAAGAATATGCATAGAAAAAACATTGGTGTATTTTGATTTATTGCCTAGATATGTTATATGATTTATTGCCTAGCTATGTTATATGATTTATTGCTTAGATACATTGTACTAACCCACTTAAAGAATGCAACACTGTAATCGGCAGTTAAACAAAATTCCTCCGGACAATCTTCATTGAAAATTATTTCCTTTACTTTATTTGAAACAAATTCGATTAACTCTACAAAAGCTAAAAATAAATGATTTTTAAGGTTTTCAGCCAACTTTAGATATTTACAATTTAGTTTAAACAAAAATGAATAATAAAAATTTTAACATTAATACTAAGTTAGTATAACACCGTAGATAAATAGAAGTCAAATAGAATAACCAATAAACGATACATATATATAATTAACCATTAGGTTGATCTTTCCCGTATGTCCACAACCAAAAATGAACCTTTTGATGAAATTCATCTCCAACAGTTACTATGTACTTAGCATTTGGACTAATCTTAGCAGCAGTTATTTCTTTGTCACCATGTGGGTTAAACAAAGTACAGATTGGCGTACTGGAATAAGGATGATGATAATAACAATAATAATAATTATATTGCATTTAATTTGCGTTTGTTTCTAATATATTTAATATATTTTGTAACACATTAGTAATCTCGTCGAATTTTAAAGGAAGAACTTTCCTGATTTTTATACAAAAATGCAATCATAATGTAATCATGGCAAATTTATATAATCACTTTGAAATATTAAAGATCGGATTTTATAATCAATGTTTCATAAAAGTTCATAGAAATCAAATAAAAAGTAGAGAGAGACGTTCTCTATTTGAAGTTGAAGTGTGAAGTTGACAAATTTCGTCTCTATTACTTATCACAATTAATTATATTAAAAATGAAAGAAAAGCTTTTTTTGTCATATTTCCAGAAATTACCCAGTTTCGGTATCCCAAACAACAACTACACAATCATCTTCAAAATCTGCAGACAACAACCATTTTCCGTCTGTTGATGTAGATAAAGTTTTCACCGTATTCTTCTGCAAATATTCACTGTATTTTGTATTTAAAATTATAGCTTGTAAACAAAAACTAAAATACAAATATAATAGATAAAGAACAACATATACATGGCCTTGAAGATTTATTGCTTCTTTAGTTTCATAGTTGTAGATTATTACAATATGTGAACAAGCATAAGCGATGATCGTTCGATTTTTCGTAGTTAAATTTATTAGAGGTGTAACTGAATTTATTCCAAAGGACCATAACAGTTTCTGTATTTAGAGAAATAGTAGATTATAGGCTCAGATTCAATTTCTCGTAATATGTATATTTTATATATATGCATATAATTAAGAATGTCTTGAATCATTTGAAATATACATATCATATATTAAAAAGTCTTTCAAAAAGTTTTAGATTATACGTGTATATATTCAATATATGCATAAACTATTAATTAGAACTTACAACCAATAACAATTGTGTGTGTGTGTGTGTATTAATTTAACATTTCTAAAAACAACTTAACAATATATATAAATAATTGCATCGCTTACGAAAGGACAGAGATTAAAATCAGTTTCTTCCTTTCTGTTAAACGTTTTCATCTTGGTCTCTTTTGCATTCTCAGAATCTGTAGATTCCTTCGAGGGTGATGATGTCAAAACATTCATAGCCATTTTAATTGATTCGTTCTTTAAAAGTTTTCAATTTATGATCTGAAATTAGCAAATAATTTTCTTTGTGTTTTGCGTGTATATAGTGTAAATGTATTGTTATGTATTATAGTTATTATTAGACAGTATTTATTATTATGGATATAACTTTGAATTTGTAATAAAAATATAAATCTCTGTTGTCTCATTATTCTGAGGTGATAAATAAGCAAATGCTTTAAAAATCCACGTGTAACGAACATTACGTAAAAAGATCGCGAATGTGAGAAAAAAAAGCATCATATATTATACTTTAAATAAGACTTCAACGCGTGACAGTACGATTCATCTTATTTCTTCATGTATTATTACGTGCAATTGCATCACAAATATGAGAGAAAAAAAATGATCATAACTGAAGTTGAAGAGGTTTTGAAGAATACTCAAGACATAATTTTAAACAATTTCGTAAAAATTCGTATAGCATGATGATGAATCGATAAAATAAAAAACAATAAAACTTATTAAAATTGTCAATTTTTTTTCTTATTAATTAAATTAAAACAACATATGTGTATTCGCATTATTTTTATTTCCTCGACTTTGAGTCGAATATGTATACAGAGGAATATAATACTAATATCTGAAAATATTATATTTATAAAAATTACTATAAGTATAACAATACAGGTTATTTCCTTGATTTAACAGGTTGCATTAATTCCTAGTGCTTCAAAAGAAGCAAATTTTTCATATGGTACAATGGTTTATAATTTCATGTTGTAAATATAATATTTTAAGAATTCTTTCCTACTTGTGCTTGGTAAAAAATATATCCTGGTTAATGGAATTCCGCTCAGAAAATTAATTTCAGAGCCAATGATCAATGCAATAAGCATAAAAAACGTTTATCGTTTATCATACTTCGAGATATCCACAAATATTAGCAACGTAACAAATCTAATATTACGTATATTTTAACTGCAGCAGCTTTGTGGCTTAGGATCGAGTCCAGAACGTTTAGTTACGGATATACGTGTAAACTCTTCTGCTACCGTTGGATGAATTCCAACTGTATCCTTTAGTTTTGGAAATGTTAAGTTACATCTGAAAAAATAATCAAATAATGATATTTGAAATTAAAAGCAATGATAGAATAATGTATCATTGATATAACGAATAACTAAATAAATACATACTTAATAGCAGCGGCAAAACCTTGGATCACTTCACCAGCATTAGGACCGATGAAATGCATACCAAGCACTCTTTGATCGCCGTTTCTAAATGCAACTACTTTTATATAGCAATTAGAAACATCTTTTTGTGGGATAAAGAATTCCGTTGGTTTATAATATGCATGGTAAATTTCTATTTTTTCTTCTCCATGAATAGCAATCGCAGCTTCTTCGCTGAGACCAACACAACCATATTCTAGCGGACTGAATACTGTTGTCGCTACGTTTATGTAGTCCATTTGTTCCGTCGAATTTCCGAACAACCTTCTCGCTAATAATCGACCCGCATGTATGGCAACAGGGGTTAGTTCTGGTTTTTTCTATAATAATACATAATAAGAATTATCTTATTTTAATCTTTCACATCTGAGAAAAAGAATCTTTTTCTAAAAGCGAAAAGCGAAAATTTAAAACTTACATGAAGCACATCACCAACAGCATACACATTTGGAACGTTCGTTTGTTCATCAATTACATCTATTTTTGCAGTTTCAGGAATAAGTTGAAGACCAATGATTTCTGGTTTTAATTCTTCTGTAAGCGGTTTGCGGCCAATAGCGAAGAGAACAGTATCGAAAATATCTTGATGCGTTTGTCTTTCCTAAAATAAAGAATTCATCGCTATGGATATAATACGAATATTAATTATACATCATATTTAATAAAATGAAACGTACTTTATCTACCCAATTTACAAGAAGTCGACCATCAGTTTGCTTTTCAATTTTCGATGGCTTAGCTTGATAAATAAAATGTACACCACGTCTTTCCATTTCCTGAGCAATGGTGTTAGCCATTTGCTGATCAAATCCTCGTAAAACAATCGAACGTACCATTACAGTTGCATCATAACCCAAACTATTCAAGAAACCAGCACACTCCAAACCAATATCTGTTCATTCATTAAGGAAAATTAAACATTGTATAAAATTATTTTAAAATTGATTAACAGGAACAAATTTTTAATGATTAAAAAGAGGATACATCCTGCACCAATAACGAGCGTTTTCCCTGGAGCTTTCTCCAGACTAAAGATATCATCACTGCTTATACCATATTCTAAAGCACCAGGAATATCAGGATACCTTGGCCTACCGCCTACAGCAATCAAGATATTCTTTGCTGTGAACAATTTTTCTTCTCCATTTTTCATCTTCCCACATATCGTATGTTGATCTTTAAAATAACCAAGTGCATTGAAGTATTCGATTTTCCTGCAATAATAAAAAGAATCAGTAAATTAATAAAAATGAATTTTATACTTAAGAAGTACAAAAATAAACTAAGAAGTAAAAATCGATGTTTACTTTGTTCTAAGCTCCACTCGAGTAACCCAATTTACAGATTTTATATGATTTTGTACTGCTGTTGTTAATGCTTGCCAGTCATTCTTAATGGTTTTTGGATCTGGTACCTGCCAACCATAAGCTGCTGATTCCTAAAAACAAAAAATTATAATATTCAATGTTTTCTTAAACAATAAAATATAGTTAATTTATTAATAAAGAAACACACATGGATTGCTTCTCCTAACAAAGCAGCTTGATGCATTAACTTTTTTGGTATACAACCAACATTTACACAAGTGCCACCTAAGCCCCAAGTGGTGCCTCTTGGAGATGGCGTGACAAAATCAAGAACTGCAACTTTTGCACCTAAATTCACTGCTTCTTTGGCTGCTGCTAAACCTCCTGATCCACCGCCAATAACAAGCAGATCGTACATGAATTTTTGATCAGCTGCAATAAAATGAACAAAACTCGTTGAATTTTCAATATTGATTGTTGCAAAATATCGGTAATTTGAGCATGTTTCAGGAATTTAAATATATCTAAATTTTCCAGCTGCATAAAAACTATATGATCATGAGAATGAAGTTATGCATCACTTGTATTATTACTAAACTGAAACTATCTAACTTGCCTTAATTAGGCAATACCCGCAAATAAAACTGCCGATTAAATCACGTGCACGTTAATAGGACAAACAAATTATTGAATTATATGAATTGGTCCAACTATTTTTAACCTAACTGGTCTGATACCGGTTGTCAACGGTATACGAATACATAGATTTTACGTAATGTCAACAAAATCAAGGCGTGTTTGCAATTAGAAATCGTGGAATCCTGACACTCACAGCACATGCAAGCCATTGTTGTTCTTCCATAAGAGAAAGTATTACATCTAGGCCATGAGAACTCGAGCAATTTTGCGTGAGCGGAGCGGAATGTGACAATCCTCGCGAGTAGCGTTAACGTCGCCATGATTATCGCCAGCCGATCACGGCCACGTGACGTCACCCTGATGACACTCGTGTTTCACAATATATGATAAAATTTTTCACGGGGCACAGCGTGTTCGAGCAACCGGACAGAAAGGAAAAAAAAATATACCCCGAAAAGAAGTCACGACACGAAATGAGGTCTATCTTAATCACTGGTTGCAATCGTGGACTTGGTCTGGGTTTAGTGAAACAACTGGTAAAATCGTCAGAACCACCGGAGAATATCTTCGCAACTTGCCGAGACGCGAGTAAAGCAAGGGTAAGATTGATCACGAAGTGAAGAAAAAATTATGCAATAACCGATTCGAGCTATAAACTCTACTTACCAATAGGTGCCATCGTTGCGCTTTACCGGTTTGAAATTCACGTTACAGAGGAATGTAAAATGTGATGGTTTTCCTTTTTGGAGAACGTTAGTTCTCCGTTAGCTATCGCGTTTAGCTGAACAATTTCTTACGTCCTTACGTCTAAAACACAAGAACGAACTGACGCCTGCTTGGTTCGTTTACCGCCATCTGTTATATGGTTGCTACAGGCGCATGAGTTTTAAGTCTGATTTATAGTGACTCACGCGTTAAGAAATTACGCAAAAAATATGAAATATGCAAGTCACTCTTGATTTCGTTATGGAACAAACCTTAGAGACCGGTTTTTCGGATAAAGATATTTTACTCAAAATTTCAAGAAATCCAAACGATCAAATTGAAAATTTTCACAAGCTATTATGAAATTTTATAATTCCACAACGCGAAACATTTTTCGTAAATCTTTCGTACGAGAATTAATCCTGCTGCAATAATTACTAAGATTCAAGAACGTTGATTTGTTAAAAAGATAACAGTTGTCATAATTTAGGAGATTTTTATCCTGTAACAATTTCGTTTTAAGTACATTTTCAAGTTATGTTTTCTTTTAGGAATTGACCATATTGGCTGAGAATTCGAGAAACGTTCATATCATCGAGATAGGTATGTAATCATTGTGCAATTTTAAATAGATTTTATTTTATCAGAAAATGTAATCTAATCTGTGTTTTCTTCATTATTTTTTCATCATTTATGAAAGATAATTTTAGCAATTTCTGATGTAGTAATAGATATGTAGACGATGTAGTAATACATATATTTAATATACATTGTTTTCTTTCCTAATTGTTATGTTCAATCGCTAATTAAAACAAAAAAATTATTTCGTCCAATTGGCTAATTTGGTAATGGCACTTATTTTTCATAAAACGATATTTCACTTTTGAAATATAAAAATATTAATTATATGTTAAAACTAAAAATAATGTTCTAAAAAATGGAAAAGTCAATTATCCGATTTTATTAATCTAATTCATTAAACGCGAAAGGTTATTTTATATTTTAAAAACAATAAATCACTTTAAGTTAAGAATCGATTGAAATAAAAAATTTTATTTAAATGTAAATAAAATATTGAACATAATAAAATGTAAAAAAAAATAAAAAATGTTTTCTTTAAAAGCTATAATTAAAATAAAGTATGTAAATACTTATGTATAACATTATGTATAGCATTATCATTTTTATTAGAAAGATATGTATGTTATCGATAAATTTACGCGAGTAATCTAACTTAGATCTTTCAAAAGATACAGTTGTATATCATTACTCATGATCATATATATATTTTTGATATTATAAAATAATAGAAAAAGATAATATTTACAATCAACGAAGTTTACATGTGTTTTGTAGACGTGCAAATATTAAATCACTGATATTTTTTACATAAAATATTAGAATTACCTATGAATCGCAACAACAAATTAAAAAAGGATTTTTCGATTTACCTTCGATGTTCTTTTGTTCTGTCACCAACTCTTCCAAAGATTTTATATGGTTTTCTATTTCTTGATCACTTAAATCTGAATCCATGGTTTGCGGTTTCTTGTAACAATTAAAACACCACGATTTTTTTGCTTTCGACTCACGAGACATATTACAATGTTTAAAATAAAAAATTTCAAAAAATTTCAAAAATTGCTGAGATTTTAAAAAACGAAAATCCAGATATAATGTTTGGTAGCTTGTTTCCTATCGTTTCTAACGAAATATGAATTCCATGAAAGTACCGGTCGATATTTATACGTACATGCGATATCTGATAATAAGAATTATACAATTTTATTTGTCATTGTAGCCAAAATATGAAATATTTTCTTAATTTATTTAATAAATAAATTATATGAATAAAAAATATCAATTTGTAAAAAATCTTTATGAAAAGTCTCATATACTAAATATAGTAAAAAAAGAAATAACATTTTACATTATTAAAACAATAGAAAAGTTTACTGACTTACATAAAAAATATAAAATTGATTTATATAGTAAAGTTGAAATTAAACAAAACTAGAAAATTCATATTTCTTTAACTAAAAAAATAAAAATCATGAACAAAGACATACTGATATTTTAAATAATAACTAACATGAAATTTATGGTATCCCATTTTATAAAATTATGTTTATTTCCTATAATTAAAATATATTTCATGAGATAATAAATATGAGAAATGATGTTAATGATATTACAAATTGAAAAATTTCATGATAAGAAAATGATAAGATGAATGATGAAGAGATGACAAAACAGAATTATATGACTTACCACTGTCACTATTATATTTAATTACTTAATACTAGTAAAATTAAACAAAATTGCGGATCTTACACAATTAACATAAATAACATAGGAGTAGAATACCTATAGACTAGTGAAGTATGACTAGTTATTGACTAGTTACTATAGTATAAAAACGGAGTAGCATATAAGCACTAACATATATCAATAATCAAAGTCATTTATAGAGTCAATATGTCAGAGTTATATATTTATTAGATTTTATGTACAACATTTTGACTTTGGAATTTTTAATGTGGATCCTCATTTTGCTCCTTTTAATTTAAGATTTAGTCAATACAAAAGACTACAATAAAATAGTACAAATCGTGGGCGAAAAAGTAGGCAATGCAGGATTAAATGTTTTATTCAATAATGCCGGAGTTAGTCCAAAATTTACAAGACTTAATCTTGTAAAAGAGAAACATCTTACAGAAACATTTTTCGTAAACAGTGTAGCACCAATTTTGTTAACAAAGGTAAATTGCAATTCTTAAACACATTTTTTTAAAAGTTGTATTTAGTTGAAATTATTAAAATTTAATTCTTAATTATTTCTCATGTATACATATAATATAATTATAATATACATATATTGAATGCATGTTGTTTTTGTTATTATGAATCGTAACTGATAAGTAATTATGAATTTCTAGACAGTTTTACCATTATTAAAAATAGCATCTGATAATTTTGCAAACAAGTCAGACATGAATGTTAATAGATCTGCAGTTATTAACATGTCTTCAATTCTTGGAAGTATTACTGACAATAATCAAGGTGGATATTATCCTTATAGATGTAGCAAGGTAATATTTTTTTTACTTGAATCAACAAATAGTGTATTATGCAGATAATTAATAACTTTAAAAAATATTAAATTTAATAAAGTAAAAATAAGTAATTGAAAATTCAAAAATTATGTTTTTCTATTCATTTACAAGAATATTGTATTTTTTCAATATATAAACAATAAGAATACGAGAATAATTATGTTTAGAAAAATCATCGAAGTTTTTATAATACTATTTACGTTAGCGGCCGTCTATTCTTTTATTTCTCATTTATAGCTTCATATACATAGTGAAATATTGCAACAAAATTATTTCATTCCATCTAAATATTCTATCGTAAGCGCTAATTTTATATTACATTGAATAATGCAACTTATCCTGTAATAGGTATACTTTTTATTAATATTTTATTTTTAGGCAGCACTTAATGCGGCTACAAAATCAATGAGTATTGATTTAAAGGAGAATGGAATTCTTGTCATTTGTTTACATCCTGGTTGGGTTCGTACTGATTTGGGAGGAAACAATGCACCCATGGATGTTGATACTAGTGTTACCAATATCTTGACTACATTAAATTTATTAACTCAAGAACATACAGGTTGTTTTATTCAACATGATGGGAAAATTTTACCTTGGTAAACAAAAATTTTATACAGTTAATCCTTAATCATTTACATTTGATACAATTTTAAAAATATATTTTGATGTTCATTTTTAATTAATTTAGTATGTCCAATTTTTATATCAGAGATAAAAAATAATCATATAAATATTATTTTTCTTTCTTTAAGATTATTATGCATAATATAAACATAATTTATTATATAGTCTGTTTACAAAATATCACAAATTTAAAATCTTAAAATAACTGAATAGAACAACTTATAAATAACTTATACATTACATAACAAAATCTCAAATATTATATTTAACATATAATGTTAATTGAAAATATATTCAACTTATAATTTAAGACTTAGATTTATTAATTAACTTAGATTTTAAGATTCATAAATATCAAAAGCCGGTTTGGTTTCAAAAATGTATAGTTTGTTATGAGATATTTGTTATGATGTAGATCAAAGAGATATTAAAAAAGACATTGAATTTTGTTTCATATTCAGATATTTGTCTGTACATAATCCATAACATATAGATATTAAAATAATAGACAAGAATTCATATATACAGTTATCATATAAAAACGATAATAATTGTGTATATAATGAAATGCTTTTTTTTTTTATTCCTTTTAATGTAGTTCATCTAATGTAGTTCATTTAAACATTATACAGTATACATTTTAAGTACAGTTATTTCTGAACAAATGAAAATGATTAAGTGATAATTCTATTAAAATATTTTTATACTTTCTTGAAAATTTATGTAAATGTAAAATCAAACATTCAGAGTTTTATTGTTTTATTTGTAAGTGTCAAAGCATACTTTTTGTACATTTCATGGTGCTATAACATAACTTCAGGGAATGCAAGTTTTCTAAAATATAAAATTGCAAAAAAAAGAAGTATTTGAAATATGTACAATAATCAATTATCGAGCAACATTGAATATATGATTATGCTTAGACACATAAATACCTTGAACATAAATGTAGCATTATACATGTATTTTGAAGATATTATTTTACAGCAAAAACAAATGTTCCATTATTTATTTTACATTAACAAGACTATATCAATTTTTGTTATTTAAAATAATAAATAATATTAGTTATTTAAAATGTTACATGAAAATAAATGAAAACCTGCTATGCATCTCATAAATTAAATAATACTGTAATAATGCAAATATCATCTAAAATACAAATATTTTTCAATACAAATAATTTTATATTACATTTCTTAAGTTTTCTTTAATTCATACATTAAGACAATTGAACATGTAATGCAAATGTTTGAATGAAACATTATTAATATTAACGTTTAAATTTACTGTGTATTTTGTAAAAATTTTGTTATTTTATAAAAAATTCACTATATAAAAAAATGAATTACATTTAACTTAGATTAATTGATATGACAATCCTTTTTTTTTCTTGATGCATACAAATTTTCACCAAATACAGAGTAAAATAAAAAATTAAATTTCATTCAGTTTGTAAACTTACAATCATAATTTAAGATAATTTTATAATGTGTAGATTTATATAAGATAGAAATGATTTCTTAAATGTCTCATATCCCAAGTAACAGTCACAAAATACTTTAATCTACTTTTAATCAGTCTTTAACCTTTTAGGTGTTGGTTCGCTATTTTGTGAATTAGAATCTTCTGAAAATCCCAGATGTGCAGAAAAGTCAGTTAATCCTTGAGAATCACTAACTGTTGAAAAACCTAATACATATCGCAGAACTTTTATAAATGTCACTATTTAAAAAATAATAAATGTTGTGTGAATTATTGAAATTTGACTCACATGTATTTGAGTCCTCTGTAAGACCAAAATTAGAATTTGACGAATCTAATCCACTTTTTCTTGGCAAACCATTTTCCTTGTCTGCAACTGTTTTTCCCTTCTTTTTCTACGCAATAAAATATAAATTCTTATTTCTTATTTACACATAGATATATAATTCCTGTTTACCTGATCAAGTGTCGATATAGGTACCCATTTATAAATCTTCATAGTAGTTTCTCCTATTGTAACCCATTTTTTTTCCCTATAAAAGTGTCAGCATGAAAAGCACTGATGGTTCCTTAAATCAATATTCAAATAACAGACAGAGAAGCTACCTTCTTTACTGTTATTAAAAAAGCAGACATACAACACTATTACTCAATCAACACGCATGAAACATTTCAGAACTACAAAAGTCTGTTTACAGCTGACATGTGTAATGCAAAATCTCTATTAAATCTCGCAAGGAAGAAAAATTTTTATCCATTTTTGTGAGATCCATAAACTTTTACTACATTCTTTTTTTTTACATTTTATTTATTTATTTATTTATTTTTTTTTTTTTTGTAAAACCTTTCAATATTTCCTCGTGCATCTATAAAATGTTAAGAGATTTACCAATGGCGAACTTTGTCAACGACTTGCATTACACGCTTAATATCATCCTTGGCACGACTACGAGTCTCTGCACGTACAGACCGCGACATCATGTTACGCGATTATATGTCACTATTAACTGAACAAGACACAAAGCACCAGGACATTCGTCGGTAAAGAGGTTAGAAAACTGACAGGCGATTACAGAATTTCTGCAGCGAGATAGCAAACGCTTTCAGTTTGAGCTAAGAACGTGAAATACGATAATAACAAGACGATACGTCGGCAGCAATAGGTAGAGTTGAGAGGGATGGCGGAAGCCAGTGATACTCATCGACAAACTGCAGTTTTTGTATATATTTAAAAAACTGAAACTAGTATCTCATTCGTTTAATTACGTTTGTATATAACATTTTGTAGTAAATCTTTTAATGGCGATAGAATTAAAAAATTGCTAGAAGTTAAGATATAATCTAGCAAGTTTATTTAACATGAGCATCACTGACGCAAATAGATAAATAAATGCAAATGTAGTATATTTTTTATTCTACGGCGTTGTAAAAATAAAAACATATTTAAGTTATAAATGACACATTTAGCAGTAAAATATTGATGTTGAAAAATATACGTATAAAAATTAATATAAGAGAAATATTAAAGCTTTGACTATGTACATATCTAGACTGTCCCAAGTGTTCCTACGCGTAAATGTTTTATTTCAAGATGTTCATTATTTTTTTATCGATAAAATTTTCATTTTATGCAAATAATAGAATTATTGAAACGAAATTTTATTAATTAAGAAAAAGAAACTTGCTATTGTCTGCTATATGCAATTTTCTTTAATTAAATAAATAAAAATACGACGAAGTTGTTTTTCATTAATAAAATTGGAAAATGATAAATTATAAATTTTTAAAAATGTAAAAATTACAATAATATTTTTCATTTCGTAATTATTTTATATATAACATTGTAATATTGATAATTACATATGTCATGTACGTTGTGCAATATCTTATGCTATTCAAGACGTTAATATCGGTCATAAAATATTTTATCGTTATATGAACAAAATGTCTAAAATTTAAAATAGATAAAATTAGTTTTAATAAGCAAAAAGAATATCAATGATTTGCGTTAAAATTCACTCTGTTATTTAGTATATTATAATTTGTAATTATTTGCTATATTAAAGAAGAAAGAAATTACATAACCAAAAAGACAAGCAAAAGATGCCCGAACCCAACAATACAGTTGAAAATGATGTACCTGAAGAAAAGATTCAAGACGAATGGCTGGTATAATTATATATTTCTCTTTTATCTAATTATATCATAATTACATTGGAGAATTAGTAAACATAGATATAAAAAATGTCAATGTAGAATTTCTTTGTATTTAATGATTCAATATTTTAGATCAGACCATGTGCAGCATACAAAGAGGAATACACTGATTGTACAAGTATAAAAGGACGGTTCCATCAGTATTTTATATATGGAGAAATACTAGATTGCAAACAATGGAAAATTGATTATGAAAACTGCAATTTATGGACCGAACATAAAAATGAAAAAGCCTGCGTAAGAATTAATTGAAAAATATTTTACAAAAGTTGATTTATAATGAAAATCTTGATCCTTTAAGAAATACCATATTTTTTCAGTATGAATTAATAAATAGTGAAAAAACACGCAGGTGGAACAGATTAAAAGATCATTATACTAACGATGTTTGGGAAAAGAGAGATAAACCTCCAGAAAATTGGAATGCACCATTACCTAAATGGTTAGAAGAAAGAAATAGTAACTCGTATTTAAAAATTGTAAATGAGAAATTAAAGGAAACAAAAGATGAAATATCAAATAGGAGTTTTTGTACTATAATGTAAGAACAATTTAATTTATTCAACATTGTAGATATTTTTAAATAATATACAATACCAAGAAATAAAGATTTTGCAATTAAATTTCAATTTTGTTTGAATGTTTGAATATTTTTGCAATAAAAAATTTATTTGATTATCGTATTTTTTATACCTGTCAAAACACTGATTGATTTTCTATTATAAATTTGTTACAAATATAGCCACATGTATGATAGAGATTTTATCAAAAAAAAAAGTTGACAAAATAAAATTAATTTCCTGAAGGAAGAAAAAAAGATTGATAAAAAATTTTGTCTTTAATATAATTTTTGAATACATTATCATACATAATATTATTTCATATATATTTTTCTAATGTCAATGATGCGTTTTTCACAGAAATGCTGTAATACTTTTCACATAAATTACATTGCAATATAAATTATATAGAAAAAAAGAATTCATACGAAATAAAAAGAAATGCCGAGAATGATATTGAAATTACAAATCGGAAGGAAGATGGTAATTAGACGAGACAAAGTAAGACAGTAATTACATAGAATAAAGAGATACATGTTGCACTGGTATACGCGGGCGAAATGGCAAATGCAGAGATCCGTGTCGGGCATGCGCAGTAGGTGACTCGGTGAATTCCGTTACGAACTTTTTCTTCCGTTATGAGAGTCAATCCGCAAGTGGCCAGTGGCAAAAGAGGAAAGGCAAAAAAGCAACGCTGGACTGATTGTGAAAGAAGCGGGAGAGATAGTGTTTGAACGTCGCGGCAAATCCTCCCCACTTCTTGAAGGAACGCACAATAGAGAAACGCGTTGTTCGATCGGGCTCGTAGTGTTATGTGCGTACGCGATGTTGAATGAGAGACGTAACCTAAATACAAATATCGCCTATCAACAAATATCGCCTAGCTTTGGAGCAGAGGACAGAAACGTCCAAATATACGCACATATTTTTGCTATCTTTTTACTGTTCTTCCTTTCGTATTTGTATCTTCACATGGATTAACTCGACTTCACCTGACAAGAAATAGCTATCTAGGTATCGGTGTTAACGTCTCGGTAAACGTAATCAACGTAGTACGTATTATTGTGGTCTTCGTGCCCTGACGAAAGTACGAGTCGGTAATTTGGACCAAATAATTTTTAATCAAGAGGAAAAAGAATGGCGGAGGATTGCCCCGATGGTGATTATCTCGGCGCGTATAGCCGTTTTTTCTCCGAATTCGTCGCTAAAGTAAACCCGTACGATCAGCTGCCTGTTTCGGTAAGCTCGTACAACGTGACCGAAGCTGAAATCGTCGGTGAAATCATCAACGTGACTCTACAGTATCTCAACCAAACGTAAGTGAATGTATTTTTTAAATGAACGATATTACGGCATGCTGTTACGTGGGCAGACATAAGACGTGTTTATTCGTTGATAGCTTCCATGGCGGCCGGCGTCGAGTGTAAACATAAACTATATACGTGCAGGGTACTCCAATATCATCCATCATTTATCACGCTATAACTGGAAAAGGGCTGATTCTGCATCAAGTAGAATTTTGAAAAAATCAAATTTTTTTATTTAAAGGTTCGTTTCTAAGAAACATTGAATTTGAAAATTTGTCGAAAGTTTAAGTGCTCTAGTTTTCCAAAGACGAAGATGAAATATTTCCGTACGAATATTTTTAACTTATATTCCTTTTCACGCCCCCTTTTCAGTTATATCATAATGATTGGGAACATCCTGTGCACTCGCTCGTCAAACTTTCTGAAATTTCATTACGTTACTAGAGTTTGAAATGAAACGGAGAATATACGTAAAAATTACAAAGAAAAATTACATTTATAATTTACCAATGTCATGTGTAACGTATCGAGATATCATCGTTTCCAAATGATGTTTTTAGAAAACTTACGTATTATATTTTCATACTCGAACAATATATTTTAATAGCTTTAAATGCGTGTATCTGTATATATAAAGTACAACTGAAAGTCTTTTACATATAAGATTTTAGTTGTTTATTCGTAATTGGTAATATGATTTTCGTTTATCCAGTCCAATACATTTTTGTACAATACATTGTGCAATACGTGACATACAACAAAGATAGGCAGGGCGCATGCTGGAACGACGATAGGAAGGTTTACGATTGATCCGGTAAATTTTTCGCTCCTGTAACTGTATGCATTTTCCATGCGAAAATTCGCTTTTTTTTTTATAATAGTCTTTTACTGTTGCAACAAACATGTACGAGATAACTTAAAATTTAATCGTACGTAACGGAAATGCAAAAGCATTTTATAGTTTAAATCGTAATTAAGATTTACGAAAGACGCTTAAAATAACGCTTTCCTACTTGGCCACTCATTTCGTGAGTCATTACCTGAAAATAAACAATACAATTTTCAAATCTGCCTTCGTTCATCTCTACGTGCATATGCATACTAAGATTTTTCAAGATTTATTCAATCATGTTTTATAGTTGAATATAACAAATTTTGGGTTTGAGTACGTTCGTAGGATCGGTAAAAGCTTGCACAGAGATAATATTTACATATGTATTTAAGTGCATAAATGAAACGTACCAAGACTACACCATCCTTTGTAATTTCGTACTTCCGCACTACTTTGTTGTTATCTGGACCGACTGAAACTGTCACTAGATTATCTCCTTCCATTGTAGTTACATTCTAAACAGACAGAAATGCAAACGATAAAAAGTGAAGAATATATCCCTTTTTTTAACAGTTACTTCTATATAAAACAAATCACTTTTTAATGCTTCACAAATTTATGTCGACAGTACTGCATATTTATGTTATTTGGACAAGTTCATATAACTTTTTAATTCATTTACCATATTTATTTAAAATATGGTAAATGCCATATTCAAATACCATATTTATTTAAAAAAATACATGTATACGACTGGTTTGTAACGTATAAATAATAGTAGTTGTTATTTTGATTAAATTAAAACGAAGATCGATCGATACGTGTACATGTACGTGCATCGTGATACACATCGATACGTTATGAAAGATATATTATGAAAAGAGCAATTATACTTTCAGTACAACTCCGGCGGGCATATGTTCTTCATATTCTTCGCCGAGAGTAAACGTTACTTCTGCCGTACGAATCATCGTAATGGTACGAATGGTCCATTTATCGCCGTCGTTTGATATTTCTAGTCGCGGACTGGACATGCACATCATTTTCCGTGGAATATATGGTACACCTATATATGTATGCACACAATTGAAAACAAAATCGATTTAACTCCGATTCTTTACGTGTATTATGTATTATGCTTGATACAGATGCACTAATCACGTACTTTTACTTATTCGATACGCGACTCGATAGTGTGTTTATTTTTCAATAAATAATCCACTGAGATTAATTGTTTTAATCCTTTATTCGATAAACGAAGCATTCAGTAAACATATAGGAGAAACATATAATTATTCATATAAGTAATTATAAAAATACATATATGTACATACATACTTGTATTTATGTATGTTGCGTATGTTGCGCGCGCGCAACCATATATTAATCAAAATAAAAATTTTAATCTTTTAACTGATAGCACATTGGCAAATTAGATATATTACGAGTGTACAACAAATGGAGTGATTCAATGTTTCGTTTACGTTTCCAGACTTCTCGAGAACAAGATAGAGAATTTTTTTCATATGTCGTATTTGCTTTTGCTTCCATCGTAAGGTAGATGACATTCATTTTTAGTCGCTTTTAACATACCCACAGCTTTGAAATACTCGTCGAGATTTTCGTTGCTTTCATGTTGATAAGTGCCGACGATCGATGTCATTGCTCTCCCCTGTCGGTAATGCTCCGGAGACGATGGATTTGTTAGTGGTCGGGGGTGCTTTCTCACAGGCTGTGACAGCGAGCTTTCGTCTTGAAACGCGTCGCTATGGACTAGTTGAAAAGATTTTGATTTTAATACGTTCGAGACAGCTGTCTCCTCACCCTCGCTGTTTTCTATGATTTTGACAATATGCTCGTGTAAAGCGTAAGTCTCTTGTTCTTGAGGCAAATGCCGCTTGAGAGTTACTTCTCCTCTCCACAGATTTCTCATATCTAAACGATAGGCTATATGATATGGCAGATATCGGAAATGCATAATCAGTTTTTCAAGCTCTAGCTATCTATCTATGTATCTGAACTCTAAACAAGTAATCTATTCAAGGTCAATTTATCATTACTTCTTTTAATACAATAAATTACCGTCATCTTTGGATGAAATAAAATGATGTGTTACACAATATGTTTATACTAGATAAGGTATGAAGCTACGTCTACCTAATGTCGTTTTACAAACTTATATTTTAATAAGAGTAATAAGAACAGTATTGATAATTATAAAAATAACAGATATATTATCTCTAAAAGCGCAATGGTCTTAATACTTTATTTTCAAGACGATTAAAGGTAGGAAGGACAAAAAGTACAAAAAGTAGGGAGGATGATTATATATTATTTAGGAAACTCTGAATGTTAGCCAATGTTAGCCACTATTTTTTGATGAAATTGAGCAATTCAGTTATAATTTCTTTTTCTTCTTTTGATTTAGAATGGAAATGTAAAGATCACAGAAGTTATCTACAAGTATTGTTAATGTTTAAAAATGATAAAACAACTTTCAATGACATGAAACAACCACTGTAAAGAAATGTCAATTAAATCAAATATATTATGGAACAATAATAAAATTTGAAATCATTGCAATATGTTAAACTATAACAATATTTCAATATTCTTGATCCTTTATAACTAAATATAACAAGTTGGATAAAAATTAATACTTTACTCTATGATTTTACATACACATATAAATATATAACCTCCAATAAGATAAACATTGTTACTAAATACACATTTTGTACACACGATATTTAAATTACATACATATGTATACGTAGTTACACATACTGAAATTTTCTGTAATTAAATCAAATAATTAATAATTGAGATCGTTAAAATGTCGAAAAAGTTAAATAAACATAACAAATAAGAGGTTGTAAACGATTAATATAAAATTATTTTTAGAATAAATTAATAAATAATTGTTATTCTTACGATTTAAAGAATTTCGGAACGAAAAATCCATGGTTACCACATGGTATATTTTCACTACGAAAAATAATTTTTTAAGTTTTATTAATCGAAAATTTCGTATATTTAGTATCGTCAGTTTACTAATTACTGCTTCAATTATTTTTTATGCTTTCTATGTTCAGGGATATTTATTCTTTAAATGGATAATTTTTTTCAAGTGTAAAATAATTAATTTTGTTATAAGTGCTTGAAAACTAATTATGTATCTAAACTTAATTATATATCTAAAGAGAGAATTTTATAACATTTTAGACAATGTCCGGCAAGTTTACAAGCACATTTGGTTCATCAAGTAACACAAGAAATCAAATCTATGTGCAAAAAACAACCGGAAGATTGTGGATTTAAATCTCAAGAAAAAAGTACATCTTTTTATTCCTTACAATAATTAACGTACACATTTTTATTCTTTATAATAGGAATAGCTTTCAATAAGTTTTTATTACGTTGTAGCATATACTTCATTAAAATTGATGCAAGCTATTACTGGTAAAGTCAATGAAATATGTACTCGCTACCTGGACAATAGTAGATTAGCGTTATTGCCACCTCCTCCTTCTACACCATTACCACAGATAGCAGCAGGAGGAAGCAAAAATTGCAGGAGAAAAATGGAAGACCGCTATGTGGTTCTACATGATTTACATAGTATATTTGGTATTGAGGTATATATAAAGATTAAATTTTTCCTACTAGATATATAAATAGATATATAAATGGTGACTCTTTTATCAGAGAAGCATTTCAAATTTTAGGATGATTCTATAGCAAATTATTATGCAGTATTTGATGGACATGCAGGACAAGATGCAGCTGTATATTGTGCTTCTCATCTGCATCAATATTTAGCAGAAAGCATATATTATCCTACAGATCCAGAGCGTGCCTTACGCGATGCTTTTCTTACTACTGACAGACAGTTTATAGAGAAATCACAAACACAGGTAAGAAACAGAAATGTTTATATATATGTAATAATGTATTATTTAAACAAATATTTAAATAAATCTATTAGTTTTATTTCTATTATTTTTATTGTTTCAGAAACTATGCGGTGGAACTACTGCAGTTTGCACTTTAATATTAAATAAGAGATTATATGTTGCTTGGGTAGGAGATTCAACAGCAATGCTAGTAAAACGCGACAACGTTGTTCAGTTAGTGAATCCTCATCGGCTTCATCGTGAGGTAAGTCTAAATATTTTCATTAATTATGTTTAACATCTGCTTCGAAGGACATGATCGTATAATATTACATGTTCATATTCTTCACTGCGTATTCTTACTCGTGTTGTATATATGCCTGGAGAGGGCAATCCAGGATCAACAGTAATGAAATGCCTGTCGTGACAGTGTTTGAATCGAAGACCCAGTATTGGGTCTATAACTGGTTGAAAATTTGATGTTTCATTTAAACGTGTCTTTCCTGTTCTCCAGTGATAATATGCGAGATCAGATGCACAAGGCCATAGTTTTTTTCTTCCTTGGAAGTATGGAAGCCAATTTTCTCTTTCGAGTCTTTCGCTAAAATCTATGTAACCAGAAATTTCAAACTGTAGTTTGGTTAAATTTCTTATAAAGATAATAGTGGATATGATTTTCAATCTATTTAGGCATTCTCTGAGTGCTAATTCTTGCATTAAATTATCACTTGGTGTCACTTGTTCTGACGTTAATTCGTATGGTCTATAAATTGGAAAGAATAAATTTTTTACAGCTTTCAAACGACGATAAAATGTATCTTCATCTAGTGTTTCACCCGTACAACGATAACCAAGTTCAGCTAGTCTGTGTGCAACATTGAGATTTCCTAAATATCCAAGATCAACAAATGTTATTAGAGAATCCAGATAGTCTTCATAAGTTTGAAATTGTAATAATCTTCTATCACTGTCTATTTGCGTTCCTACTTCTGTCATATTTAATTACGTGTTATTTATTCAATCTACGATTTTAACACTAAAAAATATTTACATTTATATTTTAGTATAATGTGACAGCAAATTTTAAGCTAGGTTTTATTTTCTTTGTTTAAAAAACAACTGACATTTGATAAGTACAATGTGTTTTCTAAAAAAAATTTATGATTGAATGTGCAAACAATATTGATTTTTTTTTACTAGGATGAAGTGCAAAGAATACGGAAAATGGGAGGAATAGTGATGCAGAGCATGGGAACTATGAGGGTTAATGGAGTGTTAGGTGTTTCACGAGCAATAGGTAAGTTACTCTTTTTTAGGAAGACATTATTCCAATAAATTAATAAATTTACACATTTATTTTGTTCTAATTTGTTTGAAAAAAAATGTACTAAAAAGAAATGAAATGAATCAAAGTTGAAAACACGGCAAAATTTCATCATAAAATAATACGTGTATCTTTTTTCAAATTAAGAGAAAATTAAAAAATAAAAGTACTTGGGTATATTTTGCATCTTTACATTTAATGAGAAGTAAAAATTATTTCTACTTGGGCCAACTTTTTTCGTTTACTTATTAATAATTCGGATACTATGACTATTTTATATGATAGTGTTTAGTAGAAATTGTAGAACAAAGAGAGATTACGGATTTATAAGGCGTGGGTACATGTCGTTGATTATAACTGACATTTATGTTTCGAATTAAATATTATTCTTAGTATACTCACATTTGTTGATACGTATTTATAAACTAGGACACGTTTAATACTAACTGCACGATAAATTTTATTTTCATTCAAACATATTGCGTTCTTTCGACGAACATTGCAATCAGCTTCACTGTGTTATGAAAACTATATACGTAAATGTCGCTAGATGGCGATACGAGTATTCTCTTACAATCGATCGATTGGTCGAAATGCACGCGTTTCAAAAAGTGCATAAAAATACACAACTTGGTAAGAAATTTATTTTTTCGCAGTATAAATTTTTATTTTTCTTGAAATAGAATATAAGATAAAAAGCGACGTTAATTGTACTCGTAGAAAATTTAACTTAAATATCAGGTATTTTGTTGTAGACTATCTTTAGACTACCGAGAATTATTATCATTTTATTTTGATTTGTTATATTTCTTCCATTTCTAATGATTAATAATTTTAAAAATGTAACTTGTATTGATGATACAATATATATATATATATAAAATTATTGTTGTATGAAAATTACAAAAAAACGGAAGAAGGAAAAGATAGTAAGTAATGTAAATAGTTATTGCTGTTCATCGGCTTAAGTATAAATATAATTAGTGTAAATACTCATGAAAAACTTACATGAATGTCCGTAGTTTAGTTGCAAGCATTCGCTTGTCACCCATTGTAAAATTCATATGATATTTCTGATGGGATATAAAAGACCGTTTTGCGAGAAAGTCAAGTAGGGAGACTCAGCGTGTACTGACAGCTGGCCAACTATGGCGAAGAAAAAAGAAAAAATTCTAGACGCGTGTCGGGTATCCTGTTGGTTCCGTTCGACTGCTGACACAATAGTACGTGCAATCATGCTTCGAGCAATGGACTCTTTACTGGGTGGCTTCTACAATTGCCTGCCCGGAATAATTAAAAGCTCATTAAACTGTTTATGCTTCGCGAAGAGACGCGTGTCTCGAACGTTCGTCGTTTGCAAGAATTTCTGTTGGACGTTGTAAAATTTTAACAGCTGATACTTGCCATAAAGTATCGTATTTTATAATTGTCATGATGCTTTTTATTGATCGCAAGTAGAGTTTCTTTGAAATATTTAATAAAATTTCCAGTCATTAGATATATTATTAGGTGAATAGAAGATTATAAAAATGCGTTTGGAGAAAATCTAAATTGATTCTACTTTTGGCAGAAAATAATATTTCAATAGACACAAGAATATTTTTTTACGTGGTATATCGAAAATGTTGAATCTTTCTTCGAATAGATTATTACATTAATAGAATATTCGCAAATGAGAAATTACGCGCTCGGTAATTATCATGAACGTAGAGAAATAAAATGGTCATTCCCCTTTTCTCTAGTGCGTTGAGTTGTAAAAATAGTACGATAGATTGATAATCGTAATTATATGAAAACATAATTTCTCAAATAACATATCGTAAAATTTCGTTCTAAGAACTTTCAAACTGCAATTAGATATGTATATACCTAGTTGAAGTACAATGGTACAAGTCTAATCAAGTTTAATCAGCGATTATTAATCGTGACGTGCAGATCCGATTTTTTAAAGGAATTTTTCAATTATGATCGAACAAAGCGCGTGAAAGGATAAAGTGGTAAGAAGAGAGAGAGACTTTCATGCTTCGTAACACGCAGTTTTATGAAATTCGAGATATCTATTACGGTTATTCGTTACATATGAGCAATGCTTTTTACATCAAAAAACACGCGACGGTGAAGCGTGGGGAATATCAGTGATATGTACATATACATATATATACTTTACTTTATTTACTTTAATTATCTGTTGTAACGAACAATGTGGCTAATTTAAATAATGGTACCACTATAGTACAGCCACTTCCGGTTATTAGGTATTACAAGTTTACCTAAGCAAGAATTTTCCAGCAGTTTCACATCTATGAATGAAACTCTTTACGTTCAACGATTAAACGACTACAGATATATTTTATTTTAAATAGACATATATAGTACATAAATATGTATCTTGTTTGCAAGTCATTAATCGACGTTTTATTGCCATTCTTAATACGCATCGCGAAATTGAGAAAATTTATAAGGATTTATTTATTGTTATAAATCGATAATTAATTTTTTACGAGTTTATATAATAATTCAATAACTGTCTTCGCGTGATTTCAGGTGATGTCCGATACAAACCGTGCGTAACAGGTGAACCTGAAATTAAATCTGTACCTTTGGATGGAACGGAGGACTTTCTAATTCTTGCCACCGATGGATTAACTGATTATTTGGAACCGGCTGAAATATTGACCGTTCTCTACCATGAAATACAACGAAATCCGAGTAAGTACAGAGTACTTTGCATTCGATTCGATAGTAGATATGATAGGTATTATTAACGATAATAACTTGCAGACACTTGACCAGACATTGAATAATCGGTACTCTATTTTATAAATTTTTATAATACACATATAACAATATATATAATAATGTGAATTAAAGTTTGCACTAAAAAGGAACTACTAACGAAATGAATAATAAAAAGGTATAATCCCTTTAGCCACAGATAAATAATCGCGTATGTAAAATTATTTACAACTCTTGGCAAGTTAATTAATTAGAATCAGGACATTAATTTACAGCGTCGTAAATGGCTATTATATTGCGAAGAATTAATTCCATTTATTTCTGGGTCACAAAGCGGTGACCCTTATTCTTTTGACTTTTTAAATATCACATAACTCATTTAATGTTTACAATACAGTTACAAGTGTCTGCTTGGTCCTTTATAATTAATCCATACAAAGTATTTATTAGAACAGTTTCCAGCACACTCTGCCAGATTTAGTAGGAAAAATAGAACAGTAGATTTTATATATCTTAGTGTCTATTACTAGAACTGACAGTCACTAGTGTTCATTTCTCCATTTCTAAATTAATATCGTACCGGCTATTAATGTTAATCCAACAAGCGAAACGTTGTAAATTATTCAAAAATTTTCGAAACTTGTTATTCTTTCCCGGCGCGTTCGATTCGTTAGCTAGCTCTCCTTGGAGAAAATTATTCATTTTTGAATTCGAACAGCGTGCTTAGTTATGTTCCATTAACTTTGTTGATCCGTTGCCGTGACACGGAGAAAATTTTCCATATCACGAATGGAACAATCGAAGCGAGTAATTATAGAGCCGTGGTGGAACAGATCCATGCGAAATTATCGGGGCACGTTGAATCGGGGCTGCTAATTCGATTAGATTTGACCAGTGATCATCGATAGGCACCGATACAGAGAATAATGCAGCTCAAACGACAGCCGTGCAGATCATAGCCCGCAGTTTTTTTTCTTTTATAATTATTATTTTATTGTTATTTTATTTATTAGACAATAACTTTATTTAACTTTATTCATTTATACAATACGTAATATTTTTTACAAATTCAAATCTAAGATGACAGATCTTTGTAGAATAATAAGTTGTATTTTGGAGTGTGGTTGTTGAGGCTTATTCTTATTTGTTATTCTAAAAAGTATAAATCCTTTTTGAAATTTTCAAGTAGGTATCCAGATGGAACAAAACTATTTTACAAAGGATATAAAAATTTCAATTTCCAAATGACCGTTCGTCATAGAATTAAGTTTTCTAAGGAATTGTAGCTAATTTTATTAATTGTACTGTTTTAATTACTATCTTCGTTTGAAATGATATTGTGGTGTACGAACAGACAGCAAGTTACTGTATATATATTGTAGAATAGCATTTGCGAAGGCAGGTCGATTCGTCGGTCGATATTCGTTGAACAATAGGCAAACGATTAGCATCTGATTCTCGCTCGAGAAAGTAAGGTGAAAATCATCTCGTGAAAAGAATTTCGTACTGGAAAAGACGAAATCTTGCAACTCAGGCTGGTACTATTTATAAGCGGCTGCCAACAAACTGTACCCGTTGTTTCTTCATGGCACTGTCATGCTCTGCTTCTTGTCTACTCCACGGACGGAGATCGGAATAAATTGCTTGGCACTTGTTTCACGAACATTTCTTTCCTCGCCCAGAGGGAAAAAATTTCTCCGCTTTTATTTTTCATGGACACTTTCTGGACAAAAGTTGCTCGTTCTCTTAAAATATATCTCGCCGGTTTGCCGTATATCGTGCTGCGGTCTCCCACTTAAAAAAATAAAATCAAAACGTTGTAAAATTGCTAATAAAACATCGGTGCATGTTCCAACAGAATGATCTAACAACTTTGTTATTCGTTTAATCCGCGATCGATACGGAGTAACTTTCTTCCGATTTGAAAGGATCGGGCAGATATATAGTTCAGGGCTAGACAGTTCAGTCGGCGTCGAAACGAGAAATAAAGTGCAGAGTCGTTCGTTGAACTTGTTAACGAAGAGACGAAAGGAGATGGGATTGGGCGAATCGATTTGGGGAATCTCATTGGCAAAGTTTGCCCAATTCCACGACGGTGCTGCAATTGGGCCAGTTGCTCGCGGCAAATTGCTCGCATTCCCATTGTCGGGATTCTGTTCGGGAGGGTCATGCTCTGTAGCACAATAGCGATTCCTAGGCCTAATTGCAGGAGCGTGTTGCGGGCACGTGGCGTATGAACACATCGCTGTTCGTCGCTTCCTTCCTCGGAGTTCCTACCTATTCGTAATGTTAGTGTTCCACTAACCGAAGTGGTTAACTGTATCGCGACTGGTGTTTCAATTTATAGTTACATATCTGTATTCTGTTCTAAATCGGAATTTTCCGTCTAGAAAAATTGTCCATTACGACGTGAGATCGGACAACCTTTTGCATCCTCGATCCTACAGGGTGGGCCAGAAATCACTTCCTACTAAAACAAATCCGTAATTGTTTTATTTATTCAAATTCAATTTTAGACTTTTCTCATCTTTTGATGTTTTATTAAAAAAGATACAAGGAACTTTGGCCCATTCTATTTCCAGAAATCGGTGGTTTCCTTTTTTTTTTTTGATAAATTAAACATTTTGACATTTGTTTGCGACAACATATAGATTGACTTTATAGCCGCTAGATGAAACACAAATAACCTTTCGACTGGTTGCAAATTAAGTATCTACGCTCGAGCTGACGCCTCGATCACGAAGGAGAATTTTTGATCGGACATGGAACACTTACTTCTGACTATTTTGTATTTTCTAAGATCCATTAGACGGGTAAAATCGTGACGCGTTGTACGCCACCGCGTGCACGTTAAATCAATTAGATAATGAAAGCGTAGTCTTTGGCGCGTGCGTGAAAGTTTCTGTCATTAAAAACAGTCTTCAGATCGATCGTTTCGCGCTCGAGGGATATTTAGATTTATTCAGATTTATTTAGATGTACAGAGAAACAAGACACAGGCTCTTGCCATCGACGTTTTTTAAGATAAATTGACTCTTATTGTATCGGAGCAGTGATAAAAATAAATCGAAGTAGCACGAGCTATTTGTTCGAGTAAGTTGCAATGCAACGAAAAAACGCGGGAAACGTACGCGAGTTGGATTTATGATTATTATTTTGTCGATGGGGAAAAAAGTAACGTCGGTGCAATCGATGCAAGGTACGCGAGCCGCATTGCAGCATCCCTGGACGAGGCACGGCGTATGATTGAGAAACGAAATAAAATTGAAAGCCGGCTTGCACCGCCAGGAGAGAAAAAGATGGAAATGTCTGAACCAACATGGCCGCCGCCGAGTACATCCTAGCAGGAAGAGAGTACATAGGCTGGCACATAAACCTCTTTCTCTCTCTCTCTCTCTCTCTCTCTCTCTCTCTCTCTCTCTCTTTCTCTCTCTCAGGGTAGATACTCTGGGTACAAAAGGAAAAATTGTCAGATTTCCAAGTGTTCTCTCTATTGTTGAAAGAGAATTCACCTGGTGTATCTAATATTAATTCCAATCTAATATAATGTAACTACCAAGCAACTTTGATATATATTCCATGTAGAAAGAACGTACGTATATACATTTTTTCTGTCTGTTAAGAAGAAACGAAGAATTACGTAAAAATCATCATTATATGAAAATAATTATCAAAATGTTACATAAAAGTAATTAAAAAAGTTATAAAACTTGCAAAAAGAGAAAAAATACTATGAACATGCTGTGAAACGAGCACTTTGGTTTTGTTAAACTTGGTAGAAATAAAAATTTAAAAAAATAATCCATTTGTCACGGTCAATTTTACATATTAAAACGAAAGAAAAGATTATTACACTAGGGATTGTTTTCGACTTGCTTTTAATCTGTGCAAGATTCGGTGAAAAGGAGAGAAAAAGAAGTGGAAGAGAGAAAGAAAAGGAGTGGGTGGAGGGTGGGGGCAAGAGAGATGGCGGGGCAAGAAAGTAGCGTAGTTAAAAAAATTTGCCGGAAACTTTTCGACTTGGCACGATGTTCCCTGTAGCGCCGGGGCTCTAGCCTGCGCCGTAGCTTGTCAGTGACTTACCTTTTCCTTCATCTTCGAGCAAGAGTCGACCATTCGATCGCTCGTCATTCGGTCGTTCAAAGTCGTCCAACATCGACAATTCTCATCTTTCTGCCGGTCACGCGTATTCCCTTCCGACAATAAATATAACATCGAATATTCGCCGTTCCGTCGCAGAGGAATTATAACATTTCGAGTTGTTGATAGATTATCGGCTCTGAGAAGAGATTGTTGGCTTTAAAAATTCTCTTTGTTCCCGATAAGTAAGAACAGTTTAGACTTTGACGACTGACTCGATGTTAGAATTCAGTGTTTCACACAGTGATCTATAGTGCTCTGATAAAGGAGGAAGAGAAAAGAGGGTATAAATCGTGCGTCGTGTTGGTAAGTTTTATAAACATGAGTGATAACAATGTCAAAATTAAACGTAAATTGAACGTAGTAGACATTAGTTTTTCAACTAATAGTCGATGATACGCGTTGCGAAGAATATTGATTTCATAATTAATATCGACGACAGTTTGCCAGACGATGTTTCCCCTATTTTGTATTCCACGGCGATAGAAAAGGCATGCAATTATGCGCTTGTGTAGGCGTGACGTGAATTAATTGTTTACACGGCCGGGTCGTTCCTTGCCATTTGTACCTCGCACGATTTTACGACGAAATTATATACAATCAAATGAACGAGCAGTTTCGATCTTTAGCGACAGTCTGTTGAGAATTTTCGAGTATTTTTCATTTTCATACGGTATATCGTTGTCTGGGTTTATACTGTCGAAAAATTTGCGAACGACATTACGTAGAATCAACAAATGTTTTCTTTTTGCAGTCGGTATTAACTGAAATGTTTCTAACGTATATACAGGGTGGAAAGAAAAGTGCGTACTAACAGCGACTTTATGGTTCTGGACTCGTGTAATGTTTATATTTCAAATAATGTTAACAATTAGTTTCGTCATTTGATTATTTAGACTTACACAGATGCTGCAACTATGATAAATCAAATGTTGGTGAAACCCAATACGAAATAGACATTCACGCGTCCAGAACTATAAAGTCGCTGTTAAGTCGCACGCGTCCACGGTATTAAATGATTAAGACTTTTTTGCTATTTTTCAAAAGAACTATTAGATTGTGATCTATGGTTCCTTGGAAAAGTTTTATCTTCTTGATGAGTAGAAGAAAAAAACTTTTGACCTTGAAATTCAAGATGAAAGTCTTTTCCATCAAATAGAATTCATCTATGATAGCCACGGACAAACTTTTCTTTCCATTCTTGCATGTAATTTGTTATTTCTCTGGGTCAAACGTTTGAGGGATAAAATTTGGAAGAGAAACGGTAGGAGAGGAAGAGAAACGCGAGGATGATCATCGTCGTGTGAAATACATTTTCTCACCATGAGAGAATGTTGGCCGTTCATTGAAAGGAGCCCGGAAATCTCTTTTCTCTCTGCGAAACTCCGGTACAGTCGTCTGTGAAAATATACTTGTTGGTCACGAACCGCGCGCAAATTATCGCTGTTACACCGTGCTGCGCCGTTCTTACATTAGATCCGAGAGCGCGTTAACGGAACTCTTCTCCGGTTCTATTCGCGTTGATTAGCTTCCCTTTCTGTCGCCGCGCTTTTTCGAAAAATTCCGAAAGCCTCTTTGCTCTTTCATTTTCGTTGGTTCTTTTTTTTGTTTTATTATTAAGTTCGAGAAATCAATTTAATTTTTTTATCGAAAATTAATCGAAGAGTTACGTGATAAAATTGTATATATAAGGGTTTCGATTGTTTTTCTTTTGTTTAGAAAAGCAAGAAAATATTTAGCGAATTTTGTTGCCTCGAACTAAACTTTTATAGAATCGCGCTAGATTCTATAAAAGACGTGTTTTTTAAAACGTTCGCGAGTTGCGCAAATGCTTCCAGTTTCACAATTTCATTTTGGATTCTAGCAAAGAAAGGAAAAGATTCGCGTCCCTCCAGTTTTCGCCTTCTATTGGTCCATCTTTTACAAAAAAAAAAATCTGCACGTCTAAAATACAGTACGTTAAAACGTTAGGTGTAATCGCTTTAATATTTGATAATGAGAGCCTCGTGGGACGGAAGTTTCCTTTCCTTAGGGAGGAAACACCGGGACTTGTGACGATATATACGCATAAAAGTAATAAACACGGCCACTTTAACGGCCACAGACGCGCGTTTCTTCCGCTTCTTTGTTGCGTCCTTTACTTTTTAATATATCAACCGAGCTGTAGCAGCAGAACAGAGTAGGCAAAAGCAGAACAGAACGGAACGGAACGGAACGGAACAGAACAGGGCAGCATCAGCGCACTGCTCTCCTCCTCCGCGCTTTCTCTACGCTTAATCCACCAACCCTTTCTCTTCTCCGTTTCCCCTTCCATAAATATGCAGATGACTTTTAATTAGACGCACTCGGAATTCGCCGCACGCTCATCCACTTGCAGCTGCACTTTAGACGTCGGTGTCATTCGGATCCTGTTTTTCTTGTTTTCATTACGCCGCGTCCGCAACCCGCGCCACGCCAGTATTTAAAGCCTTCGCCAAAGACTTGCTCCACCAAATCTGTTGCCGGCTGTTTCCTACGAATTCGCTTCAACTCCGTCTCTCGCATATCATGTGTTTAATACTTTGCTAGGTACGTAATTTCGTAGTTTGGATCTTTGCTCAGTTTCACCAGTTTTCACAAGTGTTCTATATATAGATGATACGTGAGATGTTTCTAGTCTTCAGTTTTCTTGCAAAGGCTGGACTTGTACTTGTAAACTAGAACTACCGATAATTAAAGCATGTCATAAAATTTTCATCAAAGATAGAGATTAATCTTTGCAATACAACAGGGTGGACAAGCTTTTGTTCATTCAGATCTCCGAAAATACACCGTTTTATATCTGTATAAAATATCTGACAAAAATATTCAAATGGTCATTTCGATCATTTTGGTAGTTTCACTGTTAATATTATAATATTTAATTTTTTACCGCAAGGCGGCACGTGCATCTTGTTGTGTGTGACGTCTCTTTGGTAAACCAATAACATTCTTGTTGACTCTAACGAAAAATATCAAAGCAAATGCTTCAGCAAGTTGTTCCGCAGAAAGAAATTCGGGCTAGCGGGAGATTGAACAAAGTACGCGTGTAATTTGAAAGATCGGTATGCAAGAAATTTGAAAAATCAGCAGGAAAACTGGTCGGTGTACGGGTGCTTGTAGCGTCTAACACGGGTCGCGGTAGATGTACGCATGCGGGCATCCGCCGGATATCCGTGATTCTTGCAAACTATTATTTGCGCTGCTTGGAAGAGTCTCCTGTTCACCTCGGCTTTACCCGCAACCTCGCCTACACTGTTAACAATGTTGTTGAATCTTTCTGTTCGCGCGGACAGTAGGATTTTAACACGCGGTTGCGGTTCTGTTCCTACCGAGGTTATCTACACGTGCATATCCACGCTATTTACACACACAAGAACGAGTGAAATTCTTCGAATGCTAAAGCAACTTTAGGAAACGGACAGTTTGAAATTCGAAGGCGAATATTCAAACGGCGACCCAGCTTGTATCGAAACTTGTTTCGTGCCTCGCTTCGGAGTATCTCGATCCCGAAAGTTGAAAGATTCTCCTAAAAAGGAGAGATAATCCCGTGGGGCGGGGTGGGGTGGGGGAGAAGAGGAGAGGAAAAAAAAACGACTCGATTACATAACACTGCAACGAGTACCAGCTATAAGAACGGAGCGTATGATGTGATTCTTGGTGGTCGACTGTGGCGACATACGACGAGCAGGGTAAGCGCGGAGCCGCATGGCAACAGCGGAACCGTGTTAAAATATCGCAATAAGGCATTAAACAAAGGAATCCGGGAGGAGCTGAACCAAGACCGCGGTTACTGAAGCGAAACCGCTCGAAGTGTTTCTTCGTCTTGAAAGGACTCTTCGTCGAGTCTTCCATTCACAACCGCGCTTCCTCCTTGCTCCTTTTACCGCTGATTTTCACCAATACCTATCCTGTGCTCGTTCGCCTGTTCCTTCTTCGTCTCTCGAGAATCGGGACGCTACACAGGCAGATTTGTTTCCCCGATATGTAAAAGCGTTGACGCGCCGTCCGTAACGATTACTCACACGCTCGGTACGTTTCTCCGCGATGTTTCCTCTAGCTTCAGCCTTTTTCATCGTTAGCTTCTCTTCTCTCGAATATCGAACAAGCAGAAACAAGATTTCGCTTGTGCCACTGTTATAGGCTAGATCGTTATCGTCATCGTTGTTCGCTTTTGCCAAGAGTTGCAATTCTTTCGATTACTTGATTACATCGTCCACTGATTATTACGCAAAAAAAAGAAAACATCGAATCACAGTTTCGTCGGATATATTTTGAAAAAGATGTCTATCGTAGCAAGCAGAAAATGGTGGCAGCGCTCGGTTAATCCTCCAATTTTCCCATGTAACTCTCAAGTAAATGCTTTTGCTAAAGGAACCATCTTGTGCAATTGTCACAACGTTTTCTTTTATCGGTGTTTGTTAAACAAGAAAAAGCGTACATAATAGCTCTTGGTTTTCATTTCAACAATTATTTTGTTACTATTTTCATTATATGATGTAGCTTTGTGACTTTCAAGTATAAATTCCTTTGCTTCCTAGTTATATATCAAAGGCCTAAAATATGAATAGAAAATCATACAAAAACAAAAGAGCAATAAGAATAAGAAACGCTCAGCTTCAGATCCAGAGGAGATTCTTTATTGGATTCAGACTCACAGACGTAGCATAAATATTATCGGCAGCGACGATGAATTTAGTGGTAAATCATCAGATGAGAGGGTGCGAAGCCCAGTTCCAAAAATAAAATGTTCGAAATGCAACGTATGTTTAACGTCAAGCACAGACTGTTTCATGGAAATTCCAGGATCAAGCTTTTATACACACAAGCGCGAACGTTGTTGCTTCAAAGTTACAAAACGTATTTGTTGTAATAAAATGTCGTGGAAACTGCTGTACATCTGATGTTCGTTTCGTTGATTTTACATTACGTAAAAAAATTCGGCCCATAGAGGATTAAGATATTAATCGTCAGACAGAATCGAAGAGCAGAGGAGCAGCGAGTTCGTCGAGTGGGCGCGATGTTGGGAGGATCTCGGCGTCAGCTTACGAGAACTGAGAACCACTTGTCGGTACACTCGTCTGCCAGCGTACAGACTGTGGTAAGAGGTAACCTAACCGCAAGCCGCAAACCCGGTGAATCACCCGAAGGACGCTATATCCATCTCCCTCGTCTTCTCATCCTCGTCCTCCTCTTCGTCTCGCCTCTTCTTTATTTTCTCTTCTTGCTCGTCCATCGGCCCTGATTCAGGATCAGATCGGTGTAATCCTGCAGCGTGTCGCAATACCCTCTGAACCCTTCTGAATACGCGGATACCGTGGGCGCCGACTTACTTTCCATTTCGATTTTCTTCTTACTTTTTTTCTTCCCACGATCAAACAACCTCCGGGAAAGGTCCCGGACTAATTCTGATCGGGCAATCTCCGGAGAGTGGTCGGCGAACGTTGCCGAGTCGATTTAAATGTCTGAGACTCCGCGAGCTTCACAACAAACCTTTCGTCTCGCTCTACGCTCAGACGCTTAAAGTCTATAGTTTAATGTTGCAACTCTTTCCTCTGTTCTATTGTATTTTATCCAGATTTTCATCCAAGTTTCTTCACATTCACACACATATATATATACGTTCGTACTAAGATTTCTATCACTTAGAGATAGAACGCTTCATCTCAATTTGAGTTTCTTTAAATTTTCAATTATTTTTTCACCAATATTCATAATATGCCAATATTTTCCACGTTATTTGTTTTCCTCGCGTCGTTTATTCTTAAAAGTCACTCCCAAACTTTTACGATCGTTTGATCGTAATAACGTTCGTGACGAATGACTGTAAGACAAGGCTGTAACTAAGTTGGCTGTGCTCCCAAGAGTGAAAAGGAATTGTACGACCCCGAAATCTGCGACCTTGACAGTACAACCTTGATAACTGGAGTTTTAAACGTGCGTCCTCTAGTTGGCGTAATTTGCTCCGGTGTTCTTTGTATCCAGCGATAATCCAGCGATCGCGGGGTTTAAAAAAGAAACGAAGCGAAACTCTGCGATGGAAATTTCTTCTCTCTCAAGGACTCGAGAGAAACGAAAGAAAAAAAGAAAAGAAAAAAATTTGTCGAACCACTGCATGCCTCCGAGGAATTTATTCCCTGCATATTTTTATATTCCTTAGACCACGTTAATTGCTCTGTACTCGTTACTCATTCGACTTTGCACCGATTCTAGAGTAAACTCGTAATTACCATGCCGCGCAAATAGCTGGCCATTCGACTAGTTTGTTTCCTTCCTAGGTCGATGTAAAAAGATATATTCCACGTATTATTTGTCGCGTTTATGTCGGGGAAGATATATCTGGTGTCGCCATATTTTCCACGAGAGATTGCGCGCGTATTATCAGAGTGCGGTGTTTTCTTTTTTCGGTCGGTACCGTTAAGTATCATTTACTGAAAAACCGCGACACGGCGCGGCAAAGAGGGCGGTATCCCGCGATATATCTTCTTCGTTTCTAATTGGATCAGCAGCGTGTTTCTTTCGTAACTTCCGTCCACGCAATAATTATATTATCGACAAATTATTGTTTGAACTGTTCCTCCAAAGTGCGAATATCTGACGATTAGTGTCGCGTTAGTGTCGATTAGTCTCGCATATTTATATCCAGCTTATTTATAACGAGCGAAGTCTTCCTTCCGATCGGTGTCGAATCATCGTTCGCGTCTGGGGGAAATGCGAGAATCGAGAAATAGGCGGAAAATTGAAGAATGCGTGTTTCCACATAGCTTTTTGCGTTTATGACGCCAGTCAGTTCCAATTTTAGCAGCCGTGCGAACACACGCCGCGTACACACATTCGCATCTGACTCACGGTGACATTCCTTGCATCGCTTGTCGGATAAACTTCATTTTTGCACGAGAAAAACGAACGAGACGCCGTTTCTCGAAGATACGCGCGCTATATCCACCACGCCCTCTATGCCTCTCTTTTCGTTCTGCGAAATTTCTCGGTGGTTAAATCGCAACGTGCAACTTAACGAATAATTTTATAAATACGATTATAAATATACGTGGTTTTATATGAAGAAATATGAAGAAATCGCGGTTTAAATAGTATCCGAAGAATTTCTAACGTCGGAACGAATTCTCGAAGTTCTTGTTGTCGAGCACAGATGTGTGCATGACTTTTGAGGAACGTGAGGATCTTTCTCGAGGTACGAAGCATCGATGGACGACGGTTACTGGGACCTACGACTTCCTCGTACCTTTTTGCTGCCGAAAATACAGGCGCCAGCCTCACAGACACGAATTCCCCTTGATCATTTCGTTCACCGTTTAAGCGATTTTAACAGCTGACAGGCATTTCTCGTCGAGGAAGTGTCGGGTCATCGACCCTTCCGACACGCGTTTTCCGTCCGATCTCTGTTCACTCTGGCAAGTGAACTCAACTCAGTTTCAGATATCGTAAAGTCGCTTCTTCGAACACCAACAGAAGAGAGGGTTTCAGTTTAAAGCTTCGAGTGATAGGCGAAGAAACTGGTCGTGCTTCCGATTCGCTGACAAACCAGTACGATTGAAACACAAATGACAAAAACGAATTGGTTAAATTGTTTCTCGTATCTTCGTACGTAGATACGTACGATCTCAAAGTACGATCTAGTTAGGCAGTTACTTTGATCACCTTTGCGGAAATGCAGTTGGCGGTATCGATCCATTCGTCGAATTTAATCGCATTGATTCCCTTGTTAGTCGTGCGTCCCCGATTGTGCAAATTAGAGGCACGATAACGGATAAGAGTTGAGCAAAAACGAAACGGAAGGAAAGAGCGTTTCGCTTACGGTTTTGGGAAAATTTGTGCGGGGAAACCGTTTCTCCGATATAATATTAAGCAGACGCGGAGGGCAACCTACCGCAACATAGAATGCTAGGAAATAACTTGGACTTTGGCCAAACATCGTTACCAATTTTCTCGCCAACGTGTCTGCTTTGACTTCGGTTGTAAACTCTTTTCAAAAGTCGTACCTAACCTAACAATAACGAAACTCTCGAATCGCGATGAAATTTATTCTTAGTCCCGTAAACTCAGCAAGCGAAATGCGCGTATACGGTTGCAGCTTTTACTTTATCGAGATTTTCGTTGCTTGATTTATCTCAACGTATTTTTTTCACATTTAACTGACAAATTGGCTCGTACATTTCTCGCCTTTCAGAGAATCTGAAAATTGGTACAGTTGTACAGATATATCGATATCCCTTATACGATCGCTCGTATCGTTCAAAATTACTCCCAATGAAAGCCGACATTCGAGAGAATAAATACACGTTAGGTATGGAACTTTGGTTTGTAAGACGCGTATAAGTACGCAACGTAAGTGCATAGTACCATAGAAAGAAGGAAAATGATTAATTTCCGTGCGGTGGGTGTATCTCGAAGGCTGTTCCGTGAACGCTAATCGGTTGATGGCAAAATTGCACTGGTGTCACGTCCTGAAAGTGTAAAACTAGTAAAATTACGTGTACACCGAGTGACTCATTGTATTAGCACAGTCCGTTATTGCATGTTACGTCATTCACGAGAATAATCAAGCAGAGCAGCGAACGTCTCTTTTCCTCTGTTTTTTTTTTTTTTTTTTCTTTCTATTTTTATCCGTTCACGCGAATTTCAAACGAATTTCAGGCAATCCGCGCTTCAAAAGAAAGTGAAAGAGAAACAAAAATTCCTAAACTGTTTCTCCCGTACCGTTTGCACGAGTATCGGTAATTTATAATGATAATAATTTCCTGCTTGTTTGAAAAGACGAAAGTCGACACGTCTGGATAAAAATATTCTTTGCATTATGTTCGATAGTTATGTAATTGATTGTTGAAGAGAAAAAGCACTGCGTCCCGTTCCAATTAGGGGGAAGATCTCATTTATGGAAAGAATATGGCTTCTCATTGTCTAGTAATTCTGCCGATTAATGAGAAGGGAAGTCGGCGAAGCTTGGAAATTGAATTGTTTGCGGCGACTGTATTAACGTTGCGCGCAAGTGAGATTTTCATTAGCAAAAAAAATCCTTTGTCCGGATTATACGAATGGTTCATTTTTTTTCAACGACAGTTGCATTCAATTGAGAATTATACGCGCATATAAAAAAAGAACCGCGTCGTGTAAAAAAAGAACTCATAAAATGAAGTGGAATTTTTCAAGTGTTAAAAATGGAATAAATATATTTTATGGAATGAAAACTTCGCAACATTGATCAACGCGAAAATTTTTTTCCAATAATGTAACGAGACAGAACATATTTACTAATTAATCGAACTACACGCTTTCTACTTATTCTAATTAGTACTATGTGTGTACCTACACACAATCCATTTAATTTCTTTCCTATCATGTACATATTTGTAGTATACATATATACGTTTCCAAAATTATCAGAAATTCAATGTAATTTCTGTCATCTTCTTCAACTTAATTTTTTAAATTCTAATTTTAATATTCTATTATATTGTGGTTTTTTTTCTTTTTTCTTTTCAAAAATCGATTGGACGTAAATTCCAATTAACCATTTACTTTGATAATATTGTGACGAACATTACAACTACTTGACATAATATCGCGTGCATTTGACCAATATCTCTTGCCTCATTTTTTTTTTTTTTTTTTTTTTTTTTTGGAAAGCATTCCTGCCTTACCGCGGTCTAATAATTTTCTGTCTCTTCTTTCCTAGTTTCGTCTTGAGGTTATTTTGAGTTAAGAAGGGGTTGGTAAGAAAACTAAAGAGTTTAAGGGGCCACCACTAAAATAGAGAAGTCACATCTGGTCGGGGCGAACCGCAACGTCTTTGGAAATGTTCGTTCTCTAAAAATATTTGTAACGTTCGTGAAATCGCTGCATAGATATTGCAAGTCAGGGGATTAAGAACCTCGAAAGAAATTTTAACGTGACGGACGTTCGATCGCCCGGCACACGGAAGTGCATATACCGAGGTGAAGTGAAATTCTCTTGAGAACGAGGATATCGTATTCGCCAAATAAAACCGGTCTCGCGATGCCGATGGTTAGCTTTAACTTTAGATAATAATAGAATTTCTCGAACGAAGCCTGCTGCTACCACTATTCTGGCCGCCTATTCTCCCAAGCTCTTCCTTAAAGACGCACGACCTTTCACTTGCTCTGCAACATCGCAACAATAATGCCAGCTACACTTGCCACGGATTCCGATCATTTAGATTGCTCAACCCCTTTGATCTTTCGCCTGTTTCACGCGATACACGGAACTAATCTTATTCCTTGCTGCATGGTGAAAGCCCATCCGTCTTGATTACGTCGGATATTGTCGTAAAAATGGCAATTTTCCGCGAATTGATTGCATTGCCGCACCTACGCTTTGCACTCGTATCTTCAAAGTCCACGAGGACTCGTCAGATGCAGCAAGTTCCATTAAATCACCACCGAAAATATCGGAAAACTATTGTATTTGTATTATAGATACATAACCTATAATATAATCTATAACTTATAATATATATTTAAATATATAATATAGGTTATACCTACATAGGTCATATTAACCTATATAATATAAACTTATAATATAGGTTATAGGTTATATCTACAATTGTATTGTGGTATAACATTATAGATATAACATTACTAGAAATACGTAGAATATCCGTAGAATATTTAAAACGAAGACTTTCAATTTACATTTACATTTACATTTACTTTGTAATAGTTTTTTTAATGCATGAACGAAATAGCAAAGTATAGCGCAGGAGATAGCGATGTTTTACAAAAACATCTTGGAACATCTTGGAAACAGGAATTACATAGACGCGTATAATGTACCACTGTTTACTTGTATAATTTAGGATGAAGACAAGTCAAATCCAATTTACGATAAAATTGAATTGGCTGTGTCTCAGTGTGGAGTGGCTAGTATTTACCAAGTTATCGTTATCGCAAACATCCGCTTTGGAGTGTGCCGGTGCAATTCTGTTGTGCTATCGTAGAAACAGTTTGATTGTGAGCCTACCGAGATAACGATCTGTTGCGTGCTTTCCAAGACAGTGATATGTTCTACTGTTCGATCTTTAATGGGTTTCGCTTCACTGGCAACAAGTAAGTACCAATGACTCACCGGTGCGATGTAATTTGAAGAATTACGATCTGTAGATATCAGTTAATGACCGTGAGGTCCTTCCTCTCTTCCAAATCAATTAAATTGGAATTCTTTTCTCAAGCTCTCAAGTTTCTTCTTCTTATCTAGGAGATAATGTGCCTACAATTTAAATGTACGTAAGAATTACTTTCTTCTTTTAATCGAACATCGCGTAAAACGCAAGATTCTGCATTATGAAAGAATCTCCGCGTTGATAAAAGAGGAAGATTGGTTCACTTCGAATGATTTACTGCTTTCTCGAGCTAATTTACGTAGAAACGGCAGAACGATGAAAAGTTTCAAATTAGATCGACAGAACTGCAATTCATCTGCCTCGTATTTTCTGGCTTGCCGCGTTTCTAGTCAATTTAACGGCTGCAATGTTGCTGTAATTTTCTTTTTCGTTCTCTCTCTCTCTCTCTCTCTTTCTAGTTCTCCGCGTGTCGGCAAAGAATTCGAAAACAGCGGCGCGTTCATGGCTGAGTAAGTTAAGCTTGTCCAAGTTTAGATGCCTTTCTCTGTGTTCTGTCCAGTTTCCTATTTGCCCATGCACACGAGTAGCATTCAAAGTTTTTGTGCATTTTGGATTCTTTGGAGAATCCACGCGATAAGAAGATAATCTTGCTTTTCGAAACATTTCTTTATCTGTAGATAAGTATAAACACAGTTAACTAACCACATATCTTGGACATTGACTGCAACGGATGTGAAGGAGGAAGGAAGACACGTAACAGGCTCTATGCTAGCTTAAATTTACACCAACCTACACTTTGATCAAATGATTATCTCATTTACTGCAGTTACTTCAACCATTATCTTAATCTTAGTTATGGATTACGAATTAAAGTACGAATCTTTTTTTTAAAGCAAGCAACTTTTCATTCTTACCTCGCAAAGATACGAGATCTACGTGAATAAGATACAAGACTGATCGATCGATCGGACAACTTTTTGCCTTCGATTAGAAGCAATTAAACAATCCGAGAGTGTACGTGCAAACAGGTTAATTTGCAGCTGGCTCGTCAGCGAGTAGACAAGCGCGACGCGAAATTTCTCTCGATACGGGTCGTTAGAATTGTAAAAGGATACTTTCGCGAGGGAAAGCATATCTTTTTCCTCGCGAGGAGCACGCGTTCCCGGAGATAGACTCGGTGCGCGGCGCGCGGCGCGCGGCGAGTCGTCGAAGAAGCGAGGCGGCGGGAGAGTAGGAGAGGCCCCCGAGGCCCGAGGCCCGGCCAGGCTGGGCCGGTGCTCGCGCGTTTTCGCGTATCTACGTCAGGTTCTCTCATAGTGTGATTCATTCTCGGGGAATGCGATGTGGCAATGCACCGGCAGGAGAGAGAGAGGCGAAGCTGGTGGAAGACGACGCGAAACGCCCGGTGGAAGTCGCGGGAGTAACGAAGAACACGCGAAAAGAAGCGAGCGACGCGACGTGTGGTGTCTGTACGCTTCGTCGATTCTCCTCGAGCGTTTCTACCTCGGGAAGAAGTCGTCCGGATGTTACGTCACGTTTGATCCGTTCAGCTCGCTGGTTCGCCACCCGCCTCGAACGCAAAACCGATCCTTTTCGCGGTTCTTACTCGCAGAAGCTGGACTTTTCTTCTTCTTCTTCTTCTTCTTCTTCTTCTTTTTTCTCTTCCTCCTCATTTTATTCATTTTTCTCGCTTCGTTCCGCCCTTTCTCCCATCTAATACCAATCGTTTGTTTTTCTACAATAACGTTCATTTTCGATAAAAAAATTCAACTTTTTTTTTGTTTTTGTTACGTGACCCACATGAAATTTCGACATTGGAATTCCTAGTGCACGTTACGTTGCGATAGCAAATTACGCGGCCGATTAAAATGAAAACAAAAGTAATTCCTTTACCGATAGTTATAATTCTCAGCGTCCTATAAAAAGAGCTATAAAAATTTCAAGCAGGCTGCCCTTGCTTCTGCAACCAAGGAATCAAACCTTTTGTTTTTCGTTATTGAGCTTTTTATTTAATGAGAAATTTTATTTAACGCATAATTTTTGTGAAAAATTTTAATAAATAACAACACATTGTCATTAGTTTCATTTTTCGGTTGGTTTTTATACAAACGTGCTTCGATTATAGAAATAACTGCTACATTTAACCTTCTCATTCCATTTGTAAGACGAAGGAACCAAAATTGAAACATGAGTTGTCAAATTCATACTAAAAGGCTAATTAATTTGAGCTTCACGCCCGTTGAAACGCGGACAACGCAATATATCCTTTTCCTAATGTAATTGATAGGGCGCTTACTCGTTAACACCCCTTGTTTGCAGATCTAATTATCGATAAAAGCTCGCATTTTAATTCGAATGGATGTCATCGCGTGCACGAACGTACGTCGTGTTATCCAGTTTTGCCAAATGTCGAAAAAGTATTCAAAGAAAGACGCAAAGCATTAAAAAGGGAGAAGGTTAAAAATTTGGAGTTTAAGAATTTTCAAACGAGAGGACCGATCGAATGCAATCTGATGTTTTTTAATCTCGTTTTTAAGCTCTATTATTAATCCGGCCAGTGGAGAACACTGGAAGTGGCGAAAATTTTACAGAGCTGGTTGCCCTGGATGACGTGTCTCGCACTCGTGTATGGCTCTCCATACATATGTAAATAGATGCGGAATAAACGGAACGTTATAATAACAATGAGCAATGGCGAGAGTAGAGGGAGCAAAAATAACAGGGTCTGGTAAATGTGTGTATCGAAAGACGAAGGGGGGCAGTGTGACGCATGGTTTGCGGCACGAGAGAACAGCATTATTTCCCCTAACGCGTCGAGAATGTCGAACGCTAATCCAGCGGATGGACGAAAGTTGCCTGAATATTGTGCGTATCAATATGCATGAGCCATACTAGCCATATGTGGCTTCTTTCATTCCGGTTATCTTTCAACGATCTTTCAAATTTGTATGTGTACTCTGAATAATCGATGTTATTTGAAAGTTGCAATAGTATTACATATGAGAGCGTGATCAAAAGATTCACGCACGGATAATTTGAAATTACTGTCGAATTGTACTCTTTACGCAGAAATTCAGCTGTAACCCAAGAATCCGTATCTGTCGGTAATATTTATGTACGTGCTTATCAGATACCTTCATCCCGCTTCTACAATTTCGTTGTTAAAATAGAAAGTGATTGTTGAAGGAACGTTTCTAAAGTTACGAATGATACATGTGTCGAATCGAGAGAATGAAAAGATCCAGAGATTGTCAATTCCGATTATCGCGGGATTTTGTTCGTTCAAGCTGAAAAGTCGGAAAATGGATTTCACGAATCCACTGGCACGGCTATGTACCGGATCGGTATTTTTGGTAGCGAGCAACCGAGCAACCGAACAACCGAGCAACCGAGCAACGAACGCGAGCGTCAGACGGTAAACAGGCCGGCCAGAGGAGGTGAGGAGATTTTCCGTCCGATGACCGAGACCGAGGGGTGGGGGTTGCGAAAGGACCAATCAAGCCTTGAGCCTGACGAGGGTGGCGTGAGTCATCGGCAACGGTCTGGTGGCGACATCCGGTGGTCGGCAGTCTGCCAGTCGGTCGCGAATCGCCACGCCCGCCGTTTCAAACCTGCGAGGAAATTCCTTTCTCGTTTCTGTGTACTTTCTGTGGACGCACACGGATCCGTTTTGTGAACGCGAGGGAAACCGGCCCGAGTCTGCGCGTCCGAACGAACAAAATCCAACGGTCACGAGAACAATTTTTCCAGCTGACCGGAAGCCGGCTTTTCTTCCCGAGTGGTGTTCTTGTGACGACTACCTGCTACTTCGAGCCCCACGTTTCTTCGTGCCGGTATATACGTACAGTGAGTTGATGTATACTCGTATTCGATATCTGTTTGTTTATCGGCTGACGAAAGCGAAAATTTCACGGTGTGTGTGGCTCGAGAGATCTGGTGTGACTCGGAGCGGGATTTATCTCGAGCTCTCAGGAATATAACAGTGAAACTTCATTTGTCCCAGCGAGATTTTACTTGTAGTGCCCGATTAATCCTCGGATGCCGGGCCTGATGTTATTTATTAACAGTCAAATCTCAGTTTCGATTTCTTTTTTGTTACTACGGGTGTTGCTCCACTCTCGCAATGTCCTTAAATACGCAAATATGTAACAAATATGTGGATACAATGAGAAGATTTGTCTTTAATACTACCAACTGTTGTTAGTCGGTTATCTCTGTTTAAAATTATTTATTGTTATTTCATGTGTATACATAGTTTACATTCCCACCCTATAATACTTAGAAACAGATATACCGCGCAGAATATCGTCCAAAAATATATTTTAACAGAATAATTAAGTAGTATTTAAAAAGTGAGTAAATATCTATGCATGTATATTGTGGGTCGTTTGAATTCTCCGATGCCTTTGAAAAGTTAAATCAACTCTTATCAATTAAACTGTTATTTATTTCAACCCATTGTACGCGCAAAATTATAAATAAAGAGAAATTTTATAAATTCCAATTATAAATCTCCATGAGATTTTTTTGGAGTACTTTGAGACTGGATCGAACGAATTCAGTTCCTTTTATCGTTCGTCGCTTTGTGTGTGTTTAAGGTATTTATTCCGTACACACGTGTATATATGTATGTGTATGTAGAGAGAAAGTTCGTTCATTATCGAAGAATTTGCGATTTTTTTTTTTTTTATCATATCGTAACAAGGTAAAGATATTTTACTTTTGATTTTCGAAATCCCACGGAATTTCTCAATTCTAAATCTTCAATTTTCCAATCGATGTTAATCGTTATGTTGTTGCAGGGGAAAAATCGATTATTCGGTGAAACATGAACATTAACATTTTATTGGATTCGTAGAGACATAGGTTACAGGTTCCAGAGCGGAACCTATCGAATTTTAATAGTTAATTTCAGTGGCGATCGTGTCGCGGGAAATTCAAATTGAAGAAGCGCTCGTACGTACAATGTGCATGTATAATTCGTAACTTCCACGATGCGCGAGTAGCGTCACGTTTCATGAAACATTTGCGAAATTCGTGGATTAACTCGTTCGTAGCGGATGCAATGTACAACAGGAAGTGTATCATAGAAGGTGGCGGCGAATTTTCCTCGGTCGGTAACTCTAGGCGCACACTTCGCAGACCGCAGGCTGATAATAGACGTCGTGCTTAATTGCATTTTATGCTATCGTAAAATGCTAGGATACCGGTGCGCCGAAGGCAGGAACGAAAGCAGAGCAAATGTGGTAAGCCGCAGCTCTCTGTAACGTAATATCGTGTACCGGGACAGAAGTCGAGAAAAAAAAACCCTGACCACTGTGCCACGCCACGCCACGCCACGTTCTGTTAAAAAAAAAAAAAGAAAAAAAACAACCTGTTTCTGTTCTTGAAAAAGAGTGGACCTACGTAACGAGCGAAATGCCTCTATATAAAAATGACGTAAACCGTGGTTTTTTTTTTTTTTTTTCGTTGCGTGAGACTTGTCCGCATCCGTCTGATGGAACAAAGTTACGAAATTACACTGCAAGGAACGGAGGAATTTCACGAAATGAGAACAAACGAGAGTATATCCGTCTTTAACACCCGATTTTATTGCCACGAATTAACATGAGAGCGTAACGTGTAAAACGCAGCGCCGCCGCATCGCGTTCCGGCCGCGGCTAACAGGAAAGAAAGCGGATCTCCGCGTTTTTATGGAAATGCATGCACGTATAGCAGCGAATTTGCGGTGGTACGGGCAACCACCGTCGAAGATAGACGATACTTTTTATTTTGTTCGCTGGAACGTTCCTTTTTTTTTCCGCCACAGCGAACGATTTTAGTGCGGCGTTAAAGTATACGTGCGTATACTACGTATACTCTATATATAGTTAGATCTTTTGTCTTTTATTGAAATCTAAAGTTTATCAACTTGTCAGATTATAAAAGTTGAATAACTAATCATTCTCTGACACCAATTTCCTGAAAAATGTAATTTTCCTGTAATTTTCTTTAGCCATGTACCGACAATAATATTAAAACGTGCCGTACAATTGAGATAGAAAGTGCAAATACAACACAAGTAGAAAGTCTAAAATGAAATTTTCTTGTTCTCAAGGGAATCGAACTCTATTAGTTTCTAATTTCTAAAAATCGATTGCTCGAATAATAATAGAGATAGATAGTTGTGTATAGTTGTGTCGTTCGTGTCCTATAAATTCGCAATTCGAAATAGATTCGAAGAAATCGATGATTCTGTAAAGTCATCAAATTATCCTGGTATATTGGGTGCTCGAAATTGCGGTATTTTAAAACAGTGATTTGAAACAAAGAAAATTGAGCGTGACGACGATCGATTTACTCGCAATGTGTCATCTCATTGCCTTTCCCAATGTTGTCTCATATAGTTGACATTTTGATACGTATACACGTGTGGAGAATACATTTTGAAACTTTGGCATCATTGTCACAAATATTTATCCAGTGAATTGTTGCCTGACAATTGGAAACAAAGTGTAGAGCAGCTTTCATTTAGTAAAGAATTGTATTGTATTTGGGATGCGGTTTTTCCAAAACTAGGTCAGGTAAATTCAAAGCAGATTTTAAAGAATTTGGAACTATTGACGATACACGGCAGCTTGTATTATAATTATACATTATGAAAGTAATGAAAATTGCAAGCAAAGAAAATGAAGCGATCAAGTTTAGATGTTAGTTATACTGCTCACAAAAATTAGGGGATATTTCAAATATGAATATGAAGCGATATAAATAAAATAATATAAATAAATAAATAAATAAATAAATAAATAAAAAAAGAAGCATTTGAACAAGAACAAACAACAAGTCAAAGAAAGTTATTCTTGTTTAATAAAAAAAAATGCTTCTTTTCTTTATCGCTTCATATTCCCTAATTTTTGTGAGCAGTGTATTTGATAGAATTTTCACGAAAGTGACGAAATTTTCCTCCGATCGTACATGTATGGTAGTATGATCCTTGACAATAAGATCCTTGACATCGATTGAGACATTCTCAACAGATAATTGAACTTTTGTTGTTCAGTTTTATTCGAAAAGGATGCATCTCGCGCGTATGGTAAAGCTTTCATGGAAAAATCGCGAGAAAGACTGGCGATACTGGCGGTCAGGGCCGATGAACACTGGTTCAACGATCGTTCCGCGGGAGGATCTTGATTTATGCGCGCACCACCTATACCTGCAATTTGTATTACTTATTGTTAGATACAGTAATCGACCGAAGTAAAGTGGCATGTGAACTGTGTGTTACGTAAATGAATTGAACACTGTGCCTTTGACAAACACTGATGATTTGTTTGTAACATCTAAACTTACCCTAATCACTGCATCATTCATATCATTCACAATTAATTCTTACGTTACGAACGTAAAAAAATCGAGGTTAATTTACTCGTTGGTTGCACGTGGAGCTTGACTCGGTCGGTCTGTGCGTGCTGATCTCCACGTGGAGTGAGATCCACGCATAAAGTCTGCGCTTGTACAGGGTGGGCCAAAAGTTTCTCACCCATTTTTTAAAAATATAAATAAAATATCGAAATTACTTTACGAAATAAGGAAAAACTAATTTTATTGGTTTCAAATTAAATTAAAAATTACGGATTTAGTGATTTTTGGCCTACCCTATGGAACGACAATGCCGCGACACCCCATTTTTCTTTCCTTTCGTTCCTTAATAATTCTTTTATTCCCGAATAAGAACTTGACTTCGAATAAATCGTCGATATCGCAATTTCATTATTGTTTTATTAGAGATACCTGTTATTATTAATAATTAATACTCTGTTTAATTTAAATATCTGTTTTACCAATAATTCAATGGGTCTTTTTAAACGACCCGAGTACAACAATAATCAGTGAATTACATCCGAGTTTTGGTGGCAAGGTTGATCGATGAAGTTGCTAATCCCTTGTGCGTGAATTTCATTCCACGATGACTAATCCCGAATTATACGTTGCTCCCCCTGGAACGTAGCTATTGAAATTAACGGTCATAGGTTATCGATCCGCCCAATGTCCATGTTCGGGTGCGACAAAATAGTTTGTTCGCTCCATGGAAATTCGATGGTTCTCGACGAAAAAAGAAAAAAGGGGGATTTTTTTTTAATTAAACCAAAGTAAATCAAAGTAAATATGATTCACGGTTTTCACGAGTTTTTCCTAGATTTTTACTAGAACCCTCCGCATCTTACGCAAGATCAGGATGGATTTTCGTTGAGAAATCCGTGGATACGATTTATGGCTGATTAATCTGGTTTTTCTTTTTTTTCGTTTCCACTTTAATTGCAAGACTTTCCAGAATGATATCACGAGCGAACTCTACAAATAACATAGATATAGATACAGATAGAATAAAAGTAGGGGTGTCTGGTGTTAACAGAATCGTCTATTGTCCAGCCGCTGTTGCATTACCGCGTGGCACGTGTAATCCAATATTTCCGTGTAATTTAAACTCTTCTCGTCTGCCACACACATATCGCACGATGAAGAGGTAATTTCTCACCGCGATGTTAGCACGTTCTCCCGTTGTAAAAAGTTTCGTTCGTAATTGCGTCGCTTTGCCGGACAGTTTCGAAGGTTTTAGATTGGGTTTAGGTTGGATTTAATAAGAAATAATTAATCGACACCCCATATAGAGTATAGTATCCAATTTTCCTTTTTCTACAAGAAAATTTGATATATAGTGAAATTATTAAACGTTCGTAACATATAAATAACACTGAGGTGACTCGATTGTATCGACGTGATGAATGACTTTTGATAATTCTACATTCCCAATCGATGTTTTCATTCACAGAGTTTCGATTACACGTTGTACCGTCTTCGATTGCGAATTCATCGATCTATGGAACGACGTTCTGGCAAACTCGTGCCATTCAGCAGCGAGTGGACTTGATCTACGATTTACGATTCGTATTTGCCACATTTGACATGCACGTCCGTGAAAAGACTTTGCTTTTCAGACTTTAATTCTTCGCAACGACGAATTCAAAAACTCGCATTTCGTTCTAAATAAAATCAGAATAAGACTAGAACAACTGGACTGGAAATTCTCATGTAAATCGTGGCTAACAATAATCAAAAATGAATTTTTTGAGAAGACAATTGCTGTTTCTATACCCAGATACGACCGATTGACTTGTAATCTTAAGAGTCACAAAATGCAAAATTCACCCACTAATGTCTCCTCAGCAAAGAAGATTCTCCAATTTGTGAAAGTTCAATTGGTAGTGGTAACAATTGATAGAAATCGACTAAACGTAAGTACTTCCCTTACACGACTGACAATCTAAAAGATAAAGAGATAATACACTTTCTAAGATGGTCTAGCCTTTGTAACAAATCGTAAGGTTTAGTTGCAATGACCAATCACACAAGCGATTTTATAAATAATGAAAATTAAAAAAAAGAAAGAAAAGAAAAATAAATTTCTTTCGGAGCAAACGATTGTTAGTAAACTACGCTCGTAGGAGGTCGCTTTCATTTTTTTTCCCTCCGATCCATCGGGCGTAAAGTTTAAATTACTTCCGATACTTTGACATTTTGAAAGGGGAGAGAGAATACGATAAAAAAGGAAAAAAGTTGGCCAAATGGGGACGATACGCTTGAAAAGCAGACCGAAGAAGAATTAATGACGTGAGAAGGAGTGACGGTGAATGCTTTCTGTCGCGATGAAGAGCGACGCAAACGAAAACCCGAAATCGTCGGTGGGGGGAAAATAGAAGAAACACGTTAGGGTAAAGAAAAGGGTGGAAAGGAGAGCTACGCAGACGTGGCTACGCGTAGGTCAATGCACTTGCATTCAGGAATGCACATTTGGCGGGATATACACTTTCACGGCTGGAGAGCAAGTGATTCGTCACGGAACCAGTTTATTTTCACGATATCGGAGTAAATTCGATTTAATTCCTGAAACTTGGTCGATGATGATATTTCCTTGTTCCTTCGTCTCTAGCATAAAACTCAGATTTAATTTAGTTCAGACTTTTTGTTATTGCGCTATAGATGTCGCACTTAAACAATAGCATCGACTATCAGGTCGACTTTGGACGAATGTACATTAATCGGAATTTTGAGTCACGTACGTTTCAGTGAAAATGTTACTACAGGCGATAACTATAGTATCGATAGTTTATTTAATACGTTAATGGCAAACAATCATGAATATATCAAATCGGACGATTCAAGAACTTTCCAGCTTCTTAATCACACACGCGCATACGAATTCTTTCACGATTGCATCTCTTCTTTGACACGACGATGAAATAAACTATGATGAAAAACACTTTTATTAGCAAATTAGCAGATAAGGCTTATTGCATAATAGTAGATATTAAACAATTGAATGGAAAATGGTCGAGCTAACGAGTAGGTCATTTGTTCACGTTGCAGACGGATTTAAACACGCGTACCAGGTGCTGCTGCAGTGGGCGAAGCACGCAGGTTCGGAGGACAACATCACCGTGATCGTGGTCCTGTTAACACCAGCCAGCGCGATCGCAGCCAGGCCTCTGTACGCCCATCCGTACCATCGTTTACAAGTGAATGATATACTCGAGAAAATGAACTCGAAGGACAAACCGCTTTTCCTGGACATCGACGACGCGCACAACGCGATCAACTCGAACATCCTCAAACAGACGATGATCTCTCAGGAAGCGCGCGATCACGACGACGATGGCGGCATCCTCGCGGCCAGCAACGGCAAGCACGAGAACGGCGACGCTGATTACGATTATTCCGACTTGGGTCCCGAGACTAACGTAGACGCCATTGACGACGTTGCTACGATGCCGGTTAAAAATCTCTCCTACGAATTTTACAAGGACGATGACGAAAACGACGCTCGCAACGACGAAAATAAGCACCTTGACAAAGGTTCGAACGTACTCGACAACATGATGCACGTCGACGAGTCGACGGACGCTAATCTGAACGCCAATACCGACGTAACGTGCGAACCGATCGCGGATAGTAATTTGCGCGAGCGCGACGAGGACGACGACGACAACGACGACGAGGACGAGGATGAGGACGACGACGACGAAGACGAGAACGAGAACGAGGAGAACAATGACGTTGACGAGGACGAGGACGACGACGACGACGACGACGACGACGATGACGATGACGATGACAACGAGCACAACCGTAACCGCGACGATAACAACGACAACTTAATACGCAACGAGGTCGCGTTATCCGATCAGGTCCAGATCCAGGATGATACACCAGAGAACGTGCACGTGGTAATTCGTGAGAAAATGACTAACGAGGTTTGCGAACTGCCCGAAGAGAGAACGGGCAGCGAAGAAACGAAAGTGAAAAATGACGAGCAAGTGGACGGCGCGCAGGAGGATGTCGTTGACGAAGCTGGCCCCCCCGTGGACTATGACGATTCTCCACCCTCGCCGCAGGCTAACAGTAAGTGTCAACTAAAAAGTAAAACGCGTTTCTATCAGGGACCCGTCTCTTGTCGAATCGCGAGATGCGTGTTACTTTTCGGCAAGTTCATCTTTTTGAGCTTTGTGTCGGTCTACGATTTTTCGAGCTTCTGAAGCTCGAAATTGCACAGTTCGAGTTCGTTCCCTTTTTTTCTTCTTTAATCGTTCAAAGAATCGAAATATCTCTTTTCTATTGCAAATTTCAAATTCAAATTCAAATTCACGCACTGCGTGAACTAACGGCGTTAGTCTACGATTAATTGTGCAAACAATTTCAATTGAGACGAACAGCGCACAGACTGAAAAATTCAAGTGGGATTTGATGGCTCGTTTTCATGCGAAGGACACGTTGATTCAACTTGATTTTTTTCTATTAAAAAAGTATTAAAATAGAATGACGTACAAAACAGAAGTTTCTAACGTAACTTCGAGATTGAAGGATGAGAATGTTTCTTTGTTTAATTTTTACGTATCGCCCATTGGTTTCAGACAGATTCTGTCGAATTTATATAAAGATACGTTACATCGAATGGGGATAAAGGAGGGGGAATTACATTTTTGCAATTCGTGCAAAAGACTGATACGAATATAATCGACGTGTAATAATTTTAAAACGTCAACAGCTATGCGGAATGATTGGAAATTGGAGATTTTTGCGCGTAAACAGTTTAAAAGAGAAAAAAAGCATAGATTTACTTTAAATCGTAAGAGAAATCGTCAGTCGGTCAATTTTCTGATAACACTGCAACATTTCTCACGGCGTCGAAAGTCTTGGGGATTTAGGTAATCCGATGAAAGCGGGATAGAAGAGGGATCGAATATCATTGTCGATATTTTCGAAACTCTCGTTACTTTACACAGTAGCAACGATTTCGGATAAGTCCAATTTCATCATATCAAAAATATGATGTTACGTTAAGTAAGTCAATAATAATGAATAGTAATGCAAAATTCTTGTTAGATAAAGGAGAAAGTTGTTCGCATATCGCCAATTATGCTTGAACAGATGAAAACTGCGTTAAAAAAAGGAATTAATTTTTTTATTACTTTATGTTGGAATTCCAGAATGGTATCAATTTACCAATCTTTTCGAAAGAATTTTCAGCAGAACAGGCACCTCGTTTAGGTCTTCTTGTCTTTCAATGGCCAACGTGCTCTTGTGCAAAGTCCGACACCCTGTAATCAGTGACAGCGATCGGTGTAAACCGTGTAAACTAATGATAGAAGCTGCTACTTTTTAAGTGTCAAATTTAATCCGGGTCAGACCGGATTTGGATCAATTGTCTGATAATACCTATACCCTTGCCAGCTCATAAATATGAATGTCAAACGTGGGACGTGCGAGAGCTGTTGCCCGTTCTTTCTATCGCCTAGGAACCCGGCCCACTTTCCGCTGCACTTCGGCTTTCACCACCTTGTGCCAGTCACTGCACTTCCTGCACTGATTGTCATCCGCCTGGCAAAATTGCCAGCCTTCTCCCTAGTCTACAGAGTCTTCCTTGTCCCTTCCTTTCTTACTTCCTACCAACTATTTCCCATCGAACTTCCACGCATCTTTGATATTTGCATTTCGAGAAGCGCTCAGTCCGAAAAAAACTGACAAGATGATGTTGGGTCCTAATTACTCGTAACTGATTTCTCGAATAGTCGTCCAGGCTCTGTGTTCCAAAAGGTGTTGCACCTTAAAAAAAGATTATAAAACGTTAACACAGATTAGTTGATATATAGATGAATAGAAAACAATGTTTTCTTAATCTCCTAGCAAACGAACAATCGCGAATTGTCTTTTCATTATAAATTCAGTTTCTAATTACCGAGTTAATAGAAAGAAATGTTGAAATGCTTTCTAACTACGATCAGATGAAGAAACTGAACAGTCGGAGGTCGCTGGCGGTTCTGAATCTTTCCTCAACTTAGACGACATACATATGTATATTCTTATCTTGTTATACAGATTGAGATATACATTTATTGTAAACGGAATATCAAGACAATGAAATAAAGCAATGAAATAATTGAATCGAGAACGATTGTTCATGAATATGAACATGTTGATACATGAATATGTAAAACGCCATTTAGTCACCCTCTGTTAGCAGCACTAATCGTGCCATCATTTTATACATCTATATATATATATATATATATATATATATATATATATATATATATATGACATCTAAACTATATTAACGCTTAAACGAAGAGAACATTTATATTTTATCTTGCTTTTTTCTCAGATACAACGTATTATTATACATGCATATTATATTTTAAAGATGTTTTTTAATATTAAATAAATTATTTAATATTAAATAAATTATTTCAAGCACGCAGGCGTTGGCATAATTTTGACATACTCTGTATACGAAATTTTACACACGGTCGTGTTTAAGGAGAACGAAACGTTAAATGTTTTCGTGCATGTGCTGTAGGAAAATGTTACCGAATGTTTTCTTCGAAGTACAGCATGATATTAAAAAAGGAGAGCTTTACGACACTTACATACGTGCCAAAGAAGCCACGTACGCCGTTCATGTATGCGTACAGTTATTCACTATACCACGCCCCTCTTTTTCCATCTATCTAAATTTATCTGAGCATGCAGTCGCAAGGTCGTTTTACTCTTACTGTGTTCTCACTGAATTCACCCAATATTTAATTTGGCCCTGTTGATTCGTTACAACTTGTAGCATAATCGTAAAAGGAAAATAATTACGCTTTCGCAATAATTACGGTAATTAATTGATAATGTTTGGTGAAAGCGCACGGCTTTACTAATTGAGGATCGACGTACATGTATCAATTTCTTGATGTAGCAGATATCGATATTACATATCGTTATAACACCAATATCACTTTTATTTTTATTTGCAAATTTCTATAGAACCGAATCGTCGATTGATGTTGTTACAATGGTAGTATAAGTTTGTAGTATCTGTTTTTTTTTAAATTTATTTTTTCATCTCTTTCTCCGTATTTCCCTCTTTTCTTTTTAAGAAATCACCAAAAAAAGACAAATTCGGACGGGACAGTTATCGTGTTGTTGGAAAATTTTGTGAATTTCCGGAATTATTGCCGATAATTGGCGGTAGTGATACGTGCGGGAAATTCGCAGTGTCAAATTTACCGCCAGGCAGTCGAAGTATCTGGAATTGTCGTAAATAGTTGCTATTGGGTAGGAGAGTCGTGATACGTTTGGATTGGCGCGCGGGTATGTGGACGTCGACCAATGGCGCGGCATGCCGCGTGGGTCGACTGGAGGGGAGTTCCGGCAGTTGGTTTCGAGCCCCGGACGATTGCAAATGTGCATCATCTCTCATCCAACTTCGATTGTTTTTATCGTGTGAAAGCACCCAAATTTGTGTACAGTGTATATTCTGATAATAAGTCCAGGCGGCTGCAAAATCCGAGACGTGGGTCGATGCGAAACCTCTGTTAAGTTTCGCGTAATAATCGGAAGCACGCCGTGCCAGCAAGAGAGCGTTCTCTAAGGTACGTTGATCACGTCCACCATGAATCATCTACGGAGAATTTAAATTTGGAACGGATGCCGGCCGGTGTTTAATTCGCCGGTCGATTTCCTAGTCGATTCTCGAAACGTTATTTCGCTCGTTGAGTCTTCGTTTCCGTATTTTGCTTTGTCGTTATGTTATTGTTCCACGAGAGGCCATCTTCGTCACGAAGGGCTTGGCTAGATGACTAAGAAACGAATTTAAACGGTTTCACCTTAAATTGATGCCTAGGTAAGAGATGTGAGGTTTCTTCTGTTCGACACCTTTGGTGGAATGTGAGATTTTTAAACAGTTTTCTCTTCTTTTTTCATTGTCGGTTTCAATTCGGTTATTCACAGACTATACGATCTAGATAGTTGTTTCGTTGATTATCTAAAATTTGGGCATCGTGCAGTAGCGCGTGTATTTCGAGAATGAGTGACAAAAAGAAGCCTTGTTCCCCTCCTTGGCGACACAATCCTACACGACTGAAAGCATAGCTAAAGCGCAGTATTTGCGTTTCATGGACGTACAGTATGACGTTAGCAAAATGGTGCAATTCAAAAATCACATTCATCTTGGTTGAAAACTCTTGGGTTAATATTTATTTTTAGCGTATCGTTTCTTCGTGTATCTGATATAACTTTAAATGCAGTTTCCAACTTTGAACGCATTCTTTCAACAAGATGAAATTGAACAATTGTCGGTTCCTTTGTCTGATCCGTGTACAGCCTACAGAAATTTTAGCTGAAACTGTACTTTTTACTTGAAAATTACTTGTTAATTCAATATACGTACACTATACATAGGAATGATTTGAAGCAATAGTGAATAAAATAAATTATATATTAGAAAATTATAATAACAATGTAGTTATGAAAATTATATTTCAGTAATGTCCAAATAGAAAATTTTATACTATTTACTCAATCAAATTGTCATGAATTTCGACTATTTGATTTGTTGATCACAGGATAATTTAGAGACGTGTGACTTTATTAAAAATTAAAATAAAAAATAATTAATTTTCGTAACAAGTAATTCCCAAAAGATTTACTATTCCTGCAATATATAGTATAATATAATATATCTAAATACATATAGTTGGATATGTTCTAAATCCAGTTATTTTATAAATTCGAAATGATTGAATGATTCATTATTTCCTTACGTAATATTTAATGTATCAAAGTATGTATAATTTTATATACATGTGTAAAAGTAATATGCATATCACGAAAATATGGCGGTGAATTTCCAATGCAAGATGCATTATTTCATCTTTTTATCACTTTACCCGCATCGTCGTAATCGAAAATAGGTATGCAAGTTTTTTAGTTAAGTGCATCAGGTTATATTTAGCACGAACGTACCATTTGAATACGGGTGTCTATCATTTGTTTTATTTTATGTGTTCTGTCTATTTCATATGAAACAAAAGAAATATTTTTTCGTTTTTATAAAGATTGTAATAAGAAAGCAATTTTATAGCACTTTCACACACGCTCTGAGTGCATTTAATTAATATTTTATTTGATCAAATTTTATTACAAAGTTAATATTTTTGTATTTTAATATAGAATAAAAAAATGACAGTTCTCGGCCTTTGCTATTTACGCGTATATGTATGTTAATTACAAATCTAACCTAACATTCTGATCCAGACTCAAACCTAACCTCACTTACCTACAAACGCGATCGGACGATTTACTGTTTCCAGGAATATATGTCCGAGCGTAACTTTTTTCGAAATGAAACTTTTCTAAACTATGAAGACTATTTAAAGATTGTTCATTCTTCAAAACAAAATTTAGTCTTTTATTTGGTGAATTCATTACTTCTCCAAATAATGCTGGAAGAGCTAAGCTCTCTTTTCCTCTGTAGAAAGTACGCTTATGTGAATTAAATTTGCATATCACATTTTCAATGTCATATGTAATCATACGTACGTAATATGTAAATAGACGTATGTTTAATAGGTTTTAACTTTTTTAACACGTTATGAATGTCTATAAATATTAAACTATGATAATTACGGAAATTACATGATTTGATTTTTATCAAGGAGATATCAAGATGAATTATATCAATAATAAATATCAGCAATAAATTAATATCTTAGATATTCCTTAATTAATATCGATAAAGAATTTGATTGAAAACATTTCACAGAAAATTAATGAAAATAGAATATATATATACGTATAGCAGGCACAAGAGGTGATCATGGTTATAGGAAAGAAAGTGGAACACGCTGTTTGAAGGAATATTAATTAAAAAAAAAATATTGGTGCATGCGTATTGTCTCCAGTGTCGTTTCTGGTGTATTATATTAATGTCGTTCAAAGTTCAATGCTCTTTGAATTGCATATTCTATTGCAGTTTTTATAAATATATATAGGCACCAAGAGATTTAGTACACATCGGACGTAAATAATCAATATAATACCGGTATTTTTCCGATTATATTTTGTGACTCTTGTGCAAAACCGAATTATGATTACCGAATGCCGATACGATATCATAATCCCGTTGTAATCGGTTTCGTTCGTTTTTTTTTTTTTTATTTCATTACAATGTTTAAAAATATTTTTAAACGCAGATAACTTTTACTTGCGCGCGATATCAAAATCGCTGTCACAACGTCGAAAACTGGAGGTAATTATCAGCTTGTACGTGTTTGCAAATATATACGTTGCTGTTGCGCAACAGAAAAGTCGAAACGATACCTATATTTATTTTGGCTTTCGACGATATATTAGTTTCGGTGTAACTCTGTTCGGTGTTGGCGCAACGCTATCAAAAATCATACCGGTTGCAAGTCACCGGTCGCGACATTAGGTGAGGTCTCTTGTCTGTAAGCCTGGTAATTGGATCTAACGTAGTGTATGTAGCGTGTGGATCGGCTTACCTCAAACTTAAGTAAATTACACTGGGCTATTATATTATGCGCGTAGAGGGACAACGGTGTGTGTTGCATTCTTCGCGGTCGCGTCGATCATCGCGACGCTGATAACGCGAGCAAAATGAAATCATCGTGGATGGTTCGTCGAAAATTGTGTTTGATCATTGATCAACAAATTCTGACACATTATTAAAAAGTCTGACATTGTTAAATACCGAATCTTGAATCACAGGCCTAAACTGAATCAAAAGTTCAATTCTTTTGGACAGAAGGAGTCCCAAGTGACAAAATTTTTTAATTGAAAAATTAAACTTTAGACAGACTACATTGTTGCTATTATTATTATCACGATGAAATATTTGTAGTGCGAACCTTGAAAATAAATTCACTTAGCTAGTGTAGAAAACACACATATAAACGTTTAATCGGTTAACTAATCATAACACCGGTTATGATTATAACCTACAATTACATTTCTTATGTATTTGAATAAATGTTCAATCGGTTCTTATCTTGATATATAATCATTCAATTCTCAAGGCTAATTTGCAGCGCAAGTATATTATTTAATAAAAAGAGTGATCTAATTTCCAATAATAAAATTGAAAATACGTAATAATTCATTTAGCTCGAGACGTTTTGCTTTTGTGAAATCTGGTCTGGTATTTTCAATATAAATTAAAGACTTGGTTATACGTCATGACTCTTTACCTTTAAAGAAAAAAATCTAATTTTATTGCTTGCTATAAATAACTTAAAAAATACCATAAAAAATTGAGATCTAAATTATAAAACAGTATTTATAATAAATAATGAATATTCGTTCCTTGTGTTAGAATTCTACGATATGTAGCGACGTATATGTATATATATATATATATATATAAATCGACATGTTAGAAGGAAACAATTTAAAAAAGGTAGACGGTAAACAAGCTACCGATATATCGATTTATCGTTGCGAATAGGTCAGCACTTTGAACAAAAGTGAAAGTAAATGCCATCGCGATAATAGATTAAATTGATGTGTGTATATATATAATTTGATTTAATTTCGTCGCCATATATGTTTCAAGGTTAAGTTTACTTTAATCTGTGGTGTATCTCGTAGTTTCCGCAATTATGCAATGGGAAGGTTTACGTTTAGGACGAATTGTATATATACAATATACAAATTTCTGCAAATGTACATTACTAGTGCATCTTCGAAACGTGCAGGATACTTCAGAATCTCTTCAGACAATTTACATTATCAATCCCTTCATCGAGGAAATAAATGTTAGGTAAACCTAACCTAAAACCTAACCTATAATTTTCGTTGGTACTGTGAAGTTGCCTTAAAACCGATTTTTGATTTTTCATCCTATAACCATGGTCGTTGAGAGCTAGATAGAGAGCTAAGTAGAGTTAGAACGCCGCTCGATATCGCGACTCTTAATCGCGTTTGACGAAAGAGGAAGTAGAATGAAAAGTGCGGTACGCGATTTCAAGTGGAAACCTGTGTTGTGTGTATGTGTTCCTCGCTCTTACGTCAAATCATTGTTATTAGACTCGTAAGCAATTGGGACGTTTCACGTTGGCCGATTCACTTTCGAAATTTGCCTTCCTTTGGCTACGATACTTTAGTTACCGATCTTTTTCAAACAACCTTATTTTATCGATCCTTATCTTTGGCAAACACATCAAGCACATCGTTGCAAAAAAGGAAACCTATCTACAGTTTCACGTTCGTTTTTGGAGAAAAGAAAAAGCCGAATTTGTCACTATTTTTCCTAATAATTGTGCTTTTTCCTAATAAAAGCTTCTCACCCGAATGTTTGTCGGTAGTGTATGTATGTGTATCGCAGCGTTGTTAGTTGCAGTTTAGAGCTTAGAGAGAGAGAGAGAGAGAGAAAGAGAGAGAGTGAGCCTCGAATAGCGGCAGAGTCGCGGTTCATTTTTATTTTTTCTGTCTCTGTGCTGCCCGCTGTCGCCGGTTTAAAATTAGCTTTTCGCTTGCTCTCTATATACTCCAAGTTGGACCGATGCGTTGCACTGTACGGGCCGAAACGAAGAAGAGAGAGAGAGAGAGAGAGAGAGAGAGAGAGAGAAAAAAGGAAAGAGCAAGGAACGAAGAAGCGGGAGAAAAAGGAGCATCTAGAAACCCAAGAGTAGGATCCTCTTTCGGGACAAGATCGTTCTGCACCGTGCTCTTTTTTCTTTGAGCTCTTCTTTTCTTTGTTTTTTTGTTTTTTCCCCTCTTTTCGACGAATTGTCGCGCAAGCGTCGTTCAGGACTCGGGATATTACATTTGCGTAGTGTTAATACGAATACGTACGATACAACGACACAAGTTGAATACAAGTTACGTATCTAGACTAAGGGCCAATATTGAAAACGATTCTTCGAGTCGAAGTTTTTGCTCCGAAGGTTGAAACTTATCTATGAGTGCACGAACGAAGCACGATCCAAAAGAACTGAAGATCAACGAAAATACGTACCTAGAGAGAGGGAGAAACAGATAGTACATATACAGGGTGATTCACGTAACTTGCACACCTGAAGTTATGCGTCTAATGAACAATTGTTTACTACAAATTTGCATAGTTTCGAGGGAGGAAAAATATGGCGTATGAATTCTCTGTGGGTTTAGAAATTTCCAAGGTCATCTTTATTTTTTTTTTTTATTGGATCATATATTTTTTTCATTACAAACCGGAAGAGTACTAAATACCAAAAGTAAAGCAAAAAAAGTATTAAGTCACATTGGTCTTAAACGTAATGATTAAGAAGATATTTTATGATAATTTGATCATTAGTGTACACGGAATGTTAATGTGTGGCGAGAAAATGGTCCTAATGCTCTATGCAGTTTTCATTCTCGAGACAAATTCTCCTTAACCATTAGGTTTAAGACCAATATATATATATATATATATATATATTGTATTTATATACTATTTATATATATATTGTATTTATATATTATACATTTACATACATATATGTACGCATGTTGAAAGTTGCATACAGCGAATGGAATTGGAATGAATTCGCGTTGGTAGTTGAAAGGAAGGTTGGAATTAGGAACGAGTCAAGACAACGTTCTCCGCGTGGGTTGCCCTTTTTTTTGGCATCCCCCGTGCCTGTTTCTGCAGACTTCTACGCTCGACGTTTTCTGTAGACAGATTTCTAGAGTTTTCGATTATGCGAATGTTAGTATATAATTGACACGACTTGGCACGACTTGGCGAATGTGTCCTTTAATAACAGTCTCTCGTCGTCGTTATTCGTCAATCGCTGAAAAGTTAGATAACCCTTGTCGCTGAGGAAAGTAAGGTGAGTGAAAAGTGAACTTCAAATTAGAATGTAACATGCGCGAACATGTACGAAAAAGATATACACCCGCTTGTGCAGAGAGTAAATGTGCAATAAATATTTCGAAAAGAAATATGCTAATAGTTTTTGACAACACGTCGTAATATATAGAAATAATATATAGAAATCGCAACAAAAGCTGTAAGCATTGAAGAAATTGTTATTATTTAATGTCAGTAGCTAAACAGTAGCAGTAGTAGATGTGTAGTACTTGTAGCTTAGAACGTAGTACTGTGACCACAAATAAATAAACGATGGAACGAGTATACGTGACTTGCAAATAAAAGAGACCAAGTAAAAAAAAGACCAAAGCTGGCAAAAAAAGAACTGTTAGTTTCTTTGGAATATATCCCAGACAACTTCCCTTTGCAATCCTCAAATTTCTCGCAAGCAACAGTTCATTCAAACAACCATTGTGCAAATTATCTCTCTCTTCGTTGCATCATGCAGTCTTTCCATCCATCCGATTTCATTTGCATAGTCTGTCGTTGTCTGTCGTTTGATATCATTGCGTTGATGTTACGTTTTTCATGTGTAGCTCGTGCCATTTTTTTCACAAATATCAAAATACGCCAATTTTCCCGAAAATGAAAAGTTTCGTCAAAACTGCAAAATACTGTAAATCGAAATCTCATTGAAATTCGATCATTTCCGACCCTTGTGCCGTTTCGTTTCATCGGCGCACAGATTCATACTCGCATTTTCGAATGACGAAAAAATCAGCAGCTGCGAGTGATTCCCGGAAGCCCGTACTGCTGCTTTTGTAGCAACGTTCTCGCGATTAACGACAGATGGAAGGGATCGGCGACGATTGGGGTGTTTCATCCCCTTTTCACGAATACCTACGATGTCCTTCGAAGGCGCAGCAAACTGTCGAAGGGGGGTGGGTCGATCATCGGACTCGACTCGACTCGACTCGGTGCGGAGCGGAGCGGAGCGGAACGAACGACATCCCTCGTGAATTTCACAGGGTATGGGGTGAATTTGATGAAACACCGGTTGCTCGTCTTTAAAGGGAAATTCCCTGCACCGATGGTGGTGTGACGGTGGCGGTGGCGGTGGCGGTGGCGGCGGTGGTGGTGGTGGCGACGACGACGACGATGACGACGACGGCAGCAGCAGCAGGGTGAGTCACCTTGTGTGTGCAGGGCCAGAACGAATCGTAGGAGCGGCGCGCGGTGCGACCGTGTTCCTGTCGGAGATGAGGTGCGACTGTTGCTACACGCGGTCTGTGTGTATGTATGTATGTATGTATGTATGTATGTGTGTGGTGTGGTGTGGTGTGGTGGGTGGTACAGGTGGGTGGGTGGTGGCAGGGCCGTGGCGGAAGGGGGTGCTCCCCGGGGGCTCTCTAGACTAGATCGATAATGCATCTCTTGGCGGGCGTAGTTCCTCTTAGTCAGCGGCGATCGCTCCTGCGGCCAGATATCCTACCCGCTTCTTCTTCCCTTTTTCAACCAAGTGAGTACCAACTCGAGACTCGTCCTTTCTTCCCGGCCGTGTTCTGCGAAACGTGTACGTATTTACTGCGTTGTACTCCGCTACGTTCTGTGCCACGCGTTTCCCTTCTGTCTCGCACTTTTGCATCCTTTTGCTCCGTCCAGGTGAGGAGAAAAGAGAGCGAGTGACGTAAGACGTTCTTCAAACCGTCGTCGTCGTCGTGTTTCTTTCTGTTTATTATCTTCGTTTATCATCGTTCGACGATAACGATTTTTAATTTTTTAATTTACTTCCGTAGTGGATCGCGTATCATCGACGAGTTACGGTCGAGCCGACTGTGTCATCAGCGATCCAAACGTTCCTCCTGCGTTGACCTACGTTAACTACGTTGTTACGTGCATGATTTGACTGGTTAGACCGTAGTTGTTGGACCAATTAATTCGACTTCGGTGATCCCCTTTGCCATCACCATCGACGTGCACAACGAAACTTGTATTTTTCACTTTTTCGGCTCGACGATTTTTACACAATTGGGGTGAAACTCGCGCGACCGAGCATACTCGAGTTGCTAACTACAACAATTCGGGAGGTATCGTTTCATCGATTTGTAATCGTTCGAAAGCCAAGTTTTGAACAGACTACTGGAGCCTCCAGTTCTTCAGAATTGGAAATGCAATGTGCTATGTAAAAACTTTCCAGTTCTAGTCGCTAGAATTTTTCTCACAAGTTTTGAAACAAAATCTGCGATTCGATAACCGAGCGATTGTTTAACATCGATTGATTGATTGTCCGCAGAAGCTCTTCGAGATGCAGTGATTCACGAACCGGATAATGTAGCGGAAAGCGAGGACTCCGAGGACGAGTGGAATTATTACCGTGTTGAGCCGAACAAGGAGAAGGATTCTGCGAGCACGAAGCGTGTCGACGAACCCGAGGAAACGAAAGGCGAAGTACCGGAGCCACCTGTCAAAGATATCGAGCCGACAATCCAGCCGGAAGGTGTACAGGGAAAGGACATTAAATGCGACAACCCGAAAGAAGAGGAATCGCAGCCTGAGCTTATTGACACAGAGGTCAATTTTCAATTTGCACGTTTATTTTTTTCTATAATCGATAATTGATTCGTTGTTTGATAGACCGCGGATTTTCATGCGTTCATAGAGAAATTTGAAAATGCAAAAGTGTAAAATATATCCAAAGCACAGCTCTCTTTTTCTCTCTCTTCTAAATCAAATTCTCAAAAAACGTAAGTTTGCATGAAAATCCGCAGTCTAATTATTAGCAACGCCGCGGTTCGTTCGCTTCGATTAAAAAAAAAAATATTTGTACCAACGAAGCTTGATACTTTAATGAAGTTCAATTTTTTTGGAAAATAGATTAGCACCGAGGACAGGACAGAAGAACCAGAAAGACCGAAGGATTGTTGCGCAGAGGAGCAAGACAGACTGAAGGATATGGAAGGATTTCAATTGAATCCTGATGCGAAAGAGTTCGTTCCCGTGTCGCCGCAATACGCGGAACCGAGGATGAATCTGGTGGAGGATTATCCGGTCTCTGGCTCGCCTTTCAAACAAGTCCCGGAGATGGACGATATACAGGTACCGAGTCAGAGCGAATTCGAGAAGGAAGTGTGCCAGCGGCCGAGGGAGGTCGATACCGAGGAGGAGAAGGAGTACCAAAATGGTTCCAATACGTCGCACATCGGCAACTACACGGACTTGATATCCGATCAACAGAGAGCGAACAACCTATTGTCGGGGAACATGGACGATTCGGAGATCTCGTCGACGAAAGCTGAATTTGGAGACGAGTCGGCAATCAGCTTCTTAACAGCCAGCGAATTCCACAGAACGGGTATCTCGGCGATAGACGAGTCGTTCTCGAGCTCTGAACGCGATTATGACATAGCCAAAGACCCGATGGCCATGTCCTTCACGCCCAGCGACTTCGAGGCAGCGTTCGACAAGAGCGTCGACCTGAATGCCGTTCACAATTTAAGCAACACCGATTTGGAGGATCAGAACGGCATTGTCGACAGAGAAGAGCAGGAAGAGAAACAGCAGCGGGAGCAGGAACTCGAGAGAGAATCGCCAAAAGTGGAAAGCACCACCGCCGAGTCCAAGCAACTATCAACTAGCAACGAGCAACTATCAACTAGCAACGAGCAACTATCAATTTCCGAGAAAACGGTCGACGAACTCGTGAATCTGTCTTCGCGACGAGAACACAGCGAAGATAATTTCATCGAGCATGCGGACGAAACGAAAGCTGAGACGAACACTGTCGTCGATCTTTTAGATCTTCAGCCAGAGTCTTCCCAATTGGAACAGGAAGAAATCGCAAAGTACGATCACTCTCCTTTGACGGACAATTATTCCGCGGGATTCGAGTCCGAGAAGGAACCTATTTCCGTGGACACGAACGAACAGCCGTTGTCTCCGTCGAGCATCGACATCGACGAGAAGACGAAACCCATCGACGAAGCCAGCGAAGATGCTGCTCTCCCCGCGAGCGATCTTCAAAAGGAAATTTGCTCGAACGAAGCTGACACGCCCTCGTCTTTGTCGCCGGTCCCCGATCCGATGGAGAGCGATCCGGCGGGGCCAGTACTCGCGGAAAGCGCACAAGTTCAGTCTTCCAATCCGCATCAATCTTTGCTAGATCCGGACACGTCGGAACTCGTGGTCGATGACCGATACAACTTCCAATCGTACGACAACGAGTTGATTTCTCATCAACGGTCTCCTTCCACGGAAGTGGCCGACGTTTGTCAAGCGTTACCTACGAAAGAAACTGTTGAGAGAGATCCTTATCAAGCGTATTCCACGGAGGCTGGCAACGCGTTCGAACTAGTTCAGCAGGATTTGGCGAGTGCGAATCCACAGTTCGATGAAAAAGAAGACGACAAGCTGATAGACACGACATCGACGGTACAACAGATGAATTTGCTCGACTTCACCGAAGAGCAAGAAATCGGTCACGTGAAATCGCCGCAGTTCCAAAGTGAATTGACGCCACCTCTTTCCCCCCAGAAACCTGAGGAAAAACCTATCGACGATGTTATTTGTTCTTTTGTTCTCGAATCCTCCTCCGTCGGAAAATCGAAAGATGTCGTAGAGGAGACGAACATTACCGAGGAAGACAACAAAGCGGCAAAAGTGACGGAATCAGTGGAGGAACCGATGGAACCAGCGGTGCCCACGAAAACGATAGAACCAGTAGTGGATCAAGTTCAAGAACCTACTTTGAATCTATCCGATTCTATGCAGGAATTCACAGGTTTGGAGAATCAGTTGAAACCTTTGGAGGAAGAGATTCTTAAATCGAAAGTCGACGAACAACTCGAGAAAGAAGTGTCTCGAAAGGAAGACTCGGCAGGCATCGTCGCGCAACCAGAGATACTCTCAGAACATACGGTCGGAGTAGAATGCAAGAAGGAAGTTGAGGAACTTTTACCAGAGATCAATAAATCCGAAATTCAAGAGCCGGAAATTGTAATCGCCGAATTGAAATCAGAAAAGCCGCAAGAGATAGAAATTAAAGAAGCACAAGCTGAAGAATTGGAAGACAAGGAGCTAGGAAATAAAGAATCGGAGATCAAAGAATCCGAAATCAAAGAATCCGAAATCAAGGAATCGAAGGTAGAGGAGGAGACGGTCCAGGTAGAGGAGGAGACGGTCCAGGTAGAGGAGGAGACGGTCCAGGTAGAGGAGCAGATGCTCCAGGTAGCGGAGAACAAAGTTGCGACAGCGGCGGCTGCGGCTGCGGCTGCAGCTGCAGCTGCAGCTGCAACTGCAGCTGCAACGACGCAGAGCAAAACAAAATTAAAGGTATCCACCGCAAAACCAACGAAAACTACGACTTCAAAGGCAGCTACGCCGAAATCGATGCCAACGTCCCCCTCGAAAGCTGCAGTTTCCGCGACGCGAACGTCCAAGAAGCCGTCGACGACCGCGCTTTCTCGTCCAAAAGACCTAGACGCTCCGAAAAAATCCCCGGTTTCAACTGCGGCACTGGCCAGCAAACCAGCGATTTCAAAGGCCGCTTCGAAGACTACGACATCGACCACTACAACGAAACCAATCACCAAGACCAGCGCCAGTAGTGTTTCTAAACCAAAACCTGCCGCCATGACGGCCTTGTCGAAAGCAACTCTCTCTGAGAAAAAAGTCCTCGCCGTGAACGGTGACGTGAAACCTCCGAGTAAATCAACCGCGACCAAACCTTCCAGCAAATCGCAACCCGCGACCAAAATCACGCTAGTCAAAACATCTACTACGCGAATGTTGACCGGAACAACGACAACGACCGCGAAACCGAGACCAACTTCTGCCAGCACCACGACCGTCAAGTCTAGCACGACTTTAAAATCCAGCAGCAGCACCACCACCACGACCAACACTTCCAACACTTCCAACATCACTGCAACATCCAGCCCGAGACCCAAAACGGCTCCAGCCGTTGGAAGTACTACGAAAACTCGCCTATCCGCCAGTAAGTCCCCGATGATTGATAAACAGGTGAAGGAAACAGCCAACAAACAAATATCCATGGGGCGAACAAGTACCGGTGCTTGCAGAACGTCATCACGTTCATTGACTAACACTACTACGACCACTACCGTGAGACGCATGTCCTCGTCAACCAAGACCACCACGGCTGCTGCATCACCGATCAAGAAATCCACCACGGTAACGAAGGTTTCCAAGATCTCGTCAAGCGGAAAGACAACAACAGCCAACAACAAAGGGAAAGTCCTACAGAACGGCGTGTCCGAAAACGTCGAAATAAACGCGATACTCGACGACGTGCCGAAGAAAGACCTGTCACCTGTGGTTGCTCCGAACGACAACCAACTGATCATGAGTTCCGATTGAATTTGCGGCGAGCGAGACCGGTTTCGATCTTAGCTTTATGTCGATCGTACATCACGCACGTACTGATAGAACGTTGTACTTTCTTTACCAAAAACGAAAAAACAAAAAAGAAAAAAAAAAAAGAAAAAAGAAACGTCAGAAACATCCGCTAAAAAATGTAGTTTCTTAGGGAATATATAACGGACCCGGAAGGAGTTTTTACTATAATTAGCGTAAACTATAAAGTATAATATATTAATGTGTACATGTATCGATGAAGTAAATGAGTGTTTGTTTGTCTGTATTGGCAAATAGAGAGAATGTAAAACGAGTGAAAGGGAGGAATGAGTGATAGTGAGAGAGAAAGAGAGAAACAAGGTTTGGGAGGGCGAGGGAGGGGTGAAAAAAGAGAGAAAGAACGTGTGTAAGAAATAATATACACTAAAATGAAAAAGAAAAGGAAAAAGAAAAAAGAAAATATACGCTATCGCTTTTGACTGCTTCGATCATGCTGATGTGAGTGTGATGTTCCGCTGGTAGCAAAAGATTACGTACGTAATAAAATTGGAATGTGTATGGGAAGGATAGGGGGAGGGTGTGGCGGCAAAGATGAAGAAAGGAGAAATACGAACTAAGAAGCGAAGAAAAATATCGTACGTTTTTTTTGTTTTTTTTTTTTTTTTTTTTTTTTTTTTTTCTGTAAATAAATGGATACGTTCCCGAAAGCGGTCTCTGAAATATCAAACGAAGGAAGAATGTTCACTCGTGGTGCTGTAACTGGCCTGTAAAACACGACATTTGCACATTTGCAGCGTAGATTCATTACGTCGCCAGCAGTTTAAAATTCGGGACCCGAAAAAGAGAGTTACGTCACCCTTGACCGTACGAGTCGGTTTCTTAATATATTCTTAACGTGAAAACACGAAGCTGAACGGTTTTTTATACTTTTTAATTTTATATATGCATTATACTTGATAATAATTAATCATCGTACTTTTTATAGAGGAGAACTTACATTACACATTTAACACATATATACCAGTACGTACGCAGAAGACACATACACGTAACATGCGACACAGGCACATTCACACACATTCGAACGTACACGACACACAACACAAAAAAACGCGAACGACAGATAATATATATTTATTTTTCTTTGTTTGTTCCTATTCCGAAGTTGAGTATACTGCGAGAGAATATTATAAACTCGTCATTCATTACTATTAACTCTTATGTATTCTCTATCCATCTATGTACAGCACTTCTATGAGTTAATGTGATATCTATTATATTAAATAAATTCAAATAGATACGAAACGAAACGATGCGAGTGATTATACGTTCAACAATACGTGTTCTTCTTTATTACCATTAAGCGAGTACGAATAAAGAAGTAAAAGAAATTTTCAACGCTATTTGTAACTTTAACTTGTGGAATTTTTTTGCTATTTTTTTTTCTTTTTCTTTTTTCTCTGTCTTGTGCGTGACACATTCATTATAAATTTATGTCTGGCAATTAGTAGCAGGAGCTTGTATTTTATTTTATAAAACGATGAAATTTGTTTTAAATAAGCGTTACAAGTTTCTAAATAAAAATTAAACCGAAAAGTATAATTGATTTTCATTCGAAATTTCCGCAGTTATTTTAAAATTTGAAGAAAGGTCACAATGGAAAAATGCGAAGTTGCGTTAAAAGTAAATTTAATTCTTAAAATAACATAATTTTCTAATTATATATAAATAAATAAGTAATTACTTTAGATCTTGCAAATAGCCCATATGTTAAAATATATCTTTTATCTCGCGCGGATCACCTCGTTCTTGATGACTTACAATCAAGATAAGTATGATCATAATTAATAATAAATATATACGTGTTTATGTATGCATTATGAAGCTTAAGTAGTATAAAGAAAGAAAATTATGATTTCAATTAAACGAATTAAATCGCAAAAAATCGAAAATTAATCCTACAAATTAGTTTTTTTTTTAAATAAAAACTCGATCGATTCATGAATATCGAAATACTAGCGGTGAAACGGTAGAACTAAAATCTACTGTCCTTGTCGCGTATTATAGTTTGTCTCTCGCACAGCATATTTCTGTCCTTGTCTTATAGTATCGTGCTCCTTGTCAGATAGATATCTGTGGTGCCATCTATCGGATTTTTCATTTTTCTTATTTTAGTTCCATTCGGAGTTGAGAGGTGTTTAGATAGCAGCACTAATCTTAGACAAAGAACACACTAATGTGCGACAAGGACAGCAATAGATTTTAGTTCCACCGCTACGCGGCACTAGCATTTCCGTTCATAAATCGATCAAATGTTTTAATCGTAATTGCTTATTCCAATCTGTAATTATTTATTATAAAGTTATGCTCAAGATACAAGTATATGAAATGGGTTGTATAATTTTTAGAATAATTCATTTAATAATATAAATATTTTTAATAATATTTATATTCATAATAATGCGATTACTTTATATTCATTGTCTGTATAAACTTTATGATTTTAAATCGTATTAAAAGCAATCGTACAAAATTTAAATAAAACGAAACACTCCTTGTTCTTTGTTTCTCTCTCAAATAGTTTTATTCAAATTCAACTGAATTTCTTTTAACAGTCTTGCAGTTATAATTTTCTATTCTCACAATGAACAAAAAACATATATAATTTTTATATATAATAAAAATAAAAATAAGAAAAAATTTAAAACAATTCAGTAATTCTTAATATAAGTTATTATAATAAATAAATATTTTTTATTATTATAAATTAATCCGGCGATATATTAAAGAAAGCTTGTACTTGTAAAATATGGACTTATGAAACAATATGTTAGAAGAAGATGACTCTAGTGGAGAATAATAACTCCTCTGATTTATAAAAAATTGAAACTCACTTTGGTATTTGAAAGACCTACAGAATTGTTGAATTCATCTCGATTTTTTCGTAATATGTAATCGATGTGTCGAATAGAATAATACACAAGTTGATGAAATGAAACCAAGTATGAAAATATATAAATTTTCCTTATGTAAAGAATATTAAAGATATAATTTCATTTGTTTAATATATCAATTATAGCATTGTGCGTAAACAAAATAAAATACTTAGCTTTATTATAGCTGCATATTTTTATGCATTATCTTTCCTTCGTCTTTTCTGTAATATTGTTTTAGAAAAAAATTGCAATCACTGATCATTACAATCATATCAATAAACACTACATTACAAGCTTCTTTTAAACTTAATATATATTTATCTTTAGTGTACTTACTGAAAGTACACAGGACTTGAATATATAAAAAAAAATGACGCTCCCTGACTTTTGTGCAAAATATTTGATTGCTACGTTCAAAAACTAAATAATTCGTAATTAACTAACATATTAAACCTAATTCTCACTAATACATTAAACATAATTGCACAATTTCTCACCTTTTCCAAGTTTCTAATTTCATTCTTAATTCGAATTCGTTCAGAAACATATTCAGATGTGATTTCACTTGATTAAATTAATAATAAATATTTTTAATGAAATGCAATGACTTGCCTTAAAATCAAAGATGTCCCTACTATTTACACAGTAAACATAACTAACTTTCCATATGTTAAATTTACCTAAGCTGATTAGAACACTATCATTTTTAAGTACAAGGCATTCATGTGTAAAAGATTTTACTTAGCCTATAGTTTACATAGGCAAAATAGTAAAGGAATAAATGCCCCAAGAGCTACAAAAATTGGTAACATTACTGAGGAATCATCGATTGAATAAGGATCTGGAGTTCTAGGGCCACTTGTATGCCGACTACGAACTGTAGATTCTTCTTCATCTTCCTGTATATTGTGATATTCATCCGGTTCCTGTGGAATCGGACCCAATTGTGGTATATCTAAAAGACATTCATAAATAATTATAACATTTATCTTTTAAAGTTTCTAAACATCACAAATTTGGATGATACCTTCTATATTTCCTTTTACTACAGCAATAGCGTTTATCTTTGGGTTGTCTCTGTAACCCTGCAATTAAAATCACTTAAAATTAATCTAATTGCAGTTAAATTAAATTGTATAGACAAATACTAAACACGAATACAATACTTTTATAAATTCAACTCTAATTTTTCCAGCTAATATATCAGACTCTTCGTCATTATATATTAACTTCCCAGCTTGAACTTTGAATGGAATATATTCGTCATGTGCTACACCACGTCCAACTCGCTCAAAGATATCTAAGTCAGTAACAACGGTATGGTCACCATTTAATACAACATCAAACACCTAAGAAAATGTTTCAAAACATGTTACGCTCAACGATAATGTTTAATGTCGCATTATAATCATAACGCTGAATGTTACCTTCATATTCGGAGAATTGAAATAAACTTCACAAAACTTTAATATCATAACATAATCTCCATCTTCACTTATTGGAATATCGTATCCAAATGTGCTATGATGATATCGTTCAGTTTGATATAAGATTTGATCAATTGCATTTACTCTTCCGATAATTAATTGCTTGCCATAATCAGATGCTGTTCCAACTTTGCCCATTAAAGGATCTCTAGCATAACGAATTCCATAACTATCAGTATGCCCTTCACCGCCAGCATTTATTGCATATATGACTTCTAAACTCTGCAAACTTTGTACACAAAAAACAAATAACAACGTTGATATTGTCAGAAAATGTACTTCCCATACCGCAGTCATTTTTATCTATTAAATGATAATGTTCAACTGTCTCGATGCGAGAATGTAAACATAACTTATGAAAAATTGTTCTAACCGGCAAACGAGGTTATATTTAAAAGAGAGAGACATCTAAACCTAGCAACATGTTACATTCATATTACATGTAAAAAAATAGCTGTGTCATTCGATTAAATTAAATTCTGTATTAAATGAAATTATAGTATTACACTCTATTTCTTTCGAAAACAAATGTCATTACTACTGGGTCACGAATTATGTGTTTTTAACTATGTATTGACATAGTCACGTTAACATTACGTGGCCAGTGACATTAGGTTAGATGCACGTATGTATATATGCCGTCTGTAATGATATATAAGACACGGTATTTTATATTTTACATTTTGTAAAATATATATATATAGTTATCTACAAAATATAAATACGTCAAATTTTTACACTTAAATGCTTTCTAATATTCTGCAAATTATTATCGATCAAGAAAAACTTAGGATAATTTGTACAAAAATTTTACTTAAATACTTTCACATCTTCTATGCAATAGTTATTATAACATGATAACATTATAACAAAGTATTAACAAAATATTAATAAACAATTAATATAAGAAGTATTAACAAAATATCAATAATAACAAAGTATTAATCGTATAAATCAATTATTTGTGTCTTCTGAAAAGATAGTTCTGTTCATATAATAACCATTATTACAGAGAAATCATGTGCTTAACTTTGTTTCTGTTTGAAAAGTCAGTTTGTCCTTATAACAGCTATATTTACTTAAGCTATATTTACTTAAGGCCACTTTGTTTCAGCTGGCTCACCTTGTGAAAAAGGAGATAAATAAATGTATGCTTTTGTATTTTTTCTTCACTTTATTAACAAAATCCATAATTACATGTTCGCGTAAAAATTAATTGTTAATTAATTCTACAAATATTACAATATTATTAATAATATTTTTACATTTAATGTATATTAAAATATTGGTATATTAAAATATTAAAATATTAATAATATTGGCAATATTACAGATTAATATTATTAATATTGTAAATATTAATAATCTAATAAATTAATTGATATTGTAAATAAATTTATCTACGATACTTATATTACATAAATATATTTATTCATAATGTTTTAGTCAATAAATGTGCAAAGTAATTTTCTTTGTTAATGAAATTATTTAATTCGTTTAAATAATGGTAAAACTTGCAAGCTTTTTTATTGATGTATAGTATGTATAGTATATGTATAGTATCAGTGAAACATACAATGCCTATGTAAACACATACATACACACACACACACACACATACATACAAGAATAGTTTGACCGTTAACGATGCACACCTGCCTGTGCCCTTTCTTTTTTTTTCTATTTTTGAAAGCCTTTGGAAATGTTAATGATGAGATTTCACGATTAACAATGATGCAGACGTATCATATTATAATCTGGAGATATTCACATTACGCTGACATTATAGTAATCTTCATTCAAGTTTCTACTTCATTTCTAGGAAGTTATGACAAAGTTATTTTGTTACAAATGTACTATTTGATAAAAAAAAAACAAACAAATTCGTTATAAATTCGAACAAAAGATTTATTAAAAAATTTTTGTTATTTTACTGGTTTTACAAAGATGATATGATATCATAAATTACGCAATTTGCCTTTACAGTTTAATAATGTAGTAGTATAGGTTAGATAGTATACGTATGTTATATACATTGAATCAATGAGATAGAGATAGATCGCGAAATTTCGATGTCCTTCTTTCTTTGCAAATCTTTTATTAGTTCTCTTCTTGCACAATAAATTAAGATGGATTAAATGCGATTAGGAAAATTTGTTGCTTTCATTAATTCCATAAATCTATCAAAATCAAGTTCATTTTTATTATATAGTATCATAATTCAACAATTGAAAGTTATCTAGCATAATCTCGAAGAAAGAAACTTTCCATTGATTAGATATGCGATTATAATTTAGGTGTGATTCACATTGATTACGTGAATACTCCAATAGCCGTATAAATTACACACACTCGATATAAAATACATAATAACAAGTATATTGTAAAACTAGCTTCAATAAGTGCCTTGAATAAACAACACACGTGTCTGTATGCACGTATGTATAGTAGTAGCGTATTGAACGGATGTAGTATAACTATAATATACGAGGACGTACTGGAAAATTCTGCACTGTTCCTGAACTCTACCGCAACGCTTATCGTCATTGATTTCATGACTGTACTTTATTGCATATATTCATATTGCATATAGACATATTTCTTAGACATACATATATCTTTAGAGAAGCTTTTAAAATTTTACGATATCTCAGGAGATAAGAACAAAACGAATTCGCTTTTGCATAAATATTATACGATCAAAAAAATAAATATGTTTTAACTCAATTACTGTTGAACAAATTTTAAATATTCTATATTTAATATTTTGTGTATAAATTATATTTATGTATTGAAGGAACACGTTGTAAAAATATTGTTCGATGTTTCGTGTTCCTTTCCTTTATCTTTATTGTTATCAATGGTAGAATTTATGTATGTTATTTAATGTATTCTTACAAACATAAATGGTTGTTATAAAACATTATATCTTATAAATGTAATTTTTATTAAATTTGATATTTTTTTTATCTTTAAACGGTTCCCAACAGTAACCTTGTATTATTTGAAGCATAGATATACATACACATAAATTTTACATTTCACATAAATATATACATACATATATTCATTACACTTGTATGTATTCATTAGACTTTTAAATGGAAATTTTCGTTCAAACTTTGTAGGTTCTCTTTCTCTCTTTCTCTCTCCAATTTCTTGATTTTATCGATTATGTGACAGCGAACAGGAAGTTTTAATAATATAAAGATATAAAATTCTTATTATTATACACACATTTATACAGCAATTAAGCTTGTAATTAAAATTTATAATATGATTTATTTTAATAGCCTATATCTTTTTACAACTTTTGTAGCAAATTCATTGTGACGTTATTATGATGACGTTATTATGATGATGTATTATGAATCATTGAAATTACTTTTTAATCTGCAGTATTCCATAAGCATAATTATTATTGTGTCTATTATTAGATAAAGTGAATAACGTGTTGCTTTCAAATTATGTATATGTAACAGAATATAGTCATCATTGTATCATTTTAATCCAATCCAAAATCATTTTATCTATGCTAAAATGACACGGTCAAAAAAACGGATACATAAATTACACGCAAAGATCAATGTCAAAGAAAATCATGTGTGGGTATTAACTCAGGTATATATGTACACACACTATGTACAGCTGCACACCTTCTAGAGACTATACTAAACTTTTTCTCACTTCCTTGCATTCCATTTCCGTATTATGTGTCTATGTTCGAGCTGGAAATTATTTAAAAAATTATTCCAATTAAACCTAATAGTTTAAAAAATAGTTGCAGAAAAAGTTACGCAGTTACATAATATTTATCGCAACGCGAGAAGGAACGAGAATTTTAAATGCTTTGTGTATGTAAACTATTTTCCAACCGATCGATAACCGTACGAAATACCATCATTGATGTACGTAGTTTGTGGCGCGTGTCCAGTAACAATCGAGGCCCAATGGAAACTCGCTTCTGATTGGTTGATGCGAATGTCTGAATAAAAAGAACATTCCAGAAGCGTCCTCTGGGAATGTAATATATACCGAGACGCAAGTGCGGCCTCTTCACTCACGTTGCGAATCGTCAAGCGGAGAACTTCTTCACTGTCCTACGAAGCGAACCTGTACAAGCGAACAAAGAAAAAAGGTGTGTAGTCGATCGCGTTTGTATCTGCTCCTGCGATATTCGATAATAATTTAACTTCACAGTATTTTCAATATTTTTTCCATCCTGTAAAGATGCAAGTTTCATTTGTGTTTTCAGAGAAAAAGCAAAGATGGCCAAAGCACCTGCAGTTGGTATTGATCTCGGCACCACTTACTCCTGCGTCGGTGTATTCCAACACGGAAAAGTGGAAATCATCGCCAATGATCAAGGAAATCGTACAACACCCAGTTACGTCGCATTCACCGAAACTGAACGGTTAATCGGCGATGCTGCCAAAAATCAAGTTGCCATGAATCCCAACAACACTATTTTTGGTAAGTTTATTAAATATATTCTCTTATGGGTATTTTGATTTCGCATGGTTCGAAAAATGGAACACTCATAAGAAAATATAAATTAGTTTTTTATGTAATTAAATGTGGGCTGTCCAAAGAATTTATTGCAGAGCGAAAATTTTGTAAAATCACCAGTAATGGAAACTTCCGTGTTACGTCGATAAGATTTTCAACATAGTTCTTTTTTAAATTAGAATTATATTATATTATTTCAAATGTACTTTTACGACAATAGTTTCCGAATTATCTTAGATTGTTTTTGAACAGTATTTATTAATATTTAAATTTTACGAATCGATTTTCAAAATTTTTCCAAGATACACATATACTTGAAATATTATTGTATCAAAGTAATAGAAATGCTTCTAAAATGACAGTACTTTGTTTTATTTAATAATAAAGTAGCACTAGCTTGGTATATTTTGTATAAATGGATATGGATCATTTTTTAATATGACTGACGATGAGAAGCTTAATCCATATACACGTACGCACGCGCATATGCAAAGATGTTACGGACGCCATTACATTATTTTCTCAGATCATCATTTATAAAATAAACTGCTCATAATAAATAAATCATTTATAAAATTAATTATAAATTATTATATGATTATAAATAAATCATAAAATAAATAAATTGAACTGGAAATTTGAAATGTATTGTAGCATTGTATACGGTATTACATTAATACGATAGTACAGTGAAGGACATAACTGTACAAATGACAATGAAAAATTGTCAATAGTTTAAAATGCATTTACAAGGAAAAATCACAGCTGTTGGGTCGATTTAAATGAAACTTTGGCCTGTCGATTCTAAAGCAAGGATAATTTGACCATGTTCGAGCATTACCGTCAATATTCATTTACAGTATTTACAGTTATTGCTGTTTTCTTTCTCCTTCTTTTAGTTTTCTTGTGTATGTCTTTGTTTTAGAATAGACAGACCAAATTCATTTAAATCGACGACCCAACAGCTGTGACCTCTCCTTGTTAGTAAAAAAGAGATCGTATGACGATGCATTTGATTTCATTTTAAAGCGTGAGACATCTACATTGATAGTCGTGAGTTTTTTGCGATGATGATTTCAGATTTCGTGGAAACGGGTGGGGCGGGAAGGGAAGGGGTTTCCTCGAAAATTGCCAAAAATTCAAGCACGTGTAGAAATATTAAAAAATTTTGCTTATGACTATAGCCTTGAGAATTGAAATTTTCTTTTTACAAATGATCCATTAAAACTCGATGTACGATCATTTCCCGTCATTTTACTGAACTTTGAATATCAGAGTTTTTAAAAATTCAAGAAATTCTAACATTTCGTTGTGTAACTTCAATGTTCAAAATTTAATAAAATTGTACAGTGAGTTTAAATTATCAATAATTTTCATTGTTATTGATACAGTTGTGTTAATCACCCCAATTCATTTAAATCAATAATTCACTAGATAAAAATTTTTCAACCTGCAAAATGATTTTTAATTTTTCTTTGGTGGAATAAAAAATAATATGAGCAATAAATGCATTAAAATATGAAACATTGAGATGATTTATTATTAAATTTCAGATTCAAAATTATGAATGATATGTTTAAATCTTAAATTGAGATATTAAATTTATTGATAATGTATAAAAGAGTACACCTCACCGATCTTGATGAAATTTAAATGTGTTATAAAAATCGACATTTTGAACAATTTTTTCCAGCCTTAGTTTCCGAGATTTTTGCAAAAAACTATTGCTACTACTACAATGAATATTGCCCGTAGCTACGTGTCTGTGTCAGGGTGTGTAAGCGTCGAGTCGCCGATTGTTTATGGTTTCTATAGATACATCGAGGCGGCTGGCAATGGACGCGTATAACGGGTGTACTTAAAAAGTAGGGGAAATTTCGAGTCGGGACCCGAAAGTTCACAAAGATCGGCCGACCCTTTCCCGACCTGCACCACACCCCTGTTAAAAACCCTACCCGACTTCACTTTCGACTCACGGCTCGGGTACCCGTACACCTCTGTTAAAAACTCGATTAGAGTAGCCGGCCGTCTTGCGGCGGCCGGAATAAAAAATCTAACTCGAACCTAATTGAACTAATAAATTAGTTACAAGAATAGTTAGGTTTTTTATTCCGGCCGCTTCGATGTATAGTAGATATTTCGATGGCCGCTACACGCTGCCACGAACGCGTTAGGTATAGAGAAAGTTCATTGTAGTAGTAGCAACAGTTTTTCGCAAATATCTCGGAAACTAAAGCCGAGTGGCTATACGTATAGGAAAAAATGTTGAGTTTTACAACAAATTTCATCAAAATCGGTGAGGTGTTTGTACCCTTTTATGCACAATTACTAATTTGTTATTTATATATTTTAGATGCCAAGCGGCTAATTGGACGTCGTTTTGAAGATCCTACTGTTCAGGCTGATATGAAACATTGGCCCTTCACTGTTGTAAACGATGGTGGCAAGCCTAAAATTCAAGTATACTACAAAGGAGAGGCGAAGACTTTCTTCCCTGAAGAAGTGAGTTCAATGGTCTTGGTAAAGATGAAGGAAACTGCTGAGGCATATCTCGGCAAGACTGTCAGCAATGCCGTGATCACTGTGCCTGCTTACTTCAACGACTCGCAGCGTCAGGCAACCAAGGACGCTGGTACTATCTCGGGTTTGAATGTTTTACGTATCATCAACGAGCCCACTGCTGCCGCCATTGCGTATGGCTTGGACAAGAAAACTACGAGCGAACGCAACGTCCTAATCTTTGACCTTGGTGGTGGCACCTTCGATGTCTCAATTTTGACCATCGAAGATGGCATTTTTGAGGTTAAATCAACAGCAGGAGATACTCATCTTGGCGGCGAAGATTTCGACAATCGTATGGTCAATCATTTTGTCCAGGAATTCAAGCGGAAGTATAAGAAAGACCTGACTGCAAACAAACGCGCTCTCCGCCGTTTGAGAACAGCCTGCGAGCGTGCGAAACGTACTTTGTCTTCGTCTACTCAAGCTAGTATCGAAATTGATTCACTCTATGAAGGAATTGATTTCTATACTTCAATCACCAGAGCTCGATTCGAAGAGCTCTGTGCTGATCTCTTCAGAGGAACACTGGAGCCAGTGGAAAAGTCGTTGCGTGACGCTAAAATGGATAAAGCTCAGATTCACGATATCGTTCTGGTTGGTGGATCTACACGTATTCCTAAGATCCAAAAATTGTTGCAAGATTTCTTCAACGGGAAGGAATTGAATAAATCTATCAACCCTGATGAAGCTGTAGCTTATGGAGCTGCTGTACAAGCCGCTATTCTACATGGCGACAAGTCTGAAGAAGTACAAGACTTATTGCTTCTTGATGTAACACCTTTGTCTCTTGGAATTGAAACTGCTGGTGGCGTTATGACGGCCCTCATCAAAAGAAACACTACTATTCCAACCAAACAAACTCAGACTTTCACTACGTATGCTGATAATCAACCAGGAGTATTGATTCAAGTCTACGAAGGAGAACGTGCGATGACTAAGGATAATAACTTGTTGGGTAAATTTGAGCTCAGTGGTATTCCACCAGCTCCTCGTGGAGTTCCTCAGATTGAAGTCACCTTCGATATTGATGCCAATGGTATCCTAAACGTCTCGGCAGTGGATAAATCTACTGGCAAGGAGAACAAAATTACCATTACCAATGATAAAGGCCGTCTCAGTAAAGAAGATATTGAGAGAATGGTCAATGAAGCTGAAAAATATCGTAGCGAGGATGAGAAGCAAAAAGAAACTATCGCTGCTAAGAATGGTCTCGAGTCTTACTGCTTTAACATGAAGAGCACAGTGGAAGATGAAAAACTAAAAGATAAGATCAGCGCCAGTGACAAACAAATTGTATTAGATAAATGCAATGATATCATTAAATGGCTCGATGCTAATCAGCTGGCTGATAAAGAAGAATATGAACATAAACAAAAAGAATTGGAGGCTATATGTAATCCTATTGTCACGAAACTCTATCAGGGTACCGGAGGAATGCCTGGTGGAATGCCTGGTGGTTTCCCCGGAGCGGGAGCTGGTGCCCCTGGCGGTGGTGCATCTGGTGGCCCTACCATCGAAGAAGTCGATTAAATCGTTACTCGCTTGCCGCTGTCCTCTTACAATTTATGCGGAAAATAACATTAATTCAAAGAACATGGAATTACACAGTTACGATTGATCTTTCGTTACTAAAAATATTAATTTATCTAGGTCTCAGAGTTTTTCCTGTCACATTGTAAAAATCGTTCCAGATTTATTTATTTTATTTTGTAAAACTAGCCACTTCAGCGGATTGCAATATGTAAAAAATAATATTGTAATATTATTGTAATTATAAAATAAAATAAATAAATGTGAAACGATTTTTACAATGTGATAGGAAAAAAACCTAAAATTTAAGACCTGATAAATTAATATTTTTAGGAACGAAAGATCGTAGGCTTGTGTTGAATTGTTCTTTGAATTAGTGTTATATTTCGCATAGGAATAAAAATTTCAAGAGGTAGTGTGTAATTCTTATAATTCAGTAATATGGATAAAGATCAGTTGTTAACTTTCTATGTTCAAAAAACTGAAAATATAAAACAATCCCTGAAACTTACACAAATTGCTTATAATTTATTTATTACCTTTAATTTAAATAAAATTAGTCTTCATAGTTCATTCAAATTTAAAATATTATATTTTTTCCAACTGTAAACGGGTACAGTTATAGTACATGTATTTGTAAGTAGATTTTTGTTTTTTTTTTAATTCAAACTTATTTGAAAATAATGGTAATAAAAAATTCAGAATACCTTTCATGAAATTAAATTTTATTTGCAAGCACAACAGACCTGAATGCTACAGAAAACATATGTTTGGTAACCTATAAGGATGAAAATTATACATGTAATTACATGTTACGATTTATACTAGGATTCCATAAATTTTCTAACATATACCCAATATAATCGGAAATATAACATGTAATAGTAAAATAATTAAATTGCAAAATTGAAATGACAAGAGTGCAAGCGTTAATGTGAAAGAAATTAAGATTCATGTGCCATAATAGTTTTAAGGAATACGATTGATTTTCCTTTTTTCTTCTTCTTTCCAACTCCATTTTTCTTTGTCTCTAAAAGAAATCGATTGATTTTCCTTTCTTCTTCTTCTTCTTCTTCTTTCCATTTTTCTTTGTCTCTAAAAGATAAACATCAAGTTTACATCATGCTTCTTAATTCCTTATAAATTAAAGATAATTTACATTTCATATTATTAATTAGTATCAAAAATGTTCTCGTGAATAACCGAACATTTAGTAAGCTCACCTAACTTATTTTGCTGTAAAGCAACTGCTAAAGCATCACCAAAATTCTGACCGTATGATGGTACTGAGACATAATCTTCTTCTTCTTCTTCCTCCTCTTCGATGTTTCTCGGGGGTAGCTGGATAGCAGAAGGCTGTTTTTTATGTTTGGAATTAATTGATGGCCAGACTGTTTGCGACTTCAAACGTGTACCGGTGTTTTGGACCATTTCTGCAAACGATGGTCCCGCTTCTCGAGTGACATCAGTTTGTCTAGATGCAACTATTTCGTCAAATGTGCTTGAAGATGGACTACTAGCTGCACTTGAAGTTGCTATAAATTCTGGTGATGGAATATTTTCCCTGGAAATATATTGTATAGTGTATGATCAGACGTGCGATCAGACGTGCGATGAGATAGTATATTCACTAAATATACATACTCGGAAAATTCAGGAAAATCTTGCTGCGAATCAATGTGTACGACAGGAGTTGGATATTTTCCCATTCGTTTATTTTCTTTCTCAATAATTTCCCTTTCCCTTTGCCTCTCTTCATATTCTCGTTGTCGCCTACGTTTGTGTCTCAGCGTTAACTGATCTATAAAATGAATTACAATATAGATTAAAATATTAATAGACACTGAAAAGAAATACAAACAGCGAAAAAATTACCTCGAAATGAAGATAAAATTTCCCTCGACACAATTGGTGGTTTCAATTCAATTTCTGCTATCTCGAATTGGCAAGTTAATGGCAAGTGACCCAAGTATCTAAATCTACGTCTTAGATCTTCTGTAAGACTTCCTTCCTCTTTCTCGAGGAGTTTTCCTTTTATTATGTGAGGACAATTTTCAAGATTACCATACTGCATTTCCAACATCTTTACGTTCATTGCATGAAGATATAAATGCTGCCCATCTTCCGCTGAAAGTCATATATACATTAAATTCAATTTTTTATAAATAAATGCTATATAGACAGGAAAAAAAAGGATAAAAAACATTTATTAAGAACCTTGATAAAAATAAAAGACTTTTGATGTGCCTGAAGTTGATTGAGCGTTGCTAGGTGAACTTTCTGTAGATTTTAATATTTCTTCATCCACATTTTTTACATCTTTTTTCGTTGAAGTATTTGTATTTTCTTGTTGGTTTTGGGATCCTAATGGAGACTTTTTAATGTTATTCTTTTCTATTTGTAATTTATAGTCCAATGTTGTACTTTCGCACTGAGGAGCGACCTCTGACTTCACCTATAAAAAGGGTTCGTTTTCATGAAAAAAGAATTTCATTAATAAAATAAGCTTTAATTTAGGAATTAAGAAAATTTACTTCAGCTAACTTTGCCCTTTGCAATAATTCTGTTTCCCTCTTTGAAAGTTCGTCAAGCGCTTGTTCGATATACTCCGAAGAATTAGGAGTTTTTGATAATTCAAGTTTCAATTGTGTACGTTCATGCTCGATGATATTCATCACCTGAATTGTAATTCATGATAAGAATTATAATTAACATTGACAATTTAAAATTTTTGTTCTTTTCGTTGTTTCAAGAACTTACATCTTCTGTACTTGCGATAAGAAGCTTTGAATACACTTCTTTGCTAAGAGTTTCTGAAACCGAGAAAAAGTTTGTTGGATTTTGAACTAAAGATCCAACAGGTACTGCAAGTAGTGATTCTTTCTCGCGACGCATCAAACGTAAAGTAATAATATCCCCTAAATTTAATGTACTTTGAGTGATTTCTTTAACGCTAGAACAAAAGACAAAAAAATCGCTTTGTTTTTTTGCAGGAAACTTAATTTAAAAATTGAATATTATCTATACATTTAAATAAATTACCTTTTCAAATCGGATTTTTGAATAAATTCATAACAAATAGGACATGTACGCCAAGATTTATCAGAGAGTGACAAATAATGTAGGATACAATGCCAACAATAAACATGACCGCAACGTGTCATTTTTGCAGCAGTTGGCGGATATAAACATATCGGGCATGATAAACTTTCAAAACTGTAAAGTTTCTGAAGAATAGAATTTCATGGTTATCGTTATTATCTAAAATAAACAAAGACCAATTTTTTATTGATATATTCGTAACTTACAATTTGTTCTATAAGGTTCCAATCAACTAGTACATCAGGATCACTTAGACATACTGTGTAATTGCCATTGGCACTTACAACAAACTGGCAGCTAAAGAACAATAAAACAATAAAGCTTATGTTAATTCGTTATTAATATAAATTTTATACCATTGTTGGTATTAATATAAAGCACTTATAACCTAGCTTGCAAGAACTGTTCTTTGTTATATTTATGTCGTTGGACTGGTGGAAGCCATCTATTGCTGTTTCTAAAGAAACCCTTCATTGATTTTCCATAACTCCATCCACTCGCACCACCTTGCATCTCACGTGGCTCATAACGAAAATTTAGCAGATGATTCAAACTCTGCTTTTTACTTCCGTGGACCATTACCGAGCCGGGCTCAGCTAATTCTGCTTGCACTACCTAAAAATTTAAATAATCAGTTTGAATTTAATTTCGTACGTAGATAAAGAGTATATCAATATAATTGAATAATATGGAAACGAACCTTGGTATTCTCCTTTGAACCGCCATAATATTGTCCTTTAGGTTTTGGTCTCTTATCAAAATTTTTTGTTTTCTGTACATTATACTTCCTTGATTGTTCAGATTTTGAAAAACTGCTAGTGCCTGCTGATTCGCGCTTACGCGAACTCTTTGGGAAAATTTTGTTTGTGACATCTGTAATAATTTCTAATTTTTTAAATTTCTTAGTAACCTCTATATGTATGTACAAAAGAAAAATTGCGAACATATTTAACGTATTTAACATCGTATATATAACAAGTTTAAATGTAACTATATTAAACCATATCAAACTATATTTCATATCCATTAATTAATAAAGATTCTTGTAGAGTTCAATAGATATTGTATAATTAAAATATTTCGTCAAATAATAATTTGAGTCGCAAGTAAATAAAACGAGTACCGAACGTTAAGGACTTTGAAGAGGAACTACAGGACAAACAATTTTTTTTTCTGATAGAAGGTACAAATGTAAGACATTGGCAAAGTGATGACGTCGTTGTCGAAGTAATAACGATATTCGCATAACGTACCTTGAGCCTTTTTAGCATCAGCAGGAACCGCCTTTGCGGAGGATTGCGGAAATTTCGTATTTTTTTCCATGTCTTGGACGAATACGTCCGTGCTGAATTTTACAGTTGTTGAGGCTACGGTTTCCTCCGTATGGAGAAACAATGTATTTCTGCAGGCCCTTCATCTTCAATAAGCCATGTTTCGATATCGTCAAAAGTGAAGAAAAAATCCTCGAGACGCCGATAATTCACGGCCGATGTAACGGTATTAGGATGATGAAAAACACAGGTGTAACAGAGCAAAAGCTCTGTTTTGCTTTCTCGTCGCAAACGACGATTATCCCAATTTCTGGCTCTACGGCCAAATGCGGTCGCGATCTCGTCGCTATGATGGCGACGAAACTAGTGACTTGCGCAAGCGGATGTAATACGCGATACGCGTTAAGTACTCGAACAATTCGTAGATATCTCGATGATAAGCTAATATCGTTAGTATGAATTCTGATTTTCTTTTTTATCTCTATAGATACGCTAGTAACTGGAATAACGTAAATTATTTAGCTATCGCTATGAACAATTTGATGTATATGGAGATAAGTTCAATATACATTTGAATTTCAAATTTTGAAATTGTTTTATTTTACAACTAAGCGTCATCATATCTCGTTTATAAGTTACACTTTAAGATTGGAATATTTTATTACAGAATTAAATTTCTTTGAGATGATATCAGTATTGTGCTTAACAAAATAGAATACATATAGTATATACCTGTATATAGTGTATAATTAATTACACGCTATCCCAATGAATATCAGTTTCCATTAAAGGGATAGAATAGATATGACATTATATGTCACATCTTGAAATATAGAAAAAGAAATATGTAATACTTTGAAAAAATCAGAGTGTTTCTTATCCCATTTACTGTAACGAATATATGTACCTCGTCTGTGCCTTGCTTGCCAAGCAATCAAAAATAAACATTTGTGGTAATATTTCGAATGCCACAAATTTATTGTAATGTACAGTTTGTTAATTATTAAATGATTGCATTTACTAATTGTGCGTGTGATTAATGCACGTGTTGCATGTGAATATTTTCTCGTTGTTTTTTATTCAAGTTTATATTTGGTACTCATAACCTAAAACATGGTTCGGTTTAAAAACATAGATTCGGTAATAGAGTTTTTATTTTTTATTATAAATCATCATTGTGATATTATTTATTCATTTATTGTTATATTTTGTTATTAATTTTACGTATATTCGTAGGTATATAGTATTTGAAATGCAATAAACCTCTGCAATTAAAAGTTACAGCTTTGCATAATGCTATTCAACAGAAAGTGCAACAATTGTACGGCGATTTTGGAGTTGCAGTGATAAAAACTGAATTTAGTGGTAATATAAAATTTCAATCCTATGTAGTAGAAAAATTAAACTTAAGTAAATGTGTATTTTTACAATTTTTTTTTTTCAGCAAAATATTGCAATGACATGGTCCCCACAAATTTTTATTAAATGCCATTCCGATTATAAACGATATTGTAAGACATTTAGTCAGTGAAAATATTTTATGTGAATGCGACGCTAAAACGTTATTAAAGTAAGTAAAAGTGTCAAATTATCCAAACACATCCACATTATAAGATGCATGTTGCAAAATTAAATGTATATTTTTCAGAAATTCCAACAACAAAATCTTGAACAAGTATGGAACACCATTAAGACTGAAACTAAACAAAACAATATGGAGAATATTTTGGAAAAATATGGACTCTAACACTGGCCATGAAAGACTGTGCATAAAATGTACTTTTGCAAACCACATTTTAATGTAATATAAATATAAATTATATAAATTTGATAAATGAATTTCTTAAATATATTTTATTCCAATTATGTACGTAATAATATTAAATACAATGATTTCAATCGTTTGTAGCAGATTGTACTTTCACCTGTTCCTAAATTACATAAATTATATAAATTTAACAAATGAATTTGTTGAATACATTTTATTCTAACGAATCAGTGCTTTTAACCTACCAGGTATGATTGTATATTAACTGTTAACACTTTAAAGGTTAGTTTTATTAAGTTTTAATAAAAAGTAATTTACGTAATATATTTTCATTCAAAATGCGCGCGCGATAATTAGTAAAGATTGCAGCGCCAAGCGGGGAAATTTCGCAATTACATTTGCGATTTTCGAACGTAATCGATGATTTTTCGAATGTAATCGATCTAAAATCGATTTAATGTTGAAATGTAACGTAAAGTCGTTAGTTTTAGGTGGGAACATGGCAGAAACTGCTCATCCATAAATTGTCAAATAAAGACTACCGGTAGGACTTGTTTTCGAATTATCGAGTATATCTGTAATTTAAAACAGTGAGCATTATTTAAAAGAGTTATTACATATATGTATATTTAATCATGACTATGATTTGTTACAGACATTTTCCTCCAGATTTAACGGTTTTTGTTTCATGATATTTGCAATGATTTGCTCTGGACCACAATTATATACGTCCTTGCATCTAATGTAAGTTGTTGTTATCTTTTTGTCATTTAATGTGTCATTTAATTCTAACACTTAAATAATTCTAATTAACTTAAATTATCAGGAATAAAAGTAAAAATAAATCTAATAGTTTTAAAAGTGAACCAAGCCATGTTAAATCAAAATGGTGTATCTGAAACTTTCGCTTAAATTCAGCTATTAATGCCGAGTAGCACAAAAATAGTTTATATATATTACAAGAAAATCTTAACTGCATTGAAATTCAAAATCTAATAGTTCATATTTCGGATGTATATGAAATCAATGCCTAACTGTTAAATACTAAAGTCTTTTCTCTAAAGTTTGTTAAACTACTTTTAACCAGATACACCTATTTGAATTGACATGACAGTATACAATCAGAATGCATTAAAATTGAAAAACATTATTACATATAATAGTAATATACTAACACAGATGATGAGATAATAAGTTTCGCGCAGAGTCACAAATAAGATACAGAATAAACATGACATCTTATGGAAGTTCGTGTCACATGTCCTGAAATACCGACATGGTAAAGAAATCATTGGTTTTTTAGCGCACTCTATATTCAAAGAACGGTGATTCGGAGAATTACTATTGACTAATTACAAATAAAACGATCGAAATTGATCAAGTAATTGATCAATACGCTAGAGATACGATGTCTGAATTTGTTAAATTTTATTAAATTTTCATGCGTAAACGTGAAATTAGTAAAAAATGAAATCATTCTAGATTATACTTGTTAGAAAGAGCTCTATTTGTATTTTTGCACGTAGTATATTAAAATTTTAAAGATTTTTAATATAAACGATTTATATTTCATGAAACATTCTTAAAAATAATTTTTAACTAATTAAATTTTCAACTATTTGTTGAATTATTTTCTATGCACATTTGAGCCAATTTGTCATCCTTATTTGTAATTTCCTTATTTACTTATATTATATACGCAAATTTATGTTAAATTTTTAACAGTTTTATTGTAATTCTGCAGTACATTGAATATGACAAGTGTCATAAATTCTAATATTCATCGATTAAAAATTACTAAATCATTTAGTAGTCGATTTAGTATAGTAATGGCATCATTAACTAAAAATAGGATAAATATGACCACAAATGCTCGTTTGCGATGATACAATCATATTTTTAACACATTTAATATGATATTGTTGTAAAAGATGTCACGTTAAACGTTTTTCTCGTTACATTTTATTCGGTATGTATCAACTTTTATTATTTTTAAAAATATTATATTTCAAATATATTTAATTTTCTTTTATATAGAAAAACAATAAAACAATTGGACATTTGTAAGGAATATTTGTTTTTACATTTACGATTACGTAGTCGATCTGTAGAGTACTAAATTCATTTCTTTATTTCGAAAATTTACATACCCAGTAATCCTACATGTTGGTACTTTCAAGATGTAATTAATTCACTTATTCAAAACATATATATTGTTGCGTTATTCCAAAATAACTAAGAGTACCTAATATTCTAAGTTGAGTGCCAGAACGAATCTTTTGTTTTTCGTTCTCTATCTGAATTCGATGTATGTAAGAAATTAAATGCAAACTTTGCATATTTATGGAAGAAAAATACAAATGGACAGAGAAACACTTATCATTACTTTGTTCAGGAATTTGTAACAATATATATTTGGTGTGTATGTACGCACGCATTAAATTTGACGATTTAGTCGAAATTGAAGTATTATTCCTGAAAGAAAAAAAAAAAATAATAAGATTTGACGTAATTGGTTAGATTTTATTGGCATTCGATGTAAAAGGCCGATGTGTGCGGCTTTTTTGGACGCCGCGAGATTCGTGCATGCGCAGACAGGAAATGGATGTCTTTGGGTTGGACTACTCAGCGTCACGTGATCACAGCGCGTATATACGTCCTGCTACCGGTAAATTTCCTCACTCATTCTTTCGAACCTTTACGATGAGGGTCTCTTTTCAAATTTACACGACAACTTTCCGATGGTCTATCATCGCGATCGATGAGTAATTGTTTTAGAAAATAGTCTGCCAAGCAGTTGATTCATTTATTTTGCTATTTGCATTTCTCGTAAAGTATTCAATTACAATTTGAAATAGAAGCGCGTACATACGTACGTACGTAGGAATTCAGTAATTCAGAATTTGTACGATTCGATGATTCCTTTCGTCGCACTTTCGAAGCGAAAAGAGACAAGTGGAAATTAAAAGACACACGTAAATTTTTGAATATATTTGAGGCACGAGTAATCGTTGAATTTTAGTTGCAATTCGTCTGGAGGATCATTTTCCACTTTCAAAGACAAGAAAGAAATATTTCGTGGACAGTTAGTGTCGCGGTAATGGGTCTGACGGATACGAGTTTCGAGGTACTTTTGACCCTGTGGCGGGCTCTCGTCGTGGGAGTCGTGTGGACCGAAGAAGTCTGCGGTGTCTTACCAAGCCACAGCATCGTCGGTTTTACTCGTTAATCGTTTTGGACAGGTTATTTGGTAAGTGAAGAGTGAAATTTTACAATCTCGCTAATACAAATGCAATATATTCAGATTATTAATCATTAAGTTAAGTATTATTTATTGTATCTATATTTACTACTACTACTACTACTATTATTATTATTATTATTATTATCATGAGATGTGAACAATGACTAAAAATGAATTTTTTCTATTTTTTCAAATGTTAGGAAGATAATTTGGTGTTAAAGTTTGTGTATAGAATAAATTCGATTTAACGTTACAGGTATATGCTTCATGTGTAAATACTCTTATTTTTCATGGTCGTTTGTGGTTTCGATGATTACCTTTATTCTCATGTTTCAAGATCTAACTCGCTTTTAATAAATAGATATGTATCAGTAAGATGTGATTCGTGGAAAGTCGAAGCAACTTGCCGATTCTTCCGTAAGAAATAATGCGTTTCTCTCGTTGAAATCTTAGAATCTGTAAGGAAATAATAGGACGAAAGTGAATAATAGGATCTATCAAAATTTCAATATTGAATTCTATCTTTATATTACGTATTGTACAAAATTGTTCATTTATAACAAAAAGTTTATTTATAACTAACTTAACGTGGCTACAATGTTTGTTATTTTTCCAAAAGAATGATTAGAAGATGTTTTTGCTATGCATATACATACATGCAAGAGAAAAGGAGATTGGAAGATAGAAAATACATATAAATGAGAAATGAGTAATTGAAAGTAAATATCTATTGATTTGTAATTAACGGCAATATTTCATATTTGGGTATATTTTTTTTATACAGTTATAGCAGAAAGAAAAATCTTACACTATGGTTTCAAATTTCATTTGAATAGACTTTTACTACAAGCATAGTGTAATCCCTAATAAATGTATATATATGGACCATGTACCTGATAATAAGTAACATGTTATAAGCAGCGGCTTATTTTTCTTAAAGAGATGTAATCAAATATTTCATAATGTTCGTTTAAGTATTATTTCGAGTAAAACTAGAAAAGCAGACACATAATAAAACTGAAGCAGGTACACAATAAATGAATTGTCAAATAGGAAGAAGGCAATTAAATCCAAGATTAGTTTGGAGAAATTTCAGTTGAAAAAAAACTGTGGATATCTTTTTCGATCAAATAATAAAAACAAGAAAAGAGAGATAAGTTTAGAAATAGCATGCAACAAGTTACAGCATTAACGCGTTAATAAAATACAGTTCATCATCTTTGTGATTCATCAGAGATCTAACTAAGCCTTCATCTTAGCCTTTGCTAAGCCCTGTTCCCAAATTTGACTGTTCCATTTTTTCGAATTTGCACATCTTCAACGTTTCTTCCGTGCATTCATGTATCGTGATTTTAAATCTTGGTGAACGTGTTTCATTCAATTTTTTTCAAACAAGATTCTCTTTTCTAGATCTCGAAGTAAGGTATGTGCCTTAAAATTGTTTCTTGGCCGAGTTTTCGTTTCGTAATGCTGTTGCATACTATATATTGCTTGTGATTGAAATTAGTCGTACTTCACTTTTTACTGTGTAATTTTTAATTTTAATTTTTACTGTGTATATAATGACAGAATAACTGGGGCAAATGTGACTAGTTGCATGCAGCAATCGCTGTAGTATTACTACTTTTTTTTAGGTATTATACGTTTGGAACAATTTCTTCTGTATATCTTATTTTCATTCAAGATTTATCACACTTAATTATTATATACTATTGCTCATAAACATCCGGATATTTTCATAAACATGTATTATTGTCATTGTTTTAAATTCTAAAAATTAATGGTAGATCAATGATTGAAATAATTACTTTTTCTTTTTTAATTTAATACTATTAGTATATATTTAAGGTCATCGTTACACACGAATTATTCTTGTTTTATTTCAAATTAAGTAATTCGATAATATTGAGAAAAGGTATTTTTTTAAATGAACCAACAAATTTTTGATCGAATTACATTTTACAGATTTTTCCTTTTGCTTTTTGACTTTTAATTTCCCGTTAACACTGGAGCTTGTTATGTTAATTGCAATTTCGCAAATATTTCGTATAATTTTATAAGAAGTCTTTAATCTCGTGCTGCAGAATATATATTTTTCATAAATACATGTCAGAAATCTCCCGTTACTTTTATTTTTGTTTAATATTTCAGTTCATATCACAGTTATTCAGATTTTCATTAGGTATTTGATCGCGAAATAATCCAATTCACTTGTCATTGAGTCTTGTTCATGGAATTTGATTTCTCCTTGATCACCTTCTTACGGATGAACAACGTTGTACCAATCAGAGAACTGCAGATCATTTTCTCTAGAAGAATTACAGAGAACCGAATTGTACTTGTAAATGGAAGTAAAAGTACAAAAATATATCAGATTTAGCATGTACGCGTTGAATTCAAGTTACTCGACTAATCTGGACATGATTAGACTTTGATAATCGTAACTGTTCTCTGATTAAAAGTCAATAGGTGTAAAAAGCAGTATTTTTCGTCGCATCGACTGTCGTGTCGACTGAGACAGCAAGTGAGAGATAGTAACCAAGTGAGAAAGAGAGAAAGAGAGAAAGAGAGAAAGAGAGTTCCATCGTCGTTCGGCAATAACCGCCGAATATCAATTAATCGGGTCGATCTATAGACAAGCATGGATCAGTGCGTGTGACAGAAAACCCCTCGTCGAGAGTCCCCTCGAAGCCGGTGCCGCGGTCGCCTTTGAAATATACGCTGTTTGTCCGGAACCCGTCACCAGGGCACAATGAGCCTCGCTCGGGGGTTAAGCGTTGTCGCCTGAAGGGCTATCGATAACTTGTCGTCGCCAAATTACACGTGACCGCGCCCGCACGCGCCCGCACATGCTTCCTCCATCCACCACCCTCTTTTCTTCTACCCCATCCTTCCTGCCACCTCCCCCGAGTCGAGTCTTCTTTTACAAAACGTATAATATTCAGATCACTGTATGCCGAGTGTCCCTTTTCCTTTCTTTCCTCCTTCTCCTCGTCCCTCTTTTTCCAAATGTGAAGCTTAATCAACCGAGTTTCTACTCTTCTAAACGCTTCTAAACGCCAATTAAAAACCTTCATCCTTAACATTGGTCGAACCTCATACTTTTGTACACCAACTATGCTATTTCTGGCAATATCAGATTTTGATCGATTATTGAAAGAATTAGCAAACTTTTAGGCGTGAATATTAAAAAAAAAAAAAAAAGAAAAGAGAGATCGCTGTTGAACGAGGACTCGTTGTGCTCGTCAGCTCGATCGAGATACCCCTGTCCATTCGATGGATTTCGATTTGTTGCCGTGTTTCGTGCCACGATTTTCATGGAGCTCGCGTCCTCTTTCTCTCCCGGTTTAAATAATCGGCGACCATACCGACTTGTTCGAGAAGAATTCCAAACTTGAGAAAATTTTAAGGCTGACTGATTTCTAAATAGTTTTGAATATGTATATATGTAGTAGTAATGTGTTTAAAAACATATGGATTTTCTCTGTACTTTCTTCAAATAAAAGATTTTCTCATTTATTGTTAGATCATTCTTCGTCGGAGCTTCTCGAGTAATTCTATTCGAATCTCGTCAGATATGTACATAGCAGAATGTAATACCGATTGATCAAAATTCTACGAACTAATCTTCGAATAATTCAATATTTGGACAATGATACGCGTTGAAATTCTTTTGACGAACAAACTTGTAAGTTTTGAAATGCGATAAATTATTGCCAAAGCTTGCGAAACTTTTGACTATCGTAAAATTTATTGTCAGGAGACGAACTTTCTCTGTATGCTGGCTGTAGCGTAATTGTGCAGGGAAAATCACTACGAACGAATTAATTCGTTTATTGCAGGAAAGCGAGAGATGTCGTCTAGAGTGGTGAAGAACCCTTTAAAGTTAAACGACGAGGTCGACAGCAGGGAGACTTGGTCCGGCAAGGTTGATTTCCTGTTGTCTGTCATTGGATTCGCCGTTGACCTTGCCAACGTTTGGAGATTTCCTTACTTATGTTACAAAAATGGTGGAGGTGAGCGTATTGTAACGTCTTATATCTTTCTAATTGTGACTTTATTACCTTATTACAATCGCAAGAATTATATTATTATATGCAGAATCACTTATTTTTAACTGTAAAAGTTTTATCTCCTTTAGAGCAGAAAATCTAAATATTTCTGGATAATCAATATATATATAGATACCAAGACCATCAATAGCGACTCAATGGTCGAGAGACGATCGTCGTGAAATAAATTTTCAACGAGTAAGCAGTAATTTGCAATCTCTCGAAAAGATTCTCAAAACATTAGATGAAACGTAGGACTGTATTTGGTTGAAATTGGACCGAAGTCTTGAAATTTTTATATTTAAAGAAGAAAAAGAAAAGTTTGGATGTTCCATGTAAGATGTCGAAAAGTATTTGTCAGAGATATTGATGTTCCATGAAAGATGTCGAAAAGTATTTGTCAGAGATATTATTTCTGCGAAACACCCTGTCAAGCATCCCGTCATTTTATCATCTGATAGCGTTGTAAGGCATTATTTCTCAACTGCAACAGAGGATGCATCGAGTAATGCACTCCGGCAGTGAGGCAATACCGTGTTAACCGGTCGACTAATTGGCATTTACCTCGTGGAAAATGACCCTGAGATTTAGATTTCACTCTGGGCTCCTTATCCGTGGAAATATCTTGCTGCAGGATTCAAAATTGGCTGAAATTAAGGCGAAAGAGCAATTTAAGAGTCACGCACAGACTCGGAAGATTACAGCATCCACGTAGATTTAATTCTTACCCTCAGTTATATCGTGTTTTCGATTTACTTAGTCGTTTGGTTAACTTGCATCTCTCTTGATGTCTGTCGTTTTGTACCGAATATATCCACCTCTGTTCTGTTAAAGTAAAATTATACATTTCCAAAAAATTTAAGAGATCCTGATACTTAGAAAAATATTTTTTTTTCTTCAAAATGCGTCTAAACGTCTATTTTAACATACTCGTACGGTTTTTCGTTTCAAGATCTTGCTTCAGACATTAAATGCTTTTTATTTGAATATGATAGTAAGTCTGAACTATAATATACTACGTACATGTTTCAAGTTTATAATAAAGATTTAGATGAGATCTATGGTTATTTATTTCACGTATTGTGCATGATTTGCACATTTTGTACTTTTTAAAAAATAAGTACAAGAGCGTTTAATTATTACTTAATTACTATTTAAGTACTATCTACTTATTGTTATTGATCCAACACAAACGTCAAATACTGTGTGTCGAAACAGTCTGATGAACAGAAATGGGATTGTTGGAAAAGAAATGAAATACAATTTTAAAAAGAGAATTCCAATTTCACGGCTACGTGACGATACTCGCGCGAATCTGTTTTAGTTTTATTTATCACGTGCAAACTTCGAAGTTTTTCGTGCCCCTTTGCAAACCTTCTAACAACAACTTTCATAAGCAACGCGCAACGACTTGGAACGACTGGTACTCAGCAACAGTACTCAAACGACGTCGACGACGACGCGGCGCGACGCGACGACGCTATTACCTGCTGTTCTATCGAGTCTCTCGTAGGAATATGATTAGGACCAGCTATCAGTGATACGGGCCTCCTCAAAAGCGGCTGCTAACTCAATTAAGAGGAGAGTAGGGCGGACCATTAGTACCGGCAAGATCGGTCGCTAATTTCCAATTACCTTAATTAATTATAATTTCCCATTCGGGCCGGCCTTTGATCATGGACGACAGCGACGCGACGCCTCTGCCTGCCACATGACACCGTACGTGATCCATTATGTCGCATGATTTCGCCCTACGTTTCGCGTTTTCTTCTTTCCTTCGCGGAAAAATTACGAATTTCTATCCGCGCGTGCGATTCCCGTTGCCGATCGAGACCGATCGAAAGCAACGCGATTGAAATAAAAATAAAAACCAAACGCGTACGTTTCGCACTCGTACCTGGATTTCGCACGAATCTAGTTAGGTAGGCCGATTAATCGCTAGATTTAAAAAAAATATTATTCTTGCGTATAGTGTAGCGTTAAATCTTCGATTCATTGTCAATTCTGTATCATCATTCCTCATTTGATCGTTTTATAAGCGAAAAGTTTAGAATCGTATAAGTGCATTGAATTTAGGAAATTTTAGAAACTGTAATTTTCCAAGTGGAATTTTTCCCCGTGACGGTGCAACAGATAAAATAATGTTATACGTGCAAGACAGGAATTTTTCCAAATCATTCGTATCAAAAGCATTAACGACAAACTGCTAAAATCTAGTTGAACTCGGGTACAAAGTGTCGGTCTTTGAAGATGATTGCACCTTCAAAGGACCAAAATTAAACGGAAATGTTATTCAAAAGCCGGACATTTGTTCATGACGTACGGAAGAAGTCTTCTGTATGAATATATATATATACATATACGTATATACTTACGTATCGCAAGGAAATTAAAATACAAACGTTTCTTAATAGAAAGCCATAGCTTATTGTTACGAAGATTTTTTTCCAAATAAATTGTTCTTAATAAAAATCCTTTTTAAAAATCAAAAATGAACATTGAGAATGAAAATTGAGAATTTTATTTATATATATTCGTTTTTGCAATATCCGTTTTCTTAAAAAAATTCGTTTTTTTAAATTAAGAATTTCGATAAATTTTAAGTTTTCTTACACAAATGGACAAAAGATATTCGAAAGCACTTACGTTGAATTTATTTGCGAAGAAGCAAAAAGAAAAATTCATCGAGGTAACTGCGAGGCATAAGAAGAACGGGATATCCTTGTTTAATGCGATTACGTCTCCGTGGTTACGGGCGACGGAAAATTTATTGGGAGAAACGAAGACGGAATAACGACCAGGAATGTTCAATGTATCCGAGGGAATTTATATTCAAAACTTGAAGGATGACATCCATGTGTGTTCATTTTTGATCTTTAAAAATTTTGTCAATTTGGTCGGTTCTCGAAAATAAAACCAAAGAAAGTGAGACTTTCAAACGACACGTGCATTATTATTTTTATGTTTTTAAATGTAATTTTGGTTTCGTTCGGGTGATAAATTATTAATTTAAAAATTTACGATACTTGTATTTGTTTAATCGTTTGATAAATCAGTTTTATCAGAATCACCATTTCAGCCATTGCCTTGCTACATTTTCGAAAGTTCGCTATCGAATTACGTACCTAAAAGCACCTTGCTGCCACTGGTGCTCTAAATATTCTGCAATTCAGTTATGAAGCTAACACGATGATGCGAGTGGCTCGCACATCACTTTTTTCCTCGCTCTTCATATCAGCCTCTTGTCACACGGCAGATGTCATCAAAGATGATAAGAATCCGAACGTTTCCCACAGTGCCTGTAAATAAATTAAACGCGTTTAATTTTATCAAAGATATTCAAACGACGAGAGATCTCGTTTTATTTCACTCATACTTGAATGTCATCGTGCATCATTTTAGCTTTTAGCATTCAGACATCCTCTCGTGCTGTTAATTACAGTTTTGTTAAAAATCTGTTATTGGTTGTTATTTTATCATTTATATACTTTGTATATTATATTTAATAGCACGAGTGTTCAATTGCGTTTACAGGGGCGTTTCTCGTTCCATACTGTATAATGCTGGTGGTAGGAGGAATTCCACTGTTTTATATGGAGCTCGCTTTGGGCCAGTTCAATCGAAAAGGCGCGATCACCTGCTGGGGTCGTTTGGTGCCACTTTTAAAAGGTAAGTTCATTTTTCTAATTGCCTTGGTATTAATCACACAACTACACGATTTCTTGACACCAGATGACTTACACTCTGTTTTAATTTTAAAATTAAATTTTCACAACAGGAATATAAATCAATTCGACGTTGTGGCAAACAAATGTACAATGTGAAACGACTGTTCATTTGAATTTTCGAGATATTCAAAGCGTATTGCAAGATATGGAATTCGAGTAATTGAACAGAGGATAATTTCGAGGGATCCCCGTCGAGTGCAGATATAGAACTTAGAAATAATCGCGTTAAAATTCGTCTTCCGCTCGATTCCCCGCGCTGAATAGACGATCAACAATGGAGGCAATAGCGCACCACCGTGCGATTACTTTTCTGATTGACTCTCAGAGGACAGTTCTGAAAACGTTTCGAAGCACTTTACCGTCATCTTCCAACGAGGAGGAATCATGCATTAGACACGGCCGTTATATTTTCTTCTCTTATCGTTCTATGTCGTGCTATGCGGTACATTATGTAACGCGTATAAATCCAGGAAAATCCGAGAATGGAAAGCCACTCGAGAAGAGCTTCCATTTTCGTCGATTTCCTGGATCGTGATTCAACGATTTCACCCGGGACCGTCGCAAACGCGTCGCGTCGCGTCGCGTCGCGTCCAGAGATGATCGATGCGAGTGCAGGATTTTCCTTGACTCTTGTCTTCCGCGCCCTTTTTCCTTTTGATCCGCATCGATGAACGACGTAATTGATTCCCCGCTCAAGACACATCCCCCACGGGATAATGGAATATTCTCCGACTCAGGAATCGGAGGGACGTACATACATAAGACACGTCCTCCGAGATTTTTAATCCTTCTCAAATGAATCCTTCTTTATTACTACATATATACATATATATAGAAAGAGACTTATCTATACTATATTTTAAGATAATTAAACGAAACGCGTTCGTCTTACCATTAGTCGTCTATTCGTTAAACAAATTATAAACTATTTTACGAAATTTATCTGTTTACGAACCAAAGCCAAACTTATCAAAGAATAAATTCATGTATATTTTTACTCAATTTACGCGATTAGCTGTATGTATTCCCGGAAGCATCAGCTTAACAGTTCCCAATGAATTCGCCTAGGTATTGGATATGCAGTGGCACTAATTGCATTCTACGTTGATTTCTACTACAACGTGATCATTGCCTGGGCACTGAGGTATTTTTTCGCCTCGTTCTCCAGTCTTCTACCTTGGACCACTTGCGACAATCCGTGGAACACGCCGCATTGTCGAGCGTTCGACGCTAATATTTCATACACGTTTGATAACATACCTCTTGGTTCGCTCGATTCGACAGAGTCTGGCAATTCGACCGTAACCGCGGGACATTCAGACAAAAATTCAAATCAAGGCTACAACAATACGTGGTACACGAGCGCTGCTCAGGAATATTTCAAGTGAGTTTTTGATTCCGAGTATTGTCAAGATGCATCGACTGTGCAATATTTTTCTTCTACATTGCATGTTATATTTCGTTGCACATTATTAATATTGATCATTTGTATTTATGAATGTTTACGCAGACGTTTCTTTTTATAAAACAATTCCACATTGTTCATATAGATAGAATATTATAAAAAGAAGGAATGTGTTTGAATAATCGGCTTATCGGTTTGAGTAATGAACAACTTTTTGGTAATTTCCTTTAAAGTCGTGCTATTCTGGAACTTCACGAAAGCGAAGGTTTACACGATCTTGGAACAATCAAGTGGGACATTGCGTTGTGTCTGCTGGTGGTCTATCTGATTTGTTACTTCTCTTTGTGGAAGGGGATTTCTACTTCTGGCAAGGTAAAATTTGCTCTTTCACGATTCAAGTTGTCTAGAAATGAATTTTCAAGTTTCAAACGATAATTTTGCTCTAGAGTAACTGTAGAAGCAGTGTGAATAAAACTGGTACTTTAATTTTTTATCACTGTGCATTAGGTCAACTATTGACTAGTTGACGTTGTAACTTTTTCTTACTGTTAAGTCCTTTTAAAAATTAATTAATTAGTTATTTTTTACCAACGATCGAAGATTATCGTTCCGTCAAACAATTTTATTCCTTTGTTATAGGTGGTTTGGTTCACGGCCCTATTTCCTTATGCTGTTTTACTAATTCTACTTATACGGGGTGTCACATTGCCAGGAAGCTTGGAAGGAATACGCTACTATCTCAATCCAAATTTTTCTGCCATCACAAAAGCTGAGGTGACGAGAATAACACTTTTTTAATTGTTTTATCTGCCTAGTGATAGTTCTCGAAGATTATTTCACAGACGTTATTCAGAAATAATTGATCTTTAAATGTATTTTATACGCGATACATTGAAATTATTATACGACAATAGTCATAATTTCACTTTCGTGGTCCAACGTGACTCGTCGACTTCCTTTTTTTTGGATTTAGTAAATCGTCCTTTCAGCGGATGATCGCGGCGTTATGAAATAGCCATTTACGATGGTCATGAAAAGGATAAAAATACGAGAGTCAGGAAGTTAATGCACCAGTGTGAAAGGATAAAAAAAATCGGATCGCGTCGTGAGAAAAATGGGGGAGAGGAGAAACGTGCCAAGTTTAACCGACGACGCTGAAAATGGAAACTCTGTGTACCTGTCATAATGACCATTAGAGTTCGGTCCAGTCACGGGCATGGAATCTCACGTTCGACCCTCTTGACTCGCAAGCGAAATGCATTTCTCTTTGGCGACTTAACCACTTCCCCTAGATCGCGCCGGTAGATTTTATACAGCGACCGAGGAAATTTGTTGACTTCTAAAGTACCAGGATTTGCGGTGACTGGCCGTCTTGGTGCCTTTTCTCTTTTTTTTCACGGAGAAAGATTTTTCACAAAGAAAATAAGCGAATTATTGTTATCGATTGTTTTTGTAATGCGATATTATTTTCTGAAAAGAGAGGGGGACGAAGGATATTAATTTTCTTTCTAATTAAAGAGAATAAACACGGACGTATCGCCAAGTTCGAAGAAAATTCCGATTTCAGTTGTAAAATTAACTATCTAGAAATTTTCGCTATGATAATATGGTAATCTCTATTTAGGTTTGGGTGGATGCCGCAACGCAGGTGTTCTTTTCTCTCGGGCCGGGTTTTGGCGTGCTCCTGGCTTATGCCAGTTATAATAAATATCACAACAACGTCTACAAGTAAGTATATGTGCATAATAAAGTATGTCTTTCTTAGAAATAATTATTTTAGCGATCGTTTCTCTTTATTTAACATATCTAAATATATTTCTCCGAATATATCTTTTCTAAATATCTCTAAAGCGAAAATGTTTATTAAGAAATGACTTTTCCTTTTTAAAGGAGAAATATTTAACAATTTAATAAATCTCAACTTTATAAAATTTTTCATTTAAATGTATAATCACAAAAAGAAATAATGAAATTTCTCAACTCATTTATTCAATATTTACAAATGAAAATTCCAATTTCTTCTTCAAATAAATTATTTCAAATATATATATAGAGTATACATGCTCAATTTGTTTACTGGCAAATGTAAAATTTATTTGTCGCTTACATATTTTCCAGGGACGCTTTATTAACCAGCCTGATAAACAGTGCAACATCGTTCGTCGCTGGTTTTGTGATTTTTTCTGTATTAGGGTACATGGCTCGAGCAAGTGGAAAGTCTATTCAGGATGTAGCGACTGAAGGACCCGGCCTAGTATTTATCGTTTATCCTGCTGCTATTGCAACTATGCCTGGTTCGATGTTTTGGGCGCTCATCTTCTTTATGATGTTGCTTACACTGGGATTGGATAGCTCGGTAAAATAAATAACGATAAATTCAGAGAATTTCTATTAATTATTGTTACAGAAAGTACAAGAGATTCAATGAAAGTGTTCAACAGTTAATTTTAAAACTGCGTAAATTATCCTTTCTCAAGATCTCTATTTGATAATCTCTTATTAATTTTAACTTACTCTGCCATGAATATTTTGTGAAATACAATAATTCAATTGTTTTATATTATAGTATAATCAAGTGTTTTCTTTTAGTTTGGCGGCTCTGAAGCGATAATAACTGCTCTTAGCGACGAGTTCCTAATTATCGGGAATAATCGCGAAATTTTCGTCGCTTTTCTTTTCACGCTGTATTTCCTCGTTGGCTTAGCCTCATGTTCCCAGGTAAAGTCTATCGCGAAATGATCATGAAATAAATAAATAAATTTTTTCAACCTAATCGTGCTATTATATTGCGAAAATTTTACACAGTTTTTGTTTGTTATACACAGGGTGGCTTTTATTTTTTCCATTTATTGGACCGATACGCAGCCGGCTACTCTATGTTGTTCGCAGTTTTAGCGGAAGCAATTGCTGTTAGTTGGATCTATGGAACAGACAGATTTTGCGCGGATATTAAAGATATGATTGGATTTTCACCTGGAATCTATTGGAGAGTCTGTTGGAAATTCGTTGCTCCGATATTTCTCATGGTATACTAGCTATATATCATTATATCTCATAAAACAAGCATTATGATTAACAGTTTCGTTCCAACTTTCACATAATTCAGATAGTAGAGCAATATTCATAAAAGTTTAATATACATATATCGCAACGTAATGCGTATTTTATTAAGCATAACTTTTCCTCAACTTTTTTAAGTTCGCACTACTCGTATTATTTTTTTAAGACACAGTCCACTTTCAGCACTGAATTATTCTTTCATTTTCTATGTCCTTTTCTAAGAAGTTAACTTTTTGTATCGTTACAACAGTTTATTATCGTTTACGGTTTAATGGGTTATGAGCCACTGACTTACGAGGACTACGTCTACCCTGTCTGGGCAAACGTATTAGGCTGGTTAATTGCGACTTCCTCAATTGCCATGATACCCGGCATCGCAATTTACAAGATCATCGTCACGCCCGGCAGTTTCATTCAGGTGATATCATGATCTTAATGCAGTAGCTATTTTCTAGAATTTCTAGTAATAATATTATTCCACATATCATTTTTCCAAGGATAATAAGGCATAATAAAAATAATTGACATACGATTCATGTTGTTATAAATATATACATACCATAAATAATTATAATTAAATTCTATAAATATCGCCAACTAAAAAGTTGTAAACACATGATAAATCGATGTATCTGCTAATAATAAATTACAGAGATTGAAAATTCTGACTACTCCCTGGAGGGACACTCAACAAAGAAACGCAGATTTATCTTCGGTGGCGAATGGCGCGGTTCGTCGCAGTTTTATCGCAGATCAGGACCTAAATTTAACAAAGGAACAACATGACTTGACCAAGGAGCAAACAGAAGTGATGATTCAATCCAGAGAAGGTGTCAATGGAGATCCACCTCCGGAACCAGTCTAGGACAGTGCGGTTGTGATTTTGCACGGTGCCCGGTTCCAAGTATATCTTTGCTAATATTTCATCGTTGGAACGTAATTATATGCGAAATTATTTCCATTGAATCACTGAAGATCTCGAACGCACTCACTTAGATTTTACGATACAAATTTTTTCGTAATAATTCTTTGTTCCCTGTGAATAGTGAGGCTTCGAGATTTGACACGTTGGACTTCTGAAATTTTTTTGATAATAGAAAAAGAGCTTTTCCTAACACATCGCCTTTATCCATGAGAAATTTTCTGGACAGACATTTCGATGTTGTCTGTTGTGACGCGTTAAACTTCGCCGAGTTTTCGATCGTTCCATTTTCCACACTAGTCTTTTAATGCAACTCTTTTCTCACCAATAATAATAATATAATTTGTCGGTAATAAGTATATTTTGGTATCTGAACAGTTCTAGAGATTATCCTGGGAACATTATTTGTGAATTTACACAAATATTAAACAAAACAGTTTAAGCGCAGAAGACAGATTAAACAATATTCTAAAACTGATTTTGGACATAGTAACGAAATAATTAAGTGCATTGAAAGAATAATTTTCTTCGACAACCTCTTTCTTTTGAGGTACATCGAGATATGTAAGTACATATGTGTTACGGACAAACACACGAATATTTAAAAAATTCTTCCTTACGTTTACAGGAGCATCAGAAAGAGAATAAGAATCGGAGAGAATAAGAAAATTTTTTACTTATTATTAGATTGCAATCTATCTTTTGGCTGATTTACAGTTTATCTAATCAAAATGTGAGTTTTTTTATTTTTTGTTGTCTATAACATATATGTAACTTTTATCTAATTTTATCCTAATTTTTAAAATAGTACATTTATCTCAATTTTAAAATAGTGCATCCTAAGGTGTTCGAAAGAATACATTCCAAATATGAAACATGGTCCGACCTGTAAATATGATAAGCTTCATGGAATTTCCTATGTAAATTCATTAAATAGATTATGGATATTATTCTAGATTTAGTGAACATAAGGCTGTAATTATCTCGAACAAGGAAATTTCTTGGATAACAGCTTTAACGTATTAAACTTAATCTCTTATTGATTAGAAACGTTTCGGTAAGAAACGTTAACGGGGGAAAGTTACAAGCTTTGCTAGATAAACGTTAAATCTATAAAAATAGTTAATAATAAAAAAGAAACGATTAATGATTAATCATTTATGATTTCCTCAAATAAAAGATTTGTTATTTGTACTACTTTTTCTCGGAGTCTCTTATTTGTTAACAAAAGATTAACACATATTTTACATAAACAATGCGTTAAAGACATTATCTGAGATCTAACTATTTTCATTTGATTATTTGAATGCTCTTTCACCGTCTGGGTACTGACCGGACGTATATGCTGTGTAGACTATACGCGAATTATAATCACCGAATCAGGTGTAAAACTTTACATTAAAGAGTAGTGAATTTCAAACGTTATCGAGAAAACGTGTCACCCATTGTTAAGAAGCAATCACGCTTTTACCTATACAATATATTTAGCGCATTCCGATACTCGTATAGGTCTGAACAATTGAGCATGTAAACTGGTTGATTGTGAGTTTTGTTCTGACTAAATAAGTAGACTACTCCAGTCGTAGACAACTTTCATATATCTTTCTATATAAAATTTCTGAACGAAATTTATGTTGTGTAAGTTTATCATTTATCATTTATTAAGGAGACCAACTGTAGTGAAAAATAAATCAAAGTAAAGGAAATATTGGTGCCATTTGTCGAAATTTAAGTAGAGGGGGACTAGAATATGACTGTGAGTGACTTTACAAAAATTTTTGTAATCTCGTCTTTTCTTCTCAATACTTGTTATATAATGTTTTTTTTTTTCAAGCAATCAATTGTTTATGATTGTTAATTTCTAAATCTATTATCGTTACTAAGATTTTTTAGAGTGATATCGTTTCTTATGAAATTATTTTGTTTCACTTTCTTTTCTTTATTACTATCATAAAGATGATGAAAATATTATGGTGTAACAATTATGGATGGTACACGTACTTAATTTTATACTTTATAGACATATTTATTTCTCTAAAACAGATCTTTCCCTAAAATTATTATTTACAATAAATTATCTTTCCCTAAAGTTATTTCCAATAAATTATATTTCCCTAAAGTTATTATTTCCAATCAAAACCAATATAAATTCTTTGAAATAATAATTCTTTAAACATTTTCTGGATCCTTGATTTTTCTTGTATAGAAGTATTAATTTATAGAATGATGATTAATTATCTTTGTAAAAGTGAGAATCGACTATATCATAAACAATTGAGTAAATGTTAAAAATTGTCGTCGTATACTTGTTAGAAAATATTCTCTATGTGCAGATACACATATATGTACCATATAGTTTATAGTTATTGTTATTAGAGCCAATGGTACGTATGTATGTATAATTATACGTATAATATAATATATATATATAAATAATATATATATATATATATACAGGGGGAACCGTCAAAGAGAAAATTTTTAAATGTTTCGATTATCTATGAGGATTTGACGTTTGACGAACAAACAGTGTCATCGACATTCTTTGATTTCAGATTTTCGATAATCGAGAGAATTTATTCTAATGTTCCATTTCAGACGAATCTTCCTGTACAGTTGTATGTTATATTTTATACATCGCATCCGAGTTGTAACCACAGCCATAGGTAGCAACTCGGGCCTTGTTAATACAGTGAATCAATGAATAAATAAATATTCACAACTTGACAATTGCCTTTTAAACAAAATAATTTTTGTCCACTCTCTCATATCAATTTAACAGGTGAACAATTTCAATATATTTATGAACTCTATATAAAAATATAAAACAGTACTTGTTTATTCCTATTACAAAATAGTTAATTGGAATAATGATTCTGATAATGAGTAAACCCCATTGAAAACTGTTAAATAAAACAGTCATTTAGTTGAAGAAGAAAAGTATATATCTCTACTATTCACTATAAAGAAACTGTAGATTGAATAAGATATTTGTTACGTAAGGCTATGGTTAGATGTAGTAGATGCGTGTCCTGTCGGATAAAATATTTCTTATTGAGATTTGTATAGATATTTGATTGTTTTTATGTATTGGGTTTTGAATACGCATCCATTGTAACGTATTCACTGTGTCGTAGCAACTGAATTCATACTTGAGCTTATAATTGAGTTCATATTTGAATCCTTAGCTTATCATTAAATTGTACTTAATTTAATTGCTTCAGCTTTCTTACTCAAGTTCAACGTTAATTCTTTTTCAATATTACACAAGTAGTATACTTTGCACTAATTTTATTTTAATAATAATAAGTGAAAATTAATAATATTGAGTTTTGTTTCTTAAATTTGAAAAAGATATATAAATTTTAGTTAGTGTGAAATGATGTAAAATGAATATTATTAAATAATTTGATTTGATTACTTACAGTATTTTATGTGAACCACCAGGATAATCTTTTATTTCTTAGTTGAATAAAATTTTATGGCTATAGAATAGTAATATCTATAATTTTTATGAATAAAATATTAGAAATATCAATTAATGTTAAAAAATTTCAAATATATGAATCTATTTATTTTCATTAATATAATTTTACTTTATTTTTTTATATAAAAATATGTTAAAGTATTATTTCATTTCAATTATTAATTCAATTTACTTATATTGATTTATTTAATAATGGGGCATTTAATGGGCGAATAATATTATATCTACTACTGAATATTTTCTTCATATGCGTATGTTAAACAAAAAACAAATTAAAAATTTCATATGGCTATTTAAACTGCCATTGGAACTTTCATATTTCGAGTGGTTGCGAGTTTGAAATTTCAATTTCTCGCGCGCATTTATTTGCAAGAGGAGACGTGCTGTCTCAGCCAATCAGGAACTAGTTAAGAGATTCAAATCGTCAGTTTCGTTTTTGGAAGCATCGCGTTCGGTCGAGTTATTTCGTTCAAAGAATTTCATTTCAACTGACGCAGTATCTTCTTCATCTGTTATACAGTGCTATTAGGTGCGTTTCACTAATGTAGATTTATATTATTATTTGTTAAACATTATTATACCAGACTTAAATAGCATCTTTGTTTTTTTGACTTGCTGGCTTCTTTCGTTGCTGTCCCATTTGACTGTCCGGTTTTTATGACAGAGTGATTTTGAGACAGAATTTAGCCTTATTATTGTTTCATTTTGAAATATTTGGGATTAAGTCTATACATTTATTTTGAATTTTTTAATCTTTCTATTAATAGAGTACTGATTGACTGATCATTTTGACATGATTTCGAAAGAATCGAAATTCATAGATACTGATTAATAACGGTCTCTTGACTAGAAAATCTAGATTTGAAGAAATATATATTATAATAATATTGTTCGGGAGAGTTTTCCATGCTGCAATGCCCCCGGTTTGTGAGCGAGCCTGTGTCGCCATAAAATCCTGGCCATCTAGCTGAGGTTTGTTCTACGGTAGACGGCCCTCGACCGTTGGGTTGAAGCATGGAACCAACTCTCCCGAAGACGTGCGAAAAACATCCTTTTGTGCTCCATTTTGCGCCCGCGATTCCCCGTAGCCGAAGGAGGGGGAACCGAGAGAGCTTTCCTTCCGGTTACGAGTTTTTAGAATCGGTATGACTTTCGACCAACAAGGTACTTCTCTCGCGACATCAAATCAATCACCGAGAGGAAAACCCTCTGATATCGCAGCGCGCGAATTACACATACAGTTCACACATTAATCAAGATCTCGCCACGCATGCGCGCGAACAAATATATTATATTATATTATTAATATTATATTGCATTATGGCTTCATTTTTCATTATTTCAAATTCTTTAACCGAAGAATAAATTATAATATTTTGTATTTTGTTAAAATTTTACAATTTGTATTATTTTTTTTCTGGAAAGGATACAATGGGTAGGAGTGGGACGGGGGGGGGGGGGGGATCAAAAGCCAAGAATGTACACAAGCACTAATTATTTTTATTTCGTTTATTTTTTAAATTGTTGTTGATTAGAAATCATTAGATTTTCAATCTTTATCATTATTATTTCAAATTTTCCAAATAACACTATGACTTTAAGGACAAATTATAATTTTCCATATTTTGTGTTAAAGGTGTTTCACAATATCTTCCCTCTTGCTCTCTGAAAACGCTTCAAAGAAGTTAATGAATCTTAAGTAAGTATCTCTGCACGTTGTGTTTTAATTAATTTTATTCCCTACATGTTAAGAATTAATAAAAAAAGATTTAAATATTAATAAAGATATAAAATAGAAGATGGTAAAATTTTTAATTTTCGTCGTTATTTGGAACTTTGTCAGTATCATCATAGACTTTTATAAATTATCACTGTCTTTTAGAACAAGTTATAAAATTTTGTTATATATTCCTTCTAGCTTTCATCTCTTCTATCGAATTCGACGATTGCTATTTGACGATGAGCTTCACGATGTCTTTTCTGTGCTACAATTTCGTCGATGTCAATATTCTTCGCATCTTATTGTGAGTCGCATGCATTTTTGTTCCTCTAGTCACTCAACCATGTCGTAGGATGAAAGGTCCGAATCGGCACGAGTGATTGGTTGTATTACGTAGAAAGTTTGACAAGCATAGTGACCGCGGGTACTTATTATACCCGTTAGTAGTAACATTTTCTTCTCTGCGTTTTATTTGTTAATTCAGGATAGGTTTTCTTGCATATCGCGTTTTTAAATAATAATAATAATGCATTAGTAATTAATATGATTGATGTAATATTACAATATAAATAACATAACGTTGATAGATACGTGTATCTCTCAATTGAAAATAAATACAGAATATATTCGTTATAATATCTGTAAAATCAAATCATTGTTTGTTATAATTGAAATTATTGTTATATAACATTAATGATGATATAAAATTACTTTATTATTTAATTTCCACGTTTCAATTCTATTTTAATAGAATTTATGATATAAAATTTGAAATATGAAAGTATTAAAGTTCAGTTTTATCCGTTGAAGAATATATCATTTATATGCAAGAAGACATTTCGCGACAAGTAGATTTCAGAATCAAAGCAACAATTTTGAGCGCCAGTTTTGTGTTTTTAATCATGTGCTTTGATGAAGAGATCGCTTGAGGATATTTTTATCAATATTTCACTTAGAATTCATTATTACATTATTTGCATCGAATCTTAATTTTTTTTTAACAAATATATAAATTGTCGATTTCTTCTATTTAAGTGTAAATTTTTTAATAATTTATTAAATTATTGAAATAAAGTAAGAAGATGCAATATCAAACACTATTAGTCCGTTATGCATGTAACAGATATAAAATAAATATATTAATCATTTTTCTAGCTCAGGATTTTCAGGTTTAATCCTTTCCAGGAGTTTATTCACATATTCAGATGTTATTTGGGAAGAAAGATAATGGGTATGTTGACCATAGTTTACAATTTCACAGCGATTTAATCCAAATTGAAGTATTATGTTTTATGCAATGATTGATGCTCAAACATTTCTCGATCGATTTGAGGAAAATGGTACATAATTTAGTATATGAAAGTTTTGTACGATATTTGAGTGTTAGAGACGTCCGTGAGAATCGTAAGATATTGATGTGCTTTTTAAATGGAGCTAGAAAGCATAGGTAGCACATTTTCCAATGTGCCTGCACTAAATAGATAGGGTTGGCTAAGTTGGCTAGGTTGGTCTCTGGTTCAAGAAAGGCGTGCGTCTAGTTAGTTTTAGGAAATTGAAGTGAAGTTGAATCATAGCAGTAGAGGCTTCGATTTGTCTTATAGAAGTTATTTTTTGGTTTTGCGATTGGTAAGACTCGATTTAGATTTAAATTTCAGCACATCCGAAGAAAGAAGAGGCTAAAAGCCGAAGAGGCCCGACACAAATTGTCACTCAAGAGGGCAACTATTAATGACTTCTCATCTTCTGGATGGGAATCTATCTAGAGCATGGGAAGTCATTCTTGTTACTACCTTGTCACTATGCTTGCTTTTAGTATTTATAGTAGATAGTATGTAGTAGTAGTATATTTTTTTCTGATTAGTTATTAGATTTTTGCATCTGTTCCTTTTTTTTAACTTCTTTCGCTCCAATGATTAAAAGATACTGAATGTTTTACAAACAAAAGGAGAATTTGTTCAAACACAGTTTTATATAAAATTAATATATTTTTGCGTAAAAAGAGGATGGGTTCTCACAAATGAGAAGGTTTTTATTCACAGTACCTCTATATTATGAGACTTGGATAATTGTATTATTTAATGTATACCTAATTATTACTTGCATGATATAATTATGAATCATATAACAAATAATATGAGTTAATTGGTTGCGTTCACGATTACAGTTTTATTGTTTAGAAAATTTATTAAGATAATATAAATAAGATACAGATAAAAAATTTTCGTCACAGACAAACATTGTATTTCATACTAATTCGAAATTCTTTTTATTAAAATCCTACAGCTTTTTACGATAAGTTAAATAAATTATCGTTATTGATTGTCACGTTCTGAAATACCGATCTCGACAAAGGTTATTTGTCGTCCATCAGACATTATTTCTTGTTTTTCACTCTGGCCAATTGTTCTTGAATTTGTATTTCATCTTCCTCGTTGTTTGTAAATTTTCTAAAATGTAAATTCAACCAATTTTTTTTAATTCCAGAATTTGTTAGAAAGAAAATTAATGATTATTATCTATTATTATATAATGATGACTATACTTTTTATTTAAATCTTCGAAACTTTCGATAATTTAGGAATAAAAAATATTACTTGAGACGTATTGTTATCTCATTTACTGTTTTTCCAGTACATTTTTAAAATAATGAATCTCCATTTTAATGTTTTTGTGACAATCAAATTTGTGAGGATACTTTGTCTGTGTTGCAAAGTTTATTGAAAATGGCGCTTTTTTCAAATCAAATCGATAAGTTGCGCGAAAATGATACGGAAACCATGTTGAGTCGCTTACAAAACGTGGAAGATGAAAAAGGTTTGTTATAATCATATATATGGTTGCATTAACTTTTTTTTGTTTTGTTTCTGTGGATGATCGGTATTTCAGTCGACATAGTGTGAAATCTCGTAAAGCGATAGAGCACTCTATGTTGTATGTTGTCTATGCTTGAACTTTTGTTATACTGATCGATAGTAAGAAAAATGGCGCCTTCCCCAGAGGGATTAATCGCCGTGCAAAAGCAAATTTTCACAAAAATTAGCAACAATGAAGTGTCTGAGCTCAAAACATTGTTGGCGGCAAACAAAATTAAAATGGATTTTGTGGATGAAAATGGTATGAGCCCTCTTCAACATGCCTGTTACAAAGGAAATAAGGAAATAGTGCAGATGCTTCTAGATCAGGTAGGTTAGCTTTTTAACTATGCATAGAACAGTTGAATATACATATGTGATTAAAGAACTGTTTGTAATTTTAATATTCGAAATTATTTTTCCAAAAGTACGTTTTCTATGTATATATATATACATATATTTCTGACTTTCCGTTTTTGTTTATATGTGGAATTATTAAACGAAAATTGATTTAAAATACATTTTCTAACAAATAAAGAAATAATTGTATGTGTTAATTTCTGTGTGCAGATCATATTTGAAGATAAAAGAATTTTTGTTAAAAAGTATTTTTGAAGATTTTTGGAAAGAAGGAAAGTCATAAGAACTCTAACTGCGTGAAGGTTTCAGTTAATTGCTCTAACAATAGTTTATCGTATAATATATTGAAAATTGAATCAAGTGATTCCAAGTTAAAACATATTTAATGTTTCGAGATAAATACTAAATATTGTTATAGACAACGTGTCTAACAAATTGTGTAATTTTAATAATTAGAGTATCTTATTACAGGGAGCAGATGTGAATGCATGCCAACACGAGCATGCATATACAGCTTTGCATTTTGCAGCCCTTAGTGGAAATGCAGAACTCTGTCATCTTTTAATGTCTTATGGAGCACGTTTGACAGCAACAAATAGCGTAGGACGGACTCCGGCACAGATGGCAGCATTCGTCGGAAATCATAACTGTGTAGCAACCATCAACAATTTTATTCCAAAAGCTGATATAGATTATTACGTCAAACCACAAGGTTTACAAACAGAATCAATGCTTCCACCGCATCTAGCAGATTCTTTCCATAAATTTATAATGCAAATCAATGTGCATCCTGTGCGTGTGGCTATGAATTTACAAAGATATCCTGGTCTTTTAGAAAATGCAGCTAAAGTAAGATGTATAGTACATATAATGGTAAAACTTGAGCTATAACTGGAGTAGTGCTATAATTTATTTTTCTTCTAATTTCTAGGTACAAAAGGTTTTAGAATCTATGCACCATAAAGAAATGACAAGAGGTGCAGAAACAAATGAAGTGATGGCATTCAAATATCATTATTTAAGTTGCATTGTAGCCGAGGTAATCAAGTTTCAAAAGAGACAGGAAGCAATGAAAGCAGAGAAAATTGATAAAACAAATGAGGAAGGGGAAGAAAAGAAATCAGATACTATCGAAGGTCTAATAAGAAAATTTCTAAAATGTAGCAAAAGCGACGGTGTACCAGAGTACCAGGAAGCTTTTTTGAGAGAAAGCGTGAGAGAATTTCCATATAGAGAAAGTACTATTTTTCGCCAAATGGTAGCAACTCTTGCAGCCAGCGATCCACCATCTGCTGCGTCAGTAGTATCAGCTGCGATTGATGGTCAAAGAGCTTTCTTAGACAATACTCAAGTCTGCATTACTTGTGGAGAAGATAAAGCAAATAAAAAGTGCAGCAAATGTAAAGCGGTGCAATATTGTGACAGGGAATGCCAAAGACTTCATTGGTTTATGCATAAAAAGGCATGTACCAGATTAGGTCAAAATGTAACGCCAAGTGCGAAAATAAGCGACGCAGATAAGGAACAAATAAGCAATGCTGTAAGCTCTAGGCTACAAAATCTAAGTGTTAACTAATAACACAGTAATAAATAAAAAAATCAATTCTAAACAATTAACTTCAATGTGTACTGTACGTATCTATTTAATTTTAATATTATATTAATTCAGTTGAAATAACAATCAGCTCTGATTTTTCACTTTTTAGATTTACAGAATTTAATGAACTTTTTCAGTATCATGATACATTTTTGTCCTTTGTCCTGAATAATTCATCGTGTATTATAACTAATTGTTATCGTCACGTATTATAAATAGCGTCGTATGCAATTACTCGGTTAAAATGTTATTTCCTCAGGATTGTATTCTTGTGGGTTGTCGTCGCCATAAAAATAAAATATACTTATAAACATACTTGTATTATTCCAAAATTTGTTCTTAGAATCTCATAAATTTACTCACTTGAGAATATATAAAGTTGGGGTTATAAAGTTTATTTTCGAAAAATATTTTTATTTGAAGTCTAATCTTAGTTTATTTAACATTCTAACATTAAAAATATTTGTTTAGTATATTTGTTAAAACATCTATTGAAACGATACGTTACGATTGACTCATTCATTTTTATTAATACATTTAAGAATCATATACGAAGTCAAATATTCTGACGAATGTGTTAAATTTTATTTTCTGTTTTTCTAGATATATCGAATAAAGTTGAAATACAAGGTTCTTGAATATTATGAAATCTTTGTAATTTAAATAAAAAACAATGTAATTACTTTTACTTAGTTATTTATTCATTTATTTATAAATAATTAGTTGAAATCATAATTTCGGACAAAATCTATCATTATGCTCTTATTTTTTTCTCTATTTTGACACGCCTTAACTGCGTGTGTGAATTTTCATATCTTAAACTATTAAATAATATGATTTTCTTTTGTTCAAGGTATTTCTTAGAAGAAAGTTGGTTTTATAATTTAAGAATTACAATTTTATTATATTTTTTAATTTTCGAGATCAATAGGAATATGTCGCCAACAATTTTCTAACTATATAAAAATACAATTGCGATTGCAGCCAATTAACTCGTATCACTTATTCATAATTATTATGTGATTCATAATTGTGGGTACTAGAGGAGTTATATTTTCAGTCAAATGGAAAATTAAATTAAATCAAATTAAAAACTGTGTCGAATTCTCCTTTTTATACTGAACTGAAATTTCTAACGTAATGTTTAATGTTTAATGTCACAATGTTTAAATTTTTAAATGCGTTGTAAGTAAAATAAGCATATTTTTGATAGGGAAGACCTTTGATATCAGGGTTAACAAACGCAAGAATTTCGTACATACTTTGGTGTAGCACTCGGAATCCATTTCGAAATTTAGATTTGAAGATATGTACATGAAACACAGAATATTGAATAGGATGGTGTTCGTTATTGAAATGGGAAATTATAGGGATTGAGAGGCGTAATGAATTTTATTTGAGGATCCCGTTATTAGACTAGGAAATAAAGCGACCCTCAGACCAAAGTAAGCAATTAATTACGTAAGTTTATAGGTATATAAACCATTGAAATTCCTCTGATCCACGAAAGGGTCTGTCCCTTTCATAATTATTCCGAAGCTCAAGGAGAATCCGAACAATGTAATCGATATTGTCGTAACTCTAGCATGGAAGCGCAAGGTTTCAGTTTTGGTTAATTAACGATCAACGTTTACAGCCATAGCGACTGTAAGAGAACTGGAAGCCAAACCGGGCGAAGTACTTCCGAAGCCGGTTTAGTAAATTACGTAACAAGAAATTCCATTGAAATTAATCGGTATTCACCGGTAATGAGTTTTCACAACTAATAATACTTCGTGTTCGCATCAAATCGCCGCCGCGTTGGTACGTTCCGTTATTTCGTCTACAATCTGCCTTCTGTAGTAATTTAATCTGCTATCTTGTCGATCAACCATGTCCATTCTCAACTTGTTCGTCCTACGTATTTATCGATGAATAGTAAATTCTGAAACAATTGATTGACGAATAAACGTAGAAAACTGCACTACTTGTACCCCAGTACGATTCGTCTCACTGAAAGGCCCAGAAGCAACTGTTCTGACTAGGAAATGAAGATGACTTTTTTGCCATAAAATTTTACCGATGTGCAAACATTTGAATCGATACAAAACAAATTACAGGCGCGATCGCTCAGTACCAGACAACGCCACTCCTACTCGAGGTCTATCCCACGCCCCCTCGCGAATCACGTGATCCAAATCAACCAATCGCTAATTTTCGTTGCATCAGCGTTGCACCTGAAGTGGCTCGATTTTCTGGGTTATCCCCGCTAAAATCACTTTCAGTGATAAAAGAATTAGGATACGTTACCTTTATCGAATACGGTAGTACGGTGTACACGATAAAACGTGTCGTTGCCAAGTTTAATAATTGGAAATAATAAAACAATTGGAATCCATAGTTTGCCGATTTTATAAATAAGCGGATGATACTGTTAAATGGACGTGTGATAGTGAACGTGTCGTGCTAATCCAAATTACATACACACGTTCGTCTAAATGTTGCTGCGAGAAATCACGAGCGATAAGTCAGCTGATGGAAAAGAGGAAAGGATGAGCGCTTTTGGTCAGAGCCGGATTACGACGGAGCCTCGATCACGGGCAATTTGTTTGGCCGGTATATGCGCGGTCGTTAAGCCGATTAATCCAATCACGCGTCACGATGTTCGCATCTGGATCAATGGTGAACATCGTACGTTTGATATAATGCCTGCATTATCAGTCATTAAGCGACATGCCCGACAATTTTTCAATGCTCTACCCTGTAACTATTTTATATTTTATTATTTTATATTCCGTTTACGGTTTCTTCTACAGTTTCTTGCAACGTAAGACTAACACGCGCATAATTTGTGCTTGTTGATTGCAAAATAAATTTTCTTGGCATCCGATTCGATGGTGTATCACGACATTAATTAGCCTTACTTAATATAAAAAAAAAAGAGATAACGAGGAACGGATGAAGTGCAAAGTGCGAGGAAAAACGAAAATAGAGAGAGAAATTTGCGAAAGAAAAAGGGAGGAAAATGTACAGTGAGAGAGAGAGAGAGAGTAATGTGAAAAATAATTGACGGTGCCAAAATAAAAGAAAATGAACTTTTCCAGATGAGATGCTCAATATTTGTCCGATTAATTGAGAAATTGCTCGATATACTCGATCGAATGTATATATATATATATATATATCTACACGCGTATAGTGAATTAGACAATAAATTTGAACTTCTTCGTCTACTCTAATAATTTACTTACAGTTGGATTACGATTGGCATTAACTTTGGCTGTTTGATATATTTTCATGGCGTAAAGTTTTCAATAAATGCACAAACATCCGCGGTTTATTGCACAATTGATTACAAACCAACAGAGAACGTTTCTTTTCGCATTAGTCGGCGGATAGTTCGCGAATCTTACTAAACCGTGGATTACGCGGTGGTGGCGTGTTCAGCTTTAAGTGAACCGTGTAACTTGGAGAGTAGGGAAGAACGTAGTAGGTACCTAGCATGCTCGACCACGTATCTCTTCTTCATCTATTTTTTGTCTTTTTCTCTTTTCTTTGTCTGTTCCTCCTCTGTCGCGAGAGAGTCGCGAAGAAGAAGAAGAAGAAGACGAGAAATGGAGAGAGGAGGGAACAACCTGTCCTTTAGCTTTCTCCTGAAATTACTCGGTTCCATCGCGCGGTGACTTCTTCCCACACTCGGTTCCATTTTTACCCTCGCTCGCGTCTCGCTTTTCTTCATGCTTACCCTTTCACTTTCCTTCGAATTTACTTGCGCTGCTTGTCTACCGTGACGATGTTACACGTATCTTGAATTCGTGAATTCGACGAGGCCACAATAGCCTTATTAAGGCTGCGGAGCTAACTTGCCAAAAGCGCAAAGTTCAAATGAGAGTAAAAAGACATGGGAAGATACGATCGATTACGTTTAAATCTACATGCGTCACTTTCAAACGTTCCACGACGAGCTACTATCTTGTCTTACTAGCTGAAGAGATTTTTGCGATGGCGAGTTAACTCGTCATATGCAGTTAAAGGATTATACCAAGGACAATATTAATATCAATCAACGAAATAAAAGAATTCTAAGATGGATACAACGCGAGAACAGAACGACTTTTCAATTTTCAATTTCCAACTCTCACGGGAGAAACGTCTCCTCCCCCGTACTTTTAGTCTTTTTTATAATCTGCCGACGAATTTCACTGGAATTTAAGCATGAAAATGCCACTTTAACGATTTACATTTTTCGACGCAAGGTGCCTTACAAATTTCCCTTCGACTCCCTCTCGTTGCTCATCAATCATCGGCCGGGACATCAATGTCCCTGGACCGTTTGGATCGACGAATATGCGACTTTACATACGCCGTAAAAGATATCTCTCGTGCATCTGCGCAGTGACGGATGACTCTTCGTAAAGAAATGCTCGAATAACGCGAAGCGCGAACTGTCGAACCTACCCGGACAGAGTCGAATGATCAATTACGAATCATCGGCGAATACGAATAGCGAACTTATTGCTCGCCTTACGAGCAACGAATTAAACGGTGGAGACGAAGGAAATTTCAAACACGGTAGTAATTGGGACCGAAAGCGGACACTTTACAAGTAAGTAGGGAGGCGTAAGTATTCTGCGAATTGGCACCGAAGAAAAGAAAGGGGATGCGCGTCAACTATAGGCACTAATATCGGTCTCATATAGGGAGAGTGTTTATGTGTTCATAAAGTCTGTGCAATTTGAAATTGTGTAACGCGGTTGCACGGTTGGGGATAGTCCCAATTCCAAGAATTGGTGGGGATAGCAACAGACGTTTAACTGGGGGAAAGTGGGGATGCTTAACTGGAGACCACTGTAATCTAATATGTCCCCTAAAGGACGCTTCATTAAATTCGCAGCCCCTCTCCTGACGGAATCTGACGGACGGCGAAAGGGGTTGCCAGCAACAGGGAAGGAAGGGAGGAGGAGTTTTTAAAGGACTCGGTCCTTGTTAAGGCGACACAGCATTATAACGGTTCACGGTTGTCAGTAGCGTTGACAGACGCGTGGCCACTCATTGGTACATTATGTCGTCTCCAGCATTTTAACCCTTTACGCCTCGTTCAGATCAGGTTCGAATTCACGTGACTCGTGACGCGTGGAACTGTTCGAGTATGCATTAAAAATCAAGTTTCTCGTTCGATACGTCTGTTTGCTCTAATACGTTTAAACACACGCAAAAGCGTCCATTACACACACGTTGTAAAGCGGTTCGCTTTGTCGAATTACCGCGTTTATTATATTTATCGGAATATTAATCAACGATTCTGTTATTCCGTTTTACAGATTCTCTCTCGCTGAAAGGTTTCGATCTTTGAAAGGATTTCGATACTTGGAGCGTAAAATATACAATTTATATTCTGCCGATGGAAATTAAAACAGGCCGCGGCTCTAACTGTTAACCAGTTATCGTAATTGTTCGTACCTGTGACGCGTAAATGGAAAAACAATAACAATATTGTGAACAATTGCTTTTTCTGCTTTTTTACTTCGGTTGGAAACGCGAGCGCGTATCACAATTAACGCAGGTACATTTAAAAAAAAAGAAATTCAAACTCGTATTTCTGCCGTTTAAAGCGCAAATGAAAATAAAAAAGTTGAAGCAACAAGAGTGTCGTTCGAATTGATTTCATCGAAAAATGAAGTAACAATGAGCGGAATGCAAAAAGTAGCGTTTAATAAATGGATATCGAAATGTGCACGTTGCTCGAGGGTTAATTTTTAACTCTCTTATTGTTGTATTTACACAAGGGGATCATTGCGTAATAATCTCTAACCTTTGTCAATACGTTCCGTACCGATTTTTACTTACTGTTTTCCGTTTAGGCCGCGTAACGCTGTTACGATTAATAGTTTTGCTTCTGAAGTATGTCTTACAATTTTTATTTTTATAAGTATGTCCATAATTTATTATAATGCAAAAACTATAATTATCAGATACATTGCAGAACAAGGCAATGAATTTAATTTTAAGTATTATTTTAACAAGCAGTTTTTTAATGATGTCAGAATTAATTTAAAATAGAACATTTTATTCCAAATATTTTTAATATTATTTAGTGTTTATGTACCAAATAATAATAAATAATATCAATTTATTATGTAAGTTAGAATCCTTATTATATAAATTATACGTATAATACTAAATACTACTAAGTGAAATTTACTTTAGTGTTATTTTGATAACATTTTGCAGCATTTTTTTACCAAATTGAGTTGATCTTAACAGATAGAAATGATCAGAACAAATCAGAACGTGTTAACTTACATTTAAATCTGATAGTTCTCTAGAATCTGTCGCAGGAAAAATGTACTTTGATATTTTCTTTTTGGATTTATTCTGGCGATAAAGAAACTAAAACGACAGACTTGATTAGCAACGAAAAAATATTTAATAACGTGTTATATTTAATAATTTACACACACACGCACAATGTAGATTACGTTATAGAGAGACGTTCAGTTTCACGTGAAACTAGCTAGGTAAATTGACTCCGGCGAGTTCTGAGGATCTAATTCTGGGATTTCACTGCTGGTCGATTGGGTTTCAGTTCCGCCGCGATTCCCTTCGCGTGTGACTCGCATTGGAGCAGCCGACATTCGTAAATATAAATTCCCTTTTTACTAGCTTTCGAAACTTTCTCCCTTCCTTCACTTTCTTTTTTACATTTGCCAAGGAAACCGTGACGTCACGTCAAAGGATCGATACGTTAGATACATACATATAGGGCGGTTCGTTTAAGTAAATATCTCTTCGAATTGTGACGATATAACATGAATATATTTTTTGTTGTATCGTGTAGCTTGAAAATGTAAGTTTTACGTATAAATTCACCTCTTATTAATCTTTGAATACCATTCATATCCGGCAATATTTTATACATCATCACAATTCGAAAAGATTGGACCGACATTTAAATTGGACCACTCTGTATATGCGTCAAATGCTCATAATTGACTTTCTCACGCTTGAGACATATATATCACGACTATGCGTTTGCAAAAGAATTTCTGTTTGCAAGACCGATGAGATTGATCTTCGAAACGTAATTTTTACATATTTGGATATAAAGAAAGAAAAGAAAATACGAGAAAGGGAATCGTTATCGAAGGTGGTTGTAGCGTTTGACATTGGCAGCTTTAATGTGCCAGCAAGACGTCAAAATATCGATTCGCCGCGATTTAATGCTAATTAGATATCCAGCGTAGCATAGTTCGCGGGAGGAACCTTATTGAAACAAGATTGTTTGACTTCTATATCGAATTATTGGAACAGCGCTCCAAATAGCAGCGCTGCTTTGCCCGTTAATACTAACGTTAACGTATTAACTCAGATTTCAATCATTCCCAAGCTCGTACTCCGGTATTACAACTGTAGAGAAGATCAGATCCTCTCGACGTGCACGTGTACGCGTCTGCGCAATTTTTTTATTACTTTTTCAAATTTAAATTCGTAATTTCATAATTTGTCGTACACGAGGATAGGAATTTTTTTTATTACATCTCGAGGATGGGAGGTTTTTTATTAAAAAAGCAAAGACAGACAATTGAACAGACGCCTCGGACGGGGACGTCTTGGTGGACGAAATAACAAATCTTTGTTCGAAAGATGATTGAAATTCTTCGGCGAGACGTTGCACTTTCGCGTTAACGGGTTATTTCGTCGGCTTTATTCGCGGGAAAGCCAAGCCGGTTGGAACCGGAAACTCATTGCATTAAATTGCGAACACGGTGCATCGGTGGTAGAGTCGCGGTATAAAAAGCTCTCGGGGTGTAACAACGTGCCACCCGGTTCACAAAGGCGTTCAGAGCAAAAAGAAAAGCGTCGTAGACGCCGATGTCGGCGCCGTGAGTTTCCCTGGGTTGTCTACCTCTTGTTTCTGCAGGTGACATAAATAGTGACCTAGTTACAGCCTTGCGCTCGCCCGCGCCCGCGTCGCCACGCGAACAGTCGGCACGAGAACCCTCTGGCCCACAGCTGTAGTTCTTCCCTCCAAAAGTCGCCCTGGACAAAGAGACACACTGCTGGAAGAAACGTATCACCGGCTATTGACTTCCCTGCAAAATTCCTAGAGGGTTAGTTTGTGTTGGATCTCCTTGGCGAGGCTGTCGACGAATTTTGTTTATTCGGCATACTTCGTTTTAGGTAGACTCGTGTCAGTTTCCCACGTTACGAATCTGTGTTGGTGTTAATTTTTAAACGAAACACGCGACGCGTGAAAATGGCCCGAGACGTACGGAGACAGATCAAAAGTCGAAGAGCGATCGAATGAACAAATTTACGAATTTTTCTAACGAAGCTCGTCATAAATTTTCCATCCCTATCCCCGATGGTGGTATCCTCGCGGCTAAGAACGGCCACGATTTATCGCGGTTCGCACGATGAAAGAGCTTAAAGCCTGAAAACGAGAGGAACGAGAAGTTGCGACGGGGGGAGGGTAGGGGGAAGAGGGAGGGAAGAAAAGGGAAGGCAACGGAGGTTTCTCAACACCATTAACCGCAGTGCGCGCTCCCTTAATTCCGTAGCAAAGAGATGCGGTGCAAAGAATTATCGGTCGCAATAAAACTTAGACCGCTGGTTGGTTAATGACTTCGATAACTGGGCTTACAGTTTCGCGAACGAGCTGTTCGCGCCGCCCTTACGTCCTTACGCGTGATGGTTGGATTCTAGGGAGCTCGCGCGGCGGCGCGCGTATTTTTAAAAACGAGTTTAACAGATGATTTCAAACGAAGAAAGAAGAAAACAAAACAGGGGAAAATACATTGTACTCTCAGTTGTTAAGAATCGATCAAAGTGAAGCGGTCGTCACAAAAATCTTGTTATAATTGAAATAAATATTTATTGTTATATTTTCTTGATAAAATTTGGTAATATACGCGAAAAAGAAAGGAACAGAATCGGCGAAGCGAGCGAGTTTCATCGACATTTTATTGTTTATGCAGAAACTTTGCCGATTGTTCTCCTTCGCCACGGTCGTTATTCTCTTTAACCACTCGGGAGAGGAAAACGTGTCCCCGTATTTTTCGTATACAGGAAGCTCAGAGCAAGTTGATGCACTGTAACTCTACGATTTTTAAGATTTTATCACTAAAAGTGATTTTAGCGGGGGTAACCCAGTAACCCAAATTGGGTGCAACGCTAATGCAACGAAAATTAGCGATTGGTTGATTTGGGTCATGTGATTCGCGAGGGGGCGTGGAGTAGGAGTGGCGTTGTCTGGTACTGAGCGATTCAAATGTTTGCATATGAATAAAATTTTATGGCAAAAAAGTCGTCTTCTATTTTCTAGTCAGAACAGTTGTTTCTGGGCTTTTCAGTGAGACGAATCGTACTGGGGTACAAGTCGTGCAGTTTTCTTTAAGAAACGTAATATACGTACATCTCGATTTATATTTTAAAATTTATTTTAAAATATATTTTTGTAATATTCGACAAATTCAATCTCGTAGCAATTTCTCGTGTTGTTATTGGGCGGTCGCCTTTATTTTGTCTTCAGCTTCAACTGGCTTTCCAGAACGTGGTGCATCAATATCGAAGTTTTGTTACTGGCGTTCTGTCAACACATCTTCCCCATACACTTTGCATAACTCTTTTTCTTGCTTGAACAGCATTCTTACCTTTTCGGCAATAAAAGAGCAAAATATGCCAAAAAAATCTCCTTTTTATTTTTCATTTTTGATACAACACTCCTGCCCTTTCTCTCCCCCAAAAAAACAAAAACTGTACTAATCAAAAAAAATTTTTTTTAAAATAAATCTTGAAACGTCGTCAAAATATATAGCGACGATGTTGGTTTGGAATAAAGTTGGCTGGTACAACCAAAAGTACAACCAACGAGACTCGTATTAGTTTCGGAACAACAACAACCAATCCGAGCAAAGTAACGCGCGATACTAGAAGATCGGAAAATATTCGGGGAAATTTTCCTTAACGACGCTACTTGCGATGATTTTTAACAAACGATCGCGCCGCAGAATCGCGAAAAGTTTCGATCGTCAATTACAACGGACAAAGTTGACTCCCGATTGGTTCCCGATTGGTTCCCGGTTGGCTCCCGGGTTGGTTCACCCAGTTAGTTCTCCCCGGTTGGCTAGATCGTGCGCGCAGTTATCGGCCCCTCGCTCGCTCGCGGATTTCTATAATTTCGAAATCGGTACGGTCTGCAGAAACTTGAAGCGACTTCGGTTAAGTCCCTTTGATCAAAAGCTGCACCACGCAGCATCCCAAGTTTGCCGCAATAACTGGAGTACGATTTAACTTGGTTAAGGAGCAATTAGTCAGCGGTTAACCGGAACTACTCCCCTACCCCTATTTACTGTGTACTCAAGAAATCAGTACGTAAGTTAAGCTTCCACGGCGCCAAGTCGTCTACGACAGTTTATATGCACGTTAATTAATTTCCCTCTGAGGTGAGAACTTTCCAAGAAACTGGACGTGGTCGAGTATAAGAGGATCCGACAACGGCACCTATCGTCCAATATCGTACATATTGTACAATGTGTATACAGTATCTGTTCCAAAGGAACCACCATGCCGTTGGGTTAACATTTGTTAGTATTTTAGTATCATTGTATCGTATTATACAGTTCATTTAGTATTATTGGGTATTTGTAACAAATTAATTTTAACATCGTTAGGAGAATGAGACTCGCGTGCTTCAGAGTAAATGTTCAACCATGCGTCGTTAAAAAAAAATACCTTTCAAAATTAAATTTCTTGCGTTATATGTTTCTGCACTATCATAAAAGTTGCAAGACATACTTTAGAAGTAAAACTATCAATCGTAATAGCGTGAGGCGTATACACGTCATGCTGTTTGAACGCAAAAATCCGCCCGGCAAGGAACGTGTTAATTATTTCAATAAACTGCCAAGGTAAACACTTGGTTTCGATCGTAGATCAACAAGTGTGTCGTATTTGCGGACAACAGAATGTCTGTCTCTTCTTTTGTAACTTAACTCTGTGTAATGTCTCTATAACGTGTTGACTAGCGTGTACTATACGTGGAACAAGAGCTTCGTGATGTTGTCAGGCGAGCAAAGAGTCGAGCAAAAGTGCGAAGAGAGAATAGGTGGAGGAGTATTTTGGTGGCATTTGAACCGTCTTGCAAGTTGGCGCGGCCAAACGCGGTGGTGATGGTGGTAGTGATGATGGCGAGTGCCAGACAGGCGTACGGAATGTGCTCATCTTTATTAATACGAGGCTGCACCGGAACGAGTTTTAAGTTTGTCTGACGGAGTAGCTCGGCCAATATTTACGTTTCATCTTGTCGAAGCGGCGCGGCGATTCTCTCATTCGAGATTTTTAATGAAAATGACTGGGAGTTCGAGAACTTTTCAAAGACTATACACCGACACCTGACTTTACTACGCTTTTGTCGACTTTGCTACACCCGCGGCTCCGATCGTCTCATTTAATTGGAATAGGAAGAAATAAAAAAATCTCGACGATTGTAAAAATTCAGACATCTCTAGGAACATTGAAAAATTTCTCTTCGTGACTTGGTCCACCATGGTCTTGAAAATTGGAACTTTTTATAACGATCTCTTAAACCTTACTGTACGATTTCTTTTTTTTTGCTGTTTTATTGAACTTTGAACATTACATAGGACGTAGTTGAGGAAATTTTTGACAAGATTCAATGAAATGACGAAGAAAAGTTGTACAACTAGTTTTAGGGGGAAAGATCAATCTGCAGATTTCGTCGTAAATAAAATTTTTCGCTGTTCACTTTTTACATACATGCGAATTTTGACAATCCTTCAATGCTTTTTGAAGAAAAGAACATTTTTCCATTTGCTACATGATGTTGAGATATCTTGGAAGGAAAAATTCAAAGTACCGAAAATAGGAATTTTAACAGATTGTTATATGATTTCTTTTTGTAGTTGTAACGATTCCGAAGTTGCATCGATAATTTTTCAAATCAATTGCGATGCAAAACTGACTGCAAACAATTCATATTTGCCAGAGTAGTGACGGCAACAAGATCATAAAATTATTTTTGCCTTTCTTTGTATTCTACAATACGTGCAAATACTCGCTGTAAGTGTTATTTATGTCAAAGTTCCACTTCAATTCCTGTTCAATATTGCTCATCACTGTACGTACGACACAGTGACGAAAATTGTTTATCATAACGAAATTAATGGAGTTGCCGAAGTTTCTGGGTTAATCGAATCAGCAGCTAGACGACACTGTTCTTCCATTAAACGGTGTCTGGACGCGACGTTTCAACCTTTACTGTAATAGTTTTTCGATACGAGATCAGATTGTTACGTGGTCCCAGCGGAATATCGAGTTAGCTGGAAACGGCGTGATTCGAATCGTCCGCTCCGCGTCGCGTCGATCATGTCGCGTGCAAACGTGACTGACTCGCTCTCTGCTCCTCTTCCTTCTCTCTCTCTCTCTCTCTCTTATTTTTCCCTCTTCTCTTTTTCTCTTGCTGTCTCGTATCTTTACGTAAACTCGCGTTTAAATTTTCAAGTAGCATGAAACCAAAGGGAGAATCTACAACTCGTCGTCGGACTTGTATGATTCTCGATGAAAGTTTCTTTTCCCTTCGTACTCGAGTCTAAAATGGCTCTTTGATCTCTAGGTGAGATTCCGATTTCGAAGAGTGTCTCGTAGCATCACGCTTTAACGAAGAGAATCGATATTCCCGCGCTTCAAACGCGTTCTTTAACCGTGTTAACGTCATGCCAATTTAGAATGCTGTTCGATTTCGATTATAGCATCGTATCGAAGCTTCCTCTTCTAATTATTTTCTTTCCAATCAAATGTAAACCGCGTGCATAAGTAGGCAGTTTCTACTTTATCGTCTTTCATTGCGTTTTTGGCCTAGACAATTACAGCTGTGGTTCGTGATCCGCTTATAAATTTGTAGATAGATCTAAAATTCTAAATGCAAATGTCTCGCAGCCCATTGATTCAGAAAGCATTCGCGAAAGATTCACAAGTTTGTCGCTTCTTTTTCGAAATTCGCGACCCGAGAAAACGTGAGAAAGGAAAGAGAGAAGAGGAACGTACAACCTGTTCGCATAATGCACAATTGGAAACTTGTTCCAGGCAGTAGTAGTAGGTGTCTAGATGGATATCGGTGAAACGTGTCCTTTGTTCGGACTATTTTTCCAGAGACAGAGGAGGACGCGTCGCTCGGCAGTCGGTCGGCGGTGGCGAGGATTCCGAATGGCAGCCACGTCCATTGAGAGACGTCCCGTTAAAATCGATTCTATCCGTGTCTATCACGGGACGCTTAAGTCCCTTCGTTAACAGAAGTGGCTCGGTGTCGGGCAACCCGCGCCGCTACCCGTTCCTAACGAACCCGTGGCGATCTCGTCACACCGATCTCGTCGAATCCGAATTGCGGATTTATCGGGGGCGAAGGACGACGGCCGATATTCCGCGGGGCCTCCCCCGTCGCGAGGACGGGACACGCCCGGCAGACACGTGTTCGTTCCAGAAACAGACGTGCGAGCACCGCCGCAAATTCATTACGCCGACGGAATCGGCACGCTCGCGCTCGCGCCGCGCCGCGCTACGCCGTTCGATTTTCGCTAACGACATCCTATAAAGTATTCACCGGCTCAGTGCCTGTTCGAAACGGGGCGTCCTGAAACGCGTTGCCCTGACCTGCTTGTCTCTGCAACATTTAATTGCACACTCGATCGTTACTGCCGTTTCCCTCGATCCTCTCTACCTACTCTCTCTCTCTCTCTCTCTCTCTCTCTTTCTTTCCTCATCCGTAAATACAAATTTCACCGAACTGACGCGCGATTTTTGTTTATGATACGTCCGTGTCGATCTATTTGTACCTTTGACTATTTCTATTCCTCTCGAACGACCATTCGCTCTTCTTCTCATCCGACTGTGTTCTACGAATGTTTCGGAAATTCATAAAAATATGACACGATAAATTTTGGAGCACATCCATATCGCTCATAAGTTGGTCTCTCTTGAGATCACAGAGGCCTGGCACGTGGGATCGAAAGCAAAGTAACGACAAATACATTAACGATAATCGAGCGAGGAGGATCGCGATTGAACGAAGGAGAAAGGTCAAACGAAAAGAAAGGGAGATAATGGAAGGAGAACGTCGGGGAATGAAACCGAAAGGATATAATGGTGGAACTTGTACAAATGACGGTAATTAAAGAAGTAACGATAGCACGAATGCAATAAAACAGGTGTTACAGCTAAAACGATAAGGTTACCGATGGGGGTTTGGGTATCGGTGTGGTCGGAGAGAAGGTTCGTTTTACGTTACTTCTTCGCCTGTTGGCCAAGAAGTAAAACAGAAAAAAAGTGAGGAAAACGATTTCGAAGTGTGCAAAGGAGGAGCGAAAAGCCAAGGAATCGAAAAAACGGAGAGAAAGTCTGATTTCGCGAGAGAAGCGGCGGAACTGCAAAGAGAGAAGTCGTTAAAGGAACAACAAAAATTGCGAGCGTCATTGTTCTCGAAAATTCGCATTTCAGAGAACGAAGGTAGTGTTAAGGACAGTCGCGACTGGTGTATCTTTGCTTATATCCCTTGGGATTGGAAGGACCACCCTAACTATAATAATCTCAAGTTAAGTTAACTTAACTATTTGACTTCTGTTATAATTTATATAATAATAGTTCCAACAATTGCAATAATACTGTTTAACTGTTCCAAGTTGTTGCAACATTATCGTACAAAAACTAACTAAAGAGAGAGAGAAAATGGATTGCGATTTGACACGTGGTGTCGACGTGTGTGTCGAAGCACGCAAATTAGATTCGAATTGCAAATTGATCCTAACTTAAGACGTACTTGGACGTCGCCGTGTTTTATCCGCGAGTTTTGTCCGCGATAATGTCATCTCCCTCGCGGTTGTACCGAGCGCGGATCAACCTCGCGTGAAAATCTTGTAAAAGAAATGGCGCGGAGGGAATTACCGGGAATAAACACGTTGACGTCATTAAGAAACTCAAAGGGCTGTGAAATGCTACGACGATTGTGCGATAAAGGCAAAAACGGGTGGGGGTAAGTCAGGAGGCGAAGAAGCTGACTTTTCGCCAAGGAGTTACTTTGTATTTTATCACCGGCCTCGCTATAACTGCGAACACCCGCACGGAAGGAATAGGTGTGAAGTGCTTTTAACGTAATCACTTCGTCCCGGTCTAAACTGTCGAGAACTTTCGAAAGTGAGAGGTTATAGCGCGTGTCGGAACGAACGCAGACCTCTACCACTTGCGCAACCTTGTCTGACCGTTTCGCTAGTTTCCTCCCCTCTTTTCTTGCGCCTTTTCGTATCACCCGCTTGTTCTATTCTTCTCCCCCGTAGAATCGACCATGTGTTCCGTCCGCTAACTGACTACTCCTCTGTTAGGGAAAAAACGGATTGGAGGAGTGGGCAAAATTCAATTAGCCGCGTCAGATTTGATCGTATACTCGTATATTTGTATTAAAGTATCCATTACAGATAATACCGATTCGTAGTTTGAACAAATCTAAAAAAAACTTAAATACGTGTAATTATAACGAAAACACAGCGTCAACCGCTGCGCGGTTTAACGCGTACACGATAAAACAGGGAGCAACTGCGAGTACGATACGTGTTTCTTTTTTTTTTTTAAATAATTTGCATTAAAGGCAGTTCCGGCAATTTCGTTGTTTCGGATATCTCGATAGCGTCATACCGCCCGTAAAATATAACATTCCACGTTAATTTCATAGACACGCGTATAACACTCTGTTACACGTACGAAACGCAGAACGTATTATTTCGTTTTAATTACACCTATATTTTTCCCCGCTTGCGAGATATTTGCAACAAGCTTTAATCTGACCGAATAAAATTTACATTTGAAATACGATGGAAAAGAGAGAGAGAGAGAGAGAGAGAGAAATAATAAACGAGGAGTTTTCAAAGTTTTCAAAATAATATTGTAGCTTCGAAAAAAAATTGTCGATGATTTTCAGTTTTTCGAACGAGATTCAAACAGTCGGACGTAGTTTGTGTAGTTTTGGGACTTGGGTGTTCCCACGTGCCGCGGCATGCGGATAACGATGAATTCTCGTGGAAACGCTGGATTCTCGCAACGATCGAACGGGGAGCCCCGTCTCCTTTTTTGGCCCCTTTGGTCGATCGTTTATATTCGCCGGTCGAAGCTCGACTGCACGAGCGAAGAAGGACGAAACGAAGAAGAAAGCGACAGAGCGCCGTTAGTCCGCAGGAATGGATGAAAAAAGGAAGGAAGAAAGAATAAATGGGCAATGGGACAAGGAGAGACAGTGTACGTTTCGAAGGGGGTTGGCTCAACGGGCACGAGCCAGAGAAAGGAGGGGAAGAGAGAAGAGGGGGGGAGGGCGGGGGACAGAAGGAAGAAAGGAAGGGAAAAGGGAAAAGGGAAAAGGGAAAAGGGAGCTTGGCGGCAAATTGAATCTCGCGCAAGACGTGACTGCCCCGGGGAACACCGACGCGGCTGTATGGTGAAAATCACGACACGACTCCGGCCACAATACGTATTACCTACGCTTCGTGAAAGTCGTGGCATTAGCCAACGACGTATTCCTCGACGCCTCGTAGACGTCAACGTTGTCGTTGCCGTCAGTACGACGCGGCGCGGCGCGACGCGACGCGTCCCTCCTCGACTACTTGAATTTTCATCTACGTGAAAACCCGTGGCATCTGCCCCCTCGCCGTCTACGATGACGTCGTCCTCGTCCTCGTCCTCGTCCTCGTCGTTGTCGTTGTCGAGTGCAAAATCTTTTCCTCATCCCTCTTTCCGCTCGGGAGAGATGGACGTTGGCTTGGTTTGAAAAATGAACGTCGATTAGCGTTCAGGTATCTTTATCTAGACACGTTCGTCGTAGATCGTCGTCGACGCTGGGATGTTTTTGAAATCACTCTGCGACAGGAGTACACAGATATTTTATAAGGTCGAGTCTGCTAAAGAACAATCGTAAAAAGAACGGTTCAAGATTTTTTCCGCAGGACGGAAAAAATTCCATTAACCGGACGGAACCGCGGCTAACTCGTACGAAAACGAGACCCCGAGTGGGGATTTGCGCGTCAAACGTTGGCTGGCCCGCGGGCTCGGCTATGGATCCGGACGAATGGAAAATTAAAAGCGCCAATCAGGTGACGGAACGCAGCCGAGAGCGCTGCCTCTGGAAGTGTTATTCAAAAGATACAAAAATACATTTTTTCCCATTTCTTTCCGTTCTGCCGCTGCTTTTTACGAGCGACGACAATGGACTGTAGCTTGTTGCTCTTCCCGCCGAGTCTTCCGGAAGTTTCGACGAGTTTCTAGATTCCGACTACCGCCGCTCGAGGCCGCTCGATGCCTCGAAATTTATGAAAATTTCTGTACAACCAGGGGGAAAGGCCATTGTTCGTCGTACGACGTTGCATTTCCGTATTAAAAAAAAAGAAAAAAGAAGAAATGTACATCTATGTCTTCGTGTCAAATATGCTCTAACAAAAGACACATCCAAGAAGACTTGGTTCTCTTGGTTTTCTTGTTTTCCATTGATGACATTATTTTGTATCGTGCAATTTTTATGTTGTTCACGCATCTCCAACCTTGGGTATCCAATCTTTTAGATCTTCTGGGCCTCATTGGCCAACAAAAATTTGTCGAGGGCTGCATATAGTTTACATATTTTTTTCATATCAGTTCACTGTAATCTAACCCCTATTATTAGGAATATCCATAAGTAATGTCGTTTTTCGATACTGTACAAAATTTTATTTTGTTCAAGAATTGATACAGTTTTAATCTGTAATATAATTGAACAATAAGCACACTAAACTAGAATGTAAATTATGTTATAATAAATTAAATTAATGTCACTAGATAGCAATGTTTATTAAACTTGAAAAAATTGATATTACTCATGGGTACTCTTAATATTTATAAAGATATTAAAACAGCTAGATTAGAAAAATATTTATATTGAAAAAAAAAAGTATGCAAATTTTTAATGAGAACTGACTGAGCTTGTTTTTTAGACACCAATTCATGAATATCTGATTTGATACAGATAGTGTTTAGAAAAAAAAGAATTATTTGTAGTTAGTCACTTGCTAACGCTAAATTTAAAAAGAGGTATGATTACTTGCGGTTAAAATTATTCAAATAATAAAATTCTTATTCAATTATTCCAATTTTGGTTGGAGGAAGTTTCTTATATTTTTACGAGTTTGTGATTATTTTACTCTCGGCTGGCGATGTACACCGACGCGATACATACTTCCACAGTATCAATTATCACACCTTTCGCACAAACCCGGCCGCTTATCAAAAGTTAGCCAAATGAGCTGGAGCCACCCTTCCAATTAAAACGTACAAGTAGCTGGTCACGCGATCAGCAAGTAACACGTTTCTCTAACCCAATTAGAAAACGGGTCGTTACTGTTCGTAAGACAGCGTTGAATCACGCTTCGAACAGAATGGAATTTTTTCTCAAAAACGGACGATCGTCGTACGCCACGCGACGATGATTTCTCGATCGTCCCTCGAGAACAATCTCAAAGCTAATTCAAAGCAATTTCAAAAGCTAATGTCGCGCAACACGACATGGTTTCGACCGTGCGAACCAACTGGCATCTACGTGTCGGGAGTTACTTTTTACGAGAGAAACGGCGCGAAAGACTTTGAACGGCACTCAAGCAGGAAATTTAATAATAAAATACATTCGCCGATATCAGAGTTTCATTGGACGAATTGGACGAATTGACGGTGCACGTCAGTGTCAGTGCATGACGTACACGCACGTCGATTAAGTCGGATCGATGTGGCTATTGCTCGGATTCTATCGAGATTAAAACGAACGTATCGCGTATTCTCCCCCGGATATGGCCCAAGTCTTTTTTAGCTGATTTTGATCAGCGTTCTCGGGATCACTTGCGAGAACAATGAACTTTGACCGCGAAATTTCAATGGGCTCTTTGTCAATCTTCAAAGCGATTGATTGATGCGCTAGACTCGCAAACAAACTTTTCAATCCATTATTTTTCGTTTTCCTTTTTTCTTTCTTTCTTTCTTTCTTTGTTTTTCGTTTTCACGGAGCAAATCGCTGGAAACAGCGACGAAAGATTGGATTCAGCTTTTTTTCAAAATTCATTATTTTTCCGTTCTTAATGGTCGTGAATTGAGAGCGATTGCGATTACACTTGCGCATGAAACAACGAAAGAGAATTTCAATTTTGAGGGAATTTTAATATAATGTAAAACAAATTCCCACCCCCGGTTTCGTGATCACGCGTCAAACTATAAATGTCCATTTCACATTTATAATTGATATTAATTAAACTTTAGTGAAAAGAGCTTTTGTAATTACACTTGCGCGTGTATATATTGTTAGAATTATTATTATGTACATATACGTATATATAAATAACGAAAGAGAATTTCAATTTTAAGAGAATTTTAATATAAAAAGAAAAAGTTTCCACCCGCGGTTTCACGATCACCAAGCGTCAAACTATAAACGCCTGTTCATCGTGTCGCGTCGATCCACTTATCTCGCATTTATAATTGATATTAATTAAACTTCAGCGAAGACGAAGTGAAAAGTTTCTTTGGTAACTTCGTCGTGCACCGGTTGGGGTTATCGTAAAATTATAGCACGGTGCATAAAAACGAGACCGGCTTTCAGATGCTAAATGTTTAACTAACAATATCGGTAACGGGGAAATTTAATTATCCGTCTCCGTGGAACAGGATTAATGTCGTAAAATGGAATTATTACGGTTGCGCCGTAAAAGGAGAAAGAAAACGAGTGGACGTAAAAAATAAAGGGAGAAAAAAAAAGAGAAAGGAATGCAATTTTAAGAATATAGCCAGAGAGTAATAACGTTTGAATGATTTAATTTCATTTGCTTGACCGTAAACGAGCGAATCGTTTAGATACGAAGGGAAATGCGCGCGTGTGCGTGAGTAGGTACGAGATTTAAACGCGAGAGCGAAAAAAAAAGAAATACTTGCTTAAATTAATATAGAGGGTGTTTCGCAAAAACCAGGCCACCTGAGTATATCTTCTCTATCAGTGATAGTATGAAAATCGTTTCTGATAGAGAAGAACTGTTTTTCTTTTTAGTTAGTTTAGGAAGTATCGAAAGAGAAAAGCCTGGAAAACCTGTCTTTTCCGTTGCCACAAATGCACAAAGTGCCCGATAATTTACAGATAACGAGTTGTCGGCGCGATAGAAGCAACGTGTAATACACACGTACGGTGTACAATATTTCTGGATTTTTAAAAAGGCTGCCCATAAAAAATTTCCTACGAAGGCTTAACGCCGTTGCATTAAGGCGCCATTTCCGAATATTGCAATTCAATATGGTGGCCGTGCCGCAGGCATCCGTGCAGTTATCGTTATCGTGAATCATGATATCGTTGAGGCGGTACACTGAACAACATCTCTAGATTCCCATAAGCATCGAACACTATGGCGTCGTACAAAGTAACGAGACCGTTAATCCGCTCCTTCTTTATAACGTATTTAACCGATGGCTGACCTTTGTCGGCGAATTCAACAGACAGTGTCGTATTCGACCCACGAATTTACACTAGATGATCAGTTAACGAACATAATCCGTTCAGAGACGAAATTTCGTCTGTTCGTTAAAAAATTTTTAATCTTAAAATTTAAAACCAAGATCTTGCGGGACGTAAAATCCCGTGAAATCGAAAAGAAATCGTCAGAATCTATGATAGCCACGATAGGACAAAATTTTCTTCTCACCCCGTACGTACTCGCAAAGTCTTTAAAACTGCAAACTATCAATTCCAACGTGACTCTCAGCGTGAACGTTAACTCGGGGGTTTCTCGCGGTTATTTCCCGACTTGCGTGAAATAAAACGAGAGGACGGGAGGTTGAAAGGGATGGGAGTTTGAAACGGAGGTTGAAACGGAGGGGGTTGCGCGGCGTGAAGCGGCACGAACACATTCATAAGTTACGAGGGCTCGGTCGATTAGATCGTCTCTGGCAATTAGAAAAGGGGAATGAGTTTCCAGACGTGGGATTCCTTGGCATCGGCCGGCTATGTTCACCGAACCCTTCTCACGTGTCTTCACGGTTCACCGGGTATAGCGAACCACCACCTAGCCAGGGAATCGATTCGTATCTACTGAATTAATTACGCGCCCATTTTCTTTCCCGTATTGAAACCTTGGCACCAAACCGCCACGCCATTTCCACGCTCATCGATCCTGGGAATCAAGCCCGCGGAAATAAGGCAGACTGACGTCTTTTCCTGGCCGAAAGATTGCATGGAAACTAGAAAGGTACGGGCTAGGCTGGCTTGTCCGTGGTTGCAACCGGGGGAGTGGGTGGGTGCCGCGTGTCGAGAGAATCCTCGATCCCAGCTCGATATTGTCAATTTACGGAGATATTAGTTTTCCGTAATGCTCGCAGCGAAACGATCCGGAGCGCGTCGGTCTGTTCCGGATGGAATAAAATTTCTGTCTCGCCAGCTTTCGTTCCCTGTTTACGTTGAATGATTTGTGTACGGTAAGCTGGTTAAAAGCCGAGCTGGTAAGAGGCGTAACCGGTATGAATATCGGAAAAGAATATCGGCTCGATCTCGTTAGAGATAGCAAGAACGTTGGAGAAAGTAAAATTTTATTAAAATATTATTAAAAAAAAGCGAGAGGAATTTCGATTTCGAGGGATGAAAGGGAATTTTCACACGCGCGGCAATCGAATTCATTTTCGAGAGAATATCACACCTCGGGATTTCGATAAAAATAACACACCTACGCGAACGGGGTAAAAAAAGGGTGGGGGGATCCAGCAGGCGCGGCAGTCTGCCAACAGAAGCGGACGAACAAACACCCGCTTCATAATGCTCCATGAGAGTTCAACTTAACGCGGGGAATGCGGCGGCTAGCGCGAGAAAGCAAGCGACACGTGCGATACGATATTACGCTAAAGTCGTAATAAGTTATTTACGATCGTACGTATGCACGTGGTAGCAGCCACCGCATTGTCGCGCACGTTCACAAGTATTTGTGTATTTACGATAAACTAGATGAACCGGAGAAACGATTTGGATTTTTCTGAAACCTTTCCACCCTGTGTAGAATCGATACCTCGTATTCTACGGGTTGGGCCAAAAGTTTCTTTTTTCTTGATAAAACAACGTGTAAGAAAAATATAAGAGAAAATTCTGACTTAAATTTAAGTTCGAAACTAATTTTATTAATTTTAAATTAAATTTAAATTCAAACTTAAATTAGTGTACTTTAATCTGCAGGGGAAAAATTAAAGAAATTACGGAAATTTATTTTAGTAATTTTTAGAAAGTGATTTTTGGCGCCACCCTGTATCTTAAATTCCTTTGCTCTCGATCATCGTTCGAGTCAATTTTCGCATTCGTATCCGCGTAATTAATATACGTTGTAACGTCTTATTGGATTTGGTAGTTTGTTTGGTAGTTTGTCTCTGCTTATTTGCTGCGCTCGGAGGGAACGCAGATCTGACGTTGCCGCGTGTTAACGTTTGACAATGTAAAGCACACTTTCAGCGTTTGCCATCAATTTTGTAACGTACGTACGCACGAGGGCTATTAAAATCGCCGCGTTCGCGGCGGCACAACGTGCTTAATAATAGCAAAGAATGCGACAAGAATTCGTTTCTTCTCTTTCTGACCTAGAAAGTTGAGACGCTGCAACTCGCGCGTCTCGTTTGTTAGACTAAACAAATGCATAAATCAATCAGAATTATGCACGAGAGAATTGACTTGAAGACCATTTGCGAAACGTGGAAATTTGCGTGCGAAATTTAACGAAAAAGGAAGCAAGTATAAAAATTCAATTTCACGCAATACAACGTACCTTTTATATATTTTTTCTTTTTTCTTTTGTTAAATTAACAAATGTGTGTATTTGCTAAATCCAATTCGCGAAACAATTACACGCCCTTGGCAAAACATCGCTGGAATAGTAATACAAACGGATAATAAAGAGATTGCTAAGCGGAACAAATCTCTTAATAGGCGAATTAATTTAATCTAGTAGAAACGTAGTAGATTGCGTGGACAGTGTGAAACTATGTGCCGGTGGAATTGCGACAGTAGGTACTACTTGGTGAAACTAGATAGGGGTATACCGGAATCCACTATAAACTCTGGCCATGACATTACAGATTCATAAACTCGTGATTTAACAGGGTTAGTTCGAGCTCGAGCCCCGCTCGATATAAAATACTTTGCAAACACCACGAATTTGCCCGAGTTACTTCGCTATTTCATTTTTTCGTTCCTTCGAGTACCTGTCTCGTTGTTTGTTCCATTGTTTTGTTCATCGCCGTCTCTGAATACTTTATATTCGTTAATTTCTATCATCTTTTTTGCAAAGTTGATACAGAAATCTCCCCTGGAATTACAACCGATAAGGAGAGAAAGAGGGACGAAACAATGACCGATAATAAAAAGCATAATTACGAATTTCACTCGCGAAATCTACCAGCGTAATACCAATTATTCCTCTTTGTCCCACTATTTCTCCGCGAACGCCGTGCAACAAGTCATAACTGTCCTGCTTTCTTTTTCAAACCCCCTCAAAGCCACTGTATTTTTATTCAACTACAAAGAAACTCACTCCGGGACGAATAAAATAGGTGCCATTTGTGACGGCCGCGAGTTTACTGCCGGCTTTGAAAAGCATCGTAAATGGGGAGGGAACCTTCTCGTGGATTCATTTGCCTCCGCTGTTTGCGGTCTCGTGGAAAAGTAGCTCTGTTATTCAATTTCACTGTGAAATATACACGTGCGAAAGACATCAAGGCCAGTCGTTATGCCCGGTGCGATCAATGAAACGATGTATTTTTTAATCGCGACAATTAAGTTTTCATCGTTCTCTTCACTCGCGAACGAAGCGCGTAAAATGGTACGAAGAACGTTTTTTTTTTTTTTGTAATTCTTGTTTGCTCTCGTTTGTACTTTATCTTGCGTCTTGGGTGGCAAACTATGACTGCATCTTGCTAAGTACCTCAGTAACTATAATGTAAACTACTCCTAAGTACATCAGTGTCGCACCTTTCTTTTTTGGTCTGTTTGAATGTTTTCCTTTCTTCGCCACTGCTTTTGTTCGCCGTTGCAACCGAACGATTGATAGTTGAAGCCACGACGATGATCCAACGATGACTAGTCAGGGACAGTTTCTAGAAAATGGATATACAGTATCCATTAGTAGTCCTCAGTTAAGTGTCCGCATTTTTCCCCAGTTAAATCCTCACCAATTCTTGGAATTGGGACTATCCCCACTCTACGTTATCTCAAGGCCCTCTATACATGTTGAAACATGCACTTCTAGGTTCTTCGTGAAATCTGTATTAGTCAGTTTGCCTGTCGAGTTACACAACCTAGAAATCAAGTGGTAGTAGTGAGGAGATCGATGCAGTGGAGGGGGTAGCGCCGGCGATCAGAAAAGTGGGGGCAAGGGCCGCCAGTTAGCCACCTCTGGTCTAAATGATTCCACAAGCAATCATAGATCGTATAATGTATAATATCGCTAAATATAGAATGACGCGTTTGTAAATATTTGGGTCACAACTGAAAAAACGAATAAAGTCCATCTTTCATCGCATGCAAAAAGTAACTCGAGGAAATGGAAAACTGTCGTAACTCAAACATTTCATTTCATGACGCGTTGAAAACATTCGATTCAGATATTCGTGCGCCATCTGACGGGGTAGAAGAACACGATCTTCGATAAACTGAGAATGAGGTTGGATAGCAACGTGGCTCTTAGACATAGCTACATATGTACGTACTTAGTATCGGCACGCGTACGTGTATTTTCATAACCATTTCGTTCTCACGTTCGTAGTTTTCTCTCAGTCGAATCGTTTTCTGCCCAACGACGCAACTTTGAATACATAACTATCGATATTGCGTTCACGCTGGTGGTACTAAATTGTCATTATTCCGTCATTATTTAGTGCCACAGTCTATCGATTCGTGACGAAAATTTTTGCAAATTTGCAAATTTGCAGTTATCGAACCGAGCCGGGGGAATGGATCTCGACGGCAAGTAGCGGCGGGGCAAAAGATCGCGTTTACTTTTCATAAAGCCGGCACGAAGCTGCGACGCATTCGTTAATTGCCAGCAACAGGTGATGCCGACACTGACACTTTAGCCGACCACATACGGAATATCGAATTAACGTGCGTGTGCGCGCGCACCGCCCAAGTTAACTTGGTTAAAAACATTCTCGATTATACAGGGTGTCCCGCAACGAGTGCTAGAACGAAGAGAGGGACAAGCTTCGTCATAGAACTAGAGCAAATAAAATTGTTCGATACGAGATTTCTTTTTCGACAAAAAATTACAAGTGTTTCGTAAGTGTTTTTAGGTACACGCGTGCATCCCTCCAGTTAATTTGGTTAATAATATCCTCGATTATACGGGGTGTCCTGCAATGAATGCAAAGAGAAGAAGTAATTCTTCGTGGTAGAATTAGAGTAAATAAAATTGTTTAATACGAGGCTTTATTCTCGAAAAAATTTATGTGTGTTTAGGCGCACATTTTTCAAGTTAGTTGTTTAACACGTGACATTGTTTTTGAGAGAATTCACAAGTATTTCTAGGTTAGGTTTAGGTTAGATTTAGGTTAGGTTTAGGTTGACCAAATCTCGAATACGCTCACCTTTCGCTAAATGAACAATTTTAATTTTTGAGTAATCTCGCTGCTACGTAAAAAGAATACGAAAGAATAAAAATTGAGTGGATAATAAAATCATTTCGGGTTTTGCTTGGGTAGTCAAAATAGAATTAATACGACAGACAACGAGTAAAGAAAAATAGTCAAGAAAAATAGATCGATATACCTTGGCTCGAATTTGAAGTGACTGCGTTCGTTGGAAGACGACGGAAAATACTACGCTACGATGCGATGGAGTTGAAAGAATATCAAAAATTACAACCGTGAAATAACGACGAAGGGAGGAGAACTCTGAGACAGAGGATAAAGAAAGAACTCTGATTTGTACGTAAAAAGCTTCCCGACGTTATTCTACTCTTACTCTTTCGTTCTTTCTTATTTCATAAAATAACTCGTATTATATTACGTACGTATGTACACTATACCTATGTATAGTGATTGATTGATTTATTTTATTTGATATATTAGATTCACACCTTATTTTATTACAAACCTTATTTTATCTTATTACCTATGTTTAATCTTACTTAATCCTAGTAACGTGGGAATATTCTGGTGAGCCAAAAGTATCTTTTTCTAATAAAACATTAAAATATAAGATTTAAAAATGTCATTGTATTATCTATTTATTAATTTTAAATTAAATTTGAAATTAAAAGTCAAACATAATTTTTTCGTTACGTTTCCAAAATTATTTTCTTGAAATGTTGAAAACAATATATAATTTTAGTAGGGAGTGATTTTCGGCCAACCCTGTATATCTAGTAGTATCTTACGTATACAATGTTTCTACTTGTATTTGCACTCGAGTACTCTTTGGTCCAATTCCTTCAGGTTATCTCCTCTTTCATTTGTATCCGCTCTTATTTTCGTGGCTTTTTGAATATTCTTTCTGCGTCTTTGCATACATATATATCATGCGTCTAGAATACACACTGCTGTCGTAGGATCGCGTCCATTGTTAAGGAAAAGATCTGTTTCGAAAATGTTCAGGTAAATATATATGAAGTGAACGGGAAACGGTTGAACGGTATTTGGATTGGAAGATAGCATTGCAGATTTTCAGTCGGAAGCGCCAGTGCATTCGGCAAACTGTCTGGGGAGTAAGCTCCTTTTATCCAGAATAAATTAACTTGCAATATATATATAAAAATGTATATATATATATAACCTTATCGCGTTTGTACTGCCAACTACCTAGCTCTAATTGGTATTATTCTCTGGTGTTACAGCGTTTCGAGCTGTTAACGAGACATTTTTATCCACCTTTATCCCAGACCAGGCCGACAATCCCTTATCTCGTAGCAGAGGACTCGTTCTCACTGAATTCCCTCCTCCTCTGTCCGTTTCGTCGTCGCGTTCGATTCCAAAAATAATTTGTCGCTTTCTCCCTCTCTCGTGACTTTGATTTTACAGCAACAAAATGGCATTATTTTTCGATAATATTCCCTTCGAAGGGAACGTAATATTATTTCTGTTTAAATGGCACGATGCGACACGGTCAGACGCACGGGCAACGAAATGACGCGCGATTATAATTTTGAACGGGTTTTCGCAAAGAAATTAATATTCAACGATCCATTATGCATCGCATAATTATGCATCGTCTCGTGCATCGTTGTTCGTCAATCCAGAAACGATTAGTACCGCGCGCGATACCGATTTTTAATCGTCGAGTCCTTTCACAGGTGTGAAAACGAACGCGTGGATTCACGGTCGATCGAACGATTCCGGTTCGCGATTTTATCCGATTCTCCTTTATTGCGAGCGAAAGTCTCGCTAAAGAACAAAAGTGAAAAACGCTCAAAGATGAAACGGAGCAAGATCTCCGGCAAAGAGCTCGTTGGAGATAAGGAGCTCCCCTTGCAAGTAAGTTTTCACCGTTTTTTGCCGCAGTGAATTTTTCTCGGGATTATGCAGACGTCGCGGGGAAGAATAATATCTGCGGACGGAACTTTTCCTTTAATTACGACGAAAATAACGTGCTTGTAATTTGCTATTATGTGGCATGTATTTATTCATAAATACCGTGGAATAAAAAGGGGATTCCCGTATCGTGGAATAGCGGGATAACGAAAGTTATTTAAATGTAGATACCGACAGACGGACACTCGTGAAACGAACGTGGAACAAAGCGACGAAACGATCGTACGAGATTACATTTTGTCGTTTAATTGGCTCAAGTCTCGCCAAGTGAATTCTACTCGAGCGCTGCTATATTTCAGAAGGATTTCAAAGGTGGGCGCGCTTTTAAGAGACGTATGTACATACGTGCACGTAAGATCGTACAACAGAGATTCAAATTACCAATCGACATCGAAGTATACGGCGAATTCCATTATTCGGACACTTAATATTAAAACTGTTAAAATTTTCTAAAAGAAAAAAAAATCATCAAGCTTGCAGCCTTTAATTTCAAAATATGTATGTCATTTATTTCATTTCAGATTAAGTATACACTTTTCTCCTCGAAAATGATACAAATTGTTACAGCAAGTTATGTAAAATAATAATCAAATGATAATTTTCGTCAATTTATCGAACTTTAAATGTCAGATGATACAACGACGATTTCTTGAATTTTCGTCTGAGTCTAATATTCAAAGTTTAATAGAACGACGAGAGAACATCATGCATCGAGTGTTTTCGGCTTCAATCTTCAAATCTATTCCAGATTTAGTCACGAGAAAAATTTTCCTACGTCTTCATCTACGATGAAAATTTACATTTTCGAAAAGTAAAGTCACGCATCACTTACTCAGCCGCTGCGTAATGCATTTCGAAAGCAGAGGCCTCAAGCTTCAAAGTCAGTCCGAGTTTATTATCGTACGATTTCCTTTTATAATATTGAAACAAATTTCTTTCTTTTTGCATTGTATGTAACAAAACATAAGTCGCAACCTAATAGGTCTCTTGAAAAAAGTTTCTTGATCATTTAACATTACGGACGCGCGCGTGCTAACAGCGACTTTATAGTTTTATCATTTGATTATTATTTTATGTATATTTTATCATTTGATTATTTAGATTCACACTGATGCTACAACTATGACGAATCAAATGTTAGTTAAACCTAATACGAAAATTACGTAAAATAGACATCCACGCGTCTAGAACCATAAAGTCGCTGTTAGGACTCACGCGTCTGTAGCGTTAAATGATTAAGAAACATTTTTGTCATTTTTCAAGAGAACTATTAGGCCGCGATCTACGGTTCCTTGGAAAACTTTTACCTTCGTGAATACAATGCAAAAAAAAAAAAGAATTTTAATCTTGATTAAATTTAAGCACGAGCAAATTCCATGGATGATATTCGGGAATTCACTGCCGGCGTGACAAGATGAAACACACGCTGGACAAATGGGAAGGGAAAACAAGCGGGTCAACAAAGATATCTTGCCGCAAAAATAGCGTGGCCCCCGTATCACGCACGGGCAGCCAATAATAATTGTTAATCCTGTATTTCCTACCGCGGCGGCTGATAGAGACGCCTATAGACCCGGCGTAGCTATTTCACGGCAATAAATTTTCGGGAATGCGATAAAGCACGCCATTTCGACGGTCGGATTCCATTCGCCACCGCGAATGGATCTGCAGTTCTTTTTCTCTCTCTCCCTCTCTCTCTTTTTCTCTCTCACTCTCTGTTCCTCTGCACTCGACGGAAACGCCAGACGCCCGCGGCATAACGTAATGTACAAATGCAAAATCGCGCCGCGCTGGCCCCGCGGGGGATTTAACGATATGTTGCACGTGCCGACGGCGAATTATGTTACCTCGCGCTCTGTGCGCGAACTGCCTTTTCCCTCTCTCTCTCTCTCTCACTCTCTCTGTTCACGCGCCGAGCGTGCACAGAGAATTATTAACGCTAGATTCGCGATTTGATCACGGTTGAAATTCGTTTAAGCGAAAAAATGATTCCCGCGTAGATTCCCCATCAGTCGGTGGTGATACACGCCGCTCCGAAGCGAAACACGGCGTTTTCGCGAACAATTAGTCGGTCGGCGCGTGTAATTTACGTTTAACGTAACGTTCCGTTCCAGCACGAATCTCCATTGTTATGCAATATTTACGTGTTTTGCGGTCTTTTGCGTGTCTCGTTGTCTCGTTTACTACGTTATTTGCATTCTCGTTTCGCGTCACCTTGCAGAATCGTCTCAAAATTTCATCGTTTTCCATCAAAAAAAGAGATAACGAGAGAGAGAGAGAGAGAGAGAGAGAGAGAGAGATGGTTAAACAAACATGGCCGACGACGCAGTGTGAAAACAGAGGGACTGGCGTTTTGTAATAAGGGACGATCTCGTCGGGAAAAGTTTATTACGAGCGATAAATCGTTCCGGCGGACACCGGCCAGTTGACACGCACTGTACTAACGGTACAAATAATTCTCCCTTGTAGAAGTGTCGCGGGGAAGATATTGGCTGCAAGAAATCACACGAGGTCGAAACGACCGTATAAATGAGAGAGAGAGTGGCTTGACGCATCGCAGTGGCAAACACGATGAATTGTACGAACGAAAAAAGACTGCGTTTCTTTCTATATAAATACCGGTACCTGGATTCTTCGTCGTAAAATTATCTGTCTTTTCTGGGGAAACTTCGAGATAACGCTCAGTATAAGAAGCTTAACATTTGATAAAGTCAGTACAAAAGAGTAGTAGCAAGATTCATCATAGTTATTCATCTCAAGGACCGAGATATAAGCAAAAATACACTGTCCCTAATACTTTTACAATAAAGTAAGAAATACGTTTCTTGACGTAAAGTGATCACTGTTCGATGCTAGTGCTCTGATGGAGCAATCTTCTCCTACTGTCGTAACATAGTGAGTTTCGTAAGCGTCCACCAAGATTCGTTACAAGTGACGACAAATACGTACCTGCTGAAATTATTTAATTGCGCGCACACGGTCGCGCGATTTCAAGCCGGCTCGGCGCGAAATCAAATTCCCCGACCAAATAATATCGCATGAAATTGGAATTGCGTTATTTGTACTTAACGTCGTCCCCCGTGATCGTGCCATTCGCCCGAATCCGTGTCGCACGAATATATATATATATATATATATATATATGTATATACGTATATACGTATATACCTGGTCCGTTTCGCGTCTCGTTTCATGCGGTGCCTAGCAATCGCCACGCGCTTCTCCAAGAAACGGTTTAATTAATCTCGCAGTCGCTTGCCTGTGTACGCGTGGAAAATACGGATGTAACGTTTACGGGGAAAATCGTAAATTGAATCTACCGATCGAATTACTCGGAGCCTGTTTTCCGCGTCAATAGCGACGACGGATGTAATAATTGGACTGTGGATGTTTGCGAATTTGCAGGAGAAAGTAGGGTCAAATCGGGTATCTAATTTATTTGGCTTCGTAACAAAAAATCGGGTGGCAAAAAGAAGAAATTCGTGCAAGGCTAAATCTCTTAATTGGACCTTGTACGTTACATGTGAGAAAATGAGCAAAGAAAAATTGTATGGTTTGTATTTTGGAAGAAATTGCATGGCTCGCGGGAAAATATAATTTTCTGCGGGCAAACGCAAATACCCGAATTTGCCCCATAGGATGTGGGTGAATACCTAAAACACGTATAAAACGCAATGCAGTTATAAGATTTTTATTTCTTATTTATAGTAAAAACAATTATTTTTAACAATTTTCGTAAATCTGCGAATATTTGGTATGTCTTATAACAACTTATGTTCAATTATTAGTTTAGGAACTTTTACCGTATTTCTAAAAAGTTTGAATTATTTATTTAATATATATGTGATATGTGTTAATATACAACTATATATGTATCTTAATTAATAGAACAAAAAAATATTCAAATCAACATTCGTTGGCCCAAGTGCATAAATTTACTAAACATTAAATATTCTTCTACACTTTCTATTCAGTATGAGATAGAAAAGTGAAAAAAGGGTCGAAATACTGTACAAGGACTATAAAATACAAATATTAGAATACAAATGGATTCCTGAATGTGAAAAAACACTAAAAAAGCAATCACTTCACTCACAAAATATTGAAACTCTTCGAGCCGAAATTTTGAACTCTGTCCGCACGGGACACTACGATATCGTTTGCTCTGAAACTTGTCGCGTAATGATCGAAGCTTTTATTTTAGAGAAACAACGATACCCGGTTTGACTCTACTTTTCACTTGACAGTTTGGATGGAATTAAAATTCCCTTACGGAAGAGTCTGACCTCGTGTTCGCAAATAGTGGCTAGTGGGCGATCGATCGAGAGGTTGCAAATAAAAATGAGAGCGCGCGCGCGCGATCGAAGGGAAGTTTAGGCGGGTAAACGATGATATTCCGAGGTGTTTAATTGCTGGAAGAATACAAGCCGCAGACACGATGATCGTGCATACACGTTCACGTATGAAGACTCCTACGCAGGATATACGCAGGGTAATCCCTTCATCGGCGCAAAACGGAACCGTGTACCGGCAGTAATCCGGCAGACTGGTTGCATAATCGACCATGGAATTGAATTCTCTGTCGGTCCCTTTCCCTCGGTTACCCTCGTCATCCTCTGACCTCGCTCTCTCTCTCTCTTTTCTCACCCTGTCTCTCACCAACCAACCGCCCGACCACCCATCCGCCCATCTCTTTCAACCCCCGCGGCTCGTCTCTCTTTCCACCGCAGAATCCCTCGTCCTCCTTGCCTCGCCTCCGTACGTCCCATTACGTCAGCTGGATATGAATGCAACGAGATTGCTATTAATGCATCGGGATATATGCATCTTGTTGTACAATAGTAGATCCGTTGCATAAAATTGCACCGTCGGCAGTCGCGCGATATTTCATCGTTAAAACAGTGATTTGTTATTCCACTTGGTGACGTTGTCTATCCCGGGGTTTGAGAGACGGCCTGGGAGAAAGAGAACGGCGAGACCGGGAAACCGAGGAAAGGGCCCCGGTGTCACTTGACGTTTCGCTGCGTGATCGATTTTGTTGCGTTAAACAGGCTGATACGAGTACGTATTTCCAGTGATGAAAAGATCTGGTGTCAAAATCTCTGCACGGATAGTCTAGCGATAGGTATTTGTTGCATCTACAGGGTGTTTCAGATCTCAAACCGTGCATATTATATTATCACTGAAAGTGATTTTAGCGGGGGTAGCCCAGAAAATCGGGCCTCTTTGGGTGCAACGCTGATGCAACGAAAATTAGCGATTGGTTGATTTCGGTCACGTGATTCGTGAGGGGGCGTGGTGTGGACCTCGAGTAGGAATGTTGTCTGGTACTGAGTGATCGCGCCTGTAATTTGACGTGTTAGACGAGTTTCGACCAGATATACTTTGATAAAATATCCGCAATGATATATCGGATACAACGTTCGTGGTCGAAGGGAAACGGTTTGAAAAAACGGCGTGCCTCGAAGAAAGGCTGGGACGTTAAGGCTAGAAACGGTTTGGAACGGCGTTCCGGTAAGAATGCCACGGAAAAAGAAGAATTCCCTCGGATCCTCGATTCGAGGGAAGCCTCGTCAGAGCGAAGTACTTCTATCCGGAATCGACCCGCCGCGTCGCAGCTAGCTGAACAATTGGACGCTCCACGGAGGAGAGGAGAGTTAACGGATGTGACATCAGCAGGCACAATTTCCCGCGCAAATAGCAGAAACCACTAAACCTGAAATTGTTCCGAATTACGCGCAACTCGAGTTACTCGGGCTGGATCCACCTCCGCAGCGAATCTTCCTGTTCGTTTCGGTCGTTTAAAGAAACTCTGTCTTTAAGAAAGCGTGCACGTGCGTGAGACACCGTTCGTCCATGTAAATGTACGAATACGATTTTACACTAACCGTACCACTCTCGGTCGACTGGCCAGTTTCAAAATTTAATTTAACATTGCAACGTCCATTGTTGCTTCCTTTGTCCATTCGACTTTATGAAAATCCTCGTATCATCTGATTAATTAGTTTTCAATTTTTCTTTTTATTATCGAGAAAAATTTATCGTCTGACTTTCGAGGTTTAGTTTAAAAGCAAATTTTTTTGATTCTGTGCAGTTGTTTTTTTTTTTTCATTGATCAAAATGGTCAATATATAATTAAATAAAATATTTGTGTACTATAAAAAAATTGTCGTTTATTTTTGTAAAAAATAACGAAATTACATTCCGAACGACCGAATGAATATAAAAATAGAAATATTTGATTGTTTCGATATTATTTAAAAGTTACGTTGTGCATTGTTTCCTATAATAAATTGAAAAAATCTGTTATATTCTGTTTATAACATAATAATATAATATAATATAATTATTATATTTATAATCTGTTTATAAAACATTTTTCCAAAAAAAAAAATAACGTTTATTTCAGAACGTTTATTTCATTTGACCGGTTACGGTAAGAATAGGTACATATATATATATAAAGTGGCGGTACGGTCAGTGTTAATAACGTTTCATCGACGGACACTCGGAAAGACACTCGGTGAATCTAGATGAAGTGCTCCCGTGTAAGTGATTAGCTGCGATATGGTAGATCAAACGGTTACAACGGTTGGATGACGTGCCTGTGGACTAACAGGTGACTTCGATGGATAGTGTAATCCAATATTATAAATGGCTGTCGCTGGAGAAAATCAAGGAAAGAAGAGCAATTTATCACTCGATGCGACTCCTTCCTCGCCGCCTTACCGGGGGGTTTAATCCCTTTCCCTATAGTACCGATTTATTTCCCCCCGCATGATTAATTGTTTCTTAATGCGAGCGACGCTTCAAACTCGAGTGTCTGCTTATTAACGTTCTTTTTCTTTTCTTTTTTTTTTTACCCGATCGTAAATTAACCGAACATACTATCTCAATGCTACCTGATGTCTGACTTGATCTCGATCGAGTAGGTAGGTAATGACTGGAAATTGAAATTACTAACCAAATATATAATATAGTCGCGGCGTTGTTCCTCGTTATATAATCTGTAAGTAGATATCTGACGACGGGGTAACAACGATCCCGACAAGCGCTGAGAATCGCAGATTACGTAGGAATCGCTGACTTGGTTTGCTGTCTTTTGTGGCCGGATTATTGTAGCTTGTATCCTGCCGGATTGAATCCGACGGGCTCTCGCTGTCGTCGACGTTCGAATTGCTCGAGTCCGCTGAAAATGCGGGGCAATAAAGTCTTCGCTGCGTGGAACGTTCGCAATGACGGTACCGCCATTAAGAAATTTCCTTTATCCCCCGGTCCTTCAGTTTTATCGGATCTATCGAGCAACGTTCAACGTCAATGTTTACAGCGCGAGGAGCTGGATTGACTCGTATCTTGTCCACGAACATATCACACTCACAATCGATATACTTTGGCATATTACTCGAGTAATATTTTTGCAAAGTAACGAACAAACGGAAAGGAAAGAGAGAGAGGAAAAAAATATGATTTACGAGACAGGAATTTCGCAAATAACGTTCAGGTTGCGTGACATTTGCCTTATTGTCCGTGGAAACCAAGAAAGAAAAAGAAGAAGAAGAAGAAGAAGAAGAAATAAAAGATACTGGGGGAAATCCAGCCGAATGGAAAAATAGTCGATATCCGGCTCTGTTGTCTCGTTCTCGTTTATGAAGCCATGGAACTTGCACACCCTTGTGTTTTGTATCCAGTTACCGTCCATCCTTCCCGCTGTGGCCGATATTATACGAATTACATTATTCATGCTCTCCCTTTATCCGCGCGCTCTTCCGGCAACGAGGACGCGACGCAACGACTAGACCCACGGCCACGAGAAGAAACGAGAAACAATCGACGGTGTAACGGAAGGGGACAAAAGGAGACGGCGCCTTGGACGATTTTAACGAAGCAATTTAAGCGTCTGAGTCGTTCGCTGGCCGTGTTAAAATATGTACGTTCAACGAGGAAAGAGGCGGAGAGCTAGCTGTTTTGAATTTTTTTCCAAGAAACTAGCTACTTCCAGAAATTGTCGTCCTTTCGTGTTTTTTTTTTTTTATTGTACAACGCGTCCGAGGTGGGTGTTGAAAATAAATGTGGCGTCGAATTTACAATTACAATCCTTAATTAGTAGTAGTAATCGTTAATTCGGGTCAGTTTGGTTGTATATAAGCGTTGAAAATAGATATGGCGTCGTAGCTTAGACCGTCGAATTTACAATTACAATCGTCGATTCAGGTCAATCGAGTTGTATAAACTTTACACAATTCGGAACTTGTCCGTAAAATAAACGTCGTAATTTAGATTGTCGAATTTACAATTAAAATCGTTACGATTAGTAGGCAATCGAGTCGATTCAAGTCGGTTCGGTTATGTAAACTCGGTCTGTAAACAAGTACGTATCTCGAGCTATCGGAAGAAAATACGTAGATATGATATCTTGGAGGAAACGGGGATGTTAGGAGAGGCGGGAGGGTCAGAAGATCTCTACCTCGTTGAAGCGATGGAAGATTGCTTTAACAGAGCCATGACTCGCTGCACCTTTTGCTTTCGGGCCATCGCATCGTGTCCGCCGCTTCCTATTCAGCCGAGATCGTTGTTCCATTTCTAATAACGGAGAGTGCTCATCGTGCTCGGATGATTCTGAGAAACGCGCGGGAGCTGCGCGTGTGTGACAAGGTAGCAAATGGACTCCGCGCCGTGTATCGCGAGAATGAAAGGGAATGGTATCGCTGGGCGGACGTTGACCCCTGAAAATTCTCCGGGTATCGTTCGTATTTTTCATTATCGAGGAATCGGAAGAATATTCTCCGCCGTTTTCTTCGAGAAATCTCTCCTCTCGCGGTTCGAGAGGCAGACGCGTCCTAATTACCGCAAATGGAACCACAGCGAACACTCGGCCGTGCAAGTAGGATCGATGATTTTCACGCAGAGGTGAAACACTCGTCGCGTACACTGGCTATCGACTATATTCGATCGTTGAAGCGTAGGGTACTTCGTGTATTTAGTTTCGTAATAAAAATTCCTAATAAAAAGAGGTCAAATCTGTAAATTAAAAACCTCGTACAATAAGAAAATGACCAAAACATTCGAGGTCTACCCCACGCCCCCTCACGAATCACGTGACCCAAATCAACCAATCGCTAATTTTCGTTGCATCAGCGTTGCACCTGAAGAGGCCCGATTTTTTGGCTTACCCCCGCTAAAATCACTTTCAGTGATAAAAAAACAATCGCTTTATTGCTCACAAAATATTGAAACTCTTCGAGTCGAAATTTTGAACTCTGTCCGCGCGGGACATTGCAATGTTGTTTGCTCTGAAACTTGTCGTAATGTCGTGGAGACCCGGTGTCGAAGCTTATCTTATTTTAGAGAAACAACGGTACTCGGTTTGATCCTGCTTTCCTCCAATGAAGAATACGCAGAGAGGAGTCGATCAGAGAACACGTGTAGGTGGAGACAAACGAGATCTCTCTCTCTCTCTCTCTCTTTCTCTGAGAGATAATCGAATCGATCGTTACTCGTTTCTCATAATTCGGGTCATCGGAATTACCGCGGCCAGCAGAGTCGGGCATACGTAGTGTTTTATTATGCAAAGTGCGCCAGCAGTTTTCGGGATAACGAGCGATAAGCAGACGAGGGAAGAGGGAAATCGAGCTTTACGCCTCGCTCCTATCGTGCTTCTATATTGCTTCTTCTCGTTTTTCTTTTTTCTTTTTTTTTTTTTTTACGTCGTACCCCGTGAAAGATTACGAGACAAGGCAGGGACGTAAAGCTCGTGCTCTTTAACTTTGGCGAGGCATTAAGTTGTCAAAGCTCTCGATCGAACGTTTTATGGAGTATGTATTCGGGAGAGTGTCTTAAGAGTCGAGAAATAATTAATTGACAGCGTGTCTCGCAGTCTTTTCGATTAGATGGATTATTATCGTTTTCTTTTCTCCACCTTCCCGTAGGGTTTAACCTGCTACACGCAGCAATGTAAAATTCAAAAGATTCCAAAGGGAATCGTTTCGAACTTGCGACGTAAGTTGTATAATGTAACACATATAGTCATCGTCAATTGACGAATAATACTACCTACGTTGCAACGGGGAACCATGTAAATTTCATTTTGAAATTGAACAGAAACCACGTCGTTCCGAAGCGGCGAGCCACAATACAGAGAAAACCAGTTAACAATTTCTCTTCGGCAAACTTTCAACAACGATGCTTTCCTAAGAGCGACCGGAAATTGCAACGGGTTGTTTACAAAGCGGGCGAGGCCGTTCTTTGTTTCTGCTGATCTCGATAAGGTAGGTCTGTCGAAGGGAAGCTTTTTCCGTGAAGTAAGGCGGCGGTAATGCCTTGTTACGAAAATACCTTGATGAATTCGGTTGTTACCGATCGACCAGAAGTTTTTCAAAGACGTCGCGCGATTCTGTTGTACAGGGTGGAAAGAAAAGTTTGTCCGTGGCTATCATACCTGAATTCTACACCTTCGATTTGATAGAAATACTTTTTGATCAGTTAAATTTTAATTTCAATTTTCTTCTTCTTTTTGCATTGTACTCTACTTATCACAAACGTAAAACTTTTTCAAGGAACCATAGGTCGCAACCTAATAGTTTTCTTGAAAAATGGCAGAAAAGTTTGCGTGAGTCGTAACAACGACTTTATGGTTCTGGTCGCGTGGATATCTATTTTACGTAATTTTCGTATTAGGTTTCACTAATATTTGATTTATCACAGTCGTAGCATCAGTGTGAATCTAAATAATCAAACGATAAAACTAACTGTTAATATTATTCGAAATATAAACATTACGTAATATAGACATCCATCATAAAGCCGCTGTTAGCACCCACGAAACTCAAAGTCGAATCTTTCAAATATTAAAAGTGACGAGGGTATAATGAGTTTATTTCAAAAGAAAAGGTTGATTGTTTTGAATTACAGTAGCAACAGTGACACCGAATAAAGTTTACTTTTATTTTTTGAAATGTCACTATTATTATTATTTTTTTTTCTTAATTAACCTACGTGAAATAAATATGTGTTTCTACAATTTATACCAGCTTTCCTTTCCAATATTTTGTTTTCTTTCGTACTGACTGACTCTGTTTACTCGGTTTTAATTACGCATAAAACGAATCCACGTGGAACGGACATTTAGACATTTATTTTGAACAGAACGATGCAAAGATCCGGCTCGAATATCGAATAACTGAGAAATCGTACTCGCGTACTTTGCTTGGCAAAGCGAATTCTCGTCTGTGTTCTCCAAATGGTTTCGAGGAATTCTTGAAAAATTCATTAAATCCGCGAACGGCGGTACGATAATTACCAACGAGCGGCCGACTGTTCGGCGGCGTATGGGGGGAAATTTCACCTGACGTTGCAAAGATGCAAGTGGGCCGGTTCCCTTTTGAGCTCAACCGCCAAGATTACGCGGTCTGAAACCGATTACTAGCTCAAACATCAAAAGCCACTTATCATTCGTGGAAATATCCACCTCTCTATTTCCTATAAAAACCGCCCCTTTATGCCCCCATCGGCGTGCGCGATAGAAGGCATTAATGGGAGGGTCGGCGAAAATTACCAGTAAAATACACCCTTTATTATTTCGTGCTCGTTTCTGCTCGTGCCCACCCCGTCCAACCCCTCGAAACTGGAAATACATTTTATTGTACAAACAGGACGTATACAGAAACACGCACACACACACACACACACAACACGCGCGTAGGTACATGCGTGCGTACATTGAATTGCCTTATTCCATTTCGTACGGTGTCCGCTCAGCCGGCAATGGGATTTCATTGATCTTCGTCGCATAGAATGGAACAATCTATTTACTCGTACGACCAAATACGACCATTGATATTTCTCGACCTGAAAAAACTACTCGAATATAGTTATCCGCTTGCGTGTCTTTTGTAGCCGGCTTACGGGATACGAAATAATAATACGTCGCGTTTGCCCGTTGCAAACATCTTGTTTCTCGTTTGTAATTAACGAATAGCCATTGGGGATGTGCGGATATTTCATTATAGCAGATTAATCAACGGCTAACGGATAATTGTGAATTTGCGAAAGGTCTGTCGATTGACGATGAAAGGCGCGCTTTTTGATCGAGGTTTTGGTTGAAATTTCCGTCGAAAATTTCTAGAGACGGTAAACTCGTTTCTTCAAAGTGTCGTCGATACGACAAAGGAAAGGGAAAATATTTATCGTTTCGTCGAACACCTGGAGGGAGCTTCGTTCGGTTCGCGTGGCTTTTTAAGGCGAAGTTTGGACGGAGAATGTACAAAATGGCTGGGCGGGGAGCCAGCAGCGAGTGCATTTATGCAAAGCTTTTGTGATTCGGAGTCAGAAACAACGAATTTCTGACGTTCTAGAGAGTTTCCACGGAGTTCCCGTGGAAAGTTGCCGTTGAAGGAGCAGCTTCCCCGTTGAATTCAGTACGCTCGGGGCGAAAGTTGTTAGTCTCATTTCGCGTGTCGAGGATCCTATTCGTCGTCGCGACGCGTCGCGCCGCGCGAGAGAGCGTTTAAATTCAATGCGCGCGATCCGATAGGTCCTCGCCGTTAAGAGCATCGAATCGAGCCGACTTTATGACACGCTCGTGCTTCGCTTCGTTATTTTTCAGGCTCTGCCGAATTTTCCGCGTCCTCGGTTGCTTGAACTTGATCGTGCCGCGAGAATGATACTCGCTCGATAGAACTGAAGTTCCACAAAATCGTGCAGCTGTGTCTCGCGGCTAAAAATAGAAATGAAAAATATTATGCAGGTTTTGCATCTCCAAACTAACCATTTTGCAGATCGCATTCACTTTTTCCCCGCTATAAATTAATCCTTTCTGCGAATCAAATTCACCGTTTCACAGATTAAATCCACCTGGAAATTTATTTCCTTAAGCCATCGCAATAAAAACCAAATCCGATGTAAAGTTATTACTCGCGAATGAAAATTTTATTGCATGCATGTGATAATACTGAAATGAAGAATAGCATGAAATTAATAGAAAATACTGAACGGTAAAAGTATTTGTATAATTATAAAAATAATAATAATTAGAATAATATAATAGTAATAATTATAATAATAATTATAAAAATAATTATGTAGGAGCGATAGTTGCAATAGAGTGATTAATAGATCCACTAAATGTTCCAAGAATTAGCTTTTATATTATATGGTGGTAAAAATAGTAAAGCGTATTTTGTCTGATCAACAAGATCACGCACTTTTTGAGTTTTGTGCAGGTTTACATTAATTGTACAAATAATTGCGAATAAAATTACAAAATACTACAAAATAATATTGTGTTACTTCACTTTTGAGTCACCTGCAAAAGTTAGGTTAGGTTAGGTTTATGTTAGGTTAGATTTATGTTAGGTTTAGGTTAGGTTCACAGATCTGTGCAAGAATGCATATAATTTGTAGGAAAGCTGAGTATAATCTACAAAAGGATTAATTTGGAAGTGCAAAACCCGTACTAAAGATAATCGGTAATGGGTGGAAGAGAATTGACGTTTGAAAGTCGATCCATAAATTCTTAAGACACTTGGCAAACGAACGAACGTTGGCTATAGCGATTTCTGTTACAACGAACGAAGCGATTCTCCGACGATATCTTTATTTTGACATCCTGTTCTCTCTCCAGGATTTATCCAACGCGAGAATAGAGCTGGAGCAATTACCGGGGTATGTATTTATCGTTAGTGGAGAGAGGTTATACGATACAGCGGATCATTAACCGAGTCGATACACGACCGAGTGATTAAAAAAGCTATTTGGAGCAAGTTCATTGTCAGCCGGTAGTTTGCGCTCGATATTCAATACTCGATCGTATCATTCGTAATTAAATTTCCAATTTCGAGGCATTCTTTTTTTTTCCTTTTTTTTTTTTTCGGCTGCCGATAGACACCCGACGGAATATCGAAATATATATCGGGAAAGTGCGGGTAATTGACAAGCGTACAAAGAACGTGTGCAACGTGTGCACATTTTCGTTCCTACGATCCGTCACGGTGTAGCCCGCGAGAAATTGAGGGCCGATAACACACCGCGCGTCTTAAACAATATGCATCGTCAGGCATACGTGACGTCTATCACCTTTCCTCCGTCGCGATGACAGATTATTTAATCCTTTCCTCGCTGCGACGAATCGCACGGACGTGCAGCAACGGACGATTGAGACGTCAACGCAAAAATCACAACCGGCTGAATTTTACAAAATCCGTCGCTCTTTCGCCGTTTCAAAATTTCGTTTTTTGAAACTCAAGAGTCTCCAACCTCTCGTCGACGAGGTATCATTTTCGCCAATGGTGTAAATTTTCCAGTGACGCGTGCTGTACGCGCGCCGCGGTACAAACTAATTTTACACACACGCTGCCCTTGACACGCCTGGAAATTGCGAAATGAATTAAACTTTGGATTCGCAGTCGACTATTCCCAGAGCGGCGCGCCCCGTGGATAGTGTTGTAATAACGCGGCTCTATCGTCGCGTTGCATAAACAATTTGGGAACTAAGCAATTTCGTCGTTTTGCCTAGGAATTAACGCTAATTTTCGCCGTCGTTGGAATTTTCTTCGTCGACTCGACAGGAGAAAAACTCGAGCTGCAACAAAACAATCTCCGTGAGTACTAAATAAACGTTCGTTTCCTTTATTTCTCTCGTTGGGTCGCGGAAATGGGTGGAGATGTTGGAGATGTTCTATTTTAGCGGATGCTAAAAATCGGATGGGAAAAGAGAGAGAGAGAGAGAGGGAGGTCACGTTTGCGAGTATCAATTCAAAGATTTTATCACCGGGAGTGCAAGATCAATCCATCTATAACGCTTTCACTTAGCCAGGCCTCCTTTTTCGCTGCCGCTCGACCCAGCGGTGGCTCTGATCTCATTTGCATTCCTTTGCGCATCCTTCGTCCTCTCACCCTAGCCAATCGCGACACCACACGCTGGAATACCCTGCGAATATCAATGATTCGTCCGCCGAACGAATCACTTTCTTTTCATCAACGTCTCTTGTAAGAGGGAGCGATCACCGTGTCGTTATTTATTTCGAAACGCGTTCTTCGTCGACGTGATTCGAAGAAGAAAGAGCACGTTAGTCGATATAAAACCTTCTTCGTAATTTCAACGTTAGAACTTTTAAGAGTTCTCGAGTCTCGAAAGTAGAAAACACGTATTCGCATTCAGTTTTGACGCTTGCAAACAAACGGTGTGACAGATTGCAACAGCTGTAGATTTAATTTTGTGTCTGCGATTGTTCCGTAGTCTACTTTTTTCACACTTTGGGGGATAAAAATTTCGACAGAATGAAAATTTTCCTTTCGATAGCGAAAATTGTTGTGATATAAAAACCGACGATTTCTTTTTTTTCCCTTTTTTTCTGTTCGAGATGTAAAACGTTGTTGGAATTTTTCACGTGCCCACGCGGATCGGAATATTTTTTCCCTTTTTTTCGGCGATTCGACCTCTACAGCACGATCATAGCAATAATGGCCAATAATGATCAAAATGTTGTATAGTTGATACTTGCAATTGAAGCAACGTATTTCTTTTATTTATTTAAATTCACAAAAGGTACAAATTGTCTTTTTTAACCAATTTTTACCCAAAAAACTACTCTCATCTTTTGCATCCTTTTCCTTTAACATATCTTGTCGGAGATTCGACTCGAATCGAGATTTTGGTGAATGTAACTGGTGACCTGTGGACTCTTTATCCAACGATTACTGAAATCGAGCAAGTTCGCGGTGCTGCGCAAACGCACGACACGTTTGTAATTCCACGGAACGTTCCTCTTCCCGAGGAAAGTGTATTTCTCGCGGTTGCAGCTCTCGGACGTCGAATCACCGAAACAGAAATTGTCCGACGATCGGTTAGTCAGTAGCGCCAGTTGCTTCCGCAGTTTCGGCTCGACGAGTCTCTCTTCGTCCAAGGAATCTGTCTTCCGGCTAGCTAATTGGATTCTATCTACTTGCGTCAACACATTCCTGGAATTTTCTTTGAACGGCTTGCAAATCATACGTAAACCAGGCTGCAGATCGAAGCGTCTCTTGCTCTCTTTGTTGAAAACGTCACTCAACGAGAACTCTTTAAATCCTTTCCCTTGTACATTTTCACGGCGGTGTTTTCGTTCTCCGTCGCCCTCGTTTTGTTCCAAAGACGAATCACGTTGGACATTCGATCTCTTATTCTGCGTAGCAATGCGAGAGTTTGTCTTGAATTTACGTACACCGCGCCGAGGGAAAAGTGCGATGAAATTGATCGTCCCTCGCGCGAATCCTAGGGTATTTGATTTCAGAATTTTCATACGTATCTGTTATAACGTACCTTGTTCACGTCGATGATACTGTCTTCGGAGATGGTAGATCCTTTCGAATAAAACTTCGTTACGCAACGGCCTTCGATGAATTCTAATTTCTCTTTCTCGCGATGTTTGAATGTGGTTATCGACGAATCCTGGGTATCGAGCGTAGCGCCCTGCATAGGTAGATGTCTCGAAATGAGTCAATTATCAGTGTTTATTGTAGGTAAAAATAAGACAAGTGGTTTAAGATAAATATAAAATTTATTACATTAATTTAAGAAAAACTGAATAAATCCAAATACGGCGATGGCAAAGAGATATTAAGCTCTGAGTATACCTGCACGCTGTCATAACTCGCTACTCTATTAAGATCTCTACTCTATATGCTCTCAGGACTTGCTACTTTCTATGGATCTACACGCTATGTAATGTAACCTTCAAAATCTCTGGCTTCACACACTCACACACGTGCACAAAACCATACCCTTAAATTTTACGTGTTAAGACAGAAATTGGCTAACGTGTTAAGACAGAAATTGGCGGCCCGCAGACTCTTATATTAGCGTTATCCTCTCCACTGTATCGATCCCCTCCACTGCATTGAAATTTTCTTGTCGTGCACGAGCCCCACTACTCTTAGTCTGTTGATTTCCCTACTGAGCTAGAGGTAGTGGAGGGGGTAGCGCTGGCGACCAGGAAAGTGGGGGCAAGGGCTTGCGGGCCGCTAGTTAGCCACTTCTGTTTTAAGTCTTGCTAAAACAAACGGTCTCAAACCTGCGCTGTAACAATCACACGAGGCACGCAGCGGGCGACAATTGCATTTATTGCATTTACCCTCTCACCTCTTTAGGGCTAATGAAATTCCTCGTACAAGCGCGCGATTCCACGGAGCTTGATTTGACGACGTTGGAATTGTTGTGCAATGGAGATGGATTATTACAGTCGACGTCATGCGGAGGTATGAAAGGACAGTATTTCCGAAATTTAGTCAAAGGAGCGTATTTGAAACTCTCTATGGGCGAAGTTGGAGGAGCGACGAACTTGTCGTCCTCTTCCTATTTGTATATATCACGTAATATATTCCTTAAATGATATATCGAAATAATGCTTTTTAAATAATAGATTTTTTAAAATATACCGAGGATAGATTCATTTACGAATTTATACACGTGCTATTTAAACTATCGAGTTTAAAAATAAACGAGAGGAAGAATAAATGTTTTATTAACAGTAGAACAATCGGCTTTTGAAACATATCAAAATATTCTGCACGTAAATCATTATAATTTGAATGATAATAATTAAAATAAATTAATAAATTAATTTTCACTTTTATTGTTTAAAATCAGAAACAGAAATCAATTTTTTTATACTTTTTCAAGCAGTTGTAAAGAACGAAACTCTGAAAGTCGCGTCGACCGATTATTTGAATAATAGTGACATCGAAAGGAAATGCGTGAAACGGAAAAAGTACGATTTATACGCGCGTAATGGACATACGGAAAAGGACAGTTGGCTGTACAATTTACAGGTCAAAGTGTCGTCGAATTCCACTTCCAACTTCCAAGGCAACGTTGCAACGTTTCTAGGAGAGAGCACATTTTCACGTTCCTTCATATTCTCGACTGATTAAAAGGTTATTTGATTAAATGTGTCAATATGTTTCGCCACTGAGAATCGCGTGAACGTGTGCAAAATTTTAATAAAACAGTTGACGATGATACGATGCCTTCTGTGACTCGAAACATTTTTAGTTTATCGAAAAGAAAGAGAAAGAAAGGAACGTCGCCGCTGAGCGCAACGCGCAAGAAAAACGGAGCCTCTGTCGAAGCGAATGTCGTACGAACATTTCGAATCTGACCTGCAATCTCTTTGTTCTCGAACGACAGATTAATTAATCCTTGGTTGGCTCGGACGTTCGTTGGCCACCTGCAACGACCCCTTTTCATCCCCGTGAAAGCATCCGGCACGGACGCGACACCTTCGCGCGACTCGTAATAACGCTCTGGATTCTAGATATATACATATATGTATGTACATACGTATGTACGTTCTAATAGTAATTCGAAAGACCTCGAATGGACGCGACGATGGCCAAACGTCGATGTCCTGGCTGTGCAATATCTCAAAAATTTCGTCGGTGGTCGGTGTCAGCGATCAACATACGTACAGGGTGGAAAGAAAAGTTTTTAGCTTTTAGTTATCGATTTTGGTTAGTGCTAGTGGAGTTCTCGGAGTCATCGACGTGTCGTAGGATCATTGTTTGGGATGATGCGGAGGACGCATGCTGTGGCGCATGGTCGCGGACCCGTCTGCGTTTCACGTGATCGTTAATACGACCGGAAGTATGACGTTCGAAGCGAATTCATCGAACCGAGAGTAAAGATCTTACAGTTCTAGACAGTTCTAGAGTTACGATACGCTGCGGATTATAAAGGATTACTTGGAACGCCGACTAAATTCGCCGATGGTCTAGGTAGCAGATTAAAATATACACAGCGTGTGTGTAGCGTGGCTGAGTCACATTGAAAGCAATGGCGAACCTTTCACCGAGCGAAACGTAACTAACGAGTCCACAGTTCGGATGGACGTCTAGGTATGCAAAGATACGTAATAGACGATGCTTTGCATACGTAAGCGTGCATGTGTACGCGGATACATGCCCGACGTAATAGCAACGAATCTTCCTCGAAAAAGATTTCATTTCCAGAGAAAGAGAGAGAGAGAGAGAGAGAGAGAGAGAGAGTAAGGGACACACCTAACGAGAAACCGTCGGTTGGAAACGAGTTATTTCGGAGGAGAGTGGCTACCACCGCAAAGGGAAACGCGTTATTAACGAGAAATAAGAAAGAGCGTGGCGGAAAGGGAGAAAGAAAGTGTCGAGGCAGAGAGATGAACCGTTACGTTCTTTCTCTCTTTTTCACTCGAGTATAAAATACTAACGAGCCATACGTTAAGGTGGTGCGGGAATAATTAATGTGTCGGTTCACGAGCAAAGGGACTCGGAAAGCACACACGCGGATCGGATCGGCTCGGCTCGGCGAAGCGCAAGAAACCGGCCGGGCAGGGTAGGTAACGAACAATCGAATTATCAGGCTGTTGCGAGCGAAACCATTTTTCTGCTTCGTTTTCTCCCTCTCTCCTCTCTCGCGCGCGCGCCCGAGGCTTGTAAAACTTTTAGCACACACATAGACACAGCCTTCCCCTCCCCTGCCCTCCTCCCTCAATCCACAGATCCGCTCGTCTACAGAATGCGGATCACGGTTTTACCGTGAAAACTGGAAAATACGGCTTCGTTAATCTAACAAGATAAATTCGTTCGACGTATTCTTCGAATCGCGCGACCCAACGCGGCGCGCATCGGGGCTCGTGTCACCGAGAAACTACCACCAGCCAGTCGAACCACTTCGAGATACATATTATTACTGAAAGTGATTTTAGCGGGGATAACCCAGAAAATCGGGCCTCTTCGGGTGCAACGCTAATGCAACGAAAATTAGCGATTGGTTGATTTGGGTCACGTGATTCGTGAGGGAGCGTGGGGTAGACCTCGAGTAGGAGTGGCGTTGTCTGGTACTGAGTGATCGCGCCTGCAATTTGTTTTGCATCGATTCAAACGTTTGTATATCGATAAAATTTTATGGCAAAAAAGTCGTCTTCACTTCTGGGCCTTTCAGTGAGACGAATCGTACTGGAGTACAAGTCGTACAACTTTCGTCAAGTTGTTGTTCGTTATTTCTTTATCTCCGTTCCTTTCGTCGTTCCAAGAATTAGAGATTACGATCGACACGGACAATAGCGAAAAAGATCGATCCTTCGGGAGAAATAAATCGAGTAAACTTGATTCTTTAAAGTCTATCTCTCCCTTGACGAAAAGCAAGAGAAACGCGTTCACGTCATTCACGCTGTGTTTTCCGTTTTTTTTTCTTTTCCTTTATTCCTGTTTTCTTTTTTTTTAATCTGGTATTTAACGAAGAACAAGCTTCGCGAATAGTAACGAGTTGATCGATAACGGATGGTTAAAAGTTTATAAAATTCGGACGAGCGCGAACATGCACCGTTCCGATATTTTTCCTCTGGAAAAAAATTGGAAAATATTCGAAAATATTCGAAAATATTTGCAAAAAGTTGCAGTTGCTACTGTAGAGCATCCTCTTATGCTGCGGAATACATCTGTGCTACGTTCCTGTCGAACATTGACGTGGAAGTTTGTACGGAGAGATTCTATTCCTTTTTTTGTTTCTTTCTTTCTTATCGTCTATGTATATAGGTAATTAGCGCCTGTTGCAGCGAGGTAGATTTCAATGACGCGTTCCACGTGTATTAATGTAAAACGATTGCAACAGATCATCGATGGGCTAGTTGTTGCTCGATAATTACTTTATCTCTCGTATGTATCGAGTGAATTACGCGCTCGACGAGTAACGACTGTGTAGTTGAATAAACTTCTGCATTTAGTAGCATCGTATTTGAACGAAAACGACAAATGTGGCGCGACAAATTCAAAGAAAACGATTTTCCACGTGTATTTTCAAAGTGACGAGCCGAATTTTATCCGGAGTCTCTCTCACGGTGTTGGTAATCCCTCGTGTTTAATGTCTCGCGCGTGAAACTTACAACAACGCGTACGTCTGAATTTTAACGTCTGGTAATTGCTTGAACTGGCTGAGCCAGAATTTATGCTGGCTTGTCTGTTTGCATAACAATTATCAGCCGGCGTATGACAATTTGCATGCTATTAGCGAAACTTGGCTAGTTAGCACGATTTTTAACTCTTTGCACTCGACCTTCGTCCCTTCTAAGGACACTTTTTTTCTGTTTTTTATAATACAAGTATAATTATAACGTATGCAGATATACGTTTGGCGTTGTACGATATAATTATGTAATAATATAATACTTGAACAGAGCGAAAGCTATAATAACGACGTGGAAGGAATAAAAGAATTTCAGAAGAAAGGCCCAGAGGCACTGTTTTGACTAGGAAATGAAGACGACTTTTTTGCCATAAAATTTTATTGATGTGCAAACATTTGAGTCGACAGAAAACAAATTACAGGCGCGATCGCTCAGTACCAGACAACGCCACTCCTACTCGAGATCTACGCCACGCCCCCTCACGAATCACGTGACCCAAATCAACCAAATCAGGCCCGATTTTCTGGGTTACTCCCTCTAAAATCACTTTCAGTGATAATACAAATAAATTGCTAAGAAAGATGTACGATGTAAAGAAAGTTTCCGAGGGCAAAGGCAGTTAAATAGCGTCAGCCATTCAAGAACCCTTCGATTCGATCGATCGTGTTTCAGATAAACTGAAACGCCCTGTGTAACGTTACGCGTACATTTACGCGTTATCTGAATGATTTCAACGTGTTCTCGAAAGATGCAATTTGTCCGGAAAGATCAGATTTGCCTTAAGGACCCGACAGATCATTCGAGACTCTGTTCGTTATCGCAAACGAAGGCAATCGCGATGGAAACACAGATGGATCAAGCACATTTGTCAGAGGGCAGGCTCTCCTCGGAGTTATTTCCTCGAAATGAAATCCAACAACCTACGTTCCTGGATCTCTTGTTAGAAGCTGAGACTTTTCTCTCGCATAAGTCACCTTATTATCATCTGACAATTTCGCCTCGCATAGTAAGACATTATTATTAGATTTCCGCTTAGAAAGTTATAAATAGCATCTAACGTTTAACGAAATGAAATATGTTTTTCCAAATCAAATACTCATACGTTGTATCGTCTCGGTATTTCTTTTGTACTTATTTTGTTAGTATTTGTCGTAACTTTTTCATCGGGGGCTCGATCGATTCCGCGGGGCGAGCGCGAGCTTATCGTGGCCGGGAGCTTATCGTTTATGGAATTGATATAAGTATTCTTGAATATCTGACAGGGATTTACGCGACAACCCTGTAATAGGAAATTCGATTTCCGTGATCCGACGAAAATTGAAACAGAATCCTTCGCGTGAGCCTTCTATAAAATGTTATGACGTATCATTCCTCCTCGTGTGCGCAAACACGATCCGCAAACTGTTCGTTTCGTACAATCTGCCGGGGCAGGGCGATATACTCGAAATTAAACCGCGTTCATCGCGCGGACTCTTCGTCGAGTACCGTCGAAACGAAACTATCGCCTCGTCCTAATATCACGTATACGATACTTCGAAATATCAAGTTGAAAAAGTTTCTGGTTTTTACCATTGACTTCTCCAAGTGCCTCGAAATAACACGAACGATTTTTAAAACGAAACTTGGAAGAGGAAATCGCGAAACAAATTGCAAGGTTTCAAAATGTTTCTTTTTTCTTTTGCATTGTATTCTACTCATCACGAAGGTAAAACTTTCTCAAGGAAATAGTTTTTTTGAAAAATGACACAAGTTTCTTAATTTAATACTGCGGACATGTGCGTTCTAACAGCGACTTTATGATTCTAGATGTTACGTTTATATCTCGAATAATATTAACAATTAATTTTATCATTTGATTATATAGATTTACACTGATCCTACAACTATGATAAATCAAATATCAGTGAAATCTAATACGAAAATTACGTAAAATAGACATCGCGTCCGAAACCATAAAGTCGCTGTTAGGACGCACGCGTCCACGAAACTTTTTTGCCATTTTTCAAGAGAACTATTAGATTGCGACCTACGGTTCCTTGAAGAAATTTTACTTTTGCGACGAGTAGAATACAATGAGAAAACAATTTCGATCCATCAAAGTCGAATTTGATCTTACGACTAGTACGACCACGAGTCAGTATAACAAGGAGATACAATTTAAATTATACGTGACAAGAATGAGCAAAAGGACTGTACGGCGACGTCAATGTCGGAGAATCAAATCCGACATCGAGGCCTTGTTTCCCTTGCATTTCTCTCGTTCGTCAACCGTGAAAAAGGTTGAGGTTCGCGTGCATCGCGTCGGTTGCGTGCCGTTCGGGAAATCACGTGTACGCCGCAGACGATAAAGCATTTAAAGAATGACGTGTCTAGTATTTGTGGCCTGCTCGTAAAAAAGATTTCCGTCCAGCCACCTCGGACCTTTTCTATCAATTTTTGACGTTTCTCTCGATAAAATACGCGGACACGGCGCCGGGGGACGACGCGGCAGAATCGTTTATAAAATATTCCTTTCCAACTTATTTATTCTCGTACACTCAGGGACAAAAAGATGGCATGCCCTATTGATTTGTTAATTTCTGTTTAATATGTAACACGAATGAAATATATCAATGTATGTACGGTACGGTACGGTATGACACGTTATTGTTTCATATGAATTTGTCCAAAAAGAAAAAAGAAAAACAATTCAAATTTCCATGAAAATTAGTAAAATTTCTGTGTGTTTAAAAAATGGAATATACAAAATGAATTTACCAGTTTCGTTGAACATTTAACATGTTGAACCTCCTTCATTTCCTTATTACAGAAATCAGTCGCTCGAGCAGAGTTTTGTATAACTTTTTAATCCTTTTCTGGTTTAATTTGTGTTAAAGTAGAACGACGACCAGACCTCTTTTTTTGTAGCAAAAATATTCAGATTTTTAACAAATTAACTAAAAATTTCCAAAAGTTTCAAAATTTTTGAAATTCAGACATAATTCTCTTCCACGACCCATTTTTCGAACTAAACGAACTGAACTATTTGTGCCATATACCATGTCCTTACGACAGATATATAATACTCACGCTACATTTCCAGATTTACAACTGAGAAATGAAAATACGACGCGTATCATCAACAATTTCCTTTCTTGAACAGTTGTTTTTCGTAATATTTCTTAGATACTACGCACAATTTTACACATGGATGCTCACAGCTATGCATACAATGTGATTGACCTACAACCTTCGATATGCAAACATTTGAATTAATAGAAAACAAATTACAGGCGCGATCGCTCAGTAGATCTATCAGACAACGCCACTCCTACTCGAGGTCTACCCCACGCCTCCTGGCGAATCACGTGACCCAAATCAACCAATCGCTAATTTTCGTTGCATCAGCGTTGCACCTGAAAAGGCCCGATTTTCTAGGTTACCCCCGCTAAAATCACTTTCAGTGATAAAAAGTGAACAGTTCTCTTTCTCTCTCGCTTCCCAACCGTAATAATATGATAATTTAATCGCGCGTTTTCCATACGAGCCGGCAATACGTTCGTGTAATTTCTCTCGTCTAGCTGGATCATCTAATTATTGTATAATATCGATATTAATTATACATAATAATCCGTTCGTTTGTCACGCGTCGGTGAATTAATTATTTAAAAGCACAAAGGCTAATGGCTAGTCGGTCACTGATCCTTCTGTCAATGTAGGAACTAGAGCGTCGAAATGCGACGAATACGTGGTTTTCGCGCGCGTGTGTGTGTGCGCGCCAGCCACCCCCTCCACGCACACGCAAACACACAGCCACGCACACACGCGCAGGTTGTGTACATGGTAATGTATTGTTTAATCTGGTGGGATATTACGAATGCTTAGGTTACCCGTTTCGTGGTTGGACGATGATCCTCTTACAGTTTCGACTTTATTAGGCCGTGGTCGCACGGTACTAGGTACTGACTAAATATGGACCGTGCCGCGCCACGGATTGTAAGCCGCTTACAGTGCGGTTACACGTGCATTTTAATGCAACGCGGCCAGTCGGTGTGTCATTAGCGATTACAAAGTAACTCAAACTCACGCGAGCCGGTCGTCAAAGGGAAAACCGAAAAGGGAACGATATTAAAGTTGGATATAAATGAACGTGCCAGCGAGCACACAGCAGTGGCTCGTACTTGCCGAGATAATTTACGGGGAATTTTATTCAATGGGAATACGATAACAAGATGAAATTATCAAACAGTGGGGGAGGAGAGGAGGCCCTCGCTTGGATCTTACGTCATGAAACTGTCGTCGTGGCGATTACGCACGGCACGCGTTAAGAGACATTCACTTTGCGTGTGAATTATCTTTATTGCGCAACAAGCCTGATGGCTTCTACTAGATATTTTCTTGAACCAAAATGTTAAAAATTATTACCAATTTACTGTATTATACTTTGTCTACTCTGCCATTGATTATTGTTTAAAATACTGGTCGGATTTCCTCAAAGTCATTCTTTATAAGGAGACTTGGATTATCTTTTCCAAAGGACTCTGAGGAGTTATAGAACGGGTGATGATGTGTTAAGACTAAGCAGGAAGTATGGGGAAAGGTTCCCAAAATTTTTCATCGCCGTTTTTCTTGTCTTTTTATCTTCTGAAAACTACCCCGTTGCACACACAATCCTTCGAGTACGCATGTGTTTGACATCGAAATCTCGTTGCACTTGAGACTGACCAAATTTATGGAGTGCCTAGTTTGGAGTTTTCTAAACGATCAAACGGTGGTTGACGAGCGGCTCGCCTTGCTCCCACTTTCCTGATCGTTAGCATTACCCCCTCCACGCAAGAGGAGAGATCGATACAGTGGAGGGGGTAGCGCTAACGAGCAGAAAAGTGGGGGGCAGGGGCCCGCTTGCCGCCAGTTAGCCACCTTTGGCTTAGAAATTCCTGATTTACCACGTCCATGTCTTAACACGATAGACGACGCATTTCGTAAATTTCTCTGTGCAAATGTTCGTCCGTGTGTAAATTGTTTTTTGCCCCGAGTTGTTCTGAAAGTTCGACGATACGGAGAAGGCGCGCAGCTTTTCACGGGAAATTTTCTTGGAACAACGTGATCTCCGTGTCGATGAATTCCAACGACGCGTTTATCTCCGCCGCTGTTTCGGAACCATTGGCCACTTTTCTTGTTCAGACACTTTATACGGGCAACCGTTTAACCCAGGGACCCACTTTGCCGCATATTGGCGCTACGTGTTGCGAGCTTGCGGCGCGGAATTTCAGTCTGTGCGGCCTTAAAACCTTACACCGACGCGATGTTTACACGGCAAGCACTCTAATATGATGAAATATGAATATAAGGCGGTGGGATGGGCGAGCAAGATACAAGGGAATACATAATACATGTAAGTACATTATTGTGGAATTTAATGAAGCGTTTGAAACAGCTATAATATTCCTCTGGAGAAGCAACTTCTAGCAACACGCGTGCCGGTATATTACATTGTTGCGGGGCATAGCGATCAAATTGTTTCCCCGAAGAAGACAAAACTGTCCAACAGCCGGGAAACGTACGCAACACGTCTCAGAGCTGATCATCGACAAACACCGAACCATTGGTTTCATCGTTTTATCTGATCAACTCTTTCGCTCCGAGAAACCCGTATATATACGTCCATTCACGCGTTCACGAAGGTCACATTTATGTTATAAGCATGTCCGGAGTAAAAGTAAAAATAAAACCGATAGTTGGTCTAATAACTAGATATGTGCCAGTAATTATGAAAGTGGTCCAAGTCAAGAATTTAAAAGAAATGAGTTTATCAGTTATCTCGCGTCACATTCATTTAAAATAAAATAATCTGATGTAATGTCTAAGAAGCTGTAAAAATTGAACTGTTAAATTGAGTTGGCTGATAGTGGACTAACAAAAGTCGTGAATTTCTTATTTACTGGAGAAACAATTCATTATTTTTCAACCATTGGATAAATCCAGAAAAATTGTATTGTATTATAACAACGTCCATCCACCTCTGCGTGGACTGTTAACCGTCCCGCGACATTTAGAAATCCGAGAACGAGAGACGTCTCACGGACCAGCCATAAATTCCCCTGACGGGCGCGTGAAAATTAATCTCGCTGCGCCGCGAGATTCCTGTATTATCCTTTATTGTTCGCGCGTCGAACGCCGTCTTTATCGCTCGTCATTCCGCACGATTGTGCCGTCTCGTAAAAACTGTGCCGTGTTATCGTGCAAAAGGAAAGGAAAGAAGGAAGGGAGGGGTGGAGGGAGGGAAAAACTGGCGGAAAGTGGAAACAATGGAGAGGCGGAGAGTAGAAGAAGAAGGAGAAGAAGGGGGCCGAATAAAATGCAAATGACTATTACCCGATCTCTCGAGTACGAAGGCGAGTACGAAGCAAACCTACGAAAGGTAGATAGGTAGGTAGGTAGGTACTTTACCGAACGACGACGGTATTCGCTATCTATTACTAAACGACAGGACGTCCTCGTTGCTTGCACAATTACTCGCCGACTGTTTGATGATCCACTCGAGTCAGAAAGGCAGACGAACGCCGATGAAAATAGATTAAAATATCGTTGAAATATCGTCGCCGAGGTGAGAGCGAGTTTGCCTTCTTCCCGTTTATAACGAACGAACTCTCGCCGTTATAACGAGGAGAATTAAACTCGTAAGAAAGTCGCGCTTTGTCTCGCGCCTCCGACCGATCCCCCCGTTAATTAATGAGGCTTTTAAATAGTTGTAATTAGCGAATGCAAAACATTTGAAACGGACGGATCGAGCGAAGCCTGGTCCCCGTGGCTCGTTTGCATTCGATTAAATTTCAGAGGCGAGATCGTCAGGTATTGGCGTTGATTTTATCACTGGAAGTGATTTTAGCGGGGGTAATCCAGAAAATCGGGCCTCTTCAGGTGCAACGCTGACGCAACGAAAATTAGCGATTGGTTGATTTGGGTCACGTGATTCGCGAGGGGGCGTGGGCTAGACCTCGAGTAGGAGTGGCGTTGTCTGGTACTGAGCAATCGCGGCTGTAATTTGTTTTCTATAGATTCGAATGTTTGCGTATTAATAAAATTTTATGGCAAAAAAGTCTGTCGATCACCAATCAGTCAACAGTCGCCAGTAAAACGTCGCTAACAACGACAACAAAAAACGCGACGTTTCGAAGAAATCGTAGCGAGCTGGTATCGTATATGGCGAATATGCCAGATTTAACAATGTCGGTGGAGCCAGACGACGTCGTGAATCTCTGTAGGAGCGCGGTGGTTCGTACCAATCGAGCAGCCACTTTCCCTCTACAGCCAGACATTTCCCAGCTTCCGGGTAATCCCATTGCACGAGTTTTTTCTTTCTTTCCCGGATAGAGGTGCTGCGAGCTGACACGTGCACCGACCTCTTTACGGACTCGGTATCGAGGCTGCTAACGTAAATATATCCCTCTGCCTCCACTACCGTGTCACCGTGCGCGAGCCCCGGCATCCTCGTCGTCGTTGTCGTCGTCGTCGACGTCGTGTACGTGCAACAACGAGCGCGACTGCGGCGTATATAAGTTTGCCGAGGAGAAAAGTCGACCATCTTGGGTCTAGCCGCGTAAACAATGCTCTCGTTCCACGATATCGGCCCGTGAGATCCCTCGAGAGCTGGTTAGCGACAAAAGCGGAAATAAATCGTCGGCCCAGCGAATGTGTCCGACGTTTGCACGTTTCTAATAAATAACGTCGCCTCGCGAATACGAGGATCGGCTCGATATCGGCCGCGAACGCTGATCGTTAAATATCGACAAAGAGGAGGGAAATTGAACGATCGTTTCTTAACTGATTTCTAATTTCGTCTTGTATTTCATTCATCTCTTTAGTAGTTTAATCAAGTCTTTGTTTGACGAAGGTTCTCAGTGAGATGATTGCATCAACTCATCAATATCTTCGTTGTTGATGACTTGAAACTCCAGGTGGAGATCAATTTTGCAGTTTACGTATATTTCCATCAAATCGAAGGAAGAAGAATTCATCTATGATAGCCAAGGGACAAACATTTCTTCCCACCCTGTATGAAATTCAACACACGCTGTGTATAACGCAAGAGATGGAGGTAGTCTGTGGATTTGATAGCCGGTTTATTTCCTTTGTTGAACGGGTCTTCCTCCGTTCTTCGGATATGAGGTACGAGGACGTGGCTCCGCGGATATTTGCAAGTGGAATTGTCAGCGGCGAGACCCGCCTTGCACGCAGGCCGGGCTCTCGAACCCGTCAAACCGTGTCCCGTCATTAGGGATTGCGGTCTTATCCGCCGCGAGATATAATCGCCGCGAATTCGACGGGACAATCTCGTTACGGAACAACCCATTATCCCCGTGTTCCTCGTGTTCCCTCGTGCTCCTAGCGCAATTCAATATAAACGTACTAATTGGAAAATTCCTTTCGGAACGCGAGTCGCGTTGTGACGCGTGCTGAATACCGCCCGCGGTGGTGCTTTCGTTCGGACACCACGCTACGGGTCACTTTGTTCGAGAATAGTAGTACTTGAACATACAGCACCCAGGACAAAACAGTACGTTCTATATCTTCTTACATCGTGGGGAAAAAGACGCAATTAAACCATCATATAATACACCATAAAGTTTCTTAATTTAGGAATTAGAAGGAAAAGTGAATCATTAGTTAAAGCAATAAAACGACAACACTTTGTAAACAAAAAAATTCGTATTTTAGAATGGCTAAATTGAATATTATAGAAAATTGTTGGAAAGGAATTGGGCGAGGGCAGTATACCAGAACGGAAGACAATTCGCAAATATTAATGAATTAAAAAAGAACTAGGCTGAGAAACCATTAAAAAGCTACGAAAATCCTTGCCTCGAAGAATGACTGCAGTTGTTAAATGGCAAAGGAAGTCGTACCAAGTATCAAACACTTATCAAACTCGTTTCTTTCGTTTCTGTCTGTTGTTTTTCACGAAAAGTGTGTCATCACTTTCAGCGTATTTCCATTTTCTTTTTAATAGCACGAAATTTAAAATAGCAGAGAGTTCAATTCATAATATACGTTGATAAAACTTTGTTTAATTGGTTTGTTTAATAAAAGGGAATTAAAATCTGCTATCTTTTTGTCCCAGTGATGTGTGAACGTTACCTATTTTTTAAACAAACATGTACACCAGTTTGAAGACTTCTCGCCCCTAGACAAATTAATTCAGTTGTTCGGAATCGATCGTTTCCCTCGTAGTCGGAGAACACGAAAGAACTTATCATCTTATTGCGAGGAATCCGAGTCAAACGTCGGGTTATCGAAGATCCTCGCTGGAATTTATAAGAGGGACTTGTATCGATAGCCGGGGGCCGTGGCATCGACGTAGCAGTCGAACGAGAAGGTATTGTTAACGGCGAGCTCGTAAGTACCGATAAATAAAAGATCCGTAAGCCACCGTCGGATTTACCGCCGTGATTTTTGGGGTTGAAGCGTAACTGGGGATCGCGTTCTGATCGCCAAGCACCGAGGGAAACGTATGGAGATATTGTTCGTGAGAAATTCCAGATCGAAGCGATCTTGTCACGAATGGAGCTAATAGCTCCTGTACGGTCTTGGATACGTGCCCTCTTTTTTTACCGAGAAACGCATCGAAAAACTAGCATCCTTGTCTCTCTGCTTTTCTTTTGTATTGCGACAGTGCATGAATAATTTCGAATTTCACTGGACCAATGATCAACCCAAATACGTCACCATTCTTCCTTCCTTAGAAGCTGTGATTGTAACAGTTCACCAACATACTACGTACTTGGAACGCAATTATTCCCTTTTGATTGACTAGCCACGGACTACATCTTAGGTATACTTACAAGGAGAGGAATACTTAATTGATTTGTAAAGCTAAACGCACTTGAAAGATTCTTTAAATGTTCGGTTATCACTACGAGAGAAGGAAGAGTTCTTCCGGTCAAAGGCGGTATTCGCTGGTTTAAGAGTCCCGGTCACGCTGTCACTTGGTGGTTGTTAACAAAGAGACCCATTCATCCGGGAGGGGTTAAACTGCTCAAGACGAGACACCGGGAATCCCGTTTCGGCCGATAAATCTGCAAGACGATCGAATCAGGTTAAGCAAGGAATCAGCAAACATTACCATAGTTGCGTCACGGCTAATCGAGCACCTGTTGCTTAAACACTACATGCCCCCGCTGTTGCGTATACAGGGGGCAGGAGGAACGCGTCGATACAATTTTACAGAATTTCGACGACTCGACGAAGTGGTTGACGGCTCGACTCGACTCGAAAGTGGTCGGAGAGGAATCGAATCGATCGGAGACGGAACGGGGAAAGAATTGGGGTGGAGTTTGCCGGGGATGGAGAGCGTTGGACGGCGTTTAACTATCGTTAAAACGTTTTGCGGCTAAAAGCATCAGGGTGAAGCGATACCGGGCGAAGGCAGAGGAGGGAAGGAAGGTTTGGGTAGGAGACCTTGAGGAGAGAAAGGGACTCGCGAGGGTGGTTCACGGTTGGGCCATCCCCCCGAAATGGACTTGCCATTATGGCCAAACTAAAGCTGGGTATTCAGCCATCCACAAGCTTATTAGTATGCAAGCGAGCTTGTTGCCTTAGGTGGCTTGAAAGCCCCGTGTGTCACATTCACGACGTGTTTCCCGAGACACGCAACATACTGCGCCGTGGCACGATATACCACGTCGCTGGTAACATCCTTCCCTTGTCCTCTCCCTTTTCCTTCTCCCTTGCCCTCTCTGCCGAAGTACATACGTACGTAGCTCCGTCTACGTCGCTCTTGGTCGTTCGTCGTTCTCGTCGTCCTTCTATCACTCGCGCTTTTCCTCTCCATCTCTCTCTCTCTCTCTCTTTGTTTTACACGGACGCTTTTGTCGCTCGAGGGGGATTCTCGCCAAGCAACGCGCGACGCGCGACGCTCGCGCGGCAGTACGTCTCCATTGCGTCGAGCGATACGTGAATATGTCTACGCAGCTGGGTTACCTTCCCTTTCTACGTCGACAATTCCAAGTTAATTCCCCTAATTGGCTTCTCAGTATGCTCTGTTTACGTGTACGCCGCTACGTCTCTCTATACCGCCCACGTTCTACACTGCCGCGTCAAAGATACACACGCACGCGCGTGCATACGCGCACACGTGCGCGTACGTGTGTTTTTGGAATCGCGGATTACATTATCCGGGCACGATGCGCGAATGGAAACGAGGCCCATTGTTCGCTAAAAATAACGAATAACCGTTGTTCCACCGTTTCGACAACGCGCTTCATTAATATTTACAACTCCTCCTCCGTGTGCCGATTCGTTCAGCCCGGATTCGTCCAGATTCACACGTCCTCTTCGTGGAATTTGAAATTTCCACCAGGCTTCCAATTGTTGGCTGCCCGATAAACTTCGCCTAGATTTTAATTACGCGCCCCGGCGAACTAGGATATATACACGCGATATACGGAAGTTGCCGAGTCGATTGTTTGACCGTCCGTTTTCGTCTCGTCGATATTATATTTCTTTTTCACTCGAGATCTTTCATTTTCCCCGATACGGGCGCGCGAAGGAGGCTTTCATTTTCTCACGGATCCGAGTTTTTTGTCTCGGCTAATTAATCCCGAGGAAAATCCCCCCGTGCTTTGTACCGCTACTACGATTGATGGACGATCAATCGGCCGTTGAAACGAGAATTAGCTAGTCGCGCCGGAGAGCTTGTGTCGCCGATTAATCTTTCGTTCTTTTCCCTCTTTTTCTCGGTGAATGTCGGTTCTGCGCTGCATCCTGCGCGCCTTGACGGCTGACGAATAACGTCAAAAGAACAAAGGCAAAGGGACGAAACAGAAAAGGGCTTCGACTTTGTCAACCGTAGCCGACTACAGTCCATCGAACAAACGGTTTTTCGAAAACTAATTTTTACGATCGACGCAGTATGTTAATATTAATATTAATATTATTCGATTTATAGAGAACTGAGGCTGACGAATAAATTGTACCAATTTATTTCAAGAATTGCAACGTAAAAAATATATTTCTAAATGATAAATGAAAATGTGATTCAGTAAAATAAACAAATGTTAGTTTATTACTACTTTATTGACATAAAATAAAAGAAGAAGAATTTGATATTGTGTTGGAAATCTTTTGTTATCAATAACCGTCTCGTGCATTCTTTTGGACATAGATTTCTCGATAAATTTTGGATCGTCACTGGAGGAATATTCTGCCATTTGTTTCAAATAATTCGGTCGTATTTCGAAATTTTTGCAACTTTTGACACTCAATTTTAAATGTTGCAGTCGGATTTAGATCCGGTCATTGAGAAACATTCGCATTGTTTTGATTGTTCCAATTTTTCACGTGATAAAAAAACAAATAATTTGAACTTGTCTTCGTCGTTGGATCAATCCTTCATCGTCCAAATTTAAGTCTCGCTGTCCCATTTTTCTTTGAAACTGCAAAATTCAAAATTCCAAATCGAATGTAAATTGCAGTCACCCGCGGGTCAGCTATTGATATCTGTCCAATGGATATCTTTTTCGGACGTCAAAGAAATTACCTACATATGTGTCCTCAATCTTGAAATAGTTTTTTAATGCTGTACACACGTCAAAACGTCGCGACGCAAGGATTCACCTTCGTTTAACGTTTTTACAATTCCCTCGTCAAACATTGTCTCCGTGTCATGTGGCAAACAGCAAAATAAAAACACGGGAGCAAAGTTTGACGCGTATTTAAAACTTGAGTACACAAATTGCACGTAAAAGCGACCACAAAATAAAATATAATAAATTATAAATAAAATGTAACATAAATTAAATAAAATTAAATATAACATAGTAAAGTATAAATTGAACATAATATGAAACTTATTTTACTTCTGGTAAGACGCGGACTGTTCCAACCGTTGCGACTTGCACAGTTAGAGAGTTAGCGTTGGACAGATACACGCAGAGTATCACTAACGTGGCAACATAGAGAAACGAAAATCGAACATTTTTATCCGAGACATTTCTGTAGACATTTCTGTTCGCGAACTCTGGAAGAAAGGAAACGTTCAAGATAACTAGGGTAACCGGGGTCGACTTTTCAGCGGACGCAGCGTCGCATGGGGGAGGTCGTCGTTGGGTATTTAGCTCGGTGCACAGGTAACCCGCAACGAGGATATTTACATGCTCTGAGAGCGGAACAGGATTATTTATAGATGTTTGAAGGGATTTTCTGGTACGCTACATGGGTCGAGGTAATTTTAGTTGGCTCGACAGATATCAAGTTTCTCGATGTTGGTCCGTCGTCGCATGGCGGCGCGACGACGCGAGCACGACGACAAATTATTTTTAATTCGTTCGCGTTTAATTCGCGTCTTTGACGTCCCTCCGCGGAAATCGGAGGATTGGCTGCGCCAAGCGAGTGAATCATTACGTCCAACTTATTGGTTAAGTTGATTTTCGGCTCCCAGCGAATCACGTCGAGTTTCCCCTCTCTCTCTCGCTGAAAATGTTAATCGCGAGAAAACATTGGAAATGGACCGCGTACGCGGCACGATCTTACGAAAGCAACGGAACCTATTAACCTTAGTTAATCCCGCTGATACAGCAGCCTTGCTGCCCGTAACGGGTTATGACGAACGTTAGCGTTTACCGTGTACAGGCTCGTTGCAGAGACGTGCAAACGCTGCGTAATCCGACTAATGTCATTACGCGGTGCGAGTGGGATTAAATCCTTGCTGCCGTTCAAGTCGAGCTCGTATCATAAACTTTACATTCGTTGCCAACCTGGAATATCGCGCGGAGAAATTCTCCTTTTCGCCGTGCTGTAGCGCGCTCTCCTCATCCGCCCACCCATCCCCCCGGCCTCTCCACGAATATTTCAAGAGGCGATGAAATACAGAGGCGAGGCAAATACAGAGAGAAAAGAGAGAATGAAAATGGATGCTGCGCTCCCTCGCAGCGGTACACTAAATATAATTGGCTGATAGGTTATTTACTCTCGGCTTCGCCGATGTTTCCGCTCGGGCGGACGCGAGTAATCGTTATCGTTCCGGGCAAGGGATTTCTCAGGGACGTGCCAAATCTAGCCAAATTGGCCAGCGCTCTTGGTCTGAAATCACCAGCGGAGTTTGTCGGTTGTCATTTGATTTTCAACGTTGCGTTGCATTGTTGGATGACCAACGACGTCAGCTCAGTGCTGAGTCAGTAATAGTCCTTCGAAAGTCCACTAAGAATATTTATTCGTAGGGCAGATTTGAGGGGTTGATCCCCTCCCTTCGATTTGTAAAAAAGACGTGCCAAGAAGAGAAGAGCAGTTCTTTGACCTAAACCCTCTTAAAAATCATCAAGCGTAGTTACGCCGAATCAAACAGCAAAAAAATTTGTCTCGTCGTGCGAATTTTCTGTGAGGATAATCGTACGACTTCAACAGAATTTGATTCCACGCTTGAACCCGAGCAAATACGTCCCGATCGAATGCGAAACACCTTTCGTCCCTTTCAGGAATGAAACAACTCCGAACTGCAACTCGAAACAAGTTGCAATCAATGCCAAGTTACCGCGGTTTCTATGCCATTCTGCAGTTTACAATCAATATTCCATAATTGATACCTTAAACGTATTAGGGCAAATCAGAGCCACGGGTGCGGTTATCCCTGCGAAACTACGACGCAAACTCAAGAACGCCGTTCGCACTGCGAAAGACGGTCTGAAAGCAAGGACCGGAGCGCCAGAGTGGAAATCGACGAAACGAATTTTCCTATCGAGGAGACGAATAAAAAAAAAAAAGGAATCGTTAAACGCGTTACTTTCCCATCACTTTTCCACGATGGCGCGCGAGAGCGGAAATCGCTGGCGGGAAGAGGATAACCGAGGCCGGGAGTAGACAGCTTTTCGCTGCGAGAATTTGACCGGATTGAAACGAGACAACTCGCTGCATTAATCTGTGTAGAGCGTAATTTTCCTAATTGCCGCGTAATACCATCGACATCCGCCAAAACGAAGACCGCCGCGCAAAATTCGTAAAACTTCAATGACGACGCACGATTGATTTGAAATTTCGGCTTGCAAGCTCGCAAGTGGAAATTGTCTTGGACAAATTATTATTCTTGCTCGATCGCTGGAAACGCAAGTTCGACTTTAACCGACTAGGAACGAGCAAACTCGCGACTACGTCATCCCCTTGAACGTAGGGGCGAACGCAGTCGCGAGTGTGCCCGTCACGGTTCCACGGTGTATCGTTACGTGGCCGTGTTCGCGACAGGTATCAACCAGGCGTTGACAAAGCAATCGATCGTACTGTAACTATTGTCGCAACGAATTTCACCGATGGAATTCCGCTGAATACGGACTATTACGCGCAGCGGGTGGACGAATGTCTCGATGGACAAATGGAAACTGGGAGGGGGGATGAAATCTTCAAGAACGAGAAAATTCGCTATATACGTTCAATTCTCGATCGCCGATCGTTTATTATTATATTATTTTAGGTAGGTTTTTGGTAGCTTCTTGTCACCTATCTCGCATCGTTCCTTAAAACTCTTTGCACTCGATTGTCGTACTTAAATTTAGTTAACAGTTGAAATTACAAAATTTGTAATAGTGTTGTATGTTGTAATATGATATAACGACGTAAGAGGAATAATAATAAAATTTCAATAGAAGAAATTAATCATCGAATAATTCGGGATAATTTACATAAACTAAACTTCTTGTTGCTTCTTTCGAAAGTTTACAAAATGAAAGTGAACCGATCGGACCTCCGACTTTGACAATCTCTAACAATCCCTCGGAGAGAACGACACCTTCTTTGTCACACCTTCGGTGAAAATGAAACTATAAAACGTCAAAAGTGACGACAGTGACGCGCACGGCTCGTGTTTTGGCTCTTACTAAAAAATAGTTTTGTTCGCTGGAAACAAAAATACATCGAGGAGAGTGTCGGTAAAAATACGTACAGAAACCTCACGTTCGTCTGTCCCTTCGAGTAGAACAAGTATATCGCAGATCGACGTGTTACGGACGTGTAAATTACATCTGACTGGTTTTAAACGGCGATGGAGCAGAATTCGAAAGCGAATACTCGATAAGTACGACCCCTGTTGGGACCGTGAAGTCGGAATTACAGAACCGATCCGACCCGACGCGATCGGTATGTTTTACTGCCGACCATAAAGCGTAGCCAGTGTGTGTTTGCCTCCGTTCTATCTACGTCGTGTCACGGTTCGTTCCTAAAATCCGCTCTATCTGTTAAATATTTGTAGCCCGTGCCGCGCTGTCCCGCATTCTGTGAATTGTAGCAGAACTTTTTTGAGATTTCCTCCGTGTACGTAGGCGCGCGTGTGTGTGCATCGTTGGAAAGCTGAGTACGCTGTTGATACAGCTTCAAAGTCTCTTTACACCTGCTACGTTTGTGGATGCGCGAGCGAGGGGGAAACGGAACGCACGGAACGGGGGGGAGGAATAAAAACAAGTTGAGATATAGTTGAGTTTTAGGAAGAGCTTTATTTGCAGCGAGTGTAAAAGGGCTCGGGGGATTAACCGACGTTGCCGCGGTAATGGGAAAAAAATCGAGCCTTTTAAAAATCACGATTGTCTCAGAAAACAAACAAACAAACAAAAAAAAAGAAAATTCAGAATGGATGGAAATTAATTTCGACCGAATCTTACGATTAGTTTTTAGTAAATGTCCTCCTCCTTATCACTCTCTTTCTCTTTCTCTTTCTCTCTGATCGTCGTCAACGAATTACTCCCGCTTATTTCCACCAAACTTCGACCAAAGTTATCACGTTATGTTACTCGATATTTAATCGATACGTCCGTCTGGTATTTCGCCGCGCGAAACTGCTCGGAGCGGAAATCTATGCGGGCCCTACTGACGGGTTCATTTGGAAATGAGCAACGACTCGGCCCGGACGATTTTAATCAACGGATCGGAGCGGAACACCAACATGGATATGGATAAACGTTGTGAACGCGGTTGCACGGAATAGCACGCGGCGAGTTGTCGCGCGGGAAAACGCGCGAGGGGACGAGAATCCCGGCGGAGGAAAATTTTAATGGAGAAATCAAGTATATACGGTCGCAGCTGGTCGAGCTCGTTGAACAATACCGAACGTTGAACAATCCCGAAAAGTACGCCGTACGTTTCGATATGGTCACGATATACAGGGTGGAAAGAGAAGTTTGTCCGTGGCTATCATAGACGAATTCTGTACCTTCTTGAAAAATTGACCTCGACTTTGAATTTCAAAAATTTTATTCTGCCATTGCATTCTCTTCATCGCGAAAGTAGGAATCTAATAGTTCTTTTGAAAAATGGCAAAGAAGTTTCGTAATCATTTAACACTGCGGACGTCTTAACAGCGACTTTATAGTTCTGGATGTCTATTTTAATCTTTGTTTCGAATAATGAAAATTATAGACTCACACTGATGCTACAACTATGATAAAATGCTAAGCAAAAATTACCTAATAGGAAAATTACATAAAATAGATGTATTCACGCGTCCAGAATCATAAAGTCGCTGTTAGGTCGCACGCGTCCGCAGTGTTAAACGATCACGAAACTTTTTTGCCATTTTTCAGAAGAACTATTAGGTTTCTTGGAAAAGTTTTACCTTCGTGATGAATAAAATACAATGCCAAAAAAAAAAAAAATTTTTGAAACTCAAGGTGAAGGTCAATTTTGTGACTACATCTTGGATTTGATGTGTCTCCATCAAATCAAAGGTGTAGAATTCATCTGTGACAGCCATAAATAATTTCAGTTCATCTACGATAGGACAAACTTTTCTTTCCACCCTGTACAATAGGTACGTCGGTCAGAAGAGCGAAAAGAGAGGGTGAGTCAGGTGCGCGGTGGTTAGGTATCGCGCGATATATCGCGCTGCACGTACGTAACAAGAAAAAAACCTATAATTCAGTGGATTTTTACAGTCGAGCTGTGTATGAAACGGTGGCCATCGATTCGCCGGGCGGGGGCGAGGTAATCATTTACCGGATTGCTTTCTCCGATATACACTCGCCGGAGTAACAATTTTTTAATACGCTTGTCGCGATTGAAATCTCTCATTAGAACGACGACCGAGTAAAGTTCGCCGGTTTTCTTTCCTTCCCTTTCGTTCTTTCTTTCTTTCTTTCTTTCTTTGTCGGCAAGTCGGCGGTCGGATTTTAGCTCACCTCATTGTTTGATTTGTGAGATGAATCACAGTGCTACGACGTGGTCGAACATTTTTAGTCGAACATCTACGGAATCAGCACGTAGATCGTCTCATAATACGAGTAAGTAAGAAGTATCAACTTTCTGGGAATACTTCGAGATAACACTCTGTATAAGAAGCCTTATGTTTAATAAAGTCAGTTCAGTTGAGCTATGAAAAGATAGTCTTGCGGATGTCCCTCGCTGTGGAACTTTACGGTATTTTAATGTTTAATATTACAACTCTGATACGAAACTTTTCTAATTTCTCTATCAAAACAATTGCGTTTTTTTCTACAATAACGTCAGAAAGATCACTGTTCAGTGCTAGTGCCTTGATCGGTATTTTTTTTTTGAGCAATCTTCTACCACCATGGACAAAAACATGGAATTGCATAGGAGACGAGGCAACAACGAGTCGCCACAATGCACGAAGCATCCCGGTCGATTACGATATTTCGTCGAATTGGGGGAAAAAAAAAAGAGATATTGGCCGTTTCTTGGTATATTGGCTGGCGCTCGGTGCGCCGGAGGCTTCTTCTCGAAGAGCTGCCGGTATCGTTGGCTTGGGTATCCTTCTATTCCCCCCGGAGATGGCTACCAACTGCGACGTAACTCTTGTTTCGCCGCGGCAAATATTTAATTCCACCGCTGCCGTGGAAAAACAGGATATTGCCAATGTTGCCAGCGACCTGACGCTAACCCCCACGATCCAGCTATCCATCTACAATCATCCTTCCTTTCAGCAATCTCTGTGACCAGCATCGAGGCGATCAGCCCTCCAGGCGATCCCGAAGCTAGCTCCCAGTCGCTGCGCCCTGTTGGGAAATCTTATTCCGACCAACAGCTAATTTCATGTATTTCGTCGATACGCTCCGGGCTCTGGTTATACATGCAGTGTATTTGTTTTTTTCCTCTGAACGGGTGTATCTATCTGTCGCTCTTACAAATCGGACTCTTATATTCGGACGATGAACCATCGAGAGCTCTGCATTTCTGACGAGCCTCCAGTTGCAGAGAGTTCAACTGTTTGATGTCGATAACTGCATTACACCCCACGATAAAGCTGTCCAACATGAGAGTCTGATTCTCGATGAGTTCTCTTTCTTCGTTTCAAAACACGAGCGCTCTAACCATTCTAATTTACCACCACGTGTAGGCTAACTACTACATATACAACGTTACATTTTCATTTACAACTTTATCATAAACTACCCATTCTTCGTCGCCAGTAATAAAACGATTCATTTTTGAGGCAAGCAAGATTTGACCCACAAACAATCATTCAGTCAATCAAATATTTTCTAACCAAGTTTCTAAACGAATCCAAGTTTTCCAACGTGGTCCAACGTTGTTGTTTGGTGAACTCCAAGCATGTTTGCAGCCATCAATGGATGTTAAAGTTTGCTTGTTTTCTGTCATTGTGCGTAAAACATCATCATCAATACGGTCTTCCCAATCTTGATATATCTTTTGATGAAGAATCATTTTTCGACAAGTTGTAGAAACTACAGCAGTTTCATCAAACACATCGCACAAGTTTTTGAATCAAAGTAGACTAAGAGGCGGAAGAAGGAAAGAGCAGTCGACAGAAATGCACGTCGACGAAACGCGAAGTGATAGAGAGGGAACGCTAAATGAAATTCTTGATTAATTGAGTTCGAGCGTGGAGGAAGAACGTTCGTTCCATCGTGCGCGACTGATGAAAAATTTCTCCTGGCCAACGCTGAGGAAACCAACTCGTCAATTGACTTACCTCAAACAATGAATTGGTCCGTTTAAGAATCAGGCTCGCGCTATTTTCACTTTAATACTTAAATAATCGTTTATTGGGCCTAGTTCCCACATCATAGTGTTTCACGGAAGCCCCATTGTAGCACGCTCGACAACGAACAATGGCGAATCTGAATCTTCGAATGACACGACAAACACCTCCCTTCTTATTTGCGTATTTTCATTTGACACGGTCTTTACACAGCGCGTGAAATTGACCGAGTTTTCTCTGCATTTGAGTAAAATGCGTCTATCCTTCGTTCATGCAAGTTTTCGCGAATTAGAAACAAAAGATTTTGCTCTTCTTTTTTCCCCTCCCCCTTTCCAAATCGACGCGTCTAACGTTTTAAACGCGGCTTTTCTTTCGGCGTTTATTGCCAAAATTCCGCAACGTTAGTTCGTTATCGGGAACAAAAATTCCCCTTGGCCCTTTGTAAAATGAATGAAACGGCCGAATGGAGCATCCGATCGTGCTCGTTCGAATGCGAAACTACATAGGGACAGAATCTGCGATCGCTTTTATTGTAGGTTTTACCCGGCGAAAGGTCGCTAATTGAAGTTCATGCAACGAACTGGCCGAATTTCTCGTTCGATTGTCGCGCATTTCGGCGCAGATCGGTCGAATAAATGCGACAAAAGGCAATTGTCCCGGCAATTTTCATCCCAATCCCGATAAGATCGATCTCGATTGTGCTCGATCTTTCGTTTCTCAAAATCGTTTGTTTGCTATCACGTTTACCACGATCGTTTTATCTTTCTTTCGCGTCGATACGTTGTTCTCCCCGTATTTTCTTAACGAACGTGCACGAATGTACGTACGAAATCATTAGCAGCAATTTAAGGCTGCGTAAAGGTTGTATTTTCCGATTGTGCAACAGGTTTCGAATTCACTAGGAAGAATCGAGCCGAGTCGTTCAGTTAATACGTATCGAAACCGCTGCCTGAAACCGCTACGTTTGTGTTTGAAATTGCGTGAAAAGTAAACGCAACTGTGACGACGTTCGACGACGATCGACGATCGAATAAATTATTCGTCCTCAATGAAGTTCTTCGTTCGCAATGAATCAAGAAGCACTTATTTCACGAGCGACTTAACTCTTTGGCTACTATTGGCGTCTAAAATTTTAAAATCGCTTCTGAAATTTGCTTTCGAGATAAGTTAGGCCCATAGGCGCCTAATTTGCTTCGATTCGAAACGAGAGACGCCTATGGCTGATAGCTCACTTCACGTCGCTCGAATCGAACTGAAGGCGTCCAGTAAATGTTACTGACTTATAATAGTTGCAGCAAACTTCATTTCCGATCAGACGAAGTTGACTTCTATTTCAAAAATTACATCTTTCGTTAGTCATATGTTATTCAAACATGATTATGATAAATCAAATATTAGTGAAACAATAGAACGCGACCTGTGTGGCTTTCTCGGAAAAGTTTCAGTTTCGTGATGAGTAGAATAGAAAAGGAGAAAAAATTTTGATCTTGAAATTCAAGATTAAAGTCAATTTTACAGTCAATTTTTTACATTATTTTTATCAAATCGAAAGTGTAAGAATTCATGTATACAATTGCCAAATTTTTCTTTCCACCCTGTACATTAAAGTCTGCTGCAGCGAAAGGATTAAAGAACGACGGAGAAGCTGTCGTTCAACGTTCAAAATTTTACGCGACGAACCAACTCGTCCTCTCCCAATTGATCAATCATTTTTATGGTCGATAATTTTCATCGCTGCGTTAGATTAGAGTACCTACATTTTTTTTTCGAGCTGGAGGTTGCAACGCGGCGTATGTGCCACGGAATGTTTCCAGCGGTGCAACAGGTCGCGAACTTTGCTCTAAGAATGCCATAAGCTCGTTAAACTATTATTCGGTCGACACGGTAGCGCGCGCACGGAGAATCGCGAGAACGCAAATAGCAGGAGCCCAGCCGTCTGGGGTTCAAAACGCGCTAGAGTTTGCTAAACGGATTTACTGCTGGTATCGTAAATGTCGTTTCGTTTTCCCCTCGTTCCTCACGAAATATGCTCTCTTCTCGAAACGAATGCAGCTATTTAGAGTTACCCGAAAGAGTTCGAAAGTGGTCGATACTTACGTTACTTTCTTTTTCCTTTTCTACGAAGCAAACAGCTCGAGAAAGATTAATCTCGTGTCACCGATAAAAAAAACTGCACGACTTGTACCCCACGATTCGTCTTATTGAAAGGCCCAGAAGCAACTGTTCTGACTAGAAAATGAAGACGACTTTTTTCCCATAAAATTTTATTGATGTGCAAACATTTGAATCGATAAAAAACAAATTACAGGCGCGATCGCCACTCCTACTCGAAGTCTAACCCACGCCCCTTCGCGAATCACGTGACCCAAATCAACCAATTACTAATTTTCGTTGCATTAGCGTTGCACCTGAAGAGGCCTAATTTTCTTGGTTACCCCCGCTAAAATCACTTTCAGTGATAATATTCAGTTCACGAAGTACGAAGTATCTTTGGCTCTGCGAGTCCAAAGTCGCATAAAAATTTGTTGCAACGGCGATTGTAAATACAGAAGGCGAGAGTTAACTCGAAAAAATTCTCTGACGTATGAAAATTCGTGCGTGGTAGGGGATAAGCAACGCTTTGAAACAACCGCCACTCCATCCGTCCACGTTGCAAATCCAATTTCAGTGAAGTCGTGGCATAACGCGTATTGAAATGTTTCCTTGGCGGCGCGTGTATACACGCGCTGAGATCCGCGTACGGACGAATACGGACGAGCAACAGGTCCAAAGGCGTACGCCTTTCCAAAGTCTTCCTAAGAGTTCCGTGGAAACGCACAAAATTATTACACCGGAGATTTATACGCGTCGATACGCAATGATGGCTGCCAAGAAGACGAATTTCACGATTTCGCCTTTGCACTTTGCATCTCACACAGTATGTACGCGAAAATGTCGTTGCGTTTCGATAATTATAACGTAACGTATCCATTTACAAGTTTCGAGATACAAAACGCTTTTAAAGAGAGAAACGTACATACGTAATAGAGTCTCACTTTTTCTTAAAATAAAAAATACATCTTAAGTATAATCGATATCTAAGAAAAAGATGTATATTTGTGAGAGTAGACGTGATCATAGATCAAAACGAAAGAAATGACAGCCTGCGCAAATTGTTCGGGTCAGGTAAAAATATACATATTTTGAGTTCAACTTTTAGTTTATTATTCAGTTGTAGGCTTGTCTCGTTCATATGAAATATATTTCTCGGTTTGTTTAAGAGATTTCCTCGTAAGTTTGGCCCATTCGTACCCTGAGACAAAGAAACACTTTTATTTTCCATACCTAATAACGAAAAATACAAAAAATTCACTGTTAATAACTTATTCTCAAATTACCCCCTTAGAAAATCCACGTTGGGAACACAGCGCCTGCAAGGCTCTAAACACTCTATTAACACACTGTATTCCGAGAAAGTTGTTACTTTTTGGTAAATTACGATTCAAAGAATAAGCAGAAAATTTCTGAGATTCTTTATTCGTAGATAGACACTACATTATACTTGGCCTATTTTTCAAATAAAAACGAACACTGAAAGAAAGCTGAAAATACACGTTTGACGATCTATGTAACGAGATCGAGCCATCTCAGCCGGACTTACCCTGCTAAAAATACAAAATAACGCAAGAATATTTGACGCAGTAGCTGAAAGAAAAGTCGTAGCAATTTGCGGTTCGCTTTGTCTTGGCGTGAAAGCTCTTGGTGATTCGGCGGCTAGGACGCCGCGCCCGGGTTCCAAGTGGAATATGGAACAGCGGGGTAACCGGTTCGTTTGCGTTTCGTGGCGACGCGACCGCAACCGAATCACGGTGAAAGCACGACGCAAAAGCGCCTGCAAGAAAAATACAGCGAGTGACGAGAGAAAGACGGGCGGGCGTTCCTCTCGGTTTTGGTGAAAAAATTCTTCGAGGTCTGTGAATTATGCCGCGGAATAGAATATTCTCTTCTGAATGAATTATGGAGAGACGCAGTTCGAGGTTGTGTGGAAAAACAGAAGGATCTTGAAGCAAGAGGGAAGAAACGAGCTGTTTTATTAATTGGTACAGCAATCCCTACTTTCCCCTATTTAAGCGTCCGCTATCCTTACCAATTCTTGGAATTTGGACTATTTCCTCGCTCTATCTTACCATGGGACCGCGTGGTAAACATGATACTTTAACAACGCAAAATAAGCGTGTATGATACTGATATTGGTATAACAACTGACGCTCATCCCCTCTCTTTCCTTTGGTGCCAATGCGCATAATACACCTTCCCATTAACCTCTTGCGCTGGAATAACGTGTCCAAAATATTTGGCCGAAAATTGCAATATTTTCTCAGTTTTAAGTACATTGAAATATAACCCAGGCAAAACAAATAATAAATTTATTACTTTTTGGTAATTTCTATCCAGTGATATGCCGATGAATTCGAAAAGAAGACGAATTATCGTGTACGGTTTGGTCACTCGTTATGGTCCGTGAACCAGTTACTAGCGCAAGAGGTTAAACGTCCGCTTTCTTCTAAACTGCAGATTTCCACGGAAGCTCATCGACACGTTTAAGAAAACAGAGTTTAAAGAAATTTTAAATCGTTGATTAATTATTCATCCAAAGTAGTATTGTTACTCATCTGGAAAGTGTAAGGTATCTTGACTATTTTGTTATTCATTCTTCTAGTAAAAATCTGCAGCTTAATCCACTTTCTTTTCTTTACAGTTTTTTTTTTTACACTTCTTTCACTCTTTCTTTGCTTCTATTATACATCCTATTAGTTGTAAAGAATAAATCTGTGAAAATTAAAATTTAATTTTTAAGTTTAAAATTTTTACAGATTTATTCTTTACAGATGACGATAAACAACTAATAGGATGTATAATAGATATTGACGTTGTGAACGATTGATCGATTAATCGCTCTTGTTAATAACGTTTACCTCCTGGATCTCCTCCGGCTTCATATCCACGTTGCCCCAGCCCCGTTTCATGTCCTCGTGACTGTGGTGATCTCCGTGATTTTGAGAATCCTTGTCTTCGCTATACCTGAACATCGAAATTTCAGATCTGAAGATTCTACGAATGACTATCTTTTGATAGATAAAAAATGAGATGCTTTTTGCTCGCTTTTGGACGAGATGAATCTTTGGTTATATTCAATTTTACTGAAAACTTATTCAAATTGCGTTCAATTTCTCCCCCCCCCCTTTTTTCTTTCCAACATCTTTTCACGGCTGACTGTCTTTTTTAACATCATTCACCTCGATTTGACGAAGAATATTTCAATATTTCGGAAACTTCTGTCTTACCTTTCGTTCATTATAGAAAAAATACTTTCACTTATAAAAAGAGAATCAAATTCTTATTGGAGAAGTGGGACGAGATTCTCGTTTTCAAAAATGATAACGTTAACGACAAGTTAAATACCTCGTTCCGTCGCCGGTTCTGTTCGCTCGTTCTTTAATCATGTCAACCGGGACAGTTTTTATGTCGTATGCCAATCCCAATCGGGCACAGAAGTCGATCAACGCGGTAGTGATGTTCATGCTGTAGTTGCCGAATTCGGCGGATTTGTAGTCCCACGGGAACACATGATGGTAATTGTGCCATCCCTCGCCGACCGCAAGTATCGACACAATTTTGTTCTCAGTCGGGCAGATATTCCTGAAATTCGAAAGACGCTTCTACTTAAGCAGTTCCGAAAAATTTATAAAATTGTGCTTTTACATACTTTAATTATTCGCAAATTGTATTTTCAATAATGACACTGGAAATTTGTACAATCCTATCTGATTACGTTTACAAATATTATTTACATGAATATACTATTCCAGACAAATTGTGAATCATTGTTTTAACTGCATGTGAAATATGTAAAGCACTCATAGTACTCTTTATCCTCGAGTTTTTAATGATATTTAACTTTGGAGCAACAGTTACGTCACAATTTTTATATCATTATTTGTATGATTCTCCAAAGCAGATTGGTTTAATTCAATTTAATTTGTTACATAAATTAAACATAGACTCCAATTGTCGATTCAAACTCGAAACTTCACGCAAGGTGAAGTAATTATTACTTTTAGTCCGATTACAAACTGTCGTTTAAAGAGAAAACCAATCGCTTACTTGTCATAGGGTTTATAGCCCCACATATGAGCAGCAGAGTTCACTAGCCACGTTATGTGCAATGTAATCACGTATCTCAACAGATTGTGGTGCCAGGAATTGAGTAACGTCTCGTTCCAGAAATAACAAGGTACCCAGACAGGAAGTACGAAGGAGAAGAGTAACACCAGCAAGCGATACAACCTGAAGAAAAAAGTTAAAGAGAAAGGTGTTCAAGATACATCCAGCGTTGTAAATACCTTTCATTCGGGTTACTGACACACTCGTTAAGTGCAACTTTCGATGGAAAATGGCGTTTGTTACACGGTAAACAACGCTGCTTTGAACTTGTGTTCAATTGTGTTGTTTTGTATTTTGTACTCTTATTACTTCTATCATAGAAATATATTGGAATGGAAAATGCGTTCTAATCTAAAACTTTAATGCAGACAAATTTTTCTTACGTAGTAAATAACTTTTGAAACGCGCGTTTTTTTACAGTTCACGCAACACATAAGAGTGTATATGAAATTACATTAAATGTTTGTTTCTTCCTTTGAAATTGAAGTAACTTTACTTTCTTTGTGCAGCTGTATTTTCCATTTTATCAGTAACAACGCTCGATTTAAATAAAATTATTCTTGCAGTTCAAATAGTTCCTACCTCAAAATTTCTACAAATCTCTAGTATTCTAAAAAAATATTATTTCAATAAACATTTGTTTCTCGACAAAGAAGGAAATACGTATCGAACATCGACGTTATTTTAAGCTGAACTTTCAAAAAGTCGACTTCCCGCATATTAAGTAACGATAAAAAATGCAATCAGTTCTTACTTTCTCTGCCAAATAATGATGGGGTCTTTCTTCAAATCGGTTATGTCAATGGTGGCACCCTTTTTTATCACGTCCGGATGCTTTCGGAGCAGAAGCCAGCCAACATGCGAAAAGAAGAATCCTCGCTTTGCGTTATGCGGATCTGCGTCGGTATCCGTAAATTTATGGTGAACTCTATGATCTCTTGCCCACTCGTAAATGGGAGTCTGCGAAGCAACGTGGCATTTTTCAAAGCGTTCTGCTTTCTGATAATGTTAGCAAGCAACTTTCGGACCGTGTCGCGAAGAGAACGAGACGTGAAATTGTTCTCTTGGATTAGTTGGAGGAAATTGATATTTCGTATTCTAAAACTACTTTTCGGAAACTGTTTGATAAGATTTGTGAAAAATTTGTAAAATAGTAAACGAAAGGAAATTGGAATTAATTGTCGAAATCTATGAGAATTTTCATATATAAATTGGTACTCGAACGGTTGTGACGAAATCATTTCAATATAGGACAGGAGTATTAATGCAGTTACAAAATAAATGTGCATGTCATAACAATAGTTTCTCTCTTAAAAAATAGATATTTTCAATAAAAGAAAAATCTGATAAGAAATTCGCTTCCGTGATAGTAGATCGTAAAAGAGAGTTTTACCTGGAAGGTAATTGTCTGCATGATCATCAGCATGAAACGCATTGGCCATTTCGCTTTGTAGGTTCTATGGGTCCACAGTCTATGAGCACCAGCAGTGACGCCCAAGCCCCCGAAATATATAAAAAATATCCCTGAAAAAGTCACGATATCGTTCAATGTAATCTTCACAGATAGTATATATATATATATTAAATTTTACTCTGAAATTTAACTGTACAGATTGCTTTCCATCATATATCAATGAATCATTACTCGAGCTTCATCAACTTAGCTTCTCACGTTAACACGTTTCACGTTCTATATTATTTCCAACCAATTCTCGTTCGATTAACCACTTTGACGTGGTTGAATTTTGTCGTTTGATTGCAGTTAACAAATTACGCCATATATCTGTCCCTAGTCTGCTGAAACTTAGCTTCTTGTACAAAGACGCGTTTGTCACCTCATCTCCAATTCATCCTTTTTCAACTTGCTCCAGTGAATTTCAGGGGAAATGATCACTTTTGAAATCGACTGGACACGAAGCACTTGATGCGCGACACTGGTAATTTCAGGTTGGAGTAGAATTTCGGATCTCTCTGAAATTTTTGCACTGTTCCGCGCACTCGACGAAGTGTTTTAGATTTTCAGTTAACTTTTTATATTTAAAATTTAATATTTTTAATTTTAAAAGCGTCAAGCACGCGAAGAGTGTTTCTTTTTCTTTCGACGAAAGACAGGTGAGAAATAGTAATGATAATAGCGAGAATTGTTAGAATTGCCACGTTAATGTTCAATACTCAATTGTTAACGTAACACTTAAATTATCTCACGTTTAATTACTTTGCTCCGACAGAGATGAAAATAAATGTGAAGCAAGTTGTAAAATGCTTTCTTTTTCAATTTCAGCAATTTCAATTCAGCAATTTAATGCAAATTGAGCAAAGAAATTATAAAGCAGTAATTTCTGCAATTTATTAAGCGTGGCTGCAAACGATTTATACTCACCCCATAAATTTGTTTGTAGCTTTATCGCAGTGAAGATGAGATAAATTGCGTACAGAGCTCCCAAGTGAACATAGACTAACGTGATCACGTTCTTCCAAACGATTTTCCATTCATATTTCGGTTGAATCGATGATTCTTCGTATGTCACCGATCTCTCTTGGTGGGACGTTTCCGAATGCAAGCTTGTCAATGAACCAGACATGCTTGGTGATGTCTCGAACAATCTAAACCAAGTAATCGCGTCTGTAGGATCGTGGTAACACGTTACCATTAATTAGCAGAGTCATTCTCAAAGAAAGGAAATCTTTTACCGAGAAATGCAAAAAGAGAGACAAAGACAGAGGAAAACGAGGCAAAAGAGACTTCACGACTCGGAAATTATTTCGTAACGTTTTGATTCGTGTTTCATCGATGTGGGACACCTCAAATTGGAAACAATTATTATTCTCTATTGCGATACTCGTGAATTCTACTTGTTTATAAGTGAACATGATACACAAGAGAAAAATTCCCACTTTACTTTTATTTTGTTTCAATTCAATTGTACAGTTAATATATATTATTGTTAACGTTGGTTAATTTATCTCACGTTTGTTTAAAAGTTAAAATTATTTAAACAATGAAATTGCTTCTAGATCTCAACAATTTTTTTTTCCCCGCTCAATTTCGTTAGCCAATTTCTGCCCCAAAATCATGCATCATAACCAAATACTTAAATTGTTAAAATTGTTAAATCGTCGAACGCCTATAGAATTCAGTTAAACAATCGAGAAATCCCACGTTCCCCGGGATCCTCGATAATTAAAAAATATAATTAAACACTCCAAGCTTTCATTATTCAAATATACCTGCTGAATGCTTCTAAAGTCTCCGTCTTACTATCTATACTTAATAAAAACGTACAGAATCTGCGTATAGTCTTATTAATGATACCTCGGAGCATTTCAGCTCTCTCCTAAATAAATCACCTTCAGACAAATCAGAAACTTGAGAACTGCGTTTTGTCAGTCCTCGAGAAGAATTTCAGTATTCTAGAAACCTAGTCGATTTAAACCTGAACTAGAAACCCGAACCAATTTAAGAGAGCCACGAGACTCCGATAATTAAAAAATCCCGACATTCCAAGCTTCGAAATCCTCAAGCTTCATCCATCTTACTCTTTACACTCGATAACGTACGGAACGTGATAACGTGTGTTCTCTAGTTTCACGAACGACATATCAATCCTTCCTTTCCGAAGTGAATATTTTCGAAATTTTCGAAAACTTTTCAGGAAACCAGAGACCATTTGAAAATGGACCGTGTCTGATCCAGAATCAGATACGAAGCACCCCGAGCTAAAATTGCAATAATTAAAAAATTCCAAGCATTTCGATCTTCAAGATCCAAATTTGTTTCTAAAGTTTACGTCTACGTTCGGTAGTTCGTCAAAAATGTCCCCAAGGCGAACACTTTATTCGACGTCGTTAGTAACAAGTCAACGCATTCAGAGTTCTAGAAAACAGGAATTTACACTATTAGCCGACATAGCAGTTTTCTCGATCACTTTCTACGAGCGGTAATTAAATTGAAGTGAGATAAGACCGAGCAAACGTAAATTCTATTAGACATCTAGTCTGGTAGAAGTCGTTTGCCAGCTGCTTAAGACGATTCGACAAGATCGTTTAATTGCGAATTGACAAAGACACATCGTTTGGAAACGATTTCGCCGACTGCGAAAGGCAATAACGACCAAATTGCGTTAAAATGTCTTCATGTTCGGGGGACCCAGTGAACTTAGTAATAAATACTTTCAGAAAATGCAACAATGTTCCAGACGTTGCAACACACTCACGATCAAACGCCCCCGCAACGTTGACGCGACGAATTGTAAATCGACAATACCGTTAGGAACGAGTTCACGTGATGATCCACAGATCCGAGTAAAAGTATTTATCGAAGTAAATTAAAAAATATTTACCGAGTAAAAGATATATCGAAATATGTACGAGTATATATCGAAAAATGAACAAGTGGATACGTACAAGTAGATTTGTTGAAATGTCGATGTAGATCGGTTAAATGAAACGATTTAGAGAGAATTACCGCGTGTCAGTTATTATATATTCTCTTCCTCTTATAACTCGTGTCCTTCGAATCCAGTTTTAATACTGGTTTAATCGTACCACCTTAGAATGCGAATCGTACCATCGTGAGAATGCGAATCTAGCACACACAAAGGACGTGTTTGGCTCATCGAATGTATATATATATATATATATACAAGATGGAAGTTGCAACAAAGAGGTGGAAATGCAAAGAATGGGAAAGAACAACAGGTGAATTCTAATTTGTAACGGCCTAGGTTTCCCCCTATGTGTTTCGAACAGTGATTAGCGCAATCGGCAAATGGTTACGCGCGTAACGTCGAGGTCATACCGATTATCGACGCAAGCAAAGCGTAAATGAGTGGAACCTCGTTAGGAGGAGGGGTGTTCGATGGCGCCAGCATTTTTTTAATTACAACACAAGCGTCTGCGATAAGGAGAGTCGCTATCATCAACCCCACTAGATGAGTCTAGGCGGTGACCCCGAGACGAAAACGCATAAACGCAATTCTCTCTCTTTCGACTCAAATCCTTCCATTATGCATCCTTCTCATCTTCCAAACCCTTCAAATTTATATACACGTTTTACGATAAATCGCTCGAAGAATGCCACTCTCTGATAGGTCTAGTATAAATGTAAACTTTCCAAGTTCATTTTTACGTAATGTCTTGTTCATTTGAGTTTTGGATGTGTTCTTCTCGTTTTAATCAAAAACCTTTGTGTCAGTTTAATATTTCTTGATATCTTCTTACAGTTGTTCGACGTTAGATGAATATTTCTTTTATTATAAATTCAATTCATTCAAGCTTCCAATGTTGCTTTCATTCGCTTTTGTTCATTATTCAAGAAAATCTTTCAATTTAAAAAAACTGAAATCTCTTACTACTTCTCGAAAATTTCTACCCCTATCTTCTTAACAGACACGAATGTCGTGTGTAATTTTGATTATATAATAAATAAATATAATTAATTAAAATTTCAATTAAAAAAAAAAAAGAAATATATAAAATACCCATTTTTTTGAAAGAGTCATTATTCCTTCTTTTCGCAAGTTCTAAATTTTGAAGCGAAAGTTCTCCAATGATTTCCTTTTACAAATAAACAACAACAAAAGAAGAACACCTGCCCCCGTTACGTTCGTCAAATTAAATTAAATTACGCGAATCGAAGAAAGAGAACGAACTTACATCCGCCTCTGTCCTTTGAATCATAGGCAACTGAGGAACAATTAAGCATTCAATCAGCAATTAACTGAGCTTTCCAATTACTGAGCTTTGATTTCTCGGCGAACGTTTTCGGCAATTTCGACTGTCGATAACTGCAACTTTTTCCGGAACTCGTACTTTACATCAATTTTTCAACTGCTCTTCTTCCTTGGTACACCGAGTAGAAACTGTGAAAAACACGTTGCTCTTAAATTAAAATCAATGCGAACACACGGTTGAATTACGATTTACGTTAGATGAAGTAGCGATTGTCCGTGTTATGTAAAGTGTCGCTTGGAGAATTATTTCCGATGAAGGTGATCTCTGAAGGTGAACAAATACAGCAAGCGTGTCATTAAATTTAATAAATTCTACTCTTAAGTAACATCATCGTTTTCATAAATTAAACGACATCGTCAAGAAATTTTTTTGTTATTAACAATTTGCAATAAATATTCATGTTACAGCGATCAAATTATTTCTCGATCAACTGATATCAAATTTAAGTTATGCTTTGTATGTAAAACGCAATTTTCAACGCTACTATATGTATAAGTCTACGTAATATTTGAGAGTCAGAGGGAAACTATTTTCCTTCTTCGCACGAATAAATATATACACCATCGATTTCTTCTAGTCTTTTGTCGCTCCCGTCTTGCTGAAGAAGAACGTTTAGAAGAACGAAAAGTCGGGGCGCGCTCGCGAGATTCACGATTAAGTAGTAATAAACGCGTTTAGACGTGCCGGCGATTCTTCTGCGATCACTAGAAAGACAAAGTCCTCTTACCGATAAATTCCACCGATAAATTCGAAGTTATAAAATTCGGAATAGAGATTCCGAAGATGTTTCTTGTTGTTATCACGATTATAATCAGAATATGATTACACGTGTTAATTGTACACGGATTTTCTTTGATCTTTGCTTTCGTTCGTGTAAGAAACTGAAGGAAATATAAAAAAATATTTGAGAATTGGTGTACGTTTGACTATAAAATTCGTTAATATCGTTAAAGACATTTTTGCTTTGAATATTTAAAGTTTGACAGGTGTGTGTATTCCTTAGATCTTCGATGATCTTGTGCGTAACTAAAAGACACTGGTAGTCTGTCTTTTTTTTTTAAATTATTCTCGATTCTTCACGTCTTGACATCTTGATTAGAGTAACACTGAAATATTCTAATCCCCATTAAGTTCTAATGGAAATAACTCTCGACTGTGACGAGGAGTGAACGTGTTTCATAGCGCCACGAGGAATGTGCGTGTCTGGTCCCTGAGGAATTACCATAGTTAAAAGTCTTTGAAGAAACTGGGTTGGTAAAGATGTGTTATGGAAGGATGGATGGAAGGAGAGGTAGATGAGAAAGAGAGAGAAAGGTTTGCCGTTTCGTCTCGGAGTCACTGCCACTTATCAGTGGGGTTGATGGCAATGACTTCCCCAGACGCTTGTTATTGTAATTAAACCTGCTAGGCTGGTTCGACAACCAATCCTAACGGGGTTTCGCACACGCTGCTGCTTGCTTAACGGCGAAGATCGGTAAGATATCGACGCTAGGCGCGCAACCACTTGCGGTTTCTGCTAGTCAGGTGTTTGAATCTCGTAGTCGAGGAATCGTAGGTCGCTACATCTTTTATGCGCAGAGTGTGCCCTCTATCTACCGTATTTCTAAATTTAGATACGTGAACACTACGATTTCTCTAGCAAATGACCAGCGCGTATCGTATAAAAATTGAATTTTCAATCCGGTGTCACTACAAGATTCAAGATTTCCGTAAAATATCCAAAGTAACGTGCTATTTCTGTAGCACATTGCGCAACACATTATCTCTGCCATCTTCAACCATTTTTTTTTTTTAATCGCATTTATACGCAAGAATATATAAATCTGCGCAAAAATGCGCAGTTTAGCTATTACAATTACGCATCATACAGCACGACACACAATCAAACACGTTCTTCTATTACATGGTATATGGTGTCGTATCCACCATATTCGCGACAAGAATTTTATGTGTATAGCCAACGTGTTTACAAGCTGGGAGACGCAGAGAGAGAAAGAGAGAGAGACAAGAAACGAGACTCTTATCTCTGCTGGGCGAGAAGGGACGAGAAATTTTAGCATGATCCCAGGCTCAACGATCGCCAAGGTTCGATCACCAGCGCGTAGAGTGCCCCGTCCGTCTGTGGATCCAAGAACTACAGTCGATCAATCGATGTACAAGTTACCTTAGTTGCTTTGCTTACGATAAAAATCTATGTCGTTCGATACACGTCACAATCTACCAGCGTACGTGATTTCGTACGGACGTTGACCCGTTGAAGTCAATCGCGACGCGATGGCCACGAATTAAATAAGACACCGCGAGCGAGGAGTCGACTAGTCGACTACTGTCAGAAAATTCGTAAGATCCTCCTCCCCACCCTTCCCCCAGTCTTCCCCCACCCTTCCCCAAGCCATCCCCCAGCCTTCCCCCACCCATTTCTTCATCCTTCTAAACTGCGGATTTCCACGGAAACTCATCGACACGTTTAAGAAAACAGAGTTTAAAGAAATTTTAAATCGTTGATTAATTATCCATCCAAAGTAGTATCGTTACTCATCTGGAAAGTGTAAGGTATCTTGACTATTTTATTATTCATTCTTCTAGTAAAAATCTGCAGCTTAATCCGCTTCCTCTTCTTTCATGAGTTCGGACTAGTGAGAAATCTAGAGCTTTAGTGTTTTATATCTGATTGTGTTTATTAGATATAATATTCTTTTAACAGAGAGAAACATTTGACGGAGATTGCCGGTGCTCCGGGTCCCTTCGGGACAGCGGCACTGACAGGCTGGTAGGCAGGCAGGCAGGCAGGCAGGCAGGCAGGCAGCCTGGGTGGAGATGAAAGGGAACGGGAGAGTGGAGGAAGGAGAGGGCGAGGGCACGGAGGACTCGCTTCGTCGACCGCAACTAAAACGCAGCCTCGACGAGAGAGAGAGAGTTCAGTTGCCAACCGGTAATGGAATTCCTCTGTTTCCCGGGAACAATGATACGCTACGTCGCGGTATGAACTACGCATAATATAGCGCCGGCTCGTGATCCTAAACTGCATGTACGTACGTGGCGCGGCTCGGTCGCCGAAGGATGGAAAAGACTGGCGACAAAAGTCCACTTCCCTCGAATATCAAATCTCGCGAAAATCCTCGCGATCGAAGGACCTGTTACGTTCGACTGAAAGTTACTGTTAAGGCTAAAGGGTTCTACGCACGTTGAAACATACGGCGATGCATCCATCGACTTCTGTGTACATAGCTCGGTATCGGTGAATCGGCAGACTCTTTAGGTAAACTGACTCTGATGCAGGTTTCGTGAAACCTAGAAGTCGAAGTTTGGTCGAGTTCTCAGACAAGAAAACGGATACTCGAGACGCAGGTTCAAAGTTTCAAAGACTGACAGATTTCTCTATCTTTCTGGCTATATTTGTGTGAGCCATTGTCTCAGGTTTAAGAGTAGCGTGGTTGCTCCTGAAATTATAATCAAGTTAACAATAAATCGTAGAAGTAGCAGGATCCACCATATCAGTGGGTGGACCATCGAAGTGGTCTTCGTTTGAGCAAGCGGTCGGATTTTCGCATCGTTAGAGTCGCGAGATCAGGAAGAGCCTGGAGTCATCGATCGACGCGACCCGACCCGACCGTTTGCCAATGATAAACGCTGGCTGCTGGCGTCTCTAACTTTTAGAGTGGGATTCGTGGTATCCTGCTTATCTGGCTCCGTGTAAATAAAATTCGACGGGTGGAGAGGAGAGGGGGGGAAAAAGTTTTTCTCTTCTCTAGCCAGAGGCCGTTTCCCGCGGTGGAACGTGGTGGAACGTGGTGGAACAGGGCAGGTTGGCTTCATTACACGCCACGCCGAACGAGAGTTTCGAAATAAAGCTAGCTCCCGCGTTGCTGGGCGAGGAGGGGTTGGCGGAGGCGAGGCGACGGGGCCGCTATTGTTGCCGCATCTTCCGCGTGGTGGAGCGTACGAAATAACTTTCATAAAAAATTTATCAGTCAGCGGCACAAAACGTCGAGTATTTCTGTTTTATTCGATATACGCTTTCTAGTCCGGTGATTTTTAAAAAGTGCTCGCCGCTCCACCGTGCTGTACACTCTTCCAAGCACGCCTCTTACCGCGGCATTTTCATAGCGCGCGTTATTTCGGCGCGGTTTGTTTCTTTTTCCTTTTCAAGCAAATTCCGTTCGATCGCGAACGTTTCTCAAATTTCTGGGGTTGCACGAGGATAACGGATAGATAGTAGATGAGTTTATCGCTACACGGTATTGGCCGTCTTCCGGGGTTGACAAAGCACGATCGGCTGACGCGTGAACGCAGGCACGCTACAACGAGAGACGATAACACGACGAAGAAGACTGTGCACGCATCGACAACCCCTAGAGAATTTTCCTCCCGACGGCATGCACGTGTGTACGCATCGGAAGTGAAGACCTGTGGCCTGTGACACGGAGGCGAGCTCGTTGAGCCGGCAATATTGACCTTTCGACCCTCCGCCGTGTAAACTCGCGCAGACTTGCCGCCGCTTCTTATCGAGACGATTCGTCGTCGGACGGCAGCGGCTGCGAACTTTATATTAACACCGCGAGATATTTGCTTAGTCGAGCCAACTCTCACATCTCACATCGTTCGATGAAAGGACCGTGCGCGCAACCTCGTTCTTTATCTCGCGAGAACTCGTTCCCACCAAGTTCAGACGTTTGGAAGCTCGAAGGTTTCCAAAATTCGAAGAAAAAAAAAAGGGGAACTTTGATCGATCTTCCTTCGATCCTCGAGAATCTAGAGCGACAAGGAGAGATTCTTTGCCATCTCTGCGACGTTAATGGGATAAACGAGTACTTGTTGCTTATTAACGACAGCCACTCGCGTATTATTTGAATCCTTACTTGCTGCGAGAGAGTTTCGCGAGGTTGGCAAACTTGGTAGCACGTCGAGTGGGTAGCCCGTCCGGTTCGATTCCTGTCTAGTTTTCCTGGGAAATGGGCGAGTATCGACGAGTATCGACCTTCCTTTGACGACTCCGGGGCACTTGAGCTTTCACCGGGTCACTCGCGAGACAACGAATGACCGACACGGGGACAAGGCCTATGCACTCGATCGTACAGGGATAAATCAAATGATGACGCGTGACTGATCGTCGAGAGGGGATCGTCGTCGTCGTCGTCGTCATCGTCGTCGTCGTTGTTGTCCTCCGCGTCTGTTGTCGACGCTGCAACCTGCCGTATCGACAAGTGCATCATCCGTGATAATCGCTCTTCCCAAGTTTCGCGTGTGCGGAATCAACGTCACCTCCGGTGTCTGACTATTTTCTTTCCCCAAAGTCGAATCTCTGTTACTGTTGTTACACAACACGATGTAACGCATTTACAACATTTAGAACGCGGTTATATTGTCGAGATTGGTTTCTCGATATTATAGTAACGCGTGTAACATCACAGCACTGGACTGTGAACTTGTTTCGTTCGATCAAAAGTGAAAATTTTGCAATTAAATACGAATTACTGACTTGGCGATAAACTTTAGAGATTCAGATTGAAAATCGCACAGTTACCAGACAACGCCACTCCTACTCGAGGTTTACCCCACGCCCCCTTGCGAATCACGTGACCCAAATCAACCAATCGCTAATTTTCGTTGCATCAGCGTTGCACCTGCGAAGAGGCCCGATTTTCTGGGTTACCCCCGCTAAAATCACTTTCAGTGATAAAAAGAGAAACGTCTTGAAGTTCCTACGTCACTGCGGGTCTTCGCGTTTTACTTCAATGTGAATTTTATTGTATTACTTTCTTTACATGACTCGTTTCTAACAAGAATTCTCCAAGTTTGAAGAAACGCTCGTCATTAACAAACGAAATTATTTCTCCTCGTCAGGTAAATTGTGCCTAGCTTTGCCCATCGAAGCATCTCTCTCACGGTCCAGTGATAAACGTCTTTCACGATAAACGTCTTTTATCTGGAACAATTCGTTTTTATCTCCTTCTCCCCCTCTCTCTGTACAGCTTGTATAACATGTATTTACAACATGCATAAGTTCGCGACTGCCTCTTGTATATTCTTCGGCGTGTCGTAAATGTCAAACTAATGTTCAACTGTTGTCAATCTTGTATGCACTTTCGCGTTATTAATTCACCGTTCGACGTTACCCATTTATCCGCCGAGCGAGCAACAAACGTCGAAATGGAATCATCCTAGCTAATAGCCTAATAAAATATGAAGAACGAGTCGCTGAATTATTCAGCGAAGCGTAATAAGTAATAGCAAAGTAGCTTTTAATCTGACGGTTGGCGAACGACCGAGAAAGATCGAAGAGTATGAAAGTTTTAGCAACCATTTGGATTTTCTTTTCTTTTCTTTTCTTTTTTTTTTTTTTCTCTTTTTACGGTAACGAATGAACGGGCAACAGCTAGTAGCAGTCGCTGGGAAACGATCGGTCGACCTGAAAAGCCAGAAAGAACAAAGCGGAAATTCGTCAATTTGCCCTGACCGTGTCTAGCGTGAAAGTGGTAAACCTCGATGATGGCCTGGTTGCACGCGGTCTCGCTTTCTTCGTCCCTCCACGATACATTTAACCGTGCGTCGTTCTCTGTCGTTTTGTTCGAAGACGGGGAAAAAACGAAAGAAGGAAAAAAAGGGAAAAGAAGAAGAAGAGGAAGAAGAAAAAGGGGCACGAACAAAGGATGGAACTGGGGTCGCTGGGTGCAAGCGGAAGAAAAGGATACGGAGGAGAGGGTGGCGGGTGGCGAGGGAGCGGTGAAACGAGAGACATTCTCACGTCACTCACACGAGAATACCTTAGTGACTCAATCTTGGTCGAAAGAGAGCGGTGGTTGGAACAGAAGAATGGTCTTCTTCGGGGGTTGGCGATAGGGTGGTCCAGTGATTCAAGGCCGGCTGCTGCTCCCGTTGCCCTGCAAAAATTTCAATAATCACTTTTATTTCTATCCAGAGAGTCTCTCGCGTCTGCCGTGGCGCAAAGAAAATTTCACCTTCGTCGTGTCTCACCCCCTTGCGAGAGCGAGACTCTGGCCAGTCTTCCAGAAAAGGAAGAAATCACCCTTCACACCGACCTCGTTGTTCTTTCTACATTGCTCGGTCGACCGTCGTAAACATTTTGCTAGCTTTCCAGTCGTGGTGGCGCATGCCTGTTCACCGACTACACACCGGTGTTCCTGCGTCGAGATTCTTTTTTTTACGACAGGCTGTTATTATCGTTTTATGTACGACTGGCCAACATTTCTGGGACAGTGGTGGACGACACGCTCGGTCAATTCGGTACGCTCGTTCCTCTGTCACGTGGCTAATACCCCAACAGTGAAACAGGAACAATATCGTCTTGGTCGCAAAAGGAAAGATATTATCACGGTGTGAAATTTGAAAGTAATCTGACTTGGATTTCGAAACATTTCAATGCTAGAAAAAAAGACAGATATTCGTAACCAGTCTACGAATTCAGCGACGAGAAGACGCCGGCCGTTTTCTCTTTAAAATTCATCGATTGCATCGTTGCTGCGAGATTTAGAGGCGGCGCGGACGTGCGTGGAAGCGAGCTTTTCATCGACGGATAGGTACAGAGTACGGAGGAACGTGCGAAGAAATGGAACCAGTCGATCGAGGACGCGGCAAAGATTATCGCGCGAAATTTATTTCGATCGAGCGAATCGACGCGACGGTTCTGCACTGCCTCTAAACTAAACTCCTGCTAGACACGCGTGCACGCGCCCATGCCACGTACGTGTACGTGTGAGCACGACAAATCAATCGAACCGTAACAACTGTCACCGGCTGCAACGTAGAAAATGCATTATAATGCGTCGGGAGACGCGAACGCGATTTCAATCGACGACCCTGCGCGAATTTATGGCGGTCCACGATTGCACTCGCCGGTTTTAGATTGCTTTTCGCAGGGGCAACAGGACTCGTTCTTTGCAGGTTAGGTTTACACTTGCTCGTTTGACCTTTTACCACGGCGTCGATGAACTTACTTCGAACTGGATTCGACCTAAATATAAAATTGAGTCGAAGAACATTTATCATTGTTGGCGTCAGAATTTAAACGTTCTTGCGTTCTGAATTATGGTCTAGTCCAGAGTGGTCCTTGTCCCCACTTTCCTCGTTATTAATGCTACCCCCTCCATTGTATTGAAGTTTCCTCGCCGTGCATAAGCCCCCACTCTCTCAGTCTGTCGATTTCCCTGCAGTGGAGGGGGTAGCGCTAGCGATCGGGAAAGTGGGGGGCAAGTGCCGCCAGTTAGTCACCTCTGACTTTAGAAAGTGCGCTTGGACCGCAAAAGACGACAGTCTGATGGAGCCAAATCAAGACAGCACGATGGACTGTCGCGAGTTTAGAAATAGAATGGATTTTTCTCAATGCGACTGAGCAAAGAGTCACACGGTGACATTCTTTCGACTATATCTCTTTAATTTTTACTAGATCGATGCTTTGATTTTACCGTTTTCAAATGATCCATCTGGCCAGGGCAATCAAACGTTGGGCCCGTACTTTGAATGTGATTGGCTAGATCAAACTAACAAAACAGGTCAGAATCTCTATAATTTTTATCGAAGATGATTCGTTATTAATAAAATTCACGAAGGAAGAATCGTTGCAGTTTTCACCGAGTAATTAGACTTGCTAAGAATTCTGTGACGTTTATTGAACGCGAAGTAAAAGAAATTATCATCCTCGGTTACTACTAAAGACTACTAAATTCACAGTTCACTGTTGTAAAAGTGAATATCACTGAATGGATCCAGAGGACAAATTCGATCGTAGTTTGCGATCCTAAGTCGCAAGACTGATTCGTAAAAGACAAACGCGTTCATCAAAACGCTGAAAAGTCAAAAATTGAAAGACTTTACGCAACAGAAATTACAAGTTTCGCGTGCGTTCGCGTCGACGTCGGCGACGCGAGATTTTTCAGTTGCATTTGTTTTCTCGCTTGGTACACCTGCGCACGTGTGTACGTAGCGCGTATGTACCACGCGCACCACACGCGTGCGGCGCAGCGTTGTCGCACAGACGCCAACGTCCCTGGTGGATATAACCTTGTTGCCGTGCGTTCCCTTTGAAGTATTCGGGCCAACTTCATTTTATCAGGAAACACGCGGTAAGGGATCTGATATTGCCGAAGCAATAAGTATACCCAGGCTGCCTCGTCTGTGTGTCGACTCGACGATCGACAACCGCGCACAACCGACAAGTATCAGCCAGTTTGGCTTTTTCCAGCATTCCGTCCTCGCCCGCGGCCCGATCCTTTGATTCCGATATTTATTCCGGCCCGAGCTTCGCCGGGGAAATGCCGACGCGAGATGCAAAAAGTAAGCAGACGCGAACAGAGATCCCGCGTCGACGAGAGACGATAATTTCCCCTTAAAACTGAAGCGATTCTTTCACCGCGATTGGCGAGAGACTTTCAACAGCTTGTACATCTCGGACTTGAGAGACCAGGAGAGATGTTTTAATTAACTCTGCGTGATGTTGAATATTTTCGTTCGAATCGATCTTCCAACGTGGACTTTTATCGACATCTCGCACAATTGGGAGAAGCCGTTCCGCGAGCAAGAATAGCCGAGAAATATAAATAATAAAGTAAGAATTGCTCTTACCTGCCGAACTTGAGAGTACGACGGATAACTGGAAATAGCGGAGAAAAAGAGAGAGAGAGGAATCGAGACGAGGAATGAGAGAACGTCGGGTGCAGAGGGAAGACGTATTGTTCCTTCTTGGTGCAGATAATGGAGCTCACCTGTCAGACCGAGTTATGTCTCTCCTGTTGGAAGAATGCGTTATGCTTCCACCTCGCTTCCCTCCTCTCTCTCTCTTTCTCTCTCTCTCTCTCTCTGTCTTTTATTCTTGTACGTTTTCTTCTTTGTTCTCACGCGAACCGCGCGATACCGATATGGAAGAAGAAATCAATGTTCGCTCGCTGCTTCTCTGGTGCTCTGGCCAATCTTCTCGTCCATCCGCGAGAATCGAGAAAAACATTTAGAGAGCATCGAGAGAACAGTGATTCCCGTTAAATCGCGTTTAGCGTTAAAATCGTCAGTGAAACTGGCCGCGAGACTTGCCTCGAAAGAAAAAGAGACAGAGAAGAGAATCCCTCGAAACAGTTTGCGTATCGCGAAAAATGCTCAACACCTCGTTCCTCAACTTTTATTTCCGCTCTTTGCTCCCTGTCAAACAAACAAACAAACGCTGCAAAAACTCTGTTCTACTCGAAAAAAAAAAAACTCTCCGCAGTTGCAGCAACGACTTTCATTTCGCACTTTGAAAACCACTCTATCAAAAGGTAACTCTTACGTAAGTACTTGGTTTCTTTTTTTCCTTTTTTCACCGGAGTATTCAGAACAGCTTCCATCAAACGGAGAGAAAGAAGAAAAAGAAAAAAAAGAAACGGGGGAAAAAATCCGTGACCCGGGTGAAAAAAAGGCTGGCAGTTGCACTTGGTGTGGCAGTCACGTGAAAGTCTAGTGAAAAAAAGTGAACGCTGTAAATCTAATATAAAGTAAACAATTGGGTGGCTCGGAGAGAGAGACCGGAGAGTCACGCGAAACGTAAACGTAGGGACACCTGCGCGGACATAGACGTTGCAGGTGGTGTAGAATGTGGCGCGAATCAAATTGCGAGAGCAATCGTCGTCCCTATGGTCACCTCTGTTGCTTCGTGTCGCCGTGCAACCACGGGTCAGACGAGAGAGAGAGAGAGAGAGTAAAACGAATAAAGCGTTGCTCTTTATGCGTGCCTCACTGGTAAATACCAGCGCGTATAACTGCATTGCGGAGGCGGCGCGGCCACGAAAGCAATGAATTCCGTTTATTACACCGTTCCACCTTTTCTTCATCTTTGCTCGCTTTATCAAAACTGCTTGTTTTTCCAGAGGATTATGCAAAATGTGAAAAATAAAAAAAAGAAGAAAGAAAGAAAGAGAGAAAAACTGAACGACTTGTACCCCAGTACGATTCGTCTGACTAGGAAACGAAGACCACTTTTTTGCCATAAAATTTTATTGATGTGCAAACATTTGAGTCGATACAAAACAAATTACAGGCGCGATCGCTCAGTACCAGACAACGCCACTCCTACTCGAGGAGTCTACTCCACGCCCCCTCGCGAATCACGTGACCCAAATCAACCAATCGCTAATTTTCGTTGCATTAGCGTTGCACCTGAAGAGATCCGACTTTCACTGATAAAAAGAAAGACGTAGGAGCAAATTCGTGAAACTGCCCCGGAGATTTATGCGCGTTTGCTGACTGACTGGTTTTATTATTTTTTTTTTGTTTTGTTTCATCTCAGCTTTCTCCTGTTCTCCTTCGCGACTCGGAGGGAAACAGGATCGTTTGCGTTGTGTAGTTTAACGAATTTATATTTTTAGTATATTCTCGCGTTCCGTTTGACATTTTTTCAACCCTTTTACTCGGACATCTTTCACGTTTTTTCGTGCTCTCCGTACGACGATGCAACTAAATACGAAGCTCGTTCCGCCTCTCGTGTTTCCTCGTATCAAGGTTTCTCTTTTTTTTTTTTTTTCTTATAAAGAACGACATATCCACCGTCTTCTTATTTGCCAGACATCTTTGCCGCGTACTTTTCGCGCGTACGTTTCAATGATGGAGGATGCCTGTCAAATTCTCGGGAGAAAAACCTGGAAGAATTGCCACAGCCGATCCATCCTCTCTTCGCAGCTCGTCCTCCTCCCTCTTTTCTCTCTAAGTTTAATCTTTACTTTATCCGTACGTTTGCAGCCGATTCGAATGCGGTTACATTGGGTCGAGTGATAAATAATTTTCGTTTCAGTGAAACAACTTTATTTACCAATGAAACAAACAACAATTACACTTGTTAATTAAACTACCACAAACGCTGCATATTTTTTTAGACGTCTCCATAGCGCTTTCCCTTTGCTTGAACTCCCACAACATTACGTGTATAATGTCGAATAAACACTTTTGGTCCCTCCGTTTCAAGCCTGAAAAATTTATCATTTAATTCCGATGAATATTACTGCTCTGATAAGACTAGCAAGAAGTATTTATACTTATTTACGGGTTCAGATATGTCGAATTTGACGAGTCGTTAAGATGACAAATCGTCACAATTTGTTCCCGAAAAAACGGAAATTATTTATGATAAATAGTCCTGACAAATGTGGCTTCGTAATTTACAATTACGATCGTTAATTGGCAGGCAATCGTCGATTCAAGTCAATCCGGTTGTATAAACTTTGCACAATTCGGAATTTTGTAAACGCTGGCGTAGTTTAGATTAATCGTTAATTAGTAGGCAATCGTCGATTCGAGTCAAACTTTACACAACTTGGTCTGTAAACAAGTGTATATCACAGATGGAAGAAAATACGTAGATATAACACCTTGGAGGAAACCGGTATGTTAAGAGAGGTGGAATCAGAAGATCTCTACTTCGTTGAAGCAGTGGAAGATTGTTGCACTATCGTGTGCACAAACAGCTTCGTTACAATCTGTTCCCAAAAACGGAAATCATTTACTACTCAGTCTATATACGTTTCTGGATTTATCTCAGTCAGTTTATCGATGTAGGTGTACCGCGTATCTCGTTGTTAACGAAGTTTTAGACAGTTTCGTCGTAGCGCGAAGATTTTCCTTTCGCGAGTCGGTCAGCGTACGCAGATTATCGCGATCGACGTGTATCGTACCTATACACGTCTACATCGGATGGCGAAAGTTTCAAGAGCACCGCCGACTTTAATAGACGTCGTAGACGCTGCAGACGATGATGAAATTCGCGCGAGACGATTCACCAATCTATATTCTGGGTCGGTCGCGTGGAATTTTAAAACTTGCCAACTTTATTTTGCCAACAAACTTTGCCAACGAATATTCTCGTTGAAAGCGGCTTTATCCAGCTACCTCGTCCTCTCCTTTTCTCTCTCTCTCTCTCTCTCTCTCTCTCTCTGTGTCTGTATTTTCCATGCTACCTTTTACCACTCGGTTTCCGTCTCGCAACATCGACCAGCTCGTCTTCGATCCACGCGCGGGCTGCACGCGGATGTGTGCAGTCTCCAACAGGGGAAGATCTAATCCCGAAAGTTACGCCGTAAACGTGCCACGTGACTGCCGAGAGCTGCCCGGGCGAACAGATTTCGGACATACGGGTGTACGCGAGCACGTCATAATCTACGAACGTTCCGACAACTTGCCGAAACTCGCCGATTAATTCACGCTGGCAACGTGGCTGCGATCGGACGATGCGTGAAACGCGAACAAGCTCGCGCGATAATTGTCGATCCAGTGACTATTGCGATACCTTTTCGCCGATTTTTCTGTTGAACGCCGTGTTCGTGAATGAACGGAACGTTGATCTTGAAGAAAGGTTTCTGTTCACAGAAATGAAACACTCTCGAGTGTGCGAAGGGATAAGAGTTATTTCGACGAAATTCCACGTCGATGACAACGAACGATCGAGTGACAATTGCTTCGTTCGTTACTTTGTGCACGCGTTCGAACGACTTTGATCCTGATCGTCGAAAAGCGTTCTGATCATTCGCAGAAATTAGAGACTCGAGTGTGCGCAAAGCGATAAGACTTATTTCCATGAAATTGTACGTCGATCGATCGATAATCGCGACGCTTCGATCGTTACTTTTTGCCGATCTTTGTGTACAGGTTCGAGGCTGAACGTTTCTTATAATCGACTTTGATCCTGATCGTCGAAAAGCGTTCTGATCGTTCGCAAAAATTAAATCGCTCCAGTGTATACAAATACAGGGACAAGAGTTATTTTATTTCTCGACGAAATGTTCCGCAATAACTTTCTACGTCGGCCTTTCAAAACAACGAACGATCGCTTTATCGTTGTATCGCGATATAACGTAACGCACATCCGTGTTTCCGTCAACGTTATCGATCAATCCGCGTTTGAAACTGCGCCCGGGCTCCACAAATTCTCTGCCGATCCCGCGCTATAAATTCACCGAATAATAGCTTAATGATGTCATATCGCGTTACATCTGGTATCAATCGGCCGGTGGCTCTGTGGATTGCGCTAGGATTGCTGCGACATCCCCCCCCACTCCCCTCTGTGTTCAAGCTTCCGGAATTATTGGCCGTGCATGCCGGCTGGATTTCATACGACGCGGCGGTTGTATCTCAAAGTCAACGAGTTTATCGAGCCTCGTCGTGGACGTTCCAAAGGCTGCTGCGGCTGCATTCTCAAATCGTGATATCACCTAATGATTGTCGCCCGTCCTGTAATTTCTTCGTTCCAATATTTGTCGAGAGATCATCTTTCGTTCTTTCAAAGTGATCGATTCTGTTGCCTGCACGCACATTCCCGCTCAAAAGTCTTGGGACACTTCAGTCCTTATCGTGGACATAATACAGTAATATGATAACACAATATAATACAGTATATCAATATATTGACAGAGTCTTTACATTTATAAAATGTTAGCTTTATATTTATTGCATTTAATTATATTGTGTGTGTTTTGTTTGTTTTCAGTTTAAAACTAAATGTATTTTACATTTAATTTAATTTTATTACATTTGTGTATTGTTTCATAATAGTGCAATATATTAGCACGATAATTGTACAATGTATCAATATATTTTAACAGAGTCTTTATTCTATAAAGTTTCTAGAAATTTTATATTTATTGTATTTAATTACAATACATTGTATGTATTCTGTTAATTTCAGTTTAAAATTAAACATAGTTTGCATTTAATCTAATCTTATGTATTGTGACATAATAGTGCAATAACTGTACAATATATCAATATATTTTAACAGAGTCTTTATTCTATAAAGTATTTTATATTTATTGCATTTAATTACATTGTACGTATAATTTAAAATTAAATGTAAATAAATTTACCTATTGTATTTAATTTAATTTTGTTGTGTACAATAATAATGCAATATATTGTTGCATATAATAATACAATATATTCAAGTATTAACAGAGATTTTATCGTATAAACGTTTTATTTAATTACATATTGCATGTGCACAATTTACACTTTTTTTATATCGTGTAATTTTCATTACGCAAATACATTTTGTGCCTGTCCTGAGGTTTCCGAGCGTGAGCGTAGATACCAGGTTGATCGATTTCAGCAGGACTTGGCTGAATTCGGCGCCATTTGACAGGATTCGTTTTAATTTCATTCAATTCGACCGAATTACATTCGGCTTCGTTCCGTTCCACTGGCTGCTGCCCGTCGCCCCATATTTAACCCCATATTTAATTTCACTCGATTTCGATTTAATTATCGTTCAACTTTCGCAAACTGAACTTAAAATAACGGGTTGATATATCACATTAAAAATTATCTTTTAGAGATCGAGTCGGCGTCAAGTTACTGTTCAGCGCGTCTATATCGAGCGAGGAAAATAATCTCTCTCACAAAATTTGGAAGAAATTCGCGATTTCAGCGAATACCGCATCCTTCCCGAGCTTCGAAAATCAGGGCTCGCAATCAGTTGTATCTTATTCTGCGTGCCGCTTTGACCGAGTTGCACGATCGCGTGGAAGAATAATTTTATTAAGCACGGATTCGTGCGTACCCCTTTGGAGCAACGCGCGAAGATTTAAGTGTCCTGAGGGGATGTTTTAACAGAAGGAGGAAAGCGTACCCTCGCGGTTGCCGGGGCCAGGATCCATTTAGTTGCGAATTAATACATGCACAAAGGGATATGCACACCCTATGTTCCGCGGCTGTGCAATCGAATTTGTTTGAGGAGGGCTGAAAATCAAATAAGGAGACTGGAATAACCAGTTGTTCCGATTCCGGATTATTCCGGGCGCCGAGATAGCTTGACGTTTGTAATTTCTTTCCTTTTTTCTTTCTTTTTCTTTTTTTTTGGGGAGGGGGAGATATCTTCTGGAAACGTTGGAGTGGAAACACGGAGTGCACGGAAGAATTAGCATTTGAGATAAAAGTTGTTTTTTCGTCTTTTTCTCACTGACGAGAAAGCGGGGAATTAGAGCCGCGGGGGACTAAATTGTGTACAGAGGAGTTTACGTTACCTTCAACTTAAATATTAAGAACGAACGACTTAACCCAGTTTACGTTCGTATTTCGTACAAACAACTTTCAAGTTCCATTTAAGTTCATTTGAGAAGCAGCAGCGGGGAGGAAAACGAAGCAAGGGAGGGGGAGTAATTTATGGTTTCGTGAATTTCTTTTAAATCGCTTTGAAATATCATTCGACGAAATTATGCGACGTTTTATCGAAAATTGTCCTTTGAGAACTGGCGACTCGCGTGTAGTACTCGGCTGTAATACTCACACACACACACACACACATACAGAGGGGATGGAAATGCAATTTCGAAAAGATGGACGTTAATTTTCGTAGCGCGACGGAGGATGAAACTGAAAGGGAGGAGCGAGCGAGAGGGAGGAATTTTATTCCCCCCCCCTCCCTCCCTCCCCACGTTAACAGAAACAGTCGGGGTAATTAAAGGGTGGCAGGGTTTTGTAAGTGGAGCACGGGAAGTTGCACAAGTGGGCTGGCTTGCTTAGCTGCGACTTAACATACGCTTTCATTGGTTTCAGCGCGGTGCAAGCCAGAAGTTCGCTTATCCGGCGGCGAGGGCGGTTAGGAAACTTAAAGTCAATCTTGGGTTATGCAAACGCTTATGCTTGGTAAAACGTTTGCTGCGGGCGAGTCTCTGCTAACTTAAAGCACCATAGAATGAAGCTTCGTGTCCGCTGTTGCGTCGTTTTCCAAAGTTCGCCAGCTCCATCTGCTGCCCGACCTGTTCCCAACTTGCGAACCGTATTGACCGATTTTCGATCCGTCGTCGATTACCCGTTTTCTCCATGGAATTCCCGCGTTTCCCATTTTGGACACGCGACGAGGGATCAATCGTGTATAATCCCTAAATTTCCGCAACTGTCGTGTGTATAATATCTGCGTACACAATGATTGACACACTTTCCTTTGCCATTTTTTTGAAGAAAATTATCAAGTTGCGATCTATGGTTCCTTGAAAAAGTTTCACTTTCGTGGTGAGTAGAATATAATGCAAACGAAAAAATTTTTACTTTGGAGGTTAGTTTTGCGGCAGGTTCTAACAGCGACTTTATGGTTCTAGACTAGGTTAGGTTTGATTTGGCTAACATTTGAATTACCATAGTTTTAGCATCAATGCGAGTCTAAGCAATCAAATGATAAAACACTGACTATATTATATTAATATTATTTGAAATATAAACGTTACATAAAGTCGCTGTTAGAACCTGCTGCATGATCAAGAAATTGTTTTTTTTGCTATTTTTCGAAAGAACTATTAGGTTCCTTGGAAAAGTTTTAATTTATTCTCACCCCGTATTTAAAATGTCGGAAATTTGAAAATTGTTCGGTTGAAATCGTTTCGATCGATCGCAGGTTTGATTCGAGAGATCGTTTCTCGGGATGAAGAACGATGAACACGGCCGTCGGTCGTCGTTGTCGATAGGTATCGATAGGCACGTTACCATGGAAAGAGGAGTTACCAGTAAATAACCGGTGAATGAGGCCTACCATGTGACAAAATCGATTCAAGTGACGTTATATATATTTTGTGTTCCTTCTTTATCTGTATGTTCTAGTCCGTTCGAATCTCCCGGGTATTCAATTTCGGTGTGACCTCAAAATTCCGTACGAGTGTTTGATAGTACACGGGGGGAGGCCCGTGGGTCGCGTTCATAAAAAGCTGAAAAAGAACGAGGTGTAAGAGAGGAACCAAAAGAGAGAGAGAAAGAGAGAGAGGAAGAGAGAAAAAACAACGAGAAGTAGCTGGCGAGAAAAAGAGAGAAAGAGAAACAAAAATGAGAGCGAGAAGGCTGCCTGATCGTGACAAGGTAAGGCTCGACCGAAAGAACGTGATTCCAATTGGAATTCTTGGCTAACCTTTGCGCGCGATCATTCGTCTTCGTCTTCGTCTTCGTCTTCGTCCCGGGAAAAAAGCTGCGAGTCATTCGTAATCGAGAGGGGGATCTTTGGACCCTCAACTCAGCACGGAAATATCGCTGTTAAAACGCTTTACATCTTGCGCCAGGGGAAACATCAGCCACTTTCCCGGCGGCTCGCGTTCCATCTCGTTCTCGATCGTGTCGGTGCGTGCCGTCGATCGAAAGCCGATCTAAAACGCGCGGAATCAAATGCTCGTTCGTTTATGTGGCTTTAACACATTGAACACGCCGAGTATCACCTATTATCAATAAAATATTTAACAAATTATTTAACTATAATAACTTACAATAAACTATTTTTTTTATATAGAAATTTATTACCTATTACGTAGACAATATTAAACTCTTCGATACAAACAATCAAAAAACTGCACGACTTGTACCATAATACGATTCGTTTCACTGAAAGGTCCAGAAGCAACTGTTCTGACTAGGAAATGAAGACGACTTTTTTGCCATAAAATTTTATTGATATGCAAACGTTTGAATCGATACAAAACAAATTACAGGCTCAGTACCAGACAACGCCACTCCTACTCGGGGTCTACTCTACGCCCCCTCGCGAATCACGTGACCCAAATCAACCAATCGCTAATTTTCGTTGCATCAGCGTTGCATCTGAAGAAGCCCGACTTTCTGGGTTTCAGTGATAAAATCGTAATCTAACCTTATTATTATCAATAAAATGTTTAATAAACTATGTAACTATAATAACCTGCAACAAAATATTTTTTTATATATACAAAATGTATACATTCGTTGTAATTATCAGCAAATTATAAAAAAAGAGAAAATCCGAGCTGTTGGCTAGATTCAAGTACGAAGCACTGTCCCTCAACCGAGTTGAGTGCAAATTAATATTTCTTCTGGCGACGCGTCCGATTGCGAGAGTGCGTTCAGAGGTCGACAATCGCGAGCCACGCAAGAATGTCGACGTTTCGCGCGCCGGTTGTCAAGAACAATGGGGGAAGGGCGAGTGTTTCGTCATTATCGCGGCGATTGTGCCAGGCAGTTGTCGACCGCTTTAGCTGGATAATTAGCATGCTCGAGTCGAGTTCCGCGTCGTGCTTTTAACGCTATCGCGGATGATGAAACTCGGATCCTCCGCAGATCGTTTAACCTCGGGCGGTAGCAAATTTCGTGCATCTCTGGCGAGTAACTCGAGCGGGAACAAAGTCTGCGCGGATATCTGCTTGACGACGAACTGATCGACGAATCAATGGCTGGAGATACTTTTCCAATCGTAACGGGATCGACTCGTTTCTTGCGATTTTTATTCTCGCTCGTTCTGTTTTTATTCTCTCATCTCGTTGATAATAATTTACAATAATGAATCAAACCGTTGTTTTAACCGTTTAGCCAAATTTAAGGATAGGAGTAATAAAGGACGAGATAAAAAAAGAAGCACGTGGCGTTTCTTTCGACGATGACCGTCGGGGAGAAATAACGAAGTTGCTAGCGCCGCAGCCCCGATCTGATCAACAAAGCTCCTCCGGTTATCTTAACAAGATCCTTTAATCGAATTCTACATCGGGCCACTTTAGAAATACAAAAGAATTCGTGTAGCGCAGGGCAATGGCGGAGGCTTCGATAAAAGCTTTTCCCCGTATTTCGATGCCGGGAGAAGCGAAGCAATTACGAATACGCGCGCGCGCGCGCGAGAGAGAGAAAGAGAGAGAGAGAGAGAGAGAGAGAGAGAGAGATTCTACGCCGGGGTAGGTCTCGTCGTTTCCAAATTCCACGGCTAACCGGTGCTCGCTAGAGCGAATAGTTGCTGCCGGAAAATTAGCGATGCCTTTGAATAATTCATCTAATAAATATTCCTACGCTATCAGTATCGCGCTACACAATTTGACAGAAACGGTTCATTAATTTGACACTTGACGACTGAGAATATTTGCTCGCCGCTATTACCTGGCCTTCCCTCGCTCTCCTGTATACGTACGTAGCCCGTCATCTCGGTGTTTCCATCCGCTGTCCCTTGTAAATGTACGTCAGTCCTAAACGAATTTTCGACTGATTTTCTCCAGGCTGGTTATGTAGTATCATTGCACAACCATACGACGGAAGGATGTTTCGGCTGAAAATTCGAAAATCGAATTTTATGATCTTGTTACCATCACTATTTTGGTAAATATATTATAAATTGTTTTCCTCGAATCAGCAATGCACGCACCGCAATTGATCGATACTTTAAATTGCTACAACTTCATTTTAAAGCATAAAATTTCTGCTTTGATCATCTTGAATTCTTTTCTTTTTATCCTCCCACGACATTTTTACATCTTGTAACAAATGAAAAAGTGTTCTCGTAAACAGGCAGCATAAAAAAGCTGGTCTTAGGTTAGGTTTAAGTTTAGCCATTCTGGTCTTAGATTAGATTTAGGTTAGGTTTAGATTTAGCCATTCTGGTCTTAGGTTAGGTTCAGATCTAAAGTTTCCTTCCTACAGGGATCTTCTAAAATTTACTGTACGCTTTCTTTTCGTCATTTTGTTCGTCGAATATTGAACATTAAAATTAAACGATAAAAATTTAAGAAATTCTAATATTTCGTCATCTAACTTTAGTTCAATAAAATAACAAAAAAAAAAAAATCGCAAAGAAAAAGTTTTCGAGATCGTGATGGATCAAGTTACCAAGAGAATAATTTTTGAACGTTTCAAGAGATATTTGAATTTTTACAATTTTCGAGAAAAACAATGAAACATCTTTGAAAAGAAACAAATTTAGGACAATCAAAGTAAAAGCTTTACGGTTTAAAATGAGATTGAGTCGTAGAGTAGACGACTTTCTTTCTTGTACGACTCTCTTTCAAGTTGTACGAAGTTACACGAAGTTTTTAAAGTATCGACAACTCTTTTATCGTTGCGTGTTTGGTTATGCTTCGCGAGTGCACGCGTCTAAACTCCAAGACGTCCCGTGTAACTCTAATCGAAAACCCGGGACGATTCGAAATTATCAGTCGATCGTCACGTGTTCGTTCGAGCGTACGTCTCTCGGCGTCATTAACGTGAAACCCGATACGCTCTCACCTGTGATTGACGAGTGCCGATGAAAAATAGTGCTGATCTCCAACGACCGAAATTCCAGCGGAACGTTTATAAAAATTGCTCGGAGAACAAATCGTACAAAAGCTAACGCGACCCGTAAATTTATCGGAAATATTTACTCATTCGATCTTCCTGTCGACAATGGCGTTCGAGCATGTACGATTCTTGCGATAACTACGAAATCAATCATTTTATCACTGAAAGTGATTTTAGCGGGGGCAACCCAGAAAATCGGGCCTCTTCGGGCGCAACGCTGATGCAACGAAAATTAGCGATTGGTTGATTTGGGTCACGTGATTCGTGAGGGGGCGCGGGGTAGACCCCGAGTAGGAGTGGCGTTGTCTGGTACTGAGCGATCGCGCTTGTAATTTGTTTTGTATCGATTCAAACGTTTGCATATCGATAAAATTTTATGGCAAAAAAGTCGTCTTCATTTCCTAGTCAGAACAGTTGCTTCTGGGCTTTTCAGTGAGACGAATCGTACTGGGGTACAAGTCGTGCAGTTTTTTAACGTTACATCTTCGATTCGATGGAGATACATGTAAAGAACTTGCCACAAAATTACCACTGACCTAACCTCAACCTTGGCCTTGAATTTCCAAATTTTTGCTTTCTTTTTTTCTTTGCATTGTACTTGTCACAAAGGCAAAACTTTTCCAAGAAACTCATTGTTCCTTGGAAAAGTTTTACCTTCGTGATAAGCAGAGCAAAAAAAGAAAAAAAAAAATGTTCGACCTTGTAATTCAAAGTCAATGATTCTGTACGTGTATTTCTATGAAATCGAAGGTATCATTGGATCGAGTTCATTTACGATAACCACAGACAAACTTTTCTTCCATCCTGTACATCGTCTGTACAGCAATTTACATAGCCACGCGTTCTCGTCGTTGTTACCGACTTGAGTTATTCCCAACTTATCCGCGGTAAATCTCTCTCGTTGTCGCGACGGGAAACAGTGGGGCGGAGGGAGGAGGGGAAGCGATCGAGAACCGGTTCCCGATCGTAATTCGGACGTGTGGCTGGTGCGTTTGCGGGAACACGCATCGCGGAAGCAAATGAAATTCCCATCCCAAAGGAAACGAGTTTTATTTCGTTCTCGGAGTCGACGGGGGTTTGGGGAGGCTGCATCGCGGTGGCAAAGGTAACGGACCAGCGCGCGAGAGAGACGAGAGACGAAAGACGGGAGACGGAGAGAGACAACGGAGCGAGAAAGCAGGGCGAGAAGGAGGATGGAACATAAAAAAAAGAAGAAAAGAAAAGAAAAGAAGAAAAAAGAGGAGAAGTTTCCATTCTCCGAGAAAAGTTCTCGACAACTCGTTTGAGCGCCACGACCAAGCCCCTCCACTTTCTTCTGGCCCTTATTTTTCCACGGAGCAGCTCGCGGCAAACTTTCCTCGATTCCTCCGAGGTGTAACATAATATTTTCGCGGTCTGATCGCGCTGGACCTGGCCAGGGGAAAAAAATAAAAAATGAAAAGAGAAAGAAGGAAAGAAAATGTACGAAACCCGTCACGACAGCGTGGATACGGTTGCTGCCTTTACGTTCGGCTATGACGAAAGTAAGTAGGTTGGGTTCTAGGCAGCTTCCAATTGCCTTGAAATTTTTGTAATTGAATCGAGATTGGAAGAGACGACGTCCGCTTGAGAAAACGTGTTATCCGTTGCTTGGCCGAGGGCGAGACGAGAAATTAAATCTTTGCTCCATGATTGATTGTTTCAAGTGTCGGAATCTGCGTATTACGTGTACCTACCGTGGAAAGAAAATGTAAAGAACGTCGACGAGAATTAACGATTCGTCAGTCAGGCATGATGAATTCAACTTGCATTGACCAAGGCTTGACAGAGCCTCGATTTGATTCGGTTCGATCGAACGTGGTGGAGCCGAGTTAAGGTGCTCATCAAATCGTTGTCCATCGAGTTACGCATGTACATAGATACTGCGTACGAATTATTAAATTCTCAGCTTACTTCAGAGAAACGTTCCACTTTTAGATTCGTCTTACTTTCCATCTATGTTCGAGCATCCAAACATTCAAGTCTTGAACTCACCGGGAACCAAACTGGAACAGAGTTGTGCGCTCGATCTGCAGCAGAGGGTGTAGTAATTCTCGCGGCGGTAATCAAAGAGGAGCCTGCAGACAGAAGGTGCAAAGACGCGAAAACACATTGTCGGGAGGGACTAATTAAATTTCTGCATTATTAGAAGCCTTTCCCCGCCACACGGCCGAGTTTTAATCTGGCCAAGTAATATCTTAGGCTACATTAGGTCTTACCCTTCTCGACAGTAGCCAGCCTAGATGGCTGGCTGGCTGGCTGGCTGGTTGGCTGGCTGGCTGGTTGGATCGCGAACAGGTCTGATAGAGGAATGGCAAGGGGCGAGCATAAGCCGTCTGCCTGCCGGCTAATCAATGATTCAACTCGCCAATTACGGAGGCGCCTCGAAAAATATCCTCCTTCCAGGCCCCTTTCCCTTCCCCCTTCGAGTCAGACCCCTCTTGCTCGCGCCACTGGCACGTCTGAAATATTCACGAGCCGTAGCCAGCTTCAATTCTATCCTCTTTTCTTTCTTCTCTCTCTCTCTCTCTCTCTTTCTCTTTTTATTTCCCCTGCGCTGTTCCTCTCGTTCCTCTCGCTGATTCGTTGGTTCACCCCTCTTGTCTCTCTTTCTCTCGTTTTACGTCGCTTTTTTTAAATAACCCGCCCCTCGTGTTCCCGCACGCGGCGAAATGGTCTCGAGATTTAACTGGCTGCGAAAAACGCATACTCCTGCTTCCACTCGACGGTTACTCGGCCGGTGTCGGCGTGTCGCTCGGAGCCCCAGCGCCGACAAGAGGAGGAGCTCCGTGCGCGGAGTTCGCCGCGAAGTGCCGCTCGAAAAAGGGACGAGAAAACGGGACAGGTCAGATCGGAACACGTTCGAAATGCCTTTTCCGACGGTTTATCCGCGAAACCGCTTTCGAACCAACTTTTATCAATCGACAACCGCTTGGCGAGATGGATCGGATCGAATCGGATGAAAGGACGAATTTTTCCCTCCTTCGAGATCCGATCTGAAATTTCGCCGTTTACTCAGCTTTCTTTCCCTCTCTCTTGTAGTCTCGTAGTCCTCGGTCTTTCGCAATTCGTGAAACTCGGACGCCGGAACACCGTCCGAGGAAATTTAATCCGGAACTTACGAGCGGGGAAAAGAATAGGGGGACACGAAGCGATTAAGAAAATGAGAGGAGAGGGTGGCGAGATCGAACTGAATTCGGTTTGCGAGCAAGTTGAAAATAAATCTGCAATCCCCGAGGAGGGGGCTGAGGTGGTAAGCGAATGATCGTCCCACGAAAACGGGATGTTCATCTTGGAAGCGGCGTAATTAAAGCGCCAGAATGTAGAATTCTCGTCGAGAACGTTGCAGGCGCGTCGCGGTCTTTCCAAAACCGTGCGATCGTTTGCGAGCGAATTTTCTTATTCCGCGTATTTCTATCTTTACGACTGTCTGCAGTCGAACAAATTGGTCGATCGTAATTAGTCGTATTGGTCTTTAATCGCAATTAATTTGTTGAGTGGTTTTGAAGGTTTTGCGCTTCTAAGAACTAACCATGCTATCAATCCTTTAGCAGATCAAATTCACTCTTTTTCTTTTTTCTCCTCGCAAATTTGTATTTTTGAACCGTTGAACTCCGACATCAAAATTTTATTACTAAGCTTAAATAAAGAATAGACGAATTAAATAAAGAATAGAAGAAGTATGCTTAATTAACGAATATCATGAAACGTGAGGTATTTGTTCATTTATAACGTAAAGATTCGCCAGCTGCGCGAAATAGTTCTATATTCGTACTCGTGTAATAATTATGACAACCCGTAGAAACGTTCTACTAAATGTTCGTAGTTTGTACAATGTATTTCTGATCGAGTCAAGATATCATCAATTGCTCGGATGGTCGCGCGAGTAATTTTTTAAATAAAGTCAGACAAAATGACAGTGCATTACTTCGCTTTTGAGCCGATCAAATTGAATCAAGGTGGATTTGATTTGCAATAGGCTGATCGAGCAAAGCGCTCGTACTATCTTTTTGATATTTAATTTCTTAGTTTTTTTAAGTAATAAAAAACCTCCTATTGCTATAATTACAATAATATTGGAGCTGAAAGACGATCCGACGTTTTTGAAACACGTGTTTCACGCGAAAAACTGAAGAATCGGTGGTGAGAGACAAACTGATTTTGATGCAGGTTTCATGAAACGTGCATCGCCGCATGTTTCAACGTGTGGTGGGGCCTTAAGGACCTCCTTTTCTTTCATCCCGGTCCTCCTTTCTGCGAACAATATCACGCGACAAAGCTATACGAAGCTTTCGTGCGTTCCTGGCGGCACGGCGGGATGATTTTATTAAATTTGCCCTTATCATTTCGCCAAATAGAAACCTCCAGGTCGGAATGGCAGTTCTTTTGAAGGGGGAACGCCACGCGGACCGAGAGATTGTCCCCCGTCTCCTTACCGCACAACTGGTTATCAACGGTGATATCTTATCGAGGTTGTCTCGGCCTCGGCATTTTACTCCGAGACACCGCCGTCGACGATCGAGTTCTCGTCGTTTGTGCACAATCGTCCCAAAATGACTAATTTATTATATAATTTTTGTCGCACACTTTAATAATAAGACGCGATACTTTTCATGAATTTGAATAATTTTTCGTGAAATACAAGGGTGGGTCAAAAATCACTTCCCACTGAAATAAATTACACATTTCTTCCAACGTGTTGGAAAGAAATAATTTCTAAAACTCGTGTTTGAACTAGAATTTAATTTAAAACTAATAAAATTAGCTTTTTCTTATATTTTGATGCTTCATTAAAAAAAAGTAAAGCTTTTGGACTGACCCTAAATATCGAACAAAAGCTTGTATACTCCAATCTGTTATATTATAAAGTTAAACATTTTTAATCAACTAGAACGACAACTTAACTTAATTAAATATTTTCCGCCGGGAAATATAATTTATCCATCGAATCTCTTTGGCACTTTTTAACGCGCCCTGTCGCTTCAGTTAACCGAGGCGAAACAACCACGGCGGCTTTGTCACGCACGCTTTACTTTTTGTTTCAGATTCGTTGACGTGCGAGGTGCCCTGTGTGTAGTGACTCTCTCGTCCATCGAACGACCAATCGCATTCCCCTGTTTCGAGAAAATTATCGTACGTAAAGTATCGCGTTCCATCGGTCGCGTGCACTTTGCGATTAATTGTACCGCGTGGTGTGTTGTGATCGTCGCCGGCTTTCAAGGAAACGTTCCTCGGCTGCCTGTTCGCTCTTCCAGCCAGAATATTTGCGCAGGTAAGTGCAAACGTTCAGAGACGTCGTGCGTCATTCGCTAGAAACCCAATTCGATAAACCGATGAAAATCGACGCGCAAAAATCGATAATTCGCGCTCGGGTTTGGTTAAAGTCGCTCGAGGAGAAATTACGGCCGGCTAGGCACTTCCGCTTAGGCGTTGATGGTGTTCGCGTGACTGTCACATACGCCCTGTGACCCCACATGTTGATATCAACTGAGAAGTTGGAGTGGCAAATATGCCAGTCGCGTAAAATAAAATAAAAAATATTTCGTTGGCTTCTTTTGGAAACCATTACATCGTAATTAATCGCTCTATTAAAACACTAAAAAATTGGTACTTGTTATATTTTAATTTATAAAATATTAAAAAGAGGGTACGACTATTCATGGGTTAAAATTATTCAAATTTCGACAAATTTCTTATTCAAATATTCCAATTTTGGTTATACCGCGTGGATCTAAGGGGGCGCGTGCAGGGTTGGACACACCTGATCTAAACGATCTGTTTCCGCGAAGGAACGAAAGGCTGGCGGCGCGAAAGAGTGGAGGCACACGAAACGAGGCAATCCGTAGTTCAGAACGTGCCTTATCTCCGCTCTAAAAATATTACTCTTGCCTCTCGCGTGATTTAACGCCTAAACAGTTCGACGTAGCCGCAACTTTGACGTGAGTTATGCGGCAAACAGTGGCTGCATATGAAGCTTAATAACCTTTCGGTACGTTTACGCGGGATATATGTATATGCGAAGGTTTCGAATCGAACCGGTCGGAAACGTGTTCAGAGTTCCTCGAACGAGCGAACGTCGGTGATCCAGGTCCAAACGAATTCTTGCTGCGGGGACTTTTCTTTTTTTTTAATTTTCCTGTCGTTTCGTTTCGTATCCGAGACTTGTTCCCCTTGTTTGATTAACGTTTCTCATGTATTTATGTACATGTTTTATCCGGATGTTTCGTTCCGATAGCTGCTGCATCGTTACCGATTGAATCCGACTGAATTGCCAATTTGAATAATTTGAATAATTATCCGAACAATCGGTCTCCGGGCAAGCGGCACGGAAATTTTCATAAAAGAGTCACGTAGGAAATAAGTTTAATATTTAATATCCCCGCTAAGGAACTTAGCTCTGTATTGTGTGCTGTAAGTCGTTTGTTAAAAGGGCTATTCGCTTTTGTGCTCGCGTATCAAAGCGAATTATGCAAGAAATACAATGGGCGTATTATAGCGCGCAATAAAATATGGAAACAGATTGGCAACCGAGAAAGAATAATAAATAACAAATTATAGAACGGCGGAAATGTAAATTGTCCGGGAAACGCGTTTTGGAAACGGCATTTTGTTCAAAGTCGACAGCTCGATTGGTTGCCGAGACGCAGCGGTTGCAGAAGTGGCGTTTAAAAACACGTAGAATGATGAAACGAGCAGGGTTCGTCGATGACCTACCTTTTCCACTGGAAATGCGTGCGTTCCAGCAGTAATAGGTAAAAAAAGCGCTGACTCAACGTTGTCTGTCACTGACCAGCGCTGCATGCGGCGCAGTTGAAGCGCAGCGCGCAAGTGACGAGACTAGGCCGTCAGGCTGAATCGGTGACAGCGTGCGAGCGAGATGACAAAGTAAAGAGGGCGTTCAAAGTTACGCTTTACCCTTTAAACCTGGTGGTATCTCGTCACATAGTGAAATGTCATATAGAAATTTGTAAAAAAAGAAACAAACGAAAAAACTGCACGACTTGTGCTCCGGTACGATTCTCACTGAAAGGCAACTGCTCTGAATAGGAAACGAAGACGACTTTTTTGTCATAAAATTTTATCGATATGCAAACGTTTGAATCGATAGAAAACAAATTACAGGTGCGGTCGCTCAGTAGACAACGCCACTCCTACTCGAGGTCTACCCCACGCCCCCTAACGATCACGCGACCCAAATCAACCAATCGCTAATTTTCGTTGCATTAGCGTTGCACCTAAAGAGATTTTCTGGGTTACCCCCGCTAAAAACTTTCAGTGATAAAAAAAAAGGAACAAAAACGATAGTTTAAAGGGGAAACGTCTGCGCGTCTAGCCGAGTGAACGAGGCATATTTTTTCAAGTACATAAAATGCAAAAGGATAATATATTCTCGAATAATAATATTCGTACAAATGGATGTTGACGCGTATAAGACGCGTTTTCCTCTCGAAACGTAATTAGGCGATTTATCTCTGGAAGAAGGATTTCTTTCTCTTTGGCGCGACATTTTACGTATTTGAAGAGGATAATAATTACAACGTGTGACGCGTAGGTCTCGAAGATGCGACGCAACCGTGAAGTTGAGAAGCATCTTGTCGAGCGTCTGGCATCGCGTCGCGTCGCATCGGAGCCAGTATAGAGGGACGAGGCAAAGTTATGGGTTAATTTATGAGCCGTTGGAGAGTTCCTTCCCGTCTCGTTAAAGCGGCAGGGATTTAACCCGATTGTGGCTGACGGTTTCGTTGCTCGTTCTTGCGCCTTTTTAGTTTATCCTCTCTTCCTTCAGTTTCTCCAGCCCGCTGCTCGGGGAATATCGACGATCGCGTTGAAACACAGAGGAGTAGGTATCAATGGTATCGTGTTTGAATCGTTCCGAATTACGCGGAGCAACGCGTTTCGTTTCGATTTCAATTTCGATTTCGATTTCGACTGTGAATTTGCTCGGACTTGTTCGTCGTCGAGGCCAACAACAAACACCTGCTTGGAAAATAATCCGTCTCCAGTGACAACTTTATCACCGCGGATAGCAGAAACGCGATCTTTGAACGTTGAACATTTCAACGAGGAATATCGATATTTGCCGACTAGCGGCAAACGAAGAACGTTTCAGCGCGTCTCCATTTTATTTTCTTAAAAGCTTCCGGGCTTTGACTTAACTGTTACCCGATGTAGATCGATGAAAGCTTTTTCCTCTTGCAAGTTTGTTTACACTCTAGTCAGGGAAAAGCTTCCCCTCATCTCTCATTTGTTACGGTAATTCGATATCCTTTGCTTATCTTTACCTCGGCTTTCAACAACCGATCGATCAATATCGGTATATGTGTGACTTTCTCTCACGTATGACATATCTCGTACCTTGCAAAAATGAATGATCTTAACCCTCTGTGGGTCGAATTTTTTTCATGACTGTAGAAAAATTTACCTAACGTAAAATCAATAATTCCATAATAATTCCATAAAACAGTTTGTATTTAATTGGCGTTAAACATAGATATACACATGTCGTATATTTATAATTGAATTTCAAGATGAGAAATTTTTTTTTTCTTTTTGCATTGTATTCTACTCATCACGAAGGTAAAATCTTTCCAAGAAAGCACAGATCGCAACCTAACAGTTCTTCTGAAAAATGGCAAAAAAGTTTGCGTGAGTCGTAACAGCGACTTTATGGTCCTGAACGCGTGGATGTCTATTTTACGTAAGTTTCGTATTAGGTTTGATTTATCACAGTTGCAGCATCAGTGTGAGTTCAAGTAACCAAACGATAACATTATTCGAAATATAAACATTACGTAATATAGACCAGAACCATAAAGTCGCTGTTAGAACGCACGCGATTATTAAATGATCAAGTCAAATGGAAAGTTTTACTTTTCTTGAAATTCAAAGTCGAAATCAATTTTGCGACAGATTATTTCCATCAAATCAAAGGTATTGAATTCATCTGCGTTTGGCCACGGACAAACTTTTCTTTCCACCCTGTACATACACGTAGATGTACCCAGCGCAACCGTTTGGTCGGGGGAAATTAGCATTTTTTTCCATGCGACCGAGTCGCGTAGCGGATCCGGGTTCGCGGATACGACGAGGCAGACGGAGAATGAACCGGGGAACGATGAAAAGAAAAGAGAGAACAAAGAGGCTGTATTCGCCGCGGAAGGATTAACGTGTAACAACCCAGCACGAGCAACCTGACGCGAACGTTTTAAACTGAAACACGCGTCCCTTCTGCGCGCTTTTTACTCCTGTTCCCTCCGTGCTTTTTTTCGCGGCTCTCCCGCGGGCGGCGAGCGCGTTTTAAACGCCGCGATACGCGATTTTCACTGGCCCCACGGCTCTCGGGCCGTGGGCGATCGAGAAGCTGCATTTTTATCGACTCGCGTACCGTTCGAAGCTGGAACGGACCGCGTCGCTGCCAGGAAAATCCACGTCTGTGAAACAACGTCGAAATCTACCGTTAATAGTCGCGTCGTGATAGAAACGAAAAGATTTCCACGTATCTACGAGAGTAGACGACAAATCATTTATTCGTCTACTCTCGGATGACAGTGCCTAGCTACAATAGAGATATAAAATATTACTACTACTCAATTAATAGTGTGTCCATTAGCGATTGTTGCTCGTGGACGTGACGAGACATTTCTTTCCATCATTTCCAAGTTTTCAGCGTACGTTTTCAGGTTAAAGTCTTCTTATCAATCTCGAATTCGACGAGTTGTTTCATTTAATTAAAACCTTAAAATAAAAAGGGAGACGCGAATTACGAATGCAAGAAATGTGATGTGGCATTATCTATTGACCCGTGTTTCAAATTATACTACGCTTTACTAGATTATTAGATACTAGATTATTAGATATATTGTGAAATAAAGCTTAAAGTTACTGTTAAATTTTTCGTACGTGCACTAACTGTTCAACAGATGAAATACGAATAAATAAATAATATGGGTGTGATGTAGTGCAATTCAGTGTTTCGATTACTTCAATGTATAATATTTTCCAAGATGTGTACGCTGACGAAAAATTTCTCTGCCGTTCTCAGTTTGATCCGCGTACGATCAAAGTCTTCCTTAGTCACGGACAGTTAATCGGGCGCGTAATAGTACTTTCGATCTGTGCGAAAGGAATATTTCTTTGCCAGAGAAATGGCTTGTCCACGTTCTTATTAAACACACACACACACACACGCACGCCGTACGCGAGGGAAAGTATTTCAGACGTTTCATATTTCTCTGCCTCGTGGCAGTTTGCACTCTCGATCTTAATACATCATTTGCATATTCATCGACAAACTTTCCGACCATTTTTCAATTTTCTCGTCTTAAGGCGATCCGTTGCCTCGGGAACCAGCCGAGTCACGCTTCCCACCCGAACAACGCACCACCTTTCTCTCCCTTCTGTCGTTCGCCTCGCCGTTTTGGCTTTATTATTGCTCCTTGTCGTAGATAATATTTACCGCCATACATCGAGCCGGGCCGAAGATTAATGGCCTTCAACAAAGAGGTTCCCCATTCGCGCCAGCAGCGCCTCTCCTCCCGCCCCACCTCCCTCTCCCCTCTGAATGGACCTCTTGGAAATTTTCGCGGAGCGAAAGGGCTCTCCGTAATTATCCTCGATCCTCCCCCCTCTTCACTCCTCGGTCTTCATTTTCCTTAAAAAGTCATTTGCAGCGCGAACCCTGCGAAATCCTGCTTCCCGATCGAGGATGTTTGACGCTTCGTTGCTTCTCCAACGCGAGTAACGAGCTACTTTTTGACAAGACACTTCTCGATTCTCGTTCGCATTATTAGCAAACGCGACGTGTGATTCTAACTATTAAGACTTTTGGAGTTTTGCATGACTATGACTTCATTCTATTGTATTACTAACTAATTATGGTTTCTATTTTGGGCCAACCGAATACGCACCACTTACTGCCATAGTTTCCGGAAGCTAACCGAGTTTGAAAACCTCTTGCTATAATTCCTGATTGATCTCGAACATTGGTCTCCCGTTCTACAACTCCTCAAAGTCTTTTCGAAAGGGTAACCCAAAGTTTGTTAGGCAACACTTATGACACGGATGTGCTTCAACCCAGCGCGGCGATTCAGGAATTTCTAAACCAGAGGTGGCTAACTGGCGGCCCGCGGACCCTTGTCCCCACTTTCCTGATCTCTAGCGCTACTCCCTCCACTACATTTCCTCGCTGTGCAATTGGAAAGACTGATGCAGTGGAGAGGGTAGCGCTAGCGAGCAGAAAAGTGGGGGCGGGGCAAGAGTCCATGGGCCGCCAGTTAGCCACCTCTGTTTTAGATATTTTTGTATTGCCGCGCTGGGTTGGAGCACATCCATGTCACAGATTAATTAACAGCTTTTATAATCAAAATGAAATTAATCCTCAGACGTCAATCGTTGATTTCATTTCGAGTAACAATTTTTAAATCTAAATACAATACGCAGGAGTAACGAAGAGAATATATATACGCGAGTAATATCGACAGATGCGCGGCAAATCGTTAATAATCGCGCGTGAGTGTCGGCCGACACTCGAATTAATCGCATCACACGGAACATTACCGGACAATCGCCTACGCGAAGCTGTCCAAGGCCTCGGTCTCGGTCTCGTCGCGTTTTTCCCCGACGTTTAAATTAATCGATTCGGCTTTCGCTTCCATCGAAAGCTACCGCTCCATTCGGCTATTCTCGATGCGTCGTGTAATTGAAAACAGATGCGCTGATAAATTACTTTTAATCGATACGCCGATCGTTGCGTATCGCCGCGGACCGGCTGGCTCCGCTGGCTTTTCACTGCCGTGAAATTTCACGTATTTTCATTGCGCATCGGCTAATACCGTTAAAGTATTCTCGTATGTATGTACAACGAGTTCGAGTCGGGTGATACATCATGCTCATTTGGCGAAAAGCGTCCAGCGCGCATGCCGTGACCGTTGGACCCCCCGGATGACGAATTACAAAAGTTGATAAACGTTTCGCGCGACATTAAACATCGGGGAAACGCGATGTGACGCGACGCGACGATCCCCCGAGTGAATACGCCGCTCGGGGCTCTGCTAATTGATTAATCGGACGATCGTTCGACGGATCCACTGATAATGGTGTATTATTTAAGGCAATCGAGCTGGCTTCCGATAACGCGTATACATATTTACAAGGAGTTTGAGCTTGGGTAGAACTCTATCGTCTCTCGGCGAATATCGGTCGAAAAATAATTACGTTCCTTCCTTTCTACTAGACTGTCTCTTCTGAGGGCACATTTCACTATTTAAATCTAGCTAACAGCTTGGACTTTCTCTATTCATAATTATAGTGAACGTATACACTTGGTGTTGTATGCTGTCATGTATAATAGCATGATATCTGACACAGTAAAGTGAAAGCTATAATAAACTAGACTTCTCATTGTTTCTTACGAAAATTTAAAAGTGGTGGAGGATATTAGTTTTTCCAAAGATTGAAGCTATGTTTCATTAACTTTTGTGTATTGTACATTCTCTAGGAAGCCTGCACGTTGATGATTGCTTAAATTAATATATTGCTAAATTATATATTAGAAACAACAAAATCAACAAATTTTGTGATCATTTCCAGTGCCATATTATTTTATTTGAAGCGATGATGCTTCGTAAATAAATTGCTGGCAGATGATGCGAAAGAAAGTTTGTCAAGGGTTGAAATGTGACTTCATTTCAAGTCGCGAATTCATTCTGTAATCTGACAGCTTGTTTCAGAAAAAAGAAAATGCACGATCTAGTTAATGATCGTTTGTTTGGCGTAGATTTCAAAAAGGGACTGTATTATCTGACGTGGTTTGTTAAATTTCGCTTCTGACGAGGATGTCAAATCGTTTTGTCAAACGTGAAATCGAACAAAGTTGCTGGACAAAAGTGGTCAACGTATTGTCTGACAAAATTTTTGTTTCTCGCGAAGAATTCGCCTTTCAATTGCACGCGAAAAAGAACACAGTTATTTTTTGGCGAACCTAATATTTGAGGAGACAATGGCTGGCAACTTCGCTGATCGAGTCGAGTCGATGAAAGAGACGTCGTTCGACTTAAAAAAAAAAAAGAAAAAAAAAGAAAAGATCTGTCACGAGGCTGGAAAGGTGACGAACTCTCTGGCAAGAAGAAGAGAGCATCCTCTTTGAACTTGACTCTTAGAGCAATACTCGTTGTTGCAAAAGCGAACTTGTTAATTCTTAAACCTCCCTCTCGGCAGTCGGCTCTGGATCCACTATCTGTTCTCGTGGGAAGTTTCGGATATTTATCGAAACCGTGCGACGAGAAAAGAAGAAAAGGAAGGAAAGACCACGGGAAAACTGTAGCTCTCTCCGAGAACACTCGTCGAAATCCCGGTCCAATCTGTTTTTAGATCGGCACCGGTGTGTCGCACACACGGGTGACGGGAAGCGAGGCGAAGTCGTGTCTCGGTCCCGATCGACAAAGAGGCGCGAGCTCTCGTATCTCTTTGTGCTCTGTACAAAGTTTAAAAGCAGCCACTCGGCCGGACCTTTGCCCCTTAAATGTACCATGTATCAAGAAGGAAGAAGCGTATACCGTGCGCCTTCGCCATTGTCCTGCGGCCCTCTCCCCCCGCTTCCGTCATTCCGCGGAATATCTCTTGATACCAGTGGGAAACGAACAAATGTTCTCGAGGAACGGCTCAATGCACCGATGTACGCCCCGGCGGACAGTTTCTTCTTTTTCTTCCGTACTCGCTCGTACGGACGACACAAACGACGCCCATCAATCATCTTATGGTTAAGTTGCACCCTCTCCTCGCGGATGTTCCCCGACGCAGTAAATCGATGTCTTCGGCTTCGTATTTTTCAAGTATTTTTAACTTGCATCGAGCCGCGGTAAAAAGAAACTTTGCAAGCTGCGCGATACGTTACACGATTTCGCTTTCTCGAGACGTATTTTACAAATTTCGCATTAGTTTGGTCTCTTGACTGTTTTGCAAATTGTCGAACTGGAACAGAAAGTTCAGAGACAACAAAATTTTGCGAAGGTTTACAGGATCGGTCAAGCTTGGCGACAAGAGACAAAACGAAGCAAGTTTGGCGAGGAAATAATAATATATTCGTTTTAACCTTTTGGCTATTGGCGCTTTTAAGATATGCTTTCGAGGTTAGGTTCATAGATGCCTTGCTTCAATCCGCTGAAATATGGCTAGTAGCTCACTTCACATCGCTCGAATCGAACTGAAGGCGTCCGGTAAGTGTCATCGACTCGTAACAATTGCGGCAAACTTCACTTCAGATGAGACGTAAGTGATTCTCATTCAACAATTACATTCTCAGTCATATATTATTCAAACGTGATTACCTTAGTACCCTTAAAATGAAAATTAATACCCTTTTAAATGAAATTTAATACCCTTCAAATGGAAAAGTGTGGAAAAATAGTACAAAGAGCAAATGTGACAAAACGTAATAGAGGAAAGTAAACGCATTATGAACGCAAGAAATGTGATGTGGGATTATGTATTGATCCACAGTTGTTACGAATTGCACCGCACTTCACTTTTGTTCGATATATTATGAAACAAAGCTCAAAGTTGCTGTTGAATTTTTATCACGTGCACTAACAATTCAATACGGAATAAATAAATAATATTGGCTTGACGCAGAGTATCGATTATTTCGATATACATTTCTGAGAAACGTACGCCGACGGAAAATTGCGTGTAGATCGCGATTCTGCCGTGACCAAGGGAAAACAACTGCGATTTCGCTGTAGCCAGTTTGTTCTTGAAGTTAGCAACGTCGTTCGACCAATTCGCCCGTTTGTTCGAAACTTGTCTGTCCACTCTGCGGTCCTTGGGGGGGGCTGCTGCCATTTTACCGTAAATCGCGACGATCTTTCAGCCTGCCGCCTGGAAAAAAAAATGGCCGGCATAACCTGGCCCATACATTTCCCCGCGAGCCGCCCTCAAAACTGCTCATTTCCGACTGTAACTCAATTTGGACGTACGTAAACTGCCGCCGTAACTCGCATCGGTCGTTCCGATTGGGAGCGAGTCCAGTTTTGTTTTCCGCGACGAATTCGTCCTGGAAAGAAAATGGAGCGTTTTTTGACTTCGACAAAAGAGAAGCGACTTTTCTTGCCGAGTAAAAAATGAAGCAAAAAATGTGGGGTACGACGTGGGCTGCAACGAGTCGTTTGGGAAAGGGATTGCCGAACGCTCGAGGGCGATAAATTCTCGCGGCATTGATAACGCTGGCGAGATTCAGTTACGCGTGCACGGACCGGTCGGAAAATGGGGGGGAAAAATGAACCGGCCAAACCGCGAAACTCCGCGATACTCGGCGAGTATTGAGTGCTCTTTCGCTTCCGGTATATCGACGTAGCCTCTGCGAACAACGCGCGCCGGCAAGGACACGCGCGCGATGGAATGGTAGAACACGGCCACGGGGTGAAAGAGGGGGTCGCCACGCATGCCACACACGCGTACGTTTACGGTTTGAGAGTGAGAGAGAGGAAGAGAGATCCCGGTAGAGTTTGGGGGGTGGGCCCAGGGTGTCGGCAGCAGCTGTGAAATGTTTATGAAGGCCCGACTAATTTATCACACTCACACAGCGCGGTGCACGCGCGCTGACTTTATCACACTTGCCAGTGTCGCGCGTCGACTGAACCTGGACAGCGAACCCAGAGACAGAACCGTTCGCCAATCGATACCTCGAAAGGTATACCCCCGCGCTTACCTGGCCGAGCGATCGAGACTTGTATTAAAATAATTCAAACTTTTTATAAATACGCTAAAAGTTCCAATAGTATCGGTGACGCTTGATTCAAATTTGACTCAGTTTCTCAGCATGTTTCGGCGTTCGGAATCGGCGAGAAAGAAAGAAATCGTACCGATGCGCGACGAGAGTCGGTTCTCGCGTAATTCTTCGCTCGGATGAACTTTCTATTTTTCGCTCAGAGCGGCGGAGCTCTCGCTCTTTCCCCCGCGAACGAAGAATCGAGAACTCTGTTCCCGTGATCTGTCAACTGTCCATTATCATTACTGGTATCAACTCACGGCCAGACGTTGAACCCGCGCAGGTTCTGAAAGCTCGGCTCGTTCGCGCAAACTTTTTCCATCTAAAATCCATTATTGCGGAGATCAGTTGCGTGTATCGGCGCGAACGCTTTTAAGGGAACGCGGCTCGTTGTTTCGAGTTGGTTAATTTCATGAAAATCCCCCCCTTGAGTCGAGGCGACGCGACGACGAATGAAATTAACCGAACGGATGATGCAGAAAGTACATCGCCATTTCGAACGCGGCCGTTTTCGAATCGGGATATAACTCTTTCGCCAAAGTCACTCGTTACGAAATGTTCTTCTAAAGTCGTTCGACGTGAAAAAATCAGGTCGAGTAAAGCAGAGGTGGCTAACTGGCGGCCCGCTTACCTCCACTTTTCTGATCGCTACCCCCTCCACTGCCGATTGAGAGTGCCGCGACCGTAACACTCGCGTTAGGTATATATACATATACATATAAATTGTTTTCTGTATCAAAGTGATCAAAATGATCAATTTATAATTTTTTAGAGTAACATTGCGGACTTGCAATATTGTAAGGAAATGGAGACGACTCTTTTTCCATAAAATTTTATTGATACGCAAACATTTGAATTGATACAAAACAAATTACAAGCCCGATCGCTCAGTATGTCACCAGACATACGCCACTCCTACTCGGGGTCTATCCCACGCCCCCTCACGCATCACGTGACCCAAATCAACCAATCGCTAATTTTCGTTGCATCAGCGTTGCACCTGAAGAGGCCAGATTTTCTGGGTTATTCCCGCTAAAATCACTTTCAGTGAAAAAAAAAAAAAAAAAACGGTCGGAAAGTCAGAACCGCGGTAGCAAGGAAATTTGAAAGAGTAGGGCGAGCCACGGTTTTATCGCCGTGCGAAATGAAATTGGAAGCGGGCGATAATAGGGGCGTGAAAGTCGAGGAGAATGACGGCGTGTACGTACAACGAGGCCGGGCGAAACAATGTTCTTCAACCGTTTCCGTTCCGGACCGGATCCTCGCTACATCCTACTCCGCGCGAGACCTACGCGTATTTATGTTGTACGCGATGCTGCTTTCCTAAAATGCTGCTTTACGATATTGTGAGCGCCGTAATCGTAAAGCTTCGCGAAGAAGTGAGATACAACCTAGTTGCGTAATAAAGTCGGCTATACGAGGCACGGATAGTTTTAGATTTTAATAACGATCGCTGTACGTATTAAATCGGCCGAGTATTAAACACGGTGGTGCCATTTCATTAGCGCCGGCGTTGTTTCCAGGTCTTTTGAGCACCTGCTACGTTTTCATAGATTAAAACGCGACGAGCTGACTGAACCTGCTGTCGCTGTTGTCGTTGTCGTCCAATTAGCGTCGCATTGTTCCGCGTCTTAAACATTCGTGGAAAACAATAATGGTTTCGCCGTTCAATTAGCGTGGCGTTGTCCATTGGTCGATGTGAGACATTTTCGTTTTTCGAGTTTGCCATTGGTTACGTAAATAAATTTAGCTGTGTTGTGTATCTACGGTGTGTCGCTAGAACGATTGTACACACGATGACGATTAAACGCGTCAAACACAAAGTACGTATAGCTTTTGCAAAATTGAATTAAATTAGAAAATAAGAAAAATGAGGCTGGTTTTTCTTTTTGAAAGATCCATAATCTAATATTAATAGCAGGGAAATATTTAGAAACGATGTAAAGAGTCAAGTCTACTCTCACAGTATTCTGAAATGTCTGAAATTTACAAACACGTTTTATTTTTCGCAAGAAATTTAGTTCAAGTAACAAATCGCAGGACTCGTCTTTATGCAAAAAATTGCCATTTCGTTCGTGTCGAGTACTTCTTCGTTATTCAGAGTTGAGACACAGTTGGTTAACAGAATGTGTTGACACGCGCGACGCGTTATCTTTGAACAGAATGATCCGAATTAAACGAGCTCGCGATCTTGCCTCTCTACGTTGGAGTTCAACGCAAGTTCGTGGCCCTTTGCACGCAACGAAACGTTTCGAAAGCAGCGTGAATTTGTGATTACGCGGCTAGTTTCTTCAGTTCTGGAGTGCGACCTCCGTGCTTCGCGTATCAAAACATAATTCCGGGGATGTTAAATTCAGTTTGCAAGCTTCCGGGATCTCGAGCGGCGAGCAGCCTTGCTCCAGCATTAATTCAAATACCGCGGCCAAGCATTGTAATTAATTACACGTACGCTGATAGGTACATCGGGACGTTTGCTGGTCTCGTTCGAAACGTGAAAAACGGCTACGTTCCCCAAGGAAAAACAGTTATTGGACCTTGACACTAGAACTACCGACGACCAAAGTATAATATCTGTGGCAAAGAAATGAAAGTGCAAGATGAAGAACACAAACCTCTGTCGATATATTTTATTAAAAATCACTCGAGTATCTAAAAATACGCTGTTACGAATGGATAAAATTTCCATAGAAAATTACAAATTGGTCATTTTGACCACTCTGGTAGTTCTAGTGTTAAAGATAAGAGCCAAAGACGCTCTAGTTTTAATAGCGTACCAAATTCGATATTTTCCATCGAGCCAAACTCTCTTCTCTCTACTCCGAGTTCGACACCACCAAGTTGCCGAGTTTCACGCTCGCCGGATCGTCTGATCCAAGGACGTTTCAGACGGCTCCCGGCCTCCGTGCGATAATCGCATCATTTCGGGCCGGCAAATGCGATAAGTAACGCACTTTTCTCCGTGCAACACGGTCTAGACCCTGTCTCTAAGTAGAGGAGGCCTCTAACGAAGTTTTCCACGGTTGCTTAAAGTAGAGGAGGGTGGAAACGGCGGGAAAGAGGTGGGGTAGCGCGCATCTGCCACAGACTCGGTTATCAAATCATTCCGCTGACATCGGTAGACGCTCCGGCAAATAATTCGGGAGCCCCCGGCCGGGGCTCTTCCTCGCGTTGGGTCTTCCCTCTGCCTGTAGTCTCTCTCTTTCTCTGCTTCGCTCACTCGGCTCGCTTTTCTTCGTCGAGTCGGGTCGCGTCTCGCGTTGTCGAGACCCTATCTATCGGAGAGTGGCGCGGCGGGCGTCCTCGCGGCAATCTCCCAGCGACGCCGACGTCAAAGTTGCTGCACAGCTGCTCGACGACGAGAAAACGCCGGCCCTTTCACCGAGATCTCGACGAGAGGTCGAGCAAGTTTCTTAAGTACGGCACGCGAGCCACCCTTGCCAGAGAAGAGGGTTCTCCTCGATGCTTTTAGAAGATTAATTTGCACGCTGCCGTTTCGGCTGGCGTGGCGCGCCGATAAGAACGAACGCGATCGAGATCGGGAATCTCTCGGAGTCGAGTCGACCGACTGTTCAAACTCGCAACCGGCCTTTGTCTCGTCTGTACAAACTGGCGACGGAGTTGGGTTAGGTTACGTTAGGTTAGGTTAGGTAGTCAGCAAGTGAGGTGAGTGAGGTATATTTCTTTCTTTAAATATAATCGATTTGTCGATATCTAATGTATTTACTTTTACGAATACAGGGTGATCCATTTAAACGAGGTCAAATATCTCTTCGAATTGTGACGATGTAATAAAATATTTTTCGCCTTGAAATGATTCTGGCGAGAATATCCTTTTTCCAAGATCATTGATGTTTTTTTCTTTTTTTCATACAACTATGTATTTTTTTCTGTTGCATCCTGTTCAGATGTGTAAAGAGCTGATTTTGAAATGACATTCATGTCCAAGAATTAGAACAGTATCGCTGAGACGGGAGGAAAATATACATGCCAATTTCTTGCAAATGCCTTTGATAGAAGAGTAAACAAACTAAGAAAAATGAAAAATTTTACAAAAAAGTTAAACTTTGTGAAAAATAAAATCACAGAAATGAAAATTTAGTTCGTATAAAAATGACAAGTTTTGATATTGAGAAACCAATAATTCTGTTTAGTGTGATAGGCGTTAAAACAACTTTCCATGCGTAGTGGGACAAAAATTACACGTGTGTTACTGCCTAACGGCGTCATCCGTAACAGAAGTTGGTATTCAATTTGACGTCAAACGGTGTTAAGAAATAAAATTCTGCGGTAAATAACGCTCGCCGGCTATAGACGCCGAGAGAACCGAGAATCCTCTGTTTCTCCGGCGAACGTCAAACTTTCTCGCTGCTCGCTGATAGTAATCCCCGGAGATGCCTCCTAGAAGACGCAGAATTTGAAACAAGTGTTTCTCGGATGACGTTTTATTGTTTGCGAAATGATAGGGGACGGATTTCCATGGATTTTGGGCCGCTTTAACTTGCCATATAAACGACACCTCGGAGGCTAGTAACGCCGACGCCGGTTCCGCGCCGAGCTCTTTCCCCGCCTCGCTAAAATGGCTTAAGTTACAAGGATTCGACGAGAGCGACCATCCCGATGCGACCTGTTCGCCAAACTACGTACATTCCTAACGATGATTGCAGCACCGCAACCTTCGAACGTTCCGTTATATCGACCGGAAGACGCGCAACTGCCGTTGCGTTTGAACAAAATGAAAACTCGAACGAAGCTATTTTCAAATTTTCATTCTTCCTTTCTTTTTTCTTCTTTCTTGCAAACGTAGATGCGATCATCGCGTGTTTCTGAAGATTATAAGATATCTTGAATGATATCGATCGAACTTTGCTGACTTTCCAATTCATAACAGGTGTTAACCCCTTGGTGCCTATAAGCGTCTGGCAAATGTTATCAATAAAAATTGCAACAAAAAAATATTAGATCAGAGATGTAAGTGAATTCTAATTCAACAATTACATCGCGACTCAAAGTCTGTCAAAGTAGCCAAGGAGTTAAAAGTAAAGGAGAGAAAATCCGAAGAGAAGGTTGTTTTCACGCCGATTTGTATCGTCTTGACTCGATCGATCGCTTTCGTTTCTTTCGACGAAAGAAAGTTTCTCTCTTTCTCGGCGCGTGGAATAACCCTTTTGTCCCCAATTAGCGTAGACAGACGCCGAGACGAGTCTTGTCTTGCTCTCCTTCCTCCTCCTTCTCCTCGCTTCGCCGATCGAGCGCGTTTTCCTTTCGAGTTTCCTTTCGAAAGAGATTGCGCGTATCGATCGAACTAGCAGACACGACGCGCAACGCGAACGTTGAGACATCTCGAGACGTTGAACGACTTTCGAGCTTCGAAAGTCTCGATGGCTGGGTAAATCGCATCGAGCAGCGACGTCCCGTGAAATATTAATCATGGTAAAAACCACGTATCGACGGTGTTGGCCGATTGATCCTCGAACGTTTGGTGAAGCCGAGCGTTTCCTCGGATAGTCTTGCGCGAATTACCAAAACGAATTTCCGCGAGATCAGCTTTGGACGAAACTTTGTGGCTGTTTCACAAGTTTTGGAAATAATAAACATCCGCTGTGTTTTTCGGCTCTGAGAGTTTCAATATTTTGTGATTTAATGTGATTGTTTTTTTATCACTGAAAGTGATTTTAGCGGGGGTAATCCAGAAAATCGGGCAACGCTGATGCAACGAAAATTAGCGATTGGTTGATTTGGCTCACGTGATTCGTCAGGGGGCGTGGTGTAGACCCCGAGTAGGAGTGGCGTTGTCTGATACAAAAAAGTCGTCTTCATTTCCTAGTCAGAACAGTTGCTTCTGAGCTTTTTAGTAAGACGAATCGTACTGGGGTGCAAGTCGTGCAGTTTTTAGTGTTTTCACATTCGGAAATCCGTTCAGACAGGTAATATTTAAAATTCTACAGCCCTTACAGAGTATTTTCACCTTTTCTTCGATATTTTGAGCCATTCCAAATCCAAAGAACAATGAATTCAATGCACTCTGTGTCATGGATGGACATAATATCATGGTCGAATCATTTTCGTATATCCTTACGAAAGTACAGTGGTGCAAAGTCACGAGTTTCCGTGACAACGAAAGGCCGATGATGTGTTAATCGAGAGCGGAATTAGCAACTGATCGATCGTGAGAGTTTCGCGAATCGAAGCTTCGAACTTGTTCGCGTTGGAAGAGGATCCTGAGAACTGAGAACGAGATATAAGTTTGGAACAACGGATGCGCGATTTATTCGCGACGTGGGGGGGGGGGGGAGAAAGAGAGAGAAGGTGGCGCAGTGATTATCGCGATCAAGCTCGGAACGTAGACGCGTGCACTTTAATCTCGTCGAAAATCCAATTAAACTACTTTGCGATTGCGGCGCGTCCCGGCACCATGTTGGTTTCCGACATCAACGAAATTCGTAACCCACGCTGCAACTTGTTTGGCTCCGCTCTCCTGGTCGCGCTTCCATCCTATTACGTTGAAATATACGACCATTCGAACGGCAGCTGCTCGGTTAACTGCTACGAGATGTTATTTAAATCCTAATAACGACGTTCACGGCGCTGATATACTCGGTACTCTCGCGCGCCTCTCTGTCGTTTATATCCCCACTTTGGTCATTGTTCCCTGACGCGATGGAAAACACGGAGTAGAACTCAAACGACGTTAGAATCGGCGAGTCGGGTCCAATCAAGGTTGAAAGCTCTCGTTGACGAGCTCTTACTTGGTTTTAAAATTTCGTTTCTTTCGCCCATCTCTGTCGATTCGACGATTCTGTTGCCTCTTTGTCCAGATTTTTTTGTTGCTTCGTAATAAATGTTTGCAACAAATAGCAAGTAGGGCAACGCGTTCCTTGAATTTTTAGCGTTTGTTCGAAACTGAGTCAATTTTTGCATTCCGAGATACAAATTGGTGCAATTATTTTGAAAGTTTAGTGGATTAGGATGACTTTTACTCAGTGTTTTATAAAAATCCGTAGAAACGAGGCAATTAGTTTTTGGCGTCGTCTTATTCGCTCTGAAAAATATTTTATCGATCAAAATATATAATGTTATGTATGTGAGCAAAATTAAGAATTTGTACCAAAATCACGTACAATTTTTTTCTCCATTCATGACGCAGATGTGCACGTCTGAAACAACTTGGATTCTCGCCACTGACAAATTTTCCAGTCTTCTCGTTCTATCTTCAGAAAAGCGTCTGAGTAAGTCGCAAACAGAAAAGAAACAGTGCCACTTTTTAACATAATCGTTACAAATCTATTTGAGACAGAACGGAAGCTGCACTTTGGAAATAACATTAAACTTACCTTCGATGATTAATGTCGATTCAGTCGAGCTGTGAAGAGATACTACTACGTATCTTACAGTATTTTAATATGCAGTGTTACAACTGTATTCCTAAATAAAGTATGATCACTGTTGAGTGCCAGTGGCCTGATCGATATTTTTCTTCAGAGTAATCTCCTCCTCACCACCGCGACAGTGACAAAGACACGTTCTGCTCTTTGCAAAATTTCACAGAGGCAAAGGACAACACCGCGAGTCGGCAAGCACTCGACGTCGTTACTCTTGACTCTGAAAGTTTTACTTTCCACGGCTGAACGAGGCAGCGCGAGGGGACGCGCTTTCGGAGCGGATAATCGTTCCACTCGGCTCGCCGACTGTTTAACGACACGCGCGTGGAATTCCTCTCCGGTACGAAAGTCGGCGTTACGACGAACGTAATCTATCTTTTTTTCTGTTCGCTGAACCGTTCCACGGTCAGAGGCGTTGGATCGCTGGCACTTTTAGAGGCACGAGCGAAGCAACGAGTAGTACGGATCGATCGTTACTGCAACGGGAGAGAGCGGGTTTTTCAAGGTTCAACTTGACCGGGGAAAAGGAGAGACACGCGCGCGGACCGGCGCGTTTTCGTACGCGAAAAGAGGACGCGCATAATCTGTTGAAAGCTTTTATTGGATTCGGAATGAAAACCCTGGCTCGGGACTATCTCTAAATCTCGTCTATATGCGCATCGCCCTACGGCACTTTTCTTTCAGGGTCCCGTGTTTTCCTACCGCCGCGTTCCTCTTCTACGCTCTTCCTTTCTCTCTTCTTCTTCCCTTTTCCTCCTTACGTCCCTGGTTTCCCTCCACTCCGTCCAGAGCAAATTGCAGCAATTGTTTTGCAATCACGCGCAGTATTAGCCGCCTAATTGTCGATGACTTTTGGATATTAATCGTGCAGCGATGTCCAATTCATTCATTCAAATATCACAGATAAATTCTGCACCTTCGATTTGATGGAGGTACAAAATTGACTTTGATCTTGAATTTCAAGGTAAGATCTTTTTTGCATCGTATTCTACTCATCACGAAGGTAAAAAGGAACTATAGATCGCAATCTAATAGGTCTTTTGAAGAATGGCAGAAAATTTTCTTAGAGTTTCGTGGGTCTTAACAGCGACTTTATGATTCTGAACGCGTTGTCTGTAACTTTTGTATTAGGTTTCACTATATCACAGTTGTAGCATCAATGTGAATGATAAGACTAAACTGTTAACATTATTCGAATAAACATTACGTAGTATAAACGTCCACGAGTCCAGAATCATAAAGTCGCTGTTAAGACGCACCCATCTTAAGAAATTTCTTCTCGACACGTATGTTCGTAAAAATGCATTTTCCGAAGGATTATTATATAGAAAACTGTATATACTATATTATTCTAATATACTATATATTATATTATACCAACAATAAGTATATTAGGTATTTATAAGTATGTTATACTATAACTATATATATAGTTATGATATAGTAATATTAGTAACGATATATAGCAATAGTAGTATTAAAACTATATAAACGACGATACAAAAAATTAAAGAAATTCGCCTAATCTTGGCTCTCGAAGAATCAGTCAATTCGATCGGTTTTCGATTCCTAAACGATCCCCTCAAACGGCGCGAGCGACTCGTTTAGAAATATAGAGTGCACCGAGCCGTGTTTCCCTTTCCTTAATCGAGTCCAGCTCTTTGAGGCCGAGAAAAAAGAGAAACCAGACGACCAGGCGGGGGTTCTTTATTACGGGGATCGGATCCGACGTCGGCTAAAAACTCGATCCCCCGATCGAGTGGCCACTTGATCAGTTTGTCGAGTCAACGAAGGAAGAGAACCAAGTCGACGTCGATCGTAACGTCGCGAGGAGGAGGAAACCGAAAGTAAGGGGGAAGAGAGGCGAAAGAGGTAAAAGAGGAGGGCCGTGCGGTTAAATCGGGAACAACAGTGAGAAGCGTCGTCGTCGTCGTCGTCGTCGGGGGGGATGAGCGTGGGAGCTGGTGGTCCTCGAAATTTCAAACGTTACTGCATCTCCTCACGGCCGCTTAACCCACGGAGTACGGCTTGGCCCGGCACCTTCCGCTTCTTGAGCCAACTACCGAGGCGTTAGTTTCCCGCGGCGCGCCGCGTCGGCCGAGGCGGAGAGAAAAAGCTGCGATCGATCGAAAATTAGGCCAAAAAGGAAAGAATTCGAAAGAGAGAAGAGAGAAGGTGGGAGGAGGATCGAGACCTCGAGACGGAGATGAAAAATGCCTCTTAGAACGTTGGTTCGTGTCTTTTGTCGTAGCTGCCAGTAACGCCGCGCCGGGTTCCATCGAAATGTTTCTCCGTAAACAGCCGCCCGGTCGCGAAATTATATTCGAAAGATTTTTCAATGTCGCGGGATTCCCCTCTTCTCCCGCTTCTCCCTTTTACTTTTTTCTTTTCCTTGCAAGTCGTGTGTTCGCGGTTGTTAGCAATGCCATAAATTCACGTCGGCGACACGCTGCTTTTCTTAAGTAAGGTCGCTCGCCATTCCTCGGCGATCGGAACATTGTTTTTCCTCTCCGAGAGAGCGCTCCGTAGGTGGCTTTTCCAAATTTTTTGTCAAAATAAGCAATGGAAAGGAAACTCGAATTCCAAATTCGAGAGGAAGAACTTGGAGAGCGATTTAACGGGTCGAATCCGCGTTATCAGTGTACCGGAAGTGTACCGGCAATCTCGAGTTGCCGAAGTTTCGCGATCCGCTCGAAAGATCCGCCGATGCCTCTCGCAGCCGTCGGAAATCGCGAAATTATTGTTCCCTTTCCTTTGTGCCGGCCAAGGGAGCATGGTCGGAAAGTTCCGTTTCCACGGCGGGAAGGAGAAATAGATTTCGTCGGACACGCGCTCTCCGAAGAGAGATAACTTCTGCATTCCCGCGAATATGGAAGAAGCAGTCGAACTGGACGAAGCTGCGATCGCGACACGAAGGTTGCCTCTGTCTGTATTTCACTCCGGAACTTGTGGATGTAAAAATATTACAATACTGGCTTATGCTTGCTGCGCTTATATGTCTTTTAAAATAGAACAATCTGGTGTAATTTTTAAGAAACTGTAAAAATTGAATCGTTAAACTGAGTTGGCTGTTGCGTCGTTGAAGGAAATTCAGTTGATGTTCATTTTGATAGTGGACTGTCAATTTGTTACTCATGGAAAAATAATTAATTATTTTTCCATCAGGTAGCCAGAAGAGTTGTTGCCGATTTGACTAATTCCTAACATCGTCGCAGGGTGGTGGATCGTGGTAAATTTTCGAGTTTTCAGGGTCGATGTTCGTTCGTTCGAAAATTCGATAAGAAACGAAGGCTCTGTCTTTCAACCTGAGAGGAATTCGCGTCGACACTCGCGAGCATTTACGGAGCATTAATATTACACGCCCTCGAGAAGCGAGAGGGGCGGAGGAGGAAGAAAGAGGCAAGAGGCGGAAGAAAAGACTCGATTATTCGGTCTCACGATCCCTTTGCCCCGGTCTTTGCTCCCGATTTTTCTCTCTCTCCGAGGCGTTTTCTCCTCCTTCGCTCTGCTGAAACGCCGGCCTACGCCCTCCCCGTAAACAACGCGGCCGCCACCCCGCCGCATTTACATATTTGCATTAACAAAACGGATAGTCTGATTTGCATGTTGAGCGCTTTCACCTTTTTTATTTAAACGAACCAGGCCTTTACGTGTATAATTCTCTGGGAAACGTTCTCGCTCGATCCACACGCTTCTCCGATGCTAACGGGGCGCGTTTTCAACGCGACACGCTGGCAAAAAAAAAAGCGCGCTACACTCGTGGAATTTTTCCGAGACAGATCCTCGAGACGGATCTTCGCGATCTCTATTGTTTATCATCTTGCGAGACGCTTGTTCTTCGCTTCGGGCAAATTCCGTTCGTGGCTGTCATAGATGAATTCTACGTCTTTGATTTGACGGAGATACATGTGAAGAACCTACCTTGAATTTCAAGGTCAAAATTTCTTTCTTCTTTCTCTTTTTGTATTGTATTCCACTCGTCACGAAGTAACCATACATCGAAATAGAACCTAACGGTTCTTTTGAAAAATAGCAAGAAAGTTTTTTAATCATTTAACACTGTGGAAGGGTGAGTTCTAACAGCGACTTTATTGTTTGTAATATTACGTGACGTTTATATTTCAAATAATATTAACAGTTGATTTTTTAGACTCACACTAATGCTACAACTATGATAAATGTCAAAATGTTAGTGAAACCTAATAGGAAAACCAGGTAAAATAGACATCCACGCGTAGAGAACCATAAAGTCGCTGTTAGGACTCACGCGTCCATAGCATTACACGATTAAGAAACTTTCTTGCCATTTTTCAAGAGAACTATTAGGTTTTACCTTCGTGATGAGTAGAATACAATGTAAAAAAAAGAAAATTTTTGACCTTGAAATTCAAGGCCAATTCTTCACACGTATTTCCATCAAGTCGAAAGTGTGGAATTCGCAAATTTTTCATTCCACCCTGTACATCCGAAAAGTTTTCGTGAATGGTCGCATCGATCACACGTTCCAAACACGTGTGTCCCCTGCTCGCGCAATTTTTCCGCACTCTTTGCAGTAAGGATCGATCGCGAATCGATCCATCAGAAGCCTCGAGTTTTGAATACCGAGGCAAAAGATATTTTCTGTGACCAGAGCAAGCTGGCCTGTCTAATAACAAAGTGGACAGTCATGTTCTTTGGTATTCTATATCGTGCATATAGTGATGAGCAAAACTGACCAGACACATGGATATTTTAACGTTTGTAATATTTTATCGAGCGTTTGCACGTAGGAGGAAGAAAAGCACAGTGTGTGACCTTTTTGTAGGATGTCTTGGCTTTCCAAAAAAAGTTTTATGACTTTGTTGTTGCTATCGCTGTTCTTATAAATATAAATTGCTTTCGTGGAGTCAGTTTCACGCCACGAATGAAAAATTGTTGATACTTTCAACTTGTAACTTCGTTAAAAGAGATCCTGTAACAAGCTGCTTAGTCTCATTTTAAAAGTAAAGCTTCCGTTTTCCGTGTCCTGAATTTGTTCTTTCTTTAACGTGTAGTTAAGTGAAAAAGTGTAAAAATTCGCAATGAATAATTTTATTCATGCCTAAAAATTCTTCGCGGTCTTGAGAAAATTAAAGTTTTAACCCCTTGAAACTTACTGATTGTACGATTCTTTTTTTATTCAATTTTGAATAATTTGAATATCAGGGTTGAACGACAGAAATTTTAACATTTCGTCATTTAACTTTAACATTGAAAGTTCGATAAAATGGCAAACAAAAATCGTGCAGCAAGTTTTATGGTAACTTAAGTTTCAAGTTTCAAAATAAAAAATCGACGCGAAGAGGAAATTTCAATTCTCAACTTCCATGGCGGATCAAGTCACGAGGAAAACATTTTTTCACGTTTTCACGGATGTTTGAGGATAAAAGTTCTGTTACTTTCTCGTCCGCTGCACGATGTAGATATATCTTTGGAAAAAACAAACTTGGGACGGCCAAAGTAGAAGCTTTAAAATGTGGCCAAGTAGATTCTCGTATGATTTTCTTTCACGAAGGTGTAATAGTCCGAAGTAACGACGATTTTTCGCTACTTTGCTCTCGAGGTAACTTCAAATATCTCACGCGACAACCATCGAAAGTGATGAAACCACCGATTTAACGCGGAGACGCACACCGGATCAAACTGGTGGTTGAAGCGCGTCGGAGGATAACGGCAACAGCTTTTGACGAGCCTTTTAATCGCGTTAGGTCGTCGACGATTAAATTCTTTCTCTCGCTTGAGGTGTCTCGCGAGGCTGCAAATATTTTTCAACATTTCTGCGTTTCCACAAAAGTGGCCTGTTTCGCGACAGCGAAAGATTCGACGGTGCGTGAAGACATCGCGAGATTACGAGTGGTAGAAAAAGATGGCGGCCGCGCGAAAGCCAGTGGGGAAACCGTGTTAATGAAATTGCCAGGGCAAACAGAGAGAGAGAGAGAGAGGGAGAGAGAGAGAGCGTAATCCAAAACCGCTGATACAATATTTCATCGAATATTTAATTGAATTCTTAGTGAGCGTAACCGCCGGGGCTGCTCTTGCCGCCGCGAGCCCTCGCCGGACTGGCTCGCTTATTCCGGAAACGTATCCGGACTCGCCGTCCCTCTCTCCGCGGACACGTACGCACGCGGATTATTGCGATTCGCATTACGCAAATGACCGCACCGATTGCCGGCGATCGGTCAAATAAACATGCGGGCACGCCGGGATATATATCCGAGAGTATGAACCTGCCAGGGCGATCGTCGTCGTGCAGCTACTGTGTTACGCGGCTGTGTGATTGCGTTGCCCGAAATCTCCCCGTTGCTCGAGTTAGCTAATCGAAAAGACGATTAGCCCGCGATTGAGCACGCGAATCGAACGAAAATGACAGATATTTGTTTTGTCGGAGATCATTTTTATACTCTTAACATTATTATATTGTTATTTATACTTGCTACATAAAATGTCACAAACACGATGCTTGCAAAATGAAATTAACAAGAAACGACGAAAGAACGAATTAATAATTCGATGGTCCTTAGGAAACGCCATCTTTGTAATATTTATACGGCAAAATGTCACAAATGGTATATACTTGTGAACAAAATTAATGTAAAACGACGAAGGAAGGAATTAATAATTCAATGGTCCTTGGGAAATGCAAGACGTCATTGTATGTTAAGGAGTTTGCATTTGAGGAATGAAATTGTCAAAAGTAAGGCGAACTTCGCGCCGGCGTGATCGTCAAACCAAACCACAAGAACAGTGGTGAGAGAAAAGAGACCTAAATTCAATTTCGAAGGAGAACACGCTCTTAAAACACGTTCTATCGAACAAATATCGATCCTTTTTTAAAAATCGAACAGAATTTGAATTCTATTGAGGCAGGATTTATCAGAGCGAAATAATAAAAAGAAGTAAGAAGTAACTTTTCATTTCGCACTTTTAGGTTGGGTTTCAAAGAAGGAAGAAAGTACACATTTCGTGTATTCGGTGCTGAATTTGGGCAAAAGTGTACTATAGGGTGGCCACTGAAAAACTGAAGGATTTGAAAAAGTCTTGACTTGTCCATTTTCGATCTTTTTATCACTGAAAGTGATTTTAGCGGGGGTAACTCAGAAAATCGGGCCTCTTCAGGTGCAACGCCGATGCAACGAAAATTAGCGATTGGTTGATTTGGGTCACGTGATGCGTAAGGGGGCGTGGAGTAGACCTCGAGTAGGAGTGGCGATCGCGCCTGTAATTTGTTTCGATTCAAATGTTTGCATATCGATAAAATTTTATTGCAAAACAGTCGTCTTCATTTCCTCAGTCGGAACAGTTGCTTCTGGGCCTTTCAGTGAGACGAATCGTGTTCCATAATGAATTGTTAGTGCACGTGTAAGTAAAATGCTTTTAAAACCAAAGACAGAATTTTCCCTCGCGTTCGATAGATGCGTACGTGTTGAAAAATCTCGAGATCGAGATGGCAAGATGGAAGATGAAGCGAGCACTTTGACACTAAAATTAGAAAATGGTCAAAATTAATAATTTCTGTTACTTTATATACATAAAATAATTTATTTTACTGATGATGGACTTGAATGATCCTTTGTAAAATGCACGAATAAAAGCTTGTGTACTTTTTTACGTCACAAAGATTTTCTTTTACTTTAACGTCTTTGATGGAAATTTTACGCTTTACTCGTCGATAGTTCTAGTTTTAAAGTCGAGGCACTTCGCAGAAGTGACGAGAATGACTGAAAAATAAAAGGAAGATTAGTCGGACGCAGATACCCCGGCATTATTCGAAACGACGACAAGTGATAAACATCCCTGGGCGAATGGCCATCCCTTTTTGTTGTTTATTCCGCTCCAGTTCGCCTGGCTCGAATCTCCGTACGCATTTATGCGCGCCGCGAAACATAATAATCCTCTTACGGCGGCGCGACTTCATTAAGCATTCAGCGTTCAAGGGAGAATCTAACAATGTATTAAGTGTAAGACGCGGTGAATGCAAACCACGCCGGCGCGACGTCTCGGGCGTCGTTGGAGCGCGCTAACGCGTCATTTTTATCATTTATTTGCATCCCGCGTGTAAATATGGAACGAGAAAGGACAATAAAGCGGCGCTGGTCCATTCCTCCGATCGGAAAACGAAATTCGAGCGTCTAAATTTGCCGCTGGAATTTAAGTAGGTAACTTGGAAATATTATAAATGGAGAGAGGATAGATCTCGTGGCTCGGAATTGGGAAAATAAAATAGCTGGATATTTATACTCGCGAACTGGAGGCTTTTAGAAGAGTGCGTCATATTTAAATTCGATTATGCTTCTTCTAAATTTGTAGATTCGGTCGTGAAAAACATTTTCCACGCTTTTGTACATACGGCGATAAGAAAAGCATCTTCGTTTGTTCGTGTGCTGCAAAAACATTTTACACAAATGAAGCAAAACGGACGACGTACAGAGGCTTCAAGTTTCAACCTAAAGTATCGTTGTGCAATATCTTCGTAAAATTCCAAATTCCAACAGTTTCGAAATTTATACGTCCGAATATCAACGCGAGACACTGTACATTGAGTTTACATTGTCGTAACGTGGCGTTTATGGCGATTTGCTCGACGCGAGGCGACGCGGCCCGCCTCTCGTTTCCCCGTCATCTTCCCAGTCCTTTTCCCCCTCGCTTCAAAAAGCACAAACGAGCTCGCGATAGTTCAAAGGCGGCCGAGATATAAAATAAACTGTCTCGTGCCGCGGGTTTGTTATTTCTGCATTACCGACGGAAAAGAGAAATATGTTGGTTGCAGGTCTGTTTGCCGTGCAAAGATAGATTGGCGTCTTGTGTAAATCGTGGTACACCCTTCGATGCCATTAGCCGACAGCACAAGTTCCCCTTTGTGCCTCCAATAATCTTCTGTTTCTTCCTCGAGCTCGCGTTGCGCCCCGAGAGGCGGTAGGCGAAGTAAATAACGATGCACCGACAACACTCGGCCGCGGAATAAAGAACGAAATGACGACGACGACGATGGATCGTTAATCCCCTCCACCGGGAAAACGATCACATTCAAGTCGACGCGGTTGAAAACGAATTTCAACGAATCCGAATTTAACGAAAAATCTTGCAGTCAGTACAACTTGCATTGGAGGCTGGTCACTGAAAGAGCGAATGATATAAAATAAAAACAACTTTTACAAACACATGTTTTTATAATTTTTTGTTATTTCATTTGGAGCTGTAATTAATGGATTTTTTTCTATAACCTACAAGGAAGAAAATAAAAATTGCACGACTTGTATCCCAGGACGATTCGTCTCACTGAAACAACTGTTCTGACTAGGAAATGAAAACGATCTTTTTGCCATAAAATTTTATTGATACGCAAATATTTGAATCGATATAAAACAAATTATAGGTGCGATCGCTCAGTACCAGACAACGCCACTCCCACTCGAGGTCTACGCCACGTCCCCTCGCGAATCACGTGACCCAAATCAACCAATCGCTAATTTTCGTTGCATCAGCGTTGCATCCTCGCTAAAATCACTTTCACTGATAATAAATAATATTGATTTAACATAGTGCAGTGTTCAGTGTTTCGATTATTTCAATATACTTTCCGAGAAATTTCGCCGTTCTCAGTGTAGCTCGCGATTGAACTTATATGCTACGCACGTATCAAAGCGTAAACTGACCAAAGCATTGTTTCAATCACCGTCTTCCATATTGCAGAAAACGACAGAACTTTCCCTCACGTTCAACATAATTGTTGCCGAAATTGTCGTGAAAGTAAGACGAGCGCGAGTTTTTCAGACGACTAAAACGACTAAAATCCGTCTGGAACGTGAAAAGCGCGATCGAACGATCATCCGACCGTTTCGTTTCGTTTCGTTTCCTTTCCTTTGGTGGCCTCTGCGCTCCACCTTCGCCTTTATTCTCTCGATACTTTTTCGCTTCTTTGTTCCGATCGCAGTCAAGGCACGAGCATTCGTGCGAGAAGTTCGTACGGAAGGACGGACTCGCGGCCTAGCTACCGCGGCTCTTGATAAACAGCCGACCCTTGCTACTGCTAGAGCCATTATTGAAGAAATTAAGAGGACCATTCATCCTCCGTGCGGTCGGCTCTTCCCTAGCTCCAACCTTTTTTCCTTTTCTTTCTCGCGTCTCACGCCTCACTCGCCCGTGTAGTAATTGTTACACGATCGCTCGCATCGCGGCGGTTTCTCGAAAAATCGAGAAGCCGAGAGACCGGGACGAAGCATCAAGGATCATATCTGCGCGGAATGAAATCGAGAAAATTGCGCGTAATTATTTCGCTGGGTGGTTCGCTCGATTCCCTCGATATTACGGTTGAAACGTGGAAATTGCAGAAGAAAGAAAGGAAAAAAAAAGAGAGAGAAAAAGAACAATTAAAGAAAGGGATTGTACACTTGACGATTTTGCTTCGTCAAACGTCAGCGCGCCAACGCTGGCAATTTCGAGGGAACGAAACGAGAGGGGTTTCTCCCTCCCTCCGAACGTCACTGTTAAAATGTAAAAGTTGCCAGGAAAGTACAATGAAAATGGTCCGTATCCGCGATTTCGTTCTTTCGGGTCCCGGTTGGCCGTTGGCGCCGGGAAATTTTCGGAGAAATATCAGACGAGAAAGCCTCGGTATCTGGTTTCTGCTACGTAAAAATACTTGCCCGCGTAACGAGATGTTTGAAGCAAATAGGGGGATTTTTACGAACGAAGACGCGTACGGTGTAATGTTAAAAGCTTTTCCTTTTTCTTTATCTTTTTTCGAGTAGGATTTAACAAACGGGGAAAAGAGAAAGAGAGAAGAGAGAGAGAGAGATTATTTCAACGAAGCATTAAAGATGTTTAATAAAAACGTACTGGTCAGCGAGAGAGAGAGAGAGAGGGTGAATTAAACTAGTTTTTTACTTTCCAACGTTTTCAATGATACGTTGGCGGAATATTCTGAATAAATCTTTGACGAACGAGAGTCACGTCCCTCCGTCTCAGCGCAGAGCGCGCGCATAATCGTAAGATTTTCACCTAGCTGAATACAAATGAATCTGTCAGCGTGCTCCCGTTCCTCTTACTTTCTACTTCACGTGCGAGACTCGCGCTCCATTTTTAACTTTATCACGCGGCGGCAGCAGCGTCGTCTGATTTCTTCTCCGAAAGAATTTCCCAGCGTTAATTCCTCGAATTGAAAACAAACGTCTCAACTCCCGCCTTCTCCATTTGGTAATCACGCATTTACCTTACGGCCGAGGAATCCGGTTTTAATAACCGGAAGCAATTCTCCCCCGTTCAGAAATTTATTATACGCGACGTTCGTCTCGACGAGGATACTCTAGAAAACGCGGATCGGATCAATCAGCGCGATTTCACTCTCGAGTCCTCCCCCCCTCCCCACTCCTCCTCCCTACCCCTTGTCGCGAAACCCTTTATTAAATTTCTAATAATGGAAATAATTGTTATCGAGATTAAGCCAGCCCGGATGATATTCGATTCTACTGGCCCATGAACGACGAGACCAATAGCGAGGCGAGCGAGGAGCGATCGAGGGTGGGGCGAACACAATCGGGAGAAGGACACCAGACCTTGATAATTTCGTTCGGTGCCTGCGTCGTCTTGCCATCAAGGACGACGACGACGACGACGACGACGTTCCCCTCCTCGCTTCAGACGTTAAAAGCGTTCGTTAATATCGTCCGTCTACTAGTTGCGAGCAATTACAGCGATTGCTACGCGAGTTGCGTCGTACGGACGGAACGAAGGTTTGTCATCTTTAGTAGGTGATTGCAGAAACTGTGATTTGTTGCGTTGTGACGTAATATGATTTTAGCGAGGGTAATCCAGAAAATCGGGCCTCTTCAGGTGCAACGCTGATGCAACGAAAATTAGCGATTGGTTTTGATTTGGGTCACGTGATTCGCGAGGGGGCGTGGTGTAGACCTCGAGTAGGAGTGGCGTTGTCTGGTAGATCTACTGAGCGATCGCGCCTGTAATTTGTTTTCTATTGATTCAAATGTTTGCGTATCAATAAAACTCGTCTTCGTTTCCTAGTCAGAACAGTTGCTTCTGGGCCTTTAAGTGAGACGAATCGTACTGGGGTGCAAGTCGTGCAGTTTTTTAGTTATCACAGTGTGCGTAGCGAGTGGAAGACGTTTACTCATCGTCAGTTGGTCGAATTTTCATTTACTTTTCACTATTGCGTGTGATCGTGTACAGGATAGAAAGAAAAGTTTGCCAGTGGCTGTTACAGATGAATTTGACACTTTTGATTTGGTGAAAATGAAGAATGAAAAGAACCTGCCGCAAAATTGACCGTGACATTGAATTTACATTCTTTTTTTTTGCATTATGCTCATCATAAATGTAACCATAGGTCGCAACCTATAATTTGGGGTACCTTCCCAAAAATAATTCCAATCAGTTCGCGACTTTTGTATACCACGTACACAAAAACTATGACCGCAAAGAGCTAGAAAGTCCGAGGACCCTTTGTGCCCATTTCATCTTTTTCCTTCAAAGTGAATTTTACGTACTTGTTACCCATTTTTTTTTACGGTCCGTCCGAGAGGGAACGAACGAAGACGATCTGTGGATCCACGCGTTGTAATCGCGAGTGGTGGTAACGATCACAACAGCCGCGGAGGGGAGTAATCGGTGTCTGTGCGTGTGAAGGAGCGGGCGAAAATCGCGACCTCGCGCCGCGCTATCTTCCCGTGGCTATTGTTTCATTGGCATTGCAGATGACAAATCGAGCGAGAGCTGCATACAACCAAGTCCGAGATCACAGTAAACACAGGTTGCGGCGTGCCATTAGCCGGTTAGAGAGGGATTCCGTGTTGCTCCATTCTAATCAAGCAACGTCGGCATCAACGAGCGAGCGAGCGAGCGAGTGAACGTCGCTGCCGTCGCCGACGCGCCAATCAATTGCACACTCTGAAATCTCCCTGGTGGGCACCCTCCGTCGCCCTTCGTTCTCTCGTTCCGTCTGCTCTTCCTTTATCTATCTATCCTATATCCCTTCGCGCCCATTCTCCCTTGCGGCGCTGTTTCCTACCCTGCCCTGCCCCACCCCGCCCCCCTCCCTCGCCCCCAGAGGATTAGCTAATGGTCCATCCGCTGTTTTATCGGACAGATTCGCACCGCTCCGGGGCTGAACGACGTGAAACGTCCTGTGTGAAACGTCGTCCACGGAACGAACCCTGCAAAATCCTGCTCCCGTCGAGAGTGTTCGCGTCGCAGCACCCTTCGCTTCGCGCCTTCCGTCTGCCAGCCAGTTTCCTCCTCTCATCGACGATGAGACCGAGCCTTTTTCCCCTGGCGTCTGCTGTCGCTCGCTCTCCGCAATTTCGCAACTAAATTTCAATCGTCCCGCGAAACTCTGCCGAGCAATGTCGAGAATAACGCAATTGTATAATTACACGCTTGTACAGAGTGTCCGTGGTTATCGTAGATGAATTCTACACCTTCGATTCGATGGAGATACGTGTAAAGAACCAGTCGCAAAATTGACCTTGACCTTGAATTTTAAAATTCTCTTTTCATTAGTCTACTTGTCACGAAGGAATCATGGGTCGCGATCTAGTAGTTCTCATGGAAAATGGTCAAGAAGTTTCTTAATTATTTAACACTGTAGACGCGTGCGTGCTAACAGCGACTTTACGATTGTGGACGAGTGGGTGTAATATTTCGAATGTAATGTCAACAGTTAGCTTTATCATTTGATGCTACAACTATGATAAATCAAATGTTTGTGAAACCTAATGCGAAAATTACGTAAAATGGACATCCACGCGTCCAGAACCATAAAGTCGCTGTTAGGACTCACGCGGCCATAGCATTATGTGATTAAAGAACTTTTTTGCCATTTTTCATAAGAACCATTAGAATCTGTGTTCCTTGAAAAGGAACCTTTTACCTTTGCGATGAGTACAATGCAAAAAAAAAAAAAAAATTTTGAAATTTAAGGTCAAGATCAATTTTTGCCAACACCAAAAGTTTAAAAATCTCAGGACACGTATTGTATTTGCTTCGATAGTTGGAAAAATTGAACTTGAGTACTTTACACGACATGATATCTGTTAGTGAACACTGGGGATGCAGGAAGCACTCGTGCGCGAAGAATTGTCCAACACTACCCCAGCTTTTATAGATTCGTTAGGAGAGATTGTTACGATGATAAATTTAAAGAGACTTTGATCCTCAAGACCGAAGATTTGGATGGATTTAATTACAAAAGGGTGTTTCAGTGTGCAAAATTTCCGTTTGAGAGAAAAAGTATGTTTGTCTTATTCGAAGCTGTGAGATGTAAAATAATCTTTGGGAGAAGATCATTTTGAAACGAATGCGCCTGGAAACGAATCTAGATAACGTGCTTACTTTCTGTATATTTACACTCGAACTACCGACGACTGAAGCATGAAATTTCCATCAGAGACATTAAAGTGAAAAAGATGGGAAAGCTTTGACCTAACAATAATTTCCACAAACTTTCATTTACACATTTTACGAAAAATCATTTAAATCTCTGAAAATGCACTGTTTCGCGTGTACAAAATTTTTATAGAAATTTATCAATTGGTCATTTTGACCATTTTGCTAGCTCTGGTGTTCCTTTGAGTTTAAATTTCAAAAGTATACTATTTTTAAATTTAAATACTTGGCATACTGTACTTTACTATTTTTAATTATATTTAATTATACAAGTATTTAATTATACTTATATATATAATTATACATTATATTTATTTATATATAGTATATTTATAGTATATACATAGTACTATATTTATGTGTATATATTTATATTCATTATATTATTATATTTATATATTTATATGTATTTATGTATACTATATGTATATACGTATACAGCACAGTATCAAGAGTTTTATAAAGTACATTAACTCATCAATTTCTCCACTTTCGCGGAGTTGATCGATTCGGTAAACGAGGCGCTCAAGTACCAACTGACTGCGAGTATCAAAACCAAAGAGTGTCCCAAGACTTTTGAGCGGGAGTGTAGGTAGTACACGCTGTGTATTTATTTCGTATTTACTTCGGAATCGATCTTTCCTTCCTCCCCGAGAAGAGAGTCGACAGAAGCGAAGGGCGATCGTTTCGAATGCAGATCCGGCACGTCGCGCTCGTTTCACGTTCGCACGGCACGCGCGTCCGCTTCGAAACCCGCGTCTCTTCTGCTTCCGCAGGCTGGAGAAAGAGAGACGAAGGGTTGGCGAAAGGAAGAAACGAGCGATCGGACCGGACCGGCGGTAGCCACCGGGAGAGGGAGAGATTTCAATGACAAGTAAATAGCACGAAGCGTGGCCAATGGGCTCTCCCTTTGATTAAATGTAAATTGTGCGGGGAACGCGATTAGTACTGTTGCCACTTTGCCCTTCCCCCTCCCCTCTCAGTCTTCGATCGTTCCGTCCGTGGCTTTCGTTTCTTTGAACGGAAGAACAGCGTGCGTGCCGCGCCGATTTAAACCGGCAGGAAATTAGACTAATCGATCCGATCCCTTCGGATGGAGGGGCGAGTGAAATTGCTTTTTTTCGCGGGAAAGATTAAAAGATGAAAATATTTTTTTTTAAAAAGTAGAATCCTTGGCTGCGAATATATACGGTGTTGGTTGATTCATTGAATCTATACCAAGAGTGAAATAAGAATTAAGTACAGAATTAAGTTGCAAGCAGGTGGATTCGAGATTTCAGAAAGAAACGAAACTCGAGTGAAGAAAGATACGGTTAATAACAAGAAGCGTCTGCTAACGCTTCGTAAGACTTGATCAAAACTTGCCGTAATCAAGAAGGGATGCGGAAGTTGAGGAGTATTCTTGAGGAGCAGTAGCGACGAAATTTACATTTAAATTGTGTTTTTCGCGCAACTACCGGGAATCCTTGATTAGTCGATACAGGACGGGCTTCCCACCTGTTATTGGGTAGCCCGTCCAAACGTAAACTTTTTGCGCGATAAACAATATTTGTGAAATACGCGGACAACTTCCAAGCCTTGTACAGGGTGAGAAAAAAAGTTTGTTCGTGGTTGTCATGGATGAATTCTGCACCTTCGATTTGATAGAGATACTATAATTATTATACTGTTAGAGATACTGAAGATACTGTGGAAATTGACCTTGACCTTGGAATTCAAAATCAAAAATTTTTTTACATTATATTCCACGTTTATCATGAAGATAAAAATTTTCTAGGAAACCACAGGTCACAAGCTAGTAATTTTTGAAAAATGGCAGAATTCTTAATCGTTTAATACTGCGGACGCATGCGTTCTAACAGCGACTTTATGCTTCTAGACGCGTGGATGTCTATATACGTAATGTTTATATTTCCCACAACGTTAACAGTTAATTTTATTATTTGATTATTTAGACTCACGCTGATGCTACAGCTATGATAAATCAAATGTCAGTGAAACCTAATTCAGAGTCATAAAGTCGCTGTTAGCACTCACGCGTCCGCAGTGATTAAGAAACTGTTTTGCCATTTTTTGAGAGAACTATTAGGTTACGATCTACGGATCTTTGAAAAAGTTTTACCTCCGTGAATACAATATAAAAAAGAAAAAATTTTAACCTTGAAACTCAAAGTCAAACTCAATCTTTACACGTATCTCCATCAAATCGAAAGTGTGTGGAATTCATCTGTGATGGCTACGGACAAACTTTTCTTTCCACCCAGTACAAACAGAGCGCAATTTGCCTGTAATGTGCAGTATATTCAAGCTATTTTTACGCTACTCACTTTGAGAAGTGGCTGTTGAATTTCAAGCTTGAAAACGATTCTCGCATTCAGGCATTCTCCGTCTACGCCAGGAGCGTCGGAGAATTTGATCGATTCGTCTGATTATCTGTTTATCAGACGCGTATTGTTTGCAAGAATGATGGCGTCGCTGCATCCCGGCCGGCCACCGCCCGGAAATTAAATACTCCCCAAAAGACGCTGCCGAAGAGGGAAATACAGAGAGCGAGGGAAAGTCTGTTTCTCCGTTTGCGTCGAATTCGACCGATCTTTTTCTCCGATATGACGCGACGCGACGTTTCTCGCCAATGTTATCAAGAGTCTATCCGTGTATATATTTCTTGCGTTTCGGAAAATAAGAAGAGCGATCCGACGCGTGAAGAAGATTCTTCCATGAGTCGTACGTACTACTCGTTTGAAGATCACTCGTTTCAATTCCTTTCTGAATCGTTTGTACTCGTTCGTAGTGCGTTCGTCCTTCGAGGATGAATTTGTAGCGGCTAGGATTCCTCGACTACGAGTTTCGAACACTGACTAGCACAAGCCGCGAGTGGCTGTGCGCTGTCGTATTAATAAATTTGTCGGGTTAGGAAGGTAAGGATATTGGAAGGATGAATTGACTTTGGTGTCGTGAGAAAGAGAGAAAAGAGAATTGCGTTTATATGGCGTTTCTCACTCATCAGTGAAGGCAGCGACTCCTTAACTCCAGACGCTTGTTATTGTAACTACTACCCGCCGGTAGGTTGGGCCCGATCACCCATCCTAGCGGTGTTCCACACTCTGCTTTGCTTAACGTCGGAGATCGGATAGCTTTCTCAGCTTACGATGAAATGAGTTTGCCTCGCAGAGAAAGAAGCAAGAGACGAGATTGCTCCCTCGTTTCGTCGATAAAAGCTCCGATCTGAAGAATCTCGCTGGCCAACAAACACAGCGCGAAACAAACGTTGCGCCGTGATCTCGCATCGCCGACGCGTTTAATTCGAAGATACACCGCGCATATTTGTACATGTTTTTTTTTTTTTTATCACGGACAATATATATTTGTCCAACGCGATGCTTTAATTACGTTGTTTTTTTAATCAATTCGCTCGGCCAAGTGTTTGCATAAAAATATTTGCAGACAAACGAGGCCGCTTCGACGTCGATTTTATTATACACGCTGCGAATAACGATCTATCTCGTCCAAGTGTTTATGCTCGTCGCTGCCGAGCACTTTGCACGTGAGCTTTCGATTTCAAATTCCTCGTCGCGACACGCGCGAAACACGTCCGCAATGAAATTTTCCGTGACGGTAATCGTCGTCGCGCGACTAAAAAAAACAGAAAAGAAATGTATGCACTGCCTCTCTCTGTTTCTCGATACACGACAGATATTACGTCAGATTTCCTCTCTTCGATTTGATACACGACTCGCGCGAAAGAGAATAAAGCTAACAGCCGTGTCGTATAGAACGATACGATCGATAACGAAACGAATAACGCGGCAAATAATACTCGTAGCGGACGTTTTCACTGGCGTTTCTAATTTCTCTCTCTCTCTCTCTCTCTCTCTCTCTCTCTCTCTCTCTCTCTCTTTTTTCCCTCGTCACGAAGAACTCCTTTCGCTTCGGTTTGGCTCGAGCGGCGCAACACGGAGGATCTCTCGAGCAACAGCTATGAATAAATTACCCGCGTCGGATGTACCGGAGATTATAGACAATGTTTAATATTCACGAACGAAACCTTCTGTTTCTTATTTATCGGGACCGACGCGATCGCCATGAATCGATTCATGCCGGCGTCGATGTTACGCGGCCGTTATGGCAACAGCAATATTTAATCGCAAGAGACGAGAGAGCTGACTTTTCTCTTTGCCCGAAATTAATAAAAGAGAGACAGAGGGCCCTGCGGGTCGTTTTCACCGAACTCGTGACGACGTTGTTTCGAATTTTAAAAAGCAAGCGGAGAAGATAACTGGAAATTTCACCGCTCGTTGTCGAGACGAGACGAGTTGCTAAAATTTGTAACGAGACTCGTAGAGTTAAATGTACGGATTCTACATTTTTTTGTCCCTAAAAGTTTCATTTTTTTTCTAAAAGAAAAATTTAATTTCTTTTATTGTTATCCGGAAATTATTTCGTGCGTTGTTTTCTGTATAAAGATTGACAGTTATCTTAAGTGTCCTCAGGGACCGAAAGCGAACGCTTAAGAGGAGTGGTGTATTCTGCGAATTGACAGTGAAAGAAAGAGAATTCCAGTATTGTTTACTATATTCATTGTAAAGGAATTTAACATTTTATTTAAACTAAATACATACGTACTTTTAAACTGAATAAAGCAATAATTATCAGACGATTGTATTAATTAATCCAAATTTCTCGAAAATTTATTGAAACTCTTATAAAAGTAGTTGTTAATTAATAATTGAATGGAAGCCTTGAGTTGAATTTTCATCAATATTAAATTAACAATGCACACAGTATGATTCTATAATCGTATTAATAAATACACATAAATTGGTTATATATTTATTATTTAATATAAAAATTATTATAAAAGTGTTGATATGTGTTCGATGTGTTCGAGACTCGAAACAGTCATATAATGCGCTGAAATATCGGGGTCATGCTTGTTTTGTTTCACATTTCACGCGGTAAAGTAGAGTGGGGATAATCTCAACTCCAAGAATTGGTGGGGATAGCGACGAACACTTAAGTGGGGACTGTTCTACTTCTTTTGTAAAAACATCTGACCGATTACCGTAAAAACAAATATATGCATAGTATATATAATACATAGTTGACACTAAAACAACTAAAATGGTAGAAATGATCAATTTATAATTCTTTAGAGCAATTTTGCGGACTTACAATACAATGTTGCGTTTTTTTCAGAGAATCGAATGATTTTTGTAAAATATACGAACAAAAGTAGCATGAATCATTCCAATTTCTTCGACTCAACTTTTATACTTTAGTCCTCAGTAATTTTATCGGTCAGTTCGCTTTGTTAATTTTTTTAAAATTACCATTGTATAAACGATCGATTAATTCACACGCGTAATATCGAGAGCCGAAATGCAAGTACGCGCAGGTGTTTTCTACTCCAGCCGTAGAAAAATACACGCCTGTTGCATAAGTCGTGTCGGTATCGATCGTGCGTCGAACTTGACTCGCTTGAAAACGCCTAATCCGATCAACGTCGCGGCGACGACGACACGGACGAGACTCGAAAGGATGGAGGGCGGAGGGAGGGGAGGAGACGCGGCATAGTAACGGAGGTGAATATCTCTCTGCCGTCTCCGGTCTTTCGCGAGAAGCCAGCGTAAACCCAGAGGGGGACGAAGATGGAAGGAGCAAATAGAGGAGAGTTAGAAAAATTGCGGAAATTGCTAGAGCCCTGGCTAGACTTAAATTAATTCGCTCGGATGGACGAACCGGTGCGGCGGGCTGCGCGGAGTCTACCTACAGGTTTATATTGGCACAATCTCTTCCTCTCCCACGGCTGCCTGTTCCTCTTTCTCGCTCCTTCGCTGTACTACTCTGCCGCTCTTCGCGTCCCCTTTTCTAGCCTTCTCTCGTTCCGCCAAGTGTTTCTGCGAGAGCGCTGACTGACAAGGTTTTGCCATTTCCGCGACGCGTTCGGTAACGAACTTCCACCTCTATAACTGGCAAAACACTTTGCGCCGCTTCTCCAACCGACTCGGCCCACATCTTTCCCTTTTATTATTTTGTATTTTTCATTTCCCTGGTAGCCCTGCTAGCCCGGCAGTTCCCGCGCCGCGTCGACTAACTTCGATAACTTTGCGAACGAGCTCCTCCCTTCAATTCTTAATGCGTTTCGTTTCAACCCAGATCCATCTGCAGGAGGAAGAGAGCACACGCAGGTAGCGTGTGTCGTGCGCGAGGGCTACTTCTTTTCTGTGTCCAACCGCGACTGAACGCACAATGACGAAAAATTGTCGATACTCTTTGAACTGTTCTAACTTTGCCAAAGAGAAGGAAAAAAACTGCACGACTTGTACTCCAGATATGCAAACATTTGAATCGATAGAAAACAAATTACAGGCGCGATCGCCACTTCTACTCGAGGTCTAGCCCACGCCCCCTCGCGAATCACGTGACCCAAATCAACCAATCGCTAATTTTCGTTGCATCAGCGTTGCACCTGAAGAGGCCCGATTTTCTGGGTTACCCCCGCTAAAATCACTTTCAGTGATAATATCATGGAGTAATCCACTTGGTCTCGCTTTAAAGCATGGAGCTTCTACTTTGACTACTAAATTTGTTTTCTTTTTTTTTTAAGGGTGTCTTTATTCTCATGATAGAAAATTGTCAAACTTCAAACATGTGGAAACATAAAAAAAATTCTTTTTTTTTTTAATTGAAATTTTCTCTTTGCGACGATATCTTGAAACTTGCTGTACAATTTCTTCTTTTCTCTTTTTTTTTTTGCCATTTTATTGAACTTTAACATTAAGGTCAAGCGACGAAATGTTGGGATTTCTTGAATATTTCAAATTCGATGAAACGTCGCAAGTTCTAAGGACAAACTTCAGTCTCGAAGACCGTGATGGGTTTAGTCATAAATTTTAAATTTCCCAGTTTGTACTATGTACATTTTTTGTGAACTTTCGCAATTTTTTTTAAAAGAAAAGAACACTTTTCCATTTGCTACGTGGAAATGAATAAAATTCACACGAGGATAGTGGAAACAGAGAGCTTTGCGTTTGTTTTCAAATGTTTGAAAATGAGACCAATTGCAAGTAGATTGTTATATTTTTTTAACAAAATTAAAACAGTTTAAGGTACTGATAATTTTTCATATAAAACTTAATTGTAGTGCAAAACTGACTCCGGAATAGCGATGGTACCGCGAAAAATACTTTTTTTTGGAAAGCCAAAACATTCTACGAAGGATTGCATATTTCGCCTCGTTTGTATTCCGCATGCAAACCAATAAAGCAATCCAATTAAAGTAATTAAACTAATCAACCAATTAAATTACTTAAACTAATGCATAATAGTTCAATATAATATCATTTATATTAAAATGTAATTAGTTTAATATAATATCATTTATTAAATCTTACAATTTATAATATTTATGATTGCTTGTAATTGTAATACTATATATATATATATATAGCTTATAATTTGTAATATCATATATTAAAATTCCACGTATATATATGTGGTTAGTTGCTTTCATCGATGCGAACACGATATTTAAATAAGCTATATCGGGTAATTAAGAAGGTCTTGCGAACAGCGACGGTACGATAAATTGTTCGATTAGCGCGAAAGCGTAGGTACACGGAGGAATCGGTGAGCAATCCGAGGTGGATTCGCATCGCCCGATGGCGATTAAAATGGCGCGCGAACGCGAAATCGAACGGGGTCACGGGTTTGCTCGCGGTAAAGTTTCGCGATAATTTCCTCGTAAATCATTTAATTGTGGCGGCTATTGCCGGGGAGAGGGCTTATTGGTACACGCCGTTTCCCCTTTTCCTCGCCACCTTTGCGCAGCTTCTCGCCACCTTCGCTCGCGAGATAACAGGACCAGGTTAATTGTTTCAAAGTTAGCGCTTCGCCCCGCGGGGCGCGCTCACTATTTACTGCACATAATTAATTTATACTAGTACAAGGCTTGCGTGTTGTAATTGCGTGATATTGCCGCGTCGGAGCGGATGCTTGCCGGATGAACTGAGAACAATTGCAGCCTGCAGTAAAACCGGCTGTCTTTTCGATCCAATTATCGAATCGCGTCGACAGTTTTGCAGTTGGCGGAAGCTGTCACTTCTTAACCCTTTCGATACGGCTTCGTCTTTGCTCTATAGCGAGCGTTGGACGACTATAATCGTCATCAGTATCGTGAGAGTTAATCCGCGTGGTAGGTGTAACAGTAGATACGAACCGATGAACCGTCAGTTGTTCGAACGACGTGGCAGTCGCGTGTGTTCGTTCTCCACGGCAAGTTTTCCTCGGAAGCACAATATTTTCTCAGGGGCGCGGCGCGCCGCAGCGAAGAGAACTGAAAGTAAATCATTTTCCGTTATTCAACGTCTCGATTCTTCGTTACTTCCCCTCGAAGTCCCCCACACTCGAAATTCTCCAAGTTTCCCTCTTTCTCCCCCTTTTCTCCCGCTCGAAGCGTGTCACATACACGCGCACACGCACACGCACACGCTCTTTTTACACTAAAAGAACGCAAATTTCCAACATAAGTTTTCCTAACCGAGTGACGGTAGTTTCACCCGGCAGATAAGGCGCTCCTCATAACCGCACCGGGATTTCACGAGTTGAAACTTTTTCCCTGAGAGCAAATCCGTCCGTCCGCGTCCTCCATCCCGACTCGCGTTCCTCCTTTCTCAAAAGAAGTTGGAGTTTCGGGCTTTCAGTGCGCGCCGCGCGGCGCTCCGATCGAATGGATTATTCGACCGAGTTACTGCCTCGCTTTTGTGGCCCCACGGCGGCAGCTCTACGCGTTTCTATATTATCGAAAAAGAGTCGGCGCGAATTGAAAAGGATCGAAACAGGCCACGGGGCTTTGCTAACTTCGATGACCATCCACGCGACGCTTTGTACCGAACAGCTTTGTACCTCGTTTCTCTTTTTCCTCCCCCCCCTTTTTTTTCTTTTTCCTTTCTCTCTTCGTCTTTTTTCCCCTTCTTCCTCTGTTTTGTGTTTTCATTTTTTCTTTCCGAAAATCGCGGAACCACTGCAGCTGCTCGACGGCGTGAATTTCGTACGCCACCGCACGCTCGCGATTCCGCGGGATCGTTCGTGTCTCACTGGAGACGAGATAGATCCAGTTTCGATTCGTTATAATACGGAATAAATAAAAATCGACTCGAGCCGCGTTGAAATTGAGGTTAAGAACTCGTAGTTTAATTGAGAATTAAGCTGAATCCGACGATTTTACTATTAAGTTTCGAAAGTACGAATAATTTCCCGAGAGTGATTTGACGATAGTTAAAGGATTCTTGAAGAGTGAGTGTCAAAGAATATTTTTTATCGTTTTTTTATAAGAAAACCGAAAGCTGGCTACAGCAAATTGCTCTAATTAGAACGGACTAACAACATTCACGATAACCTGGACGTTATCTGATAGTTTTTATAATGTTACCAGGATATTAAAATATTATATTATAGGATTAGAGCAAACGAGGCTCACGACAAAAAGGCGTGATCTGAAGTCCGAGAATTTCTGTAGAGCAGAGGTGGCTGACTGGCGGTCCGCGAGCCCTTGCCCCCACTTTCCCGATCGCTGGCGCTACCCCCTCCACTGCATCGATGCGCCCCACTCTCTCATGCACGATGCAGTGGAGGGGATAGCGCTAGCGATCAGGAAAGTGAGGGAACTTAGCCACCTTTGTTGTAGAGTGATTTGAAGAGTGAGTGTCAAAGAGCGTTTTCTGCTGTCCTCTTGCAGGAAAATCGGAAACTGGCTATAGCTAATAATATTTACGACAACCTAAACGTTATCATACAGATAGCTTTTATGACAATACCGGGATTGGAGCCAAGCAAAGCTTAGAAAAAAAAATGAATAAAGTTTGCTTTTGCAAAGAACGGTGTAGCACGTTGATAATACGTCACGAAAGGAATTGGTAGAGTGGGATTAACTCTAAAGAAGGATTAGGTCAGCAAGGATCTTGCGGTGAACTTTCTCTAAGCGTCTTTTCTTCATCGACGCAGGCCACGACTGGCGAATTCTCCACGTGTGCCATGCATCAATTTCACTTTCGACGCGCGATACTTTCCTCCGAACCCAATTCTTTCGCCTTTAATACCAACTTTAGGCATATTCACCGTAAGAACAACTTTCCAAAGTGACTATGTAGTTACTCCAGCAGTTATAAAGTTTTTCACCGAGGAATATATCCGGGAACTTTGCCGCGCTGTCTCGCGCAGTCCTCGAGAATATTTTCTTCCCCTTCGAGCAGCCCTCTTTGTGTGGGTACCTAAGAACCAGTCACGCAATTATCTCTTTCTCCTTTAAGTTCGTTAGCTGTAGGTCTATATCTGTCGAATCAATTTCGTTAATCAAGTTCGAAACATCTACGATGGTGATCAATATTTCGTCAGTGTCTCGATACTGCTGTACGTCTGTTTCTTATTGGTATTTCCATTTTCTCGATCAAGTGAAAACTGGACATGAATGAAAAACGCTATGAATTTTCACGTCAGTCTACAGAAATTACTAACGAGTGACAAAATTTCAAAATTCTGTTTCGCGAACGATCAAACCTGCGTGCACGGTAGCCGAAGAGAGTCGAAGAGAGTTTGATCAAACGTTTCGAAATGTTCGAACGAAGAGTTGTAGTAATTTGGCAAGCAGCTGCGACGAGAGGAAAGACAGAGAGAGGAGAAATCGATGATTCGACGAAAGGGAGGAGCGAACGATAAAATTTCGTAGCTGCAGGGGCCAGCTGGACGAGGACGTCGCGCAGCGCTGGCCAGTGTTTCGGAAATTAAAAGATCCAATCGGAGCAACTGCACCGCTGTATTAGCTCTCGGCGAACTTGGGGCCGAAACTTTCGCGAGCAAACAGCATCGGCGGTGTTTGAATAACGTATCGTGAAACTTAATATTTTCAATAACGAGGAGGAATTTCGTTTCTCCCGCCGTGCCGGCTCCGGAGGAAACTAGAGGGAACCTAACGTTTCCCATCCGGCCGCGCGCTGGCAGCCAAGAAATTTGCTTCCAGGTTGCAAGCGCCGTGCTTTGAAAGCCGAGTGGCCATCTCGCTGAAATTCAATATCTTCCATGGAAAAATTAAACGTTCGAACCATCGCGAAACAGCGAAACAGCGTACATTTTCTTTCTTTTCTTTTTTTTTACGTTGTCTAGAGCTTCTCTTTGCTTTCCGATACAAGTCGGTGATTTTTCTTGACCCGAGTGATACCAGAAACGTCGATATTAGGATGTCGGAAGTTATTCGAGACCGGCTAACTTCAAATGTTTCCACCGCGTTTCACATTCGAGCAAACCAACGGGGGAGAGTTTCCCCGTTGTATCGGCCGTTTTAAGTGCATTGAGGTTCCATTAAATTACGTGCGAGTACGCAATAAAGGTTTCATAACGGGCATTCTTGAGGGAACCTCAACGGGTAACGTTCGATCTTGTTTCGAAAGGAACGGCTTAACTTCTCGCGAGGAAAATGTACTTAAAAAGTTTCGTTCGTCGACTCGTTTATTAAAAATGAATTAGCCCTTCCCTCCTTTCTCTCTCTCTCTCTCTCTCTCTCTCTCTCTCTCTCTCTGAGTGGCGATGAATTTGTTCAAACTTCCCTCGAAAGCTTTCACGGCTGGACTTTTAATTACCTCGATATCGCGATAAAACGATAGTTTTATCGATACCGTGGAATGATAAACTGGGAGAGGCGTATTCTACGGTAATTTTGCGCAATCTCTACGCTGCATCTTGTCACCGCTCGTTCGCTGTGTAAATAGCATTCTTGCGCTCTGAATCATGGTCCAGAGATTGCTGGTGAGTCCTTGCTTCCACTTTCCTCATTGTTAACGCTACCCCTTCTACTAAATTGAAATTTCTTCGCTGTGCCCCACTTTCTCACAATGCTATTTAAAAAAAGCAATAAGCAGTGAAGAATAAAATCAGCTTTCATTGGAACTAAAATATATTAACATTCGAAGAGAACAATTCCAGTATACACTCTGCTTTCCACGTCCAGCGAGAAAGATTTGAAAATAATGAATTTTTTTATAATGAAAAAATTAAGATTCTATCCGTAATTTGTGTTTGATTATATAATATTCATAATATTTGTTAACATTTGCTTGGAAGATTTTCATCAAAAAGCGGTCTTTTCACTGTATTGTTTAAACAAAAATTTTTTTTCACACCACACACCATTGAATTCGTCGTTAAAAAAACACTAATTTCATCAATTTACACAAAAACGATATGTTCAATAATTTCCGAGATATTTAACAAAATAGATTTTGCACTCCCAAGTTTGAAGCTGGTTTTGATAAAAAAAAATACGGGTCGAATATTTCTAAAATTTCCACCAAGTGAAACTCAAAGTGGCACGGAGGATCTCCACAAACTGCGTCAAGTGATTACCACGTAAGGAAGCTCGAATTTCAACAAATTTCAACAAAGATGAAAAACGAATAGTCTCATCAGCGAACAGGTGAAATCAGACAAGGCCAGTTTGCAAAAAACAAATAATCACTTGACATTTGGTGGGAACACCCATCGAGTTCAAATTCAACCGTGCAAGCAGCGCAGCCACAAACGAACGAACCGGAAGACGACTGTTTAACTGCTCTTTGCTAGAAGAGAGAGAGAGAGAGAGAGAGAGAGAGAAGTTTTCCAATGCGCTGGAAAGGACACTTTATTATTCCGCAGTCGCGATGCCTTCGGAACGACCCTTTTCGAACAGTTGACCCCGGATCGCCGCGCTGCGCTCGCTTCTTTATCCCTTTCCATCGTCTGGTCCTCCTCCTCCTCCTCCTCCTCCTCCTCCTCCTTCTCCTGTCCCCCCATCGACGACTCGTCCTGGCTAACGAGATACATCGATTCAATTCAAGAATGAACTTTCTTCGAGAAGATTCGTCAGGCGTGATTAAAGCGGGGAATTACAGAAGTGGGTAGGGGGCGGAGGGGGGTGAGAGGGGCACGCGATAAGAAAATTTAATTCTTCATTAAGCACCGCTGTTTCTTCCCCGGACAGTTAATTACCGTCCGTTCGGAATAATTGGGTTGCCAGGAATAGGTTGTAACTTATAACGAGACGTATTCGATGGAACTGACGGAAGTTGTAAGACCGAAACGCCAGTGGAACGGGGGGCAGTCTCGCACTCACGCGGAACGTGCAACTGCCAAGCGAGTGCATACCTAACCTGTGGGTTAAAAAAAACAGGGTTTGTTAGAACTGTCGACGACTAAAGCGCAAAGCGAATATCAAAGTTTGTAATGAAGAAACAAGAGACACAAACATTTCATTCGTGCGTAAAAATGATTTGTAAAAATGATCAAAAGTAGCTAGAAATACAACGTATCGTGAATCTGTAGAGTTGAAACTTTGAGAAATTGGTCATTTTTGATCACTTTAGTTCTAGCAAGGAGCATAACTGATCAGGTGATCAACTGTGAAAAATTATCGACACTTTCCAACTGTGTTTTTTATTTTTTTCTCTTGTTTGAACTTTGCAAAAAGAAAATCGTATAAAGAAGAATTTACTTGGTCTCATTTCGAAGAGTATAGCTTCTACTTTGACCGTCCCAACTTGGTTTCTTCCAAAGATATCTCTTCGTCGTGCAGCGGATGGAAAAGTAACGGAACTTTTATACTCAAACATCCGTGAAAACGTTAAAAAATGTTTTCTCCGTGACTTGATCCGCCATGGAAGTTGAGAATTGAAACTTTCTCTTTACAACGATTTTTTATTTCGAAACTTGAAACTTGAGTTACCATAAAACTTGCTGACGAAATAGATTGTTACATGATCTTCTTTTTTAAAAAAAATTGTAGCAGTTTAAAGTGTCGATCATTTTTTATTTAAATTAATCGTGAAAATTTATATTTACCGGAACAGCGATGGTAAAACAAAGTGGTAAAATTTTTTCCTGCAAAACAACATGTTATTAACGTTAAAGGTCCACGTGTGTGATCAATTTTGCTCATCGCTGTTCACGATATACATGTGCGTGTACATGGTGCAGGTTCGAAACGAATACGAGTTTAGAAGTTGCCCGGATGCGTGGCTTAGAATTTTGATATTCATCGTACATCCTTAACTAAGTCTCAACTCGGCGAATTTCATTGCAAACTAATAATCCCACAGCGAAAATCATAGTGCAACTGACTGCGCAGTTCGTTCCGCTTAAAACAGCGGGTCGAAATTACGGAATAAGCATACATGAATTTTCGATTTTGCGAAAGACAACTTTGAGGGGCAAATTGAGCGCGCGCGTGCGAGAGTTGAACTCTCCATCGCTACCTGCAACACGCAGCTGACACGTGTACGTACAAAGCAGTTCGAAGTGGTCGAGATTTTTCAATTTCGAATATTCTTCAGCTCAAGGATGACTGAATGCACTCGTGGAAAAATTTTAATCGTGCCGGTGCACGCACGCGAGAACGCGATTACCCTGTTATTATTCTCCACGTTTGTAAATAGCACGCTTCGCGCCAAGCGAGAAGATGTAAGCTATCGCTTCGTTACAGAACCACGTTCGCCATTAACAGCATCCATAGCCGCGCACTCTTCGAAAATTCCCTGTCTCGAGACTGCTATCCGCTGCTTCGCATGCATAGTTGATCACCTCGGAAATGCAGTCCAGCGAAAATTTGCAATTTTTACTCGCTACCACTGTTTGTACACACGAATGTATGCGAATTTGTTATTCTTTCGATTTGCGATGAAAAAATATATGGTCCAATTAAAAAAAAGAGGAGTAAAGATGAGCTTGAAAATTTCGAAATTCCTCGACACACGAAAAAAGTTGATGTGCCATGTTTTGCTTCTCTTGAAACCATACAACTTTTGTACTAAACAATTTTTCAACAATTAGACGCATAAATTAAAAGTTATTTCAGGTGTGCAAGTTACGTGACTCACCCTGTATATATGTACATGTACAAGATTGAGACAAAAGTTTGTTCATGGCTGTCATAGATGAATTCTATATCTTCGATTTGATGGAAATAAAAAAATGATCTTGGATTTCATTCTACTCATTGTAAAAATAAAACTTTTTCAAGTAGCCACAGATCGCAATGCAATGGTTCTCTTGAAAAATTCCTTAAAAGTTTCTCAATCATTGATCGCTGCAACGCCACTCCTACTCGAGGTCTAGCCCACGCCCCCTCGCGAATCACGTGACCCAAATCAACCAATCGCTAATTTTCGTTGCATCAGCGTTGCACTTGAAGAGGCCCGATTTTCTAGGTTACCCCCGCTAAAATCACTTTCAGATAAAAAGTTTTTGACCTTGAAATTCAACATTTCTTCCCACCCTGTACAAATTTTAGCTTGTGCTACCTCCGTAATTTGATCATAAAAATAATATTCACCGACCACTCTCTATCGCGATCAGGAAAAAGACTGCTCTTAAAATTATCAACTATTAGTATCAACTAGTCAAATTACGAACGAAAACGATGTGATCTGGCAGTAAACTACGTCGTGCAACGAGGTTACAAAAAAATTGTTATTTTAACAGAGACGCGGCTTAGTACACCGCGGCCGGAATACCGGTAATGAGAGGAGCAAGAATGTTCCTTCGGCTCCATTATCGGAAGACTTATCTCCGGTTCGGTTGATGAGGTCCTGGCATGGCCACGAAGAAACGAGTACACATCTATCATCGCAAAAACCATCCACCACCATTCTCCCGTCAGATGTCGCGATGTCTTTTGCCTCGATTCACCGGCAAACCTCTCTGCTTCCCGGTAAATGTATTATTCTGACGTTCCAGCGGGTTGGATCAACTTTTCGAGATCCCGTTCGGTTTGTAATATCGAGCCACTGACTGGTAGAAAAACGCGTACGATCGAATTAAAGAGGCAAGAAAGAATTCGTGCCAACTCCGACAGAAAAATTTCTTCGTTAATTTCAAGGATTTTCCGGAGACGTACTCTGAAATTTCCGACGTTTCTCCCTCTTTTGTTTCAGCACGCAGGCGAGTCGTGCCGAGGTCTTTCGTTAATTAAATCACGTCAACCGAGAATCGCTTTTTATCGAGCTTCCTTCGCGTTTCCTATCGATAACTACGGTGGGGAATAATTTTTTCCTCCGCCGAGGGGGAAGCGTTTCCCTCTCCCGGTCGGGACGCGAAAGTAAAGGAGACAATCTGGAACGTGTCGGACGTGCTGTTCGGCCTTGCTCAAACAACTTTCATTCGTCAATTTAGCGGAGCGCGATTGGTCGCAAATGGGCGTAGAGCCGACTCGTTGACTGCAGCTTAACGCATCGCTGGGGTGGTTTACCGGATGGATTAACTCGAGGGTTTGCCGAGAGAAAGTTCTTAATGTCGTAATGAAAACAGAGGGGTTGCTTCAACTTTAGCGGACGCGTCTGCGAACGCGATTTACTCGTTGAAAAACTCGTTGAGTAACTACCTGTCTCTCTCGCTATCGTGTCAGGCATGAGTTTCACATCACATTCGAAGAATATTTCCATTTCTTTTACCATCGCGACGCTACGACTGAAATTTTTGTATTTCGCAATGCTGTGAGAAGTGTGACATTGTTTGAAAGTGTCGAACGTTGTATCGAGTGATACACACAAGTCAATTTATCGATGGTAATGAAATAAAGCGAAACTTACTTTCGAAATGCAGAAAATTTTAATTCGTAATTCGAAAGTTTAATTCGTGTCACTTGTACACGTTGATAAAAATATAACGGAAAAACGTTTGTAAGAGATTGACGTTGTTTGTTGAGTAAGAAGAAATCGAAGAATTTTTAGAGCGTGCTGTCTTTTCTCGTCGAGGTGTGGGAAACGATCGTTTGATCCGTACGTACCTCTTATTCTTTGTTCTGCTGTATTGAGACAGTTAAGGGAATTAAACAGCGCGTATCAGCCGAGACTGATGAAGTTATAAAGCTCGAGCACTCGGCGGAAATATTAATAAAGTCGTTTAAAGTAGCTCGCGTCAAACTTTGCGCAGGATGAAAAAGAAGAGAATGGCCATGGCCATGGGGCTCGCGAGTCTCAAAAGAGCGTAGATTATAATCCGCCGCGCCTCGAATACCTACTTAGCGCTGCGTTAATATTTCCAAGTCATTACTTTTTCACTTGGCGGCAGCTAGCAAGTTAAAAGCATCGTTTATTTATTAATCGAGTGGCCCGGCATAATCCTCGCGGCCGATAATGTAATGGGTTTTCATCGGTTCTCCCATCGGTTAGAACCATGCCCCGGGGCTATCGATAAAGCCAGCTACGAAGATTTTTCTCTAACCGTCTGACGGACGCTGTATCTTTGTACGTATGCTGCGAACGATTGACAATGAATAACATTCGAACATTTGCAAGTTTGGTACGATTTCCAACGTGGTCTTAACCATTTGCGCTTCTTTGTCGAGTGTGGCTCGACATTAGTTTTTATCACAGGAACTCTTGTGTTGATATTGTCACATTCGATATTTTCAAATTGCCAAAAAAAAAGAAAAATAATAATTGAAAAATATTTTGGAGAGAAAAGGGGTTAAAACGTTGCTTCTGCAAAACGATGCTTTACAATAAATAGTCAGGAATCAAATTTGTGATTTTAGTGGGGGTAACCCAGAAAATCAGGCCTCTTCAGGTGCAACGCTGATGCAACGAAAATTAGCGATTGGTTGATTTGGGTCACGTGATTCGCGAGGGGACGTACGAGTGGCGTTGTCTGGTACTGAGCGATCGCGCCTGTAATTTGTTTTCTATCGATTCAAATGTTTGCATATCGATAAAATTTTATGGCGAAAAAGTCGTCTTCATTTCCTAGTCAGAACAGTTGCTTCTAGGCCTTTCTGTGAGACGAATCGCACTGGGGTGCAAGTCGTACAGTTTTTTTTTTTAAATTCATGCAAACAGTCGCGTGGACGAGTGGTATGACAAGGGGACAAGCTGTCGAGAGGTTATCGCCGGGGCCGATCTGGCCGGCGACGTCCCCAATTTATGCGCACGATGGCTGAGCCTCGCCGCTATGTGTTTACGTAGCAAAGATTTATAGGCACCCCGGGGTGAAAACCATCCGAAAACGTTTGTCGGCCAACTAGCAAGACGATGCTACCATGTTACCCCGTATGCAGCTCGTCGTGCAGCTATCGGTTGCACGATCAATGGATGACACATGTTGCAACGATGATCGAATCCTTCCTCGAGCCACGCGTTGGATAAGGCCGACTCAGTGAATATCGTTGCCCGAATCGCGTTTCACGCGAGCTCGTTCGTTGATTTTTCGTCGTCCGTCTTCAAACAATGATATTTGCGAATGAGAGATTCTGTTTCTAAAATGGGGGAGGATTCATATAGGTGACAGGGGATGATTTTATTTTTTTAGAGCGGGTTCGATGAAAATGGAATTGAAATTTATGATATATGTAGGATCGTGGGTTATCATTCTAAGTCGTTGTTAAGTTATAGTTGCGTTTAATCATACTAGACGGCCTGTAACGTAGAAATATACGAAAAGAAAGAAAGTACGAACGTGGTGGAAGAAGCGCGGCATAGGCATCTTTATGTTTGACAGAGGAGAGTCGATTGAGTTTATTACCCTGTTCAATTACCTATCGTTCAATCACCAGAATTGTTATTAAATAAATATTATTTACGTGTAATCTCTAACCAAGTCGACTAAGTAAGTGTAATATCGTTCATATCGTCGCCGACGTCGAGATCAAAAAGGTGAGCCGAACAATAATCCCCGGTAGAAAAACAAATTGAAACGTCGAAAACGTGCCGCGCGTAGATTAGACCAACTGGTTACTCTGGCCTAGCCCTTTCGCCCTGTCACTGTTACGTGGTAAGTGTATGCTTGCAAGCATACACGTGTGTGTGTGTGTATGTGTGTGTGGGGGGCGAATGAAAGGACACGTGACATCGAAAACCATGAATAGTCGTCAGTGGGGAAGGCGAACCCTTTCGCTGAATCAATAGTCATTCTGGCAAGCTCTCACGAAGATGGACGCGCTGCGAGTCGAGTCCTCTCATCCCGGCTCGAACCACCGGGCCCACTCCAACGAGTTTGCCTATACACTCGGGCTACTTTTGATCGAGTTATTCATTATTATTGTTACACCGCGGCTGCGCGATCGACCGGCCAATCTCGTTTGCTCGGGCTGACAGGCTCGGACGCTGAAGACGATAAAGACGTTAACCTGCTGCGTTCCGCACAGGTTGGATCGTCGCGCCGCGGCGAGTTGTTTTCTCGAAAAATATGTAGGGGTAAAAAAAGAAAAAAAAAAGAACAGAAACACACGAGAGGGGAACGATTTTTGCCGGTTCCTTTGATACCACAGTGTTCGCCGCCAGTGCCTTTGATCTGACTGGCTACAACATATGAATACGCGTACGTGCGTTGTGTAACGCGCACGGAGTTTTGTAAACGCGAGAGTCGAAACGCCACTCAATTTTTTTAACTGGAGGCTCGTGCAAATTTTTCCATCTTTGAAGGACGCTTTCCCGGCAAGTGCCCGCTTATTTGAAACATTCCTCCCCTCCACCCCTGTTGTTTTATACGAGAGAACAACAGGTAATGTTTTTCAAGCGAGGAATAATAAGCTAAAGTGGAAACGATTGCGATGTACACACAAGCCTGAATGTATCATTTTACTAGCTACACGATGCAATACATAGTTGTAAAAAAGTATATATAGTTGTGTGAAAAAAACATCAATAACCATGAAAAGAATATTCTCACCTTTCGATACCATTCATGTTAGGCAGATTGCATATTTTTCGCGTCGTCGCAGTTCGAAAAGACGTTTAACATTAAAACTACCAGAGTGGTCAAAATGATCAATTTATAATTTTCTATGGAAATTTTACACAGCAGATATCTATATTTCTGTGGATATTTATAACAGCGTATTTTTAGATACTCGAGTGATTTTTAGTAAAATATATTAACAAAAGTTTGTGTTCTTTATCGTATTATTAATTTCTTTTTGCATCTTGTACTTTAATTTGGTCGTTGGTAGTTTTAGTGTTAAGTGTTCTCGATTAAATGGACCACCCAGTATACTTACTTGCACTTGCACACAGAAGTATTATTTTTCTAAAAAAACTGCATGACTTGTACCTTAGTCCGATTCATCTCACTGAAAGACCTAGAAGTAACTGTTCTGACTAGGAAATGAAGACAACTTTTTTAAAATTTTATTGATATACAAAAAAAATTACAGGCGCGATCGTTCAGTACTAGACAACGCCACTCCTACTCGAGGTCTACACCACGCCCCCTCGCGAATCACGTGACCCAAATCAACCAATCGCTAATTTTCGTTGCATCAGCGTTGCACCTGAAGAGGCCCGATTTTCTGGGTTACCCCCGCTAAAATCACTTTCAACGATAATAAATAATCATTGATTTCTGCCGTCATCGACGTCATCTACGCATTGACGTTCATGTTTAACCCCTCGTATTCGACCGGCGTCGTTCGAAAAACGCGACGCGAAACTCGATCGAACAAATTAATTCAACGATGCGTTGGACTTTGGGGGGAGGAAACCTGCTCGAGATACATATCGCGCGAATTGAATCGGAAATGTTGATGCAAACTGTTTCTGGTTAATCGCTCTGTGTGTGTCAACAAGCGCCGTGTGTTATGCAGTTTACGAGCGAAATCGAGCGCTTGTCGTCGCTGTTCGTTTCTTCCCCGCCGACACGCGACCGACGTCGTGCTTGTTTAACCCGATCGTTGTCTTCTGAAAAAGATGATTAAACGAGAGAATCAGCGGCCCGTCCGTGTGCAGGCCACGAGCGTACACCAGTTGCATTAAAAAAAAAGAGAGAAAAAAAGAAGAAGACAGGACAATGAGGCGAGCAAATAGAGCTCGCTCGCTCGCTCACGGTTTGCGGTTTGTCAAGCGTGCAACTTGCTTTCCTTTCCTTTCTTTTTTCTCTCTCTCTTTCTTTCTTTCTTTCTCCTTTTTTTCATCGTCGCATCGCGTGTTCAACGGGCAAGCTCTTTCCATTACTTTGAAATAAGTGCATTACAGGAACCTTGCCTGTTTTCTCTCGTTTTCCGCTGAACTGGACTCGTTGTCAAACAAGTTTTTTTCCCGGCGTCCCGAGCTGACTTATTCGTCCGAGCCGGCCGGAAGCTTCGCTCCGCGCCGTACCGAATGACAGTCGGTAAAAAGAGAAAGAGAGAGGAGTTTCGTTCGCGTTTGAATAAAAAATAAAAGTTCCTCCCTTCTTCCTCCCTTCTTCGAGGAGGGGATGAATGTGCATGCATAAATGCGCGTGGACACAAAGGGAAGGAACGAGCGAACGGAACGAATCGGAATTGATACCGGCAACCTAACCTAAAAACTCGCGCGTTGTTCCGAGAGAGAGAGAGAGATTGAGGAGCGAAGCAACGAATTCCAGTGAGAAAGCGAGAAGAGATAGTTGGTCATTATAGGCCCTTCATTAGGGGAAAAGAGCGCAAAGGGAGGCGATCGATATAGGCGATGACGATGGCGGAAATATTGCCGGTGCTCCGGCGAAGCACGATTTGACTGTCGCGTCGCGTCGCGTCGGGGCCGAAATGAAGGCACGCTGACAAAAAGAATATCCGTAGGACAAAGGGGAACGTAATGAAAAGTGTCCGGCTGCACGATGCACTGGCAACGAAGAGAGGGAAGAGGCAAAGGATACACCATCCACCGTTCCCTTTGAACAGCGTCCACTCCCGGAATTCAGCGCAGCTTGCTCCCAGCGCTTTGTTTCCCTACATCTGATAACCGCTGTTCCTTCTTCCCCGTGGCCGATTCCTCCTCCCGTCGTCCCTTCTTCCTTTCTTTCTTCTCCACCTCTGTCGAAGGGTCGACTCTGCCCGGGAGGATCCACCGACCAAAGGAGAGAGAGTCGAATGAATGGCCACGGACGAAACGAACGAATGAGTTTGCCCTTTGAAAAACACGACCGGCCAATTCGCGCGGACAAAAAACCTCTCTACCTCTTATCCTTCCTTCCTTCCCTCCTTCCTTCCTTCCTTTCTTCCTTCCTCTTCTCTTCTCTTCGTTTCTTTTCCCTTGCCTTTTTCTCCCTTGCTTTGTCCAAGCGACGTGTGATTATGTGAAAATTGTGCCTCGAAAAATCTTTCGGAAGGAAGTTTGCGAGAGCTTTCTCGTCTCGTTGGAAACTCGAAACTATTCGAAAGCGATCGCGATTAATCGGGGGAACGCGAAGAGATAAACTGTCCTCGGGTAATAAGTACTCGCTAAGTCGGCCGAAAATTAACTGCGTTCTTTCATCTTTCACGAACAACCAAAAGTTTATTAAACAATCTACCGACCTACCATTTTGTTCGATTATCTTTCAGTCAACTTGTTTCTTGTCTTTCTTCGAGAGCGAAAGAACAATTTGATATCTTCTCGTCAGTAGTGAAATTTAGCCAACTTAACCAAACGCGTCAGATAATTTTTCACGAGTTTGCACGGTGCCTTCTTTGTTTCCTCTCCGGAGATGGTACATAGAGCAAAATATGACGAAAATATGTCCCTTTTTAATTTTCCACTTCGAAATTATGCAGATAATTCATTTTTCTAAAAAAAAAAACTCAAATAATTACACAATCAATCTGCGGTTTGAGAAAGTTTGTCACGGTTTAAGATGTACGAACGCAATTAGTTTTCGGCGAGGGCGAATGCGTCAAGAATGACGCCGGTTCCCTCGGTAGAAATGAAAATCTCACGGGCGAATAATCTGTTTCTATTTTAGCCGGGCAGTAAATATTAACCTCATCAGCATTGTATGCACACAAAAATGTAATCTAGACGAAATTGCACAATACACCATCCCCGCATCCTCGGAATTCCCGCGTCCGCGTCAGAAAGCATTTTCATAAAGCTATTTTTATAAAAGCACGCAACATTCTTTCGCCCTCGAGATAAATAGAATACTACCCGAAAATTCATCCGGCCATTCCCCGAATCGCCGCGTATACTCGTAATTGCATTCATATTATTGCGGGCCAGCGTTTCGCGTTTCACTCACAATAACCGAGACCTTTTGTTGCAGCTCATTGTCTTTAATGAACACTTTCCACAGTACATAACACGATCCTCTCCCCTTTTATCTCTTCTTTTCCCTTCTTCGACTTTACTCTCTCTCTCTCTCTCTCTTTGCGCTTCATACGTCGTTCGGTCCAAGTTTCGGCAAACCGGAACGCACCCTTGCGTTTACGCCTTTCGCCCTTTCTTTTCCTTTCCTTTTTTGCTTCTTCGTTTCCGACGGTTGGCTGTAGGCGTCGTAAAATGTAAGTAGCCCGAGTTCAATCCTGGAGATTGTTCATCCATTTGACAGAGGACGTTTCAAGCTTAGCTTTTCGAAAAATTGTGTGCAAATTGGCCAAGTGTTTTTTCACTGCGCGGTAATTTAGAAATGGAAAAATCAAAGCGAGCGTACTCAAATTTTCGACGTACCTTTGTTGTTTTATTTTAAAAGAGGGAAAAAATTCGACAGAAATTATTGCAGTTATGCATTGCAGACTTTCACTTGTTTCACTTTTTTCAGAATTCTTTAACAGAAAAAAATCTTTGATACCGATGACGATGTAAAACGTGGGCCTGAATCAGCTTTCTTTTCAGGCCGCAAAGAAACTTTTTCGAGCGCGAAATTAGGAAGCTGCTGGAGAGATGGCAAAATAATGAATCGAAATGAAAAAGTTTTGTGTTATCTACTTGGAAAAAAGACCCGATACAACGATTCGTATCGGTTGTCACCTGTTGTCGCGTCGTCGGTCTGCACGAATCTCTCGTTACTCTCCCTGCAAAACTTATCAGTACCGCGCGCGATGTTTCGCTTCTTGCTGGTAAAATTCACTGGTGATGTCGATGAAGGAAAAAAAAAAAAAAAGGAAAAAAAATAGAGAGGAAGGAATAGAAAAGAGTAGAAAGAGAGGGTACAAGACAAGTTTGACGTTCGACGTTTCCGCGGCGCGTCCCTTTCATGTCAATCCGGCTCAAAAGTTCCGCAGCGGGACGTCGAATTTTCAAGCCGCTCCACCGAGGAGATCGAGGCGGCGTAACCCGAGAGAAAATCATTTCGATGCGACGCCACCCTCGTGCACGCCTCCCTTTATCCGCCCCGGGTGAGCGACGAGGAAGAGACGGAGAGGATCCGCGTTTAGGGTCGACTTTGCCCGTGTTTCGCGCGTTCGCGTTCGCGGGATCGACGAGCGAATTTTCGCAATTGCGACGCGCTCTACGGGGGAAGGGAAAGGAGGGATTGCTCGACGATTTCTTTTCCCTCCTTGGTTCAGCGTGCTCCGTAATCACGGCACGAACCGAAACACCTACGTACGCGTTCCATTTTTAATAAAACCATCGGCTGGCCGCTGTTTTGTTCCGCCGCTGTCAGACAGAACCGGCGGGCGGGCGAGTGCACGGTCAAGCAACGCGTGTCGTGATTGCCGAAGCGAAAGGTCGGATTTACGAACGTGTAAAAAGCGCAGTGTGGCGAGCAAAAAACTATTTTCCCTGCGTTAGACCCGTTAGCCGTTGCTCGTGCGCGCAGACAGAGAGCTTTGTGCCGGGCATACGTTCCGAAGATAAAATCCAGTTGCACGTAATCCAGCCTTCAAAGAGCTTTCCGATAACTAAATTTTTCTTTTTTTTCTTTTCTCTTTTCTTTTTTTTTTTTTTTTTTTGCACAAACGTCAAGCACAAGAACGGCCAGCTGCGGCTGATTGAAAAGTATCGCCAAGGACCTCGCCCCCGACGAGGCGTCTTTTTTTTTTTTTTACTCGCGTCGAATTAGCAACTCTTTTACGAAAAAGCGCGCGTGTAATTACTCGTGCGTGTGATTCCCGGCAATCGATCGGAAACACCTCGCGTTCCCTGGCTCGCTCACGTTTAGGGTCTCGTTGACGATTTCTTTGTGGAAATCTGCCGGCCGTCTTTCATTTTCAAAGTGTGGGACGTGCCGAATATTATCGCAGACAAGTTACGTGGCGAATATGTCAAATAAATAATTGATACCTTATCATCGTTGATAAATGCTAATTTATTTGACAGAAGAATAAGCATTTTTTACTTGAAACTACCAAAAATAACAAATTTTATTTGACTTTTACGAAAAAGATAAACTTTATGAAAAATGAAACATATACATATATATTTCACAATATAATCATAGAAATAAAAATTGCACAACTTGTACCCAGTAGTTCATCTCACTGAAAGGTCCAGAAGCAATTGTTCTTTAGCCATAAAATTTTATTGGTGTGCAAACATTTGAATCGATAAAAAACAAATTACAGGCACGATCGCCACTCCTACTCGAGGTCTACCCCACGCCTCCTCACGAATCACGCGACCCAAATCAACCAATCGCTAATTTTCGTTGCATCAGCGTTGCACCCAAAGAGGCCTGATTTTCTGGGTTACCCCCGCTAAAATTACTTTCAGTGATAGAAATTTAGTCCGTGTAAAATTGCAAATTTAATGTTGAGAAATCAATAATTTCGTCCAGTACGAAACAATTTTCCACGTGTAACGAGACCTTACAAAAACTACAAATATATCATTGCGCGCGACATTCACGTGACGCCAAATGGCGTGGTCAAGTCCGCTGAATGTCGCGGCTCTTTGAGATACATAACGAATTGTCGAGTGGTGGTCTTAAATACTATACTGAATTTCCACTGGTCTCTAGCGCGCGCACAAAGCGTTCACATCGACTCGATGGAAATTCGATAGGGATGGAATGTGAATCTGGCAAGTTAATGGGATGACCATCTCTTTGCTTTATCGAATTTCTATTCGGAGCTGCACGGGGAAAAGTAGCGGTGAAGTTGAGCTTCAGCGCGAAGGAGAGTTGTTCACCCGGTCTAAACGTATTGAAAATTTCATCGCGGCCTATTCAAATTCCTCGCGAGAGAGAAAGAGGAAATACCTTGCCGTGGGTGAAATGCAACAACGCACGGTGAAATCCGTGCGTTCGTTAAATTTATGTTTCGCGCAGTGTGTTTCAAGGAACACGTGAAAATGAAATCTACGAGAAGGAAATTGGAAACGTTTCCACGGGGATAAATATATGTTGTGGAAACGGTGCGCGAAAATTTATTCGCGCGACGGGAAATCTAACAAGGTAAAAAAGAAAAAAGGTTTACGCGCCGCGTAAAGTTGCACGGTTGCTTGTTAATTGAAAATTTCATTGTTCAATCTCTCGCGAACTTTTCTTTTCTCTTGCAAACTCTTTCGACGAAATTCACTCTCTTTGTTTCTCTCCGGTTGAAAGAGAAAGAAAACGACGGTCGAGGTTACTTCTCGAGTGCAAGATTCCAAGATTTTGCAAAGTGTCGGGTTAACATCGGGTTGCGACGATCTTGTTTCTCATCGAAAAGAGAAGAAAATGTTTAAATTAATCAAATTAAATTATCGAACAACGAAGAAATGATGATAAAAAAAAATTATTTTGAAGAAATCACGACTTGATTTACAGAAGCTAGCTGATTTATTCGCGTGAAAATAGTCGTTTGAGAAACATTTTAAACAGCATCAACCGAGATTGTTAGATTATTATTGTGAATTCTCTAAAAATATGGTGTATTTCAAGGAGGATGCCCAAGGATCGAGATTAGATTCCAGGAACTTGCTCGGTTTACGGCAATGGACGATCAACACCGCTGGCTATTGACTTTGCAAACTCTTTCTCTCTCTCTCCTGAGAATTGAAACCACGTGTCTCCCGTCGAAACGAACGCGCGCGCGTTGATTCAAAGCGGCGACGCAGCGCGTGGCTCGTTATCATTTGGAAGTCCCCCAGATGTACCGCGTAATCCTCCGAGTCGCGTTGGCCCCGGAGTCGCCCGAACCGTTCCCGGGGTTCTCGTTTTCCCGCGTTCAGAAAATAATTACCGTTCCGTGGCTTGTGATAATTCGAGCGTAATGTCTTTACAGGCTCTTGCAACGTGTTGCGGGCCCTCTCTGCGGATAGCGGCGGCCGCCGTCATAATGAGAGCCGCAGCGCGGATCTATCTCCGTGTTGCGGAGAGAAAGAGAGAGAGAAAGAGAGAGAGAGAGAGAGAGAGAGAGGAGGAAGAGACCCCACTCGGAGCACACTGCCGCTCGTGTGTATAGCATCAATCGCGGATATCGCATCATCTCCATCTGGCCATAAAATCTGCCGTACCTCGTTAGCCACGCTTGTTACGTTCCGCACCCCGAATTCGGCACTCCACCGTTTCCTCTGTTTCGCCCCTCGCCGTGGCTCGCTCGCTCCCTTCCTTTGCCGACGAATCTCTCCCGGTCGTCGAGCACCGATACCGATCCATACGTACGTAGTACCTACTTGCACGCGCTCGAAACGCAATCCTATTCCCATGCAGCTATTCCTACCTATCGTCCGCTACTACCCCTAATTATTTCGAGTCCAACTTAACAGAAACCCGCACCGCTCCCAAACCTCCCCCCTCACGCTTCACCGATCGGTCGCCGCGCCTTTGCTTCGCCGATGATGAGCACCACGCTCCTATCAGATTTCCCACATTCTGCGAGATGGGCCCCCCCCCCTTCTCAAAGCGTATTTTTCTTTCGTCTGACATCTCTCTCGTCCGATATCAGAACTCGCGAGGAAGAAAATATCTTTTCGAATTGCGATGCGGAAAATAATTTTTGCCTAACGTGAGTGGTGTCGAAAGGCCTATGACTGGTAAGAATATTTTTTTTCAAGCACTCATTTTGCTTTCCTAAGGACTTTTCTTATTATATTCTTCTTTTATTGTATCGTGTAGAATTTAGCTGTATTCTTTTTTTATTGTATCGTGTAGAATTTAGCTATATTCTTTTTCTATTTTATTGTGTAGAATTTAGCTCTGTTGTGATAACAAAAGATGCCACAATCGAGAGCCTAATAACAAACGTAAATAAAGATTGTTTACTATTAAAAAAATAGAGAGTATTATATTAAGAGAGTTTTATATTAAGAAAAGAGAGAGTACCGAGTCGATAGCATTTTCGAGTGAGTTTAATACGTAATAATACCTCTTTATCATTTCGATCTATTCAGTTTCCCTTCTAATTACTTAAATATTAGAATAAATTTATTTCACAAACCAATTCATTTCAAAATTCCGTCTTTTCGTAATTTTTCGTTGTTTCACATCAGTGCGCAGCCTCTGCGTGTAATTCTCCATTCGAATATCGATTCTTTTCGCGCGTCGCGCGACCGCCGGCACTTGGCTCCTTCTTAATGGCCGGTCCTGCCCCCCGCCACGGCGTCGGCCGACAAATTGAACGCGCGAAGCGCATTTGCTTAAAACGTATCGCGGAAATTGCCCAATGCCGTGCCACCTGCTGCTCCATTATAATAATTATTGCCGAGCCGCGACGATTCATTTCGAGTCGGATGCGCCACTTTGCGGCAGTTGCGCCGCCTATTAATTACACCGACGAGACGTTCGTCGAAATACGTACGTACGTATAAACACGGCGGCGCTCGTGGTGGCTCGTTGCTTGATTAAAGTGGACCAGGCCACAGAGAAATCTGTCGGCGCGTCGTAATCGTCGAGGGCGTTCTGAATGATCGAGCACGATCGATCGGTTCTTCAGCAGCGACCAGTCCTTTCGCGCACGTTCTGCGCTCTGACTATTTCAATTTTTTATCAGTTCTTGCGGTCTCGCTTGCCCCTAATTTCTTTCTGTTGGACAGGCGTGACTGTGCAACTATCCAGGATGCTCGATCGTTTGCGCCACCTACGGAATCTGCTTGCACGTTTCCTCGGTAACAATCGAGAATCGTCTCTTATCTTAACCGCTTTAGTGCCAGGGCCGTTTTTAAAAATCCGTGTTCGATTGTGCCATGCAGCGCGATAGCGCTTCGTTCATTTATTTGCGAGCAATGCTGATCGACGCGCTCGCGCCACCTTCGTTCCATCAGTCATATCAGAGACATTATATTAATATTATAAATATTCGTGTTTTACGTTTTGTTTACTTAATCTTGTTTTATATCTTATATACCCGCGACGAGCTACAATCGGAACCGAGCGTGACCCGCGTTGCGAATTAACGATCGTGACCAAACAACGCGGCACATTTCACCACAGTACGCGAACAGCGCGATCGCGCTGCGTGGCGCTAAAACGGTTAACATCTTTCGGGCGTCGATTTCGTTCCGAGCTGTGCACTCGACAGATGGAAACGACTGCACGAAACATCGATCGCAGATGGTTGAAAAGTTAACCCGAGGGAAAAAAAAAAGGTTATTTTACCATTTTCAGGGATGACCCGATCGCTTCGGTAACAGGTCAAACTCGATTTAGCCCGTTGACGGATCCTCCAGCCTCTTTTAACCGTCGTAATCTTGGACGAAACGGTTCATCCATCGTTGGATCGATCGATCGATCGTCGTTAGGATCGCGCGCCTATTGGTTCGAGGGGCACGGATCTTAAACGAACGAAATCGGACCGAATGGTACATATCTACCGTTTCAACTGTGCAAATATAAAAAGCAAACGCCGACCGATCGATCCTTTGATCCGGTTTCCTTTTCCTTAAATAAGATAACTCTTCTCTCTCTCTCTCCCTTTCTGTGGTATTTGTTCTCTCATGAAGTTGAGAAAAAACTAAACAGTCGCAGCCAGGAAAAGATTGGCAAATTGACGACGAGAGATTGACGAGAATGGACAAACGAAATTCAATAACCTATTTGGTGGAACGTAATAAATCGCGTGTACATACCTATGTGTAAGTTTATGCGAGTTTTCCTTTCGAACGCAATTCAACGATCGCGCGCTCGAATGTAATATCGTCAAAGTTACCGAATTACACTGTCGCTTTCGATTGCGCGGCGAGATTTAAAACGTCCGCGTTTTGCATACTCGTGCATACTTTTTAATTTGACGCGCGGTATTTTGCAGAAGCGCGTGTCTGTTTTATCCAGAAAATTATACCGTCTCTCTAACTGAAACGCATTTGGCACGACGCGATTTAATCGTCGCGTCGCTCGTAACGCGGCTGTCGTTCGGCGTTACACTCTGATTTTTTAACTATCGGTTAACATAGTTGCCCGACGATGTTTTCGTCACAGTTTAACACGCGACGATGGCGAAGTTTCGACGAAGAGTGGAAAATTAGTTCCTTTCTGTTTCGTTTTGTTTTTTTAAACCAATCCAAACAGACGACATTCCATCAGCCACTTTTCCTCCGCGAGTCGTTTATCGATTTTCCAGCAAACTTATCGAATCTTTTCTCTCTTTCCAGGTAAATATTTACGCCATTTGCCCGAGCGAAGTCCGTAGATGTAAAAATAAAAGGAGGATCGATACGCGAGGAATCGGCCATCTGCAAAAAGTGCAAAAGTACGTACGAGCCGAATTGTCACTTTGTAAAATTGGACAAAAAGGAATCAACACACCGTTCGAAATTCGTACGTCAGTAGCGGCATGTTAACGATATTTTAAGAGTAAAATTGGTCGTCGCGTTACATACGGACGAACCTCGCACGGTTTCGCGCGTGATATATTAGAACGCGGCATAGTTTATCTCAACGGCGGTTATTAAAGATTTTATCTTGCGCGAAATGAAACATTCATTCATCCCGGCCGCGGGAAGAGGTGGAAATTTCAAAGTTTAATTTCCAACGAAGCAGGTGTCTGTCACCCGTTTTGACGCGAGGTCGTTGCCACTCTGTTTCCAAAATTAATTGGTTGCTCAAGAGCTTGGTACCTCGATCGAATTTCTCTATTTTCATCGTCCGCGACGCTGAAACATCATTCCCCCGGCGATCCGTCTTCTTTTCTCTCACTTTGTTCGTTTTCTTCCTGTTCGGAACTTCTCCCCCGCCGCGGGCCATCACTCAGTCCACCACGAAAATTAATTCTCACTCTGTTTCATGCAAACTACTCTCCCTATCCTCCTTTAACTTAGCAGCTACAGTTAAGAAAACAATTTATACGTATAACAATCTAACGCGAGTGTTGTGGTCGCGACACTCTCAACGCAAGCCGTGATGTGAATTCTCAAGTTCCTGTAGAACAGAGGTGGCTGACTGGCGAACCGCGGGCCCTTGCCCCCACTCTCCCGATCGCTGGCGCTACCCCCTCCACTGCCTCGATCTCCCCACTACATTGAAATTTCCTCACCGTGCGTGGGGGAGAGAGTGGGACTCGTCGACGCAGTGGAGGGGATAGCGCTAGCGATCAGGAGAGTGGGGGCAAGCGCCAGTTGGCCACCTCTCTGTTAGAGCGCGTAAAATGATTTTCATTCGTGAAAGCAAACACGTTAACACGTTGACTGCCACGCACTTTTTATCTGTTGCGCACAGTATAATTTCCATTACTCTCAGTATATAATAATAAAATATTAAATACGATGAAATAAAGTCATATTCTTATCAACAGTGTGTTTATTTCACTAGTGGTCACCCGTGACTACCATGGCCCCATTGAGAAGCCAAGCTCCGGTCACGGGTGACCATCGTTGCAATGAACGTGTTAACAAATATCGCGAGCGGGAAATATCAGCAGATAAGGGGAAAGAAGAAGCGGAGAGGAACGTTACACGCGTTAGGAGAGAAGTTTCCTTTTATTAACCGTGCCCGTGTTATCGATTACCCTGTAAGGGGGAGAAGAATTACATACGTTACACAAAGGAATTCCCGATCGGAACGTAGCATTACCATACGCTCGACGAAATATCGCCTCGCGGAGTCACAGCGTGTCCCTTTCCTCGTGAATTCGAATCGAACGGATTCACGAAGAAAGGGAGAAAGGAAACGTGGCTCTTCCCTCTCCCCCTATAGTGGATTCTACGATGCTCGTACGCTACGTATGCTAGGGGATTTCATAGATGTTCCACACGTGTCTTTATGGTTTATGCGTCTGGCCGCAGCGCCGATGAATCGCGCGTGAAAACAGGACTGACTGTGGTCGTCCGTGATATTTTATCCTGATGCAGAATTCGTACACGAATCGATGAACCACGTCGACTTTGGCGCTCGTTCTTCCTTCTTCCTTTTGTCCATCGTTCGTATCCATTCGCCACCTTTACGAGCTCCTTTTTTCTTGAATCGTAGAGGAATCTTGTCTTTGAATTTCTCAGAGTTCTCTAGCTTCTCTGATACAGTGAGAAAGCTATTGTATACAGATTTTGAGTTACCTAATTGTAAGACTAGAAGCCGAAATATTTTCAAAACGATTGACTATACTTGATTGATAGTATAATTACAAACGATTAATTATATTATAAAAGTGATCTTTTCGAAATCATTCAACGTTTGTTTAAAACCCTTTTATAATGTAATTAATCGTCTGTAATTCGAATTATATTTCGGATGTAATTAATGCCTCTTCGAAACCATTCAAATTTCGTCTGAAATATTTTTGAATACAACTTCTAGTCTTAGGTAACTCACCCGGTGCGTTATATTTATATATCATGTTTTCTATTCTCTCGATGAAATGTTAAATAATTCTTTCCCGATCGTTTTTATCGGCGAGGCTCATCGTACCGAATTCGCAAAAGGCAATCTGAATCTTGCACGATACCGTCGGTGCAACGTAGATAAGATAGGATAGTTGGCTGGAACAAATTGCTCGTCGTTCCTTATCGCGGCCAGACATAACTTGACCAGAGTTTGCCCACTCGCTTCATTCCGGACTCACCGGCAGTTGGGCCGTCTAAAAACCCCCTAACCTTTTGCATCGCGATCGAATTTCTCGACGGCGTGTGTAATTCGAAACATCAGGGACCGAAAGTCGATCGAAACGTGGATCAGAGGAAGCGCAAGTCGCTTCGCCAATTTGTTCTCGTAGAATCGCATGCAAATTAACGAAAATCAAAATTGGCAACAGAGTCGAGTATCATTTTTTGAAATCGATTCTCTTCGATGAATTTTCATTCGTGTATTTCACAAAAATCGTTCGAGTCTTTGAAAAACGCAACACTGTAATTGTAATTTATAGTTAAATTAATATAATATCATAATTTAATTCATATAATTTATAATTAAATTGATCATTTTGACCATTTTGGTAGTTCTAGTGCAAACAAAGAAAAGGTAAATTGGTACAGTTTCCACGACATGTGACGACTTTTTTGGTTCAGTTTATCGACCTAATTATTTTGAATTCTTTTCGTAACATCTTCGCCCGATCCTGGCTTCTGCTGCCATTTTCTTTTTTTTTTATCACTGAAAATGATTTTAGCAGGGGTAACCCAGAAAATCGGGCCTCTTCAGGTGCAACGCTGATGCAACGAAAATTAGCGATTGGTTGATTTGGGTCACGTGATTCGCGAGGGGGCGTGGTGTAGACCTCGAGTAGGAGTGGCGTTGTCTGGTACTGAGCGATCGCGCCTGGAATTTGTTTTGTATATCAATAAAATTTTATGGCAAAAAAGCCATCTTCATTTCCTAGTCAGAATAATTGTTTCTGGGCCTTTCAGTGAGACGAATTGTACTGGGGTACAAGTCGTGCAGTTTTTTTATTTCATGGCATAGCTCTCTTAAAATGAAACCCTCAATTTTTCACTACGTCGTGAAAATAAAGTATCGTGAAAAATAAGTAAACCTCAACTTGTCTGTTGCAAATAATATCTCAACGTAACACCTATCTATCTATAAGTCACTGGTAAAATCAGCGTGGCATTGAACGCGCTAAAACAAAAATTTAGTGGATCGTTGCGTCTGCACCAAATTCCCAAGAAGTTCGCAGTAGCGCGCGCGTTTTCCGTCGTAAACCACGTATCTGGCACCGAATCAAGGAAGGCTTTCCGTGCCTTCGTGCCACGTGTCATTTTCCACACTCACCCAAGTACAACGGCGTGGAAACATCGTGGAGTCGTGGAAGTGGCATTGAAGGGGTCGACGTGTAACAAACCAGAACCTAGTCTGTGTATACGTTACATTGTTGCTTTCGTCGCGGAGAAAATGACGCGGAATCTTGGGGCGAACCTCGTTTGCTCGATTAGCGCGAGCATGGAGGCTCGGAGCGAGAAGAGAGCGGAGCAAGCGCGACAATTTCCAGATATGGGTCACGGAGCAGCTAACAAATTCTGCAGCCTGTTGACAGTCGTGTAGGCAGTGGCATTCACGCTTGCGGAGAAATCGCATCGCGGGAAGACGTGAAAAGCCATCTCGCGCGGTTCTATTCATCCGATATCATTATTACTCTCGCGCGACACCGTGTCGGCCATTTATCGCGCTCCTGTTATTTTATCTAGGCGAATAGCTGCGCTGCGACGGAGGAAAAAACAGAAAAGAGGGAAAGGGGTAAACGAGAGAATGAAAGGGAGGCGGCCCATCGAGCGGTCGAGGGGGTTGTCGGCCCAAAGCATGAAAAAGCTTGGCGTGTGGTCCGGGGCAGCTAGGTATATGGTGTATCGTTCTGGCGTCGTATGTTGTTTACCCGGCTATAGCGATACCTGTGCACATGCGTACACGTGTGTAATGGGAACGATACGTTTCCCCAACACGTAACACGAGAGCCGTGCTCCGTTACATTATTTATCACTTCGCGGTCATTTGTATCGGCGCCCCCGAGTGCCCCCTCGTCCGCGCAATCTTCTCCGAGAGCATCCTCTCGTCAAACCGAGTTCATCACCGTACAAATACCGCTGACGTTAAACCGCTATTACGCCGTAATCTTTCGCACCCAGTGTCGAATTTATCCGTCCCTATCGGGGATAAGTGCCAACCAACTAACCATCGTTCAACATTGGTCGCACGAAATATTTGTTCGTTGCACGTTGATTGTGCAACTTTGGGTATTTCGTTTGTGCGAAACGCTAGAACTACCCAAGTGGCCAAAATTTGTAATTCTCTATATAAATTTGTGACAGTATATTTTTAGATACTCGAGTGATTTTTAATAAAATACATCAACAGACTGTTGATGTTTCTGTTCTCTATTGAATCGTCAACTTTTTTTTGCACTTTAATTTTTTTGCTACGAATATTATACATATTTCAGTCGTCAGTAGTTCTAGCGTTGGGCGCCGTTCGTGGTTTTTAATTGCGAGAATCATGTCGTGGATTTATCACACGATACTCGATTGATATTGGCGTATCGCTGCTGAAAGAAACTTGCACGTACAAACGCTCAACTGCTCGCTTCGCAATAATACCTACGAATTAATTGGAAATGCATAAGAATGGAATTTTCGCGATTCTCCCAATTTACGACAATTCTTTTTCGCCATTCTTGTCGATCGTCTTCGCAATTTCTTCGCTTCCAGCGGCAGCGTCGAAGCAAAGATTATTTTCCGCTGCTAGAATCCAGCGTGTCCCTGGCTTTTATTCCGCCTTGCTTCTCCCGCGCGTCGTTTATCGACAGACCTTTATCGATTTCAGCCGGTATACAAATCCACTTTCGAGTAACATTAGTCACTGACGCTTCTAGCGCGGCGTGTTCCAAGCGTTTGGACTTTGGGTGTCACGAATACCAGGAGGACACTGTGAACCAGCAAACCATTCTGCATGCGATTACACGCGCTTGCGTGCTTTTATTCTCCTCTTTCTCCGTCGCATAAAGAATCTTGACGCCTCGCTTCTTGAGAAACTCACGCGTATACGTAATCGTACATATCGAGCACACGAGCGTACGTAAGATGTGAATAGGATTTCAAGTACATATAATAAAACCATCCTGTTAATAAATCAGTTCTTAACGTCTGTTAATGAAATCTGTTATTAAAATCAATTCTTGAAATCCATTACTAAAATAAACTCTCAAAATCTGTTGTTAAAATCAATTCTTAAAATTTATTATTAAAATCAATTCTTAAAATCTGTTAATAAATAAAATCACTTGTGTTATTTCCAAAAGTAACACATCCAATAAATAAAATCACTCTATTATTAGAATCTACTATTAAAATCAATTCTTAAAATCTATTGTTTAAATCAATTAAAATCTATTATTAAAATAAATTCTTACAATCTATTAGTAAATTATTAAAATAATTATTAAAAACAAATCTTGAAATCTGTTAATAAAATCACTTGTGTTATTTCCAAAAGTAACACATCCAATAAATAAAATCACTCTATTATTAGAATCTACTATTAAAATCAATTCTTAAAATCTATTGTTTAAATCAATTAAAATCTATTATTAAAATAAATTCTTACAATCTACTATTAAAATCAGTTCTTGAAATTTATTATTAACACTAGAATTACCGACGACCAAAGCATAAAGTTTCCATCAGAGACAATGTTAAAATAAAAGAAACAGAAAATCTTTGTAGTACAACAGGGTACACAAGCTTTTATTTATGTATTTCATAAAGGATCATTCAAGTCTCCAAAAATATACTGTTTTATACTTGTAAAATATTTAACAAAAATATTCAAATGGTCATTTTGACCATTTTGGTAGTTCTAGTGTCAAAATTAATTCTTAAAATCTATTATCAAAAAATCACTCGCATTACCTTCGAAAGTTATGCATGCAATGAGATCACTCCATTAACCAAATTTGTTATTAAAATCAGCTCTCAAAGGTATCAGAATATCAATCAATTCTCAACTAGAATAACAGAGTTTATTGATTTTAAGAATTTAAGATTTCTAGATTTTCAATAACAGATTTTATTAATACAGCGAAGAGGGGTGCTTTCGAAAGCGATGAAACCTCGTTGTTGGCCGAAGGGTGGAGTGCAGGTCGCGGGTCGGTGACAGTTACAAACGACGGCGTTATCCGCGAGGATTGCACGCCGAGAGGGTGAAAGGGGGGAAGGGGGTAGCGAGCACCTGCTCGCTCCGCGTTGCACACCCATCTAACTCTGCATGTCTTTGGCTACTCCGTGAACCCGTGTCAATGGGAACGCCGATCGCCTTCGACTCTTTTCGCAGCGCTACCCCTTTTACCGGCTCGCAACGGGTGCGAGAGAGAGAGAGAGAAAGAGGGGAGGAGGAGGGGGAGTGGAACGAGCCCCGTATACAAATGGGCGAGCCGTCCTCTGTGTCGAGATTAAGTCGAAACGTCGCGAGAGCAAATTTTCTCAGATCCCTCGCAAATCGTTTCCCCTCGGGGCGTTGCTCTGTTTGCCGGGTTCAGCCCCTTCGCCCTCGGGATACTGCCGGTTTCCTCGATGCCCACGACGTACGACGCAGCTCTCTCGCGTCGATTAATTTACCACCGAGTCGATCCCGAGTATCCCGTTCTGACCATTGCGAGTTCATCGGTTGCCATTTTTTTCTTTGTTTTTTCTCGGTCAAGCAATATTGCACCAATCTGACCGAATCGATCTGTCCTAATGGGTATAACAAAAGACACGTAACTGTCTGCCTGGTGCAGAGTCTCCTTAACCGTTTTAGTGCCAGGGGTTTTTAAAAATCCGTGTTCGGTTGTGCCACGCAGCGCGATAGCGCTTCGTTCATTCGTTTGTGACCAAACATCGCGGCACATTTCACCACAGTACGCAAACAGCGCGATCGCGCTGCGTGGCGCTAAAACGGTTAACGCTCATCAAGCCACTGTTTGGCTTCAACAGTATTCTTCCCCATCAAAAAACAATGTCTAATCAACACATTGTTTTGAAAATTACAAAACTGGGGTCTGTAAAACCACTGTAACTCGTAAACTAATTATCAAAATGTCGTGAAATTTTGACGTGTATCGTTCGAAGGATGCTACTATCCAGAAATCATATGGGTCTGTCAACAGTGTTGCCATATATGTGTCAGAACCATATGAGGAGATTATTGAGTGATGTGTTACATCCTCGTATCCTTTGTGACATTTTCTTTTTTTCTTTTTTTCTCTTCCGCGTGTTAATTTCATTTTCGAAAAGACGCCAAACGGAATTCCAACCCTTTTCGCGGCGGCCGGGCCGAGACATTTTCATTTCCATAAAACGGCGCAAACTGCATTACACCGTGGCGTAATTAAATTACGTTTATTACGTTATACAAATACACGGGGGAGCTGCTCAAAGATTTATTAGTTCATTACCATCGCAATGGGCAGTTGGATAATACTCGTTTTACGGGAATCACGTTAGACTCCCGCTTTCTGCTAATGAATTTAATTCGCCTCGCCGCAAGACAGACCTAATAACTTCTGTCACTAGCTCCGTGCCCCTGCCAGCTTGATTTACCTCGCCGGCAGCCGAATTCCGGTCTACGCCGGTGCTCAGGCGTAATTACGCGTTCAAGTTGTCAAAAAAAAACCGAACCGTGTTACTCTTCTGCTCCGTACTCTTGAAGAGGAGATGAAAAACTGGCTGCTGCTTTGGAAAAAAGCTCGGCCTCGGTTATCCGGAAATTGATCGAAGGCGAGCGAGTTAAATACAACGAGGGGGGCTAAGCGTTGAAGGAATTCGTGAGGAATTGAAATTCGTGGCGAAGGTCCTCCGGCGCAGTTATCCAGGCGGATGGAGAGGAAGACGGTGGCAAAGTCAACAAGAGAGGAGATCCTGCCGGGCGATAATCGCGAGCAAACGATACCAAAAGCGTTCCCCTGAAAGCGACAACAGCGAGGGAGGAAGGGGCTCGTGCCGAGGATGTGCTCGAGCAACGAATATAAGCGTGACGCGAATCTTGGCAGCATCCGGCGGCATCCGCGTGATTCATCCATTATATCCGGTCGGAACAGGTGTGTCTCCAATCTCTTCGTCTTCACTCGCGGTTACGCTACTGTCGGATCGCCCGATCGAACTGTCCTCCTGCGGCAGCCGCTTTAATTTGTCGCCGACAACGTGTCCCTGCCACGCTCGTCCGTCCCTAGTTTCGCCTCGTGTCCGCCTGCTTGACGAATATGAAATGCCGGACCGAAGGGAAAGTCCGTGGGGAAATCGGCCGAAACTGATGAGACCGTATTTTTTGCCCTCCCTTTCCCGCCCCCTGCTACGTTCCGACTACTAGAGTCGGTTGTTCCTTTTGGGAAGCGCTCGTTGAGAGCATGCGAGTGTAAAGGAGGCGAGCGGAGGGTGCTCGTGGAATTTTTGAATTTCGCGCTCGAACATCCGTTGAAACAAGTTCGTCAAATTGAGTTTCTCAACTTGAGTTAAGTTTCGGATGTTTCTCGGATGTGTTAAGATTGTTAACTTAATCATGGAATTTGTTATGACTCAAGATGGAATAACGGCTACATTTCTCCATTTGTTTATTTTCAAACGCTTCAATTGTTAATTGTCTATCTGTACATCTAACTCTAAACCTAACCTAGACCTGTACATCTGCACATCTAACTCTAAACCTAACCTAGACCTGAACCTAACCTAAACCTAGATCTAACCATCATTCTGATGGGTCATTAAAATGTGTTTTAAAGTAAAAAATATAGACTAATATCTTTTTTTATTCGTTCACACAAAGATTTGTCGTTATTTGATCCTAACGAAAACTAAATTTGGAGTAGATATTGTTGACCAGATGGTCCGCAAGTGTAGCGTAAAAGTAGGATCTCAGAGATCAGGCCTCTGCAAATTTAAAATTTAGCGATAATCAACTCGTGGATATTATTCAAGGACGCAACAGACACAGATATAACTAGAAAATAATTTTCGTTCCAATCGACGAAATAGAAAAGTGTCTACGCAGCGTCAGGGAATGCAGCTCGATAGGAATGTAGCACTTTAGGAAATTCAAAAAATACTTCCAATACAGGCGCAAATCCTCGCCAAGTTGGATCGTGCGACAGAAATAGAATCTAAGAAGCACGTTCGCGGTAAGTATAGATTCCAAACGAGATCCATCCGCGAAAAGCGGATTGCAGAGGGAAATTGTCTCAATACAAAACACCTCCGTTGGAAAATCGGTTTTTGCATATTTTATAATTAAAGGCAAACAGTTTAATACGTCAAATGCTGTTTTCCTCTCGTTTGTAATTTTTATGAAAAAAGAATTACATGTGAAAGCACTCCAAATACTTGTCAAATTGACGAGTGTGGTAGAACTAGATCTAGAGGATGTTTCACGAAAACCAGGCCAATTGAATATCTTCTTTTCACGAAAATCGTTCCTGGCGTAACTTAAACCGATTGAAGAGACCAATCTGACGAAAGAACTATTTTTTAAAAAGTCATTTAAAAATCTATTGTTTAAAAATCATTTCTTAACGTTCTGATCTATTATTTTTTTAATTTTAATTTGAGTTTTAACGTTCTAAATCCACTATTTAAAAATCATTTTTCAATATTCTTTTCAAAGTCATTGGCATTTTTCGTACAAAGCTCGTGAAAAATATGACCTTGGACTCAAAAATGTATACCCAATGCAGGTAGTTCTGATGTTCATTAACTCAATTAATAAGTATGCTGTTTGTCCAACTGACCCGCGACCTAGTAAGCAGTGTCGTTATTTACAGGATCATTCGTCTCGCGAGATAGGCAACGTTGCCCTTTCGAACTTCCTTTCGATAGGAAAAAGATGGCTTCGCGCGAAGGCGAGCGAAACTTTCACTATTAAATACTAATTTAGCTCGCTGCAAGGAATCTCCTGGGCATTGGCCCGTTACCGGTCGAAAATCCAGGACATCGATGCTCGTTCGCGGTGCCGGTTTTCCGGTTGGTCCGCGTATTTCCGACTGGCCGTCGCGCTCCAGGGACCCTGTTGATCTGAGATACGCGTTCAGACGCGTCGGTAATTGCTCGCGAGGTTGCTGGCCAATTTGCTAATGTACCATGGGCCAAAAGTTTCATCCCGCCAATTTTTTCTTCTTCTTAACAAAACATCGAAATATAAGAAGAAATTGATTTCGTGAATTTTAAATTAAATTTAATAAGTTTTAACATCGTTTCAAAAATTATTTCTCTCAGAACGCAAATTTGTGCTCTTTTTTTTTAGTAGGAAGTGATTTCTGGTCCACCCTGTAGGACTCGAGCGATCTTGTCTTCGTGGACACTTGCGCAACTGAGAGTTTAATCTCCCTCGGATTTCTTCCAGTTAGGATAAGTTTGATTCTATTTTCGTCCATATTTTCCAATCACTCTCGCGTCACGAATTCCTTCGATTCGGAAATAAAACGAGGCAACCTGCAGCGAGCGAGGAATTCTAAATAAAAACGAGTTGCGAGCCTGTTTCGATGAATAAACGGTGGCGACGACTGGACAACGACGCGATGAGAGAGGGGACGGGTCGCCGAAGTAATTCGCGTCGTGTGATTACGAAAGATGAGAATATGGCTGGCGTCGGGGCGACCATATTCGGCGGCACACGCGACGAGAGCTGTCAGAAATGAGCGTCAGTTTCGGCCGAGTTTCGTAGGACGGGCTGATAAATATCGATCGTTCGGTCGTCCCCGTGCCACGCCGAGGGATTATTTGGCTGGGAAAAAGGGGCGGGTTGTAGGGTGAAGGAAGAAGGCAGCAGCGGTGGCAACCGAGGGGGTTGCGTTCGGGGAAATTGGAGTTAGGTCGCGCAACCCTTTCACTAGGGACACGCGGCCTCGCGTCGTGGCTGGCTCAATGAGGATCGGTCACGGTACGAGGGTTGGATCGACGTTTCTATTCCAATAAAAATTAGTCCCGCCAACTCGGCCCAGTCATTATCGCCGCAACTATAAATCCCGCCTATATGACGATAATGGAAAATTTCAATTTGCTCGTTACAGCGAGTTTTACGCTCGCCAGCGATTTAACAATCTCACGTTCCGTGCAAAAACGCGTTGAATGCCACGCTGATGTTACACGATTTGTCCGAGACGGCAATATGAATCTGATATTATCATATAATAGATAGACAATTTTTTTTATAGTATATAAATATTTAATTTAATCATATATTGACCATTTTGAAATGAAAAAAACAACTGCACAGAATAAAAAAAATTTTCTTTTTTAAAATAAACCTTGAAGTGTTAGCTGTCAAAATATATAATGACAGTATGGTTTAAAATACAACTAACGACACTCGTGGAAAAAAACGAAATTACTTTCCGAGCAATCCAATATATTGAAATATATTTGCAGATAATAATTATTCCAGAAGTATAAGTGGAAGTATACAGGGTGGTTCATTTAAGTGAGGCCACCTAAATATCTTGTCGAATTGTAATGATGTAAAAAATATTTTTCGCCTAACATGAGGCTAATGAGAATATTTTTTTCAAGATCATTGATGCTTTCTTCATATATATATATTTTAAAACTTTACTTCCGACTGAAATAAAGTTCTTAATTTCTTCACACTGAATTGTAGCAACGAAGCTAATGTCGAAAAGTTTAGAGGTATCAACATTCGCTCGAATTGTGCGTTTCTACTAATCTTGACAGCTGATAGAAAACTGCCCGCGAGTCGATCTGACGTCGAAGGGGAGACGAAATCGATGAAATCAGAGATCTCGGAAGCAAAGTTGGACGGGGGGCGGGGAGAGAGGGAGGGAGGGCAGAAAAGACGATAAAGCACGTCTTTTCCGTTAGCATCCCAACGGACAAATATTATTTTCCATCGCGGATGCACTCGGCTGGCTGCGCAAGCACAGGCTTAAGCGGCCTGCGGTATAGCATTTCCCGACGTCGTCGACGAGATCCGATCCTCTACGGTTCACTTAATTTCTCATCTCTCTTCGTGCCGGCACCAATGACGTTACATTATTCTCCGCCGATACACAGCGCCGCGTCGAGATGCGGAACAGATTTGCCTTCCCCAGCGGCCTTCCGATACATTGTCTGCAAAAATGTCGTCGTCGTTGTCGTCGTCGTTGTTGTTGATCGTGAGTCGTCGCAGCTTCTCACAGACAACTGGTACACCGTCTCTTTCAACTTTCCGCTCGAGGTGACGCGGCGCAGCTTCTCCCCCCTGTGTTGAAAACGTTACTTGCTCGTTCGTTTCGTTCGATCGCCGCGATTTCTTTCCCCGTTTCCACGGATGTTGTTTGCGTGACGGCTAATGTCACATCCTTTCCCCAGATTTTAGCTGACAAGTCGCAAGTTGACACATTGTTGACCGCACAAACTATCTCATGTCACCGTAATTGAGTATGAAAGTGAAACAATCTGAATAAACTTCAACATACTTTATTTATACAGAGTGATTTTAAATAAAACTTTGTATAACTCTAATATATATTTTATTATATTTTATAGATATATTTATAATATATTTTAGTAATTTTTTTTTTTTTTTGGTGTGATAAATCACCTACGAATAACCGTTCGCTCAGTACCAGACAACGCCACTCCTACTCGAGGTCTACTCTACGCCCCCTCGCGAATCACGTGACCCAAATCAACCAATCGCTAATTTTCGTTGCATCAGCGTTGCACCTGAAGAGTCCGATTTTCTGGGTTACCCCTGCTAAAATCACTTTCAGTGATAAAATGACGTGAAAATTTAATAGTCGATCTTTCTCTCTTCGCGGAGGAACGAAACGTCGATACGAAAAACACCCGGGAGTTTGCGAGCGTTTTCGATTTTTCCCGCGGCGGGACTTTGGTGGAACTTGGTGGCCGAGTTTCAATCAGCGCGGGAGGAGATCGGTTGGTTGATTGGTTGGTTCGTTCTGTTCGTTCCGTGGTTGAAAGCCAAAGAAAAGAGAGAGAGAGAGAGTTGAAAAAGCCAGCAAAATATTCCATTGCAAAGAGAGACGAAGCTGCGGAAGTGATAGAGGAGGGAGTGAAGTTTCCATTCTCCCTTTTCTTCGCCCGTTTCCTTCTTTTTTCTTCCCTTATCGGAGTTATTCCCTCTTTTCATCATTCTCTCCTTCTCGCTCGCTTCTCCATTATTTGTTCTTGCCTCTCGTTTTTCGACTGCGTCTTTGTTCCGCTCACCTCTTCCTTCGGCCTTTGTCCCGTAAATACGGACTGTCCTCTTCCATCCACGTTCTTTCGGTTCTGAAAGCGGCCGTGCAGCTTTTCAGGCGTAAAAGGGAGAAAGAGCACCGTAAAAAATGTTATTAAAATGTGTTTAGAGCTGGGGGAGGAGACGTTATGAATATTAAACGGGTTCTTTCCCGTCGTGAACACGTGTGCGCGCACGTGTACGAGTAAACATTTGCAAGCGTATCCTCTGTCGAAGTCTATCGCGTTGCACGAAAGCTACGAAAGACTCTTCGTAGTACGTGTTCGGTCTCATCGAACACAGCAACGAGCAAACAGCAATGTGAAAATCAAATTCATCGGGTCACGAATGATAATAACTTTCAAATTTATTATTTTTCCACGGCAGGGATTTCTCTTGACCGTACTTTCATATATTTCGTTACTTTCTATTTCACTTATTGTCGTAGTCATGCCTGACTCCCAATTCCAAGGCTTGGTAAGTTTCTTTATCGCAATTGTCCTCGCCATAAACCACATGTGGACTCAACTAGCTGCCTGCCTAATTCCGTGCTCGGGAAAACACATTGGAGCCACCATTATATAAGACCACCCACAACACAGTTTTTTTATCCATCCAGCAGAGTAGACAGAAGTTTTGACTAGAAAATGAAGACGACTTTTCTGCCATGAAATTTTATCGATATGCAAACATTTGAATCGATAGAAAACAAATTACAGGCGCGATCGCGTACCAAACAACGCCACTCCTACTCGAGGTCTACCCCACGCCCCCTCGCGAATCACGTGACCTAAATCAACCAATCGCTAATTTTCGTTGCATCAGCGTTGCACCTGAAGAGGCCCGATTTTCTGGATTTCTTTCACCCCCGATAAAATCACTTTCAGTGCGGGCTACCCCCACAAAATCAATAATTCACCATTATCTCCGTCAAAGAATTACCAGTTCCATTTTTCGATCCTTTGTAAAAAAGTTCGATTACCGAAATCAAAGCTCGCGATTCCCGATTCTGTTAAATTAAAAATTTCACGCGAGCTTTTTACCGCTAATGTGTTAACATCATGCGGGAGAAATCGAGGTTAATTAAACCTGATTGAGAGTTAACGGCCTTATACCCGATTTCGTTACCGGAAGTATCCCTCTCTCGTCGCGAGTAAACGAACTTACTGCCAAAATAGAAGCTGCGCGCTTCTACATGACCGCTATACGAGCTTCCTTCACAAAGTTACATCAGTTTCAAATTTTTCATTGTCACCGGTGCTGTTATGCTCTTCGCTTTACGTTGCAACATGTTGTTTCGCTCGACCCGAGTACCCGCGGATGGTACTCGCTGGAATCGCGATCGGCGCAACGACACGCAAGAACGAAACCAGAACGAACTATCGTCTCCCGGCGGAAGCGGGAAAGGAAGCCTTTTGTTCCTTTGACGCAGCGGTCACGAGCGTGTTAATTAATGTCAGGGAACCGGGAACTTTGAACTTCACCGTCAGTCGAAGCGAGCATCTCCCTTGGACGTACACGTACGTTCGTACGTATAATAACGCTGCCTGGTTGAAGTTGCAAACGTGTCCGGTCGCAATCGCGATCAAAGTACTTAACGTTGCTTTGCTCGTGCACGATTAAAAGTTCCAATTCCGACGGACTTTGGAAGTGAGCAAGTAACTGGCGCGGCTGGTAACTCGTGCGCCAATGTCTTCGTTGAATGATAATAAAATTAAAAATTTAGAATTCTACTCGTTTCGAATTAATTTCCACATTGAATATTTATCAATATTTTCATTACATTAACGTGATTAGGAATACAAATATTGAATGTCATTTTGCAAATTTAAATAACTTATTCACTGTTTTTATTATATCTTTTTATTTATAATTAGTAATCTATTTGATCTGTTAATAAAATAATATTGATTGAAATTAATTAAAGTAAAATTTGATTAATTTTAATTAAGCTATCTCTGATCACCTCGTGTATGAAGTCTAAGAATAAAAGAAAAAGTCAGTTCAGTTGAGCTTTGAAAAAGACACTCTTGCAAAATTCCTTTTTTTCTTTGTACCTTGTCTCGGTATTTTAATATTCAGTATTACGCTGTATTTTTAATTTTAACTTTAACTTTTAGAGCGATTGCTACAGTGAAATAATTCCTTCACGTTACAACGTTAGAAACACGTTTCCTGACGTTAAACGATTACTATTCAGTTCGTTACTATTCTAGTGCTCTGTATTTTTTTTTAAATAATCTCCTTCTAGTGGCGTGACACGATTGTTGAACACGCTGTACAACGATGTGTTTGCTCTACATTTCGCGCCGAACGCGACCTCGCGGTTGCAACCACGAATAAAAGTGTGCAGCTCTCGGTTGTCAAAGCGAGGAATATTAAACGGAAATTTGTAAGCGCCGACACCAATTAGAACGGGGGGGAGACACACGCCGCCGTTGTTCTACAACTTTAGCTAGACGTCACAGCCAGCCGAGCAGTGTACGTACACGGCAACGCAATTAAAGGTTAATACTTCTACCTTGCGCGCCTATTGTACAAGTGTCGAGAACAGAACAGAGCTCGATAAAAGATACTTTTTACAAATTGCCGCCGCTGCTGCTGCTACTGCCGAATCTACTGCTACTTGTACAGAGTGAAAAAAAAAATAGTTTGTCCCTGGCTCTTACAGATGAATTCTATCTTCATCTACTATTTGATGGAGATACGTACGTGTGAAGAACCTGTCGCAAAATTGATCTTTAGATCAAGAGAAAACTTTAGAATACAACAAAGGACACAAAACTACACTGTTTCACATTAAAAATTAGGTCATTTCGACCATTTTGGTTCTAGTGCTAATGTTCGTCATCCCAGAAACGATGACAAACGTTTCAAAATTTGCTACTTTCTTACCTTAGAAATGGTAACGAACAAACACAAACGAAACAGCACGAGAGAAAGAGAGATATGGAATTAATAAAAAGTAGCTAGCGGCTCGGGAGTCTATAAATATACGTTCTATCAAGGACTGTATGAAACTGCCGTAAGGCCGTGTTAGTTCGTGCAAGATTATACAAAGCTTTGCAAGACTATTATAAGGCCGTGTTGTAAGACTATGCAAGATTAAACGAGATCGTGTGTTGGAAACAAGACTGATGCAAGTTTAAATGGGATTATGCAGGATTAAATGAGACTATATGCAAGACTAAACAAGGTTATGTCTAACTGCGTAAGCTTGGCCTCTTTGTATGTACTACACACGCACGGAATCGCGTGACACAGTAGCGGGAGTATTACTAGTTTAGCGTTACGAGACTCGATGATTCTTCGAGGCTACGTTATTCGTAAAAAGATTAAAAAACTGCACGACTTGTACAGATTCGTCTCACTGAAAGGCCCAGAAGCAACTGTTCCAACTAGGAAATGAAGACGACTTTTTTGCCATAAAATTTTATTGATATGCAAACATTTGAATTGATACGAAACAAATTACAGTACCAGACAACGCCACGCCTACTCGAGGTCTGCCCCACGCCCCCTCGCGAATCACGTGACCCAAATCAACCAATCGCTAATTTTCGTTGCATCAGCGTTGCACCTGAAGAGGGCCGATTTTCTGGGTTACCTCCATTAAAATCACTTTCAGTGATAAAAAAAGAAATTGAAATGTGTCAGGCAGAAATAGCAACTGTCACGATACTCTTTTTGTATAATTCCCATACCTTTTTATACAATTCTTTTCCCATTTCTTTTTACGTAATTAACATGCCTCCTATTATTGGAGCTGGAAGATGATCCGACATTTTGAAACAAGTGTATTAACGTTGACGTCACACGAGAAACTAAAGAATCGGTAGTGTGGAGGCAAGCTGACTCTGACGCAGGTTTCATGAAACCTAAAAGTCGATGCATGTCCCAACATCTGTGTAGGGAGCCTTTAGGCCACGTAGGAAGAAATTCCAAATAACGAGACTTCCTCACCCCACGTCCTCGCGCTGACAGCAATAAGGTAGAACGAGCGGAGAGGCAACGATCGTTGGATCGATGACTTTCCAAGTGTCACGGTGACAGACGCAAAATAAAATGCTCGATATTAACGATATTCGAAACGATATCCGTAGAATCTGAACGAAATCAACAATAGGATTTAGTACCAAAATTCCTGACTGACTTTTGTCTCATTTCCTCGCGAGAGCTGATTAGGGTGTGCGTAAAGTCTGACGGCGGTTCAAAGTCTAAATGCGTCACAGAAGCGTCGAGAGGACCAAAGTCTCCGATAGAGAAAGATGAGCGAAAGAATACGTACCTGCGTCAGGAGGCACACAGCAGCCGATCGATTTTTTCCACGGGTCAGACGGTTTCCGAATTCTGCTCATTGTACACCGGGGGAACTCTAATTCCCCAGGGCTAATCTCCGCGCCACTCCCCCGGGCCAACTTCGAAAAAGTTCCACCCGAAGCGGTAACTTTCCCGTCAGCGGCACGCTCCCGGGGGTTAAAAAGACTCGCGCGAAGGATGACGTGCGATCGACAGAATTCCACCGGAAACTTGTAGCCGTGGTCGTCGAATCGATACTTCGGGAAAATATTACTCCGCCGTTCCACCTAGAGAAAGAGAGAGAGAGAGAGAGAGAAAGAGAGAAAAGTGTTCTCCGCCAACTCACCGCTTCTATTTTCGCTCGGCTCGCGATTCGTTCCTTTCGTTTGACACCACGTTACACGTGTAGCGATCGTCTTTCGCGAGCAACGAACAATCGCGCGAAAGATGATTTTTCAGAAGAGAGACAGAGAAAGAGAGAGAGAGAGAGAGACATAGAGAGAGGACTCTGGAAAGCGTCAGCCATCGGTCGGCCATTCATTTCCACCGGCGAGGCGAGGCCAGGAGCCGCGAACTAATCATTTTGGCACGGTTTAATAATTCGACCGGTTGTTGAATGCGGCGAAAGAGCCGAGCAAGAACCGACCAACACAGCGCGAGACGCGAACCCGTGTAGTACATCGTTCGTAACCCAGCTCGTGTATCAATTTAACGATCCTGTCCACGATGAAATAATTTCGGAGGCGCGCCACTTCCAAACGTGTTTCGCATTTCCTTCCTTCCTTCCTTCCTTCCTCGAAATCATTCCGCGGCACGCCACGGAAAATTCTCCGTCGCGCGTTGTCGTTGTTTTATCATTATCGACTCATTTGCCACTGTCGATATTTGTCAGAACGAGCAATAAGAGTTGCTAAATAGAGCGTGGTGATTTCGGGACTTTCGGTGTATTAACACGCCTGTACAGGTGTTTGTACTCGGAGGATCGTTTTTCTGGATATTTATTATAACTAGAGGGTGAGCCCAAAATTTCTTCCCACTTTCTTTTCTTGCAACTCCTTGCCTTACGATTTTCTTTTCAATTTTAAGGGTTGAGCATTACTTGCTGAAGTTGTAACATTAATTTAGAGTATTTAAAGCGTCGAAACATTACATATAATTTTTGTTTATCAGTGTTCACTTGAATGAAATTAAATTTAAAATTAATTGAATTGGAATCTCACAGGTTTACAATTTACTTCTTCTTTCAACTTGTACCACGAGTACGACTCGATATTATAAGTGAAGGGGTTGATAAAACATCGAAATGCGAGAAGAAACTACTTTTATTAATTTTAAATTAAATTTAAATACAAACGTGACTTTTTCCATTGTGTTATAGCATATAAAAAAATATGTATTATTTACCTTAGTAGGAAGTGACCGCGAGAAATTATTTTTAAATTATATAATTACTATTAAATTATCATTAAATTATTATTGAGAAATTATTATTAAATTATACAAGTTCACGTCTACAAAATGTCTGACAAAAATTATATATAATAAATTGGTTATTCTGATATCTTATTTAGTTGCTAGTTGTAGTGTTCCATTCCTCGCCGGTCGTCGAGAAAACACTGTCCGAATGTTGTATAATTGGGGCGACGAAGATCGGTGGACACGCGTTCGAGATGCTTGATCGATCGCCCTCCGGTCGGAATTTCGCGCACGCAAGTTCCTTTGTGCGTGCGCGGATCCTCTGATATGTAGCGAGCCATCGATGCAATCGCAGTTATTAACAGGCAATTACAGTCGCGAGTTAATGTGTACGTGATCGAAAAATTATCTCAAAATTGGAAAATATCTGCGAATTCTTTCGGCAATGTCCTGCAGCTTCAACTTTGACAATTCACAAGTTTGACAAGTTGTTGACAACGAGGTGTACGTGTATCGTCGCAACGATTAGAATTCGAAATTCACCAATTTATTCTTCCACGAGGAATATCCTGTGAACGATCTTGGACTTGGTGCGTGTATCCTCCTTGTAAGTGGAAAAAAAAGGATAGATCTATCCTAGAAGTTCGGGCTTCTTCGGGTGCAACGCTGATGCAACGAAAATTAGCGATTGGTTGATTTGGGTCACGTGATTCGCGAGGGGGCGTAGACCTCGAGTAGGAGTGGCGTTGTCTGGTACTAAGTAATCGCGCCTGTAATTTATTCTCTATCGATTCAAATGTTTGCATAGCAATAAAATTTCATGGCAGAAAAGTCGTCTTCATTTCCTAGTTCCTAGAACAGTTGCTTCTGAGCCGTTCAATGAAACGAATCATACTGGGGCACAAGTCGTGCAGATTTCTCTATTCTTCTTGTATTTATTACGTGCGAGAAATATTTTCTACGATAATGAAGAAATTTCACGACTGATAAATCCCGTGTCATCAAGCAATTTACATTAATATTGTTGTTAATAAACGTAAACGGTCACTCGTATTTCGACGAACGCTTGTTTGACTTTTCTTGCAAATTACTTATCTCCCGACCTCGGCTTTGATTACGGAGAAGGCCAGTTATTTCAAAGAAAAGTTCTCGGCTATCTATAGCGAACAGTGACGCGTTGATCGCAGAACCACTTAGACAGGGATTAACGATTATTGAAACCAGAGATCGAATATCGAGGTATTTTATCGGTATTTGAGTCAGTAATAATGTAGCGTCACCACTTTTTAACCAATCCTATTAAGATCGGTACTATTTTTGGTATTTTTAAACACTTGCCACTGCCACTCGGTATCAGTCTGTATAAATACTGATATTTATAGTGGTATTCGATTCTGGTATTGCAAGGAAGAACGTAGTATTCAATATACACAGCTTTCGTTTTTACGTATGGAAATGAGCGAGAAAAGAATAGTCGAAAAGTGCTCGCATTATTAATACATTTCATTTGTGCAATTATCCCACTGCAAGTCATAGCGATGATACGTTAATGTAGGTATTATACCAAAATACAGCTATACCGATATCATACCGATATCATTCGATTGATAAATAATTTCTATTAGAATAGAATAATTTAAGAGATAGAATAACATAATAGAATTTAATTTAATTAATTTAACCTAACCTAAAAATACCGATATTTATAACACCGATATTTCGATCTCCGATTGAAACCGGCAACGGTGTCGGTGCAAATTTCCCCGTCGAGAGGAAAGAACGGAAATAAACAAATAAACAATCAAACAGATAAATCGAGCGGAGAGGTTCTTTTTAATCAAGCCAGCGCAGCCGGCGTTTGCGTCTTATCGAACGGTATTATAGCTTAAAGCGAGGGCCATTGAAACACTGTATCGCGCCTCCGCGGTACCTACAGTGGTGTGTGTCAACCTATTTTATCCGGCAGACAACGTAACGCCGCCTGGTAACGGTGCATTGTGTCGTTGGAAAACAGCGACGAAGGCGATGCCGCTGTAGGAGCCGGCCATCGCGCGCCGAGCAGCGCACGGATATGCACGTTAAACTGGCGAACTTGCGACAGTCGTGACAAATGGCTCTCGGGGCCACCGTTCTCGCGTGAGTGTACCAACGTCATAATGAAAACTCGGTCCTACAGCACCGAAAACTGCAATTACGCGCCGCGAATTGCAGTTCTCCGCAGCTTCTTCTTCTTCTTCTTCTTCTTCTTCTTCGATCGCGTTGAAAATCGATACAACAGTAGTCGCCACTTGAGCGTCTTGGAATTGGCCAACTCACTAACTCGTTCTACTTGCGCGATACAGAGCGAGTGATTACTTGATACCGATGTTTCGGCACAGTTGAGCGGGGACTACTGTAACGTGCATCCATCAGTGGAGGGAAAAGAGTCGAGGAAGATTCGCGTTCACAATCGGTGGCTTTGACCGAACGTAATCGGGTCGCACGTGGCCGATAATGTCAACAACGCGAAGCTTATTTACACTGTGCCAGATGGTGGCCTGGGTCGCGTGCGCGATACGAACGGCCAGTCACAGTTTCTGTAACTCGCGTTTGCGGATGTTGAAGTCTGAAGGGACACGTACACGTTTCTTTTGAAAGTTGTATACGCTCTTTTGGAAATCGAATCGTGGCTTCTTCTTCGTAAGGAAAACGAAGTCAATTTTTCCCTCGAAGCAGTTGAAAATTGAGATTCGAAACAGATTAGAAATTTTGCCATTCGTCTTGACGACAAAATTAACTGAGTTTCCTCGGATCTTTTCCATTACCTTTTTCAATAATAATTTGAAAAAATCATGTTTGAACTTGAATTTAATTTCAAATCAATGAAATTAGTTTCTTCTTATACTTTGATGTTTTATTAAAAAAAAAAGAAGAAAATAAGTGGGAAGAAACTTTTGGTCCATCCTATGTAACAGTATCTTATCTGTGAACTATATTTTATTATTTTCTAAAACTCCGTTCAATGTCCCTTAAACTATCATTTACAACGAAAATCACGTACGGTACCAATTTTGACATTTTTAATTCTAAATAAAACACGAGTGTATCGTTTCGAAAAGTTTGAAACTTTTGCTTTCAACTTTGGTCGCTTTGCTAAAGCGACAAGAGTCCTTCTGCGTCGGGGGACAGTTGTTCAATCAGTATTTGGAGATTATCGATACAACATCTCGCGCTAATAGCCTCGTTAGGCGCGATAAAACTCCTCGTTCCCCGACGAGACAAGCAACTGTCGCTGCTACACTCGCACACACCGCTATGAATAATAAATCATTCTTCACCCTTGTTTTTCACTTCGCTCTTTACACACAGTTGCTGCTACCTTCACGCTATTCACCGCTCGCCCAGCGTCCCTCGACCGTGCATTAGCGCGTCGTCGCCTCCGCATCGCGGGGTACGATCGTCCTTGCGTCGACGAGAATGAAATCGCAGGTCGTGCGACAAACGAAGACTGTCATCAACATGTCGGGGCAAACGGGTGGCCGTCCGCTCTTAAAAGTTGCACGACCTGTCCGACGATTAGCATACCCAGCAACTGTATCATCGATAGCCTCGCGTCAGATGACGCGTTCTCACACGAGGGTCGACCTTCGATCCCTCGTGTCACTCCGCGATATCTACAAACAATGTACTTGCTAGAAAGCGAACGGGTAAAGCGAAGGACGGAAGGATGGTAGCTTTCGCTTGAAAGCAAATCGATTACTATTTACCACCGCTATTTTTTCCGTTTTTATTACTGAAAGTGATTTAGTTTTAGCGGGGGTAACCCAGAAAATTGGGCCTCAGGTGCAACGCTGATGCAACGAAAATTAGCCATTGGTTGATTGGGTCACGTGATTCGTGAGGGGGCGTGGAGTAGACCCCGAGTAGGAGTGGCGTTGTCTGCTACCGAGCGATCGCGCCTGTGATTCAAATGTTTGCACATCGATAAAATTTTATGGCAAAAAAGTCGTCTTCATTTCCTAGTGTTCAAAACACAGTTGCTTCTGGGCCTTTTAGTGAGACGAATCGTACTGGGGCATACGAGTCGTGCAGTTTTTTCTCCTTTCGCTTCTGAGAAAAGGAGGGAAGATGTAAATCGCGAAACGCGTTGAAGAATGGTCGCGAACCGAAGGAGCCTGAAGTTCGCGCCGGCTGATGGCAATTGTGTAGAAAGGACGAACGATGGATGACGACGAGAACGAGGACGACGAGAAAGGAGGTAGAGGAGGAGGAGAAGGAGGCGACGGCAGAGTTGGACGCAGCAAGGCAGAAGAGACGAGACGGTGGAAACGGAACGCGCACGGGGAGAGCCAGAGGGGTGGCGAAGCGTCGGTGGCGCCTCCAAAGCGTCGGTTGGTGGGGGCTCGGTGGTAGCAGGGGCGTGCGGACGCGACGCGACGCGCCGCGGCGTATCCGTCTCTCCTCAGTCGACGTCAAGCCGTCGCGACGCGTGCGTCTTCTCTCTTGTCGGTTTTGCCAACCTCACGAGGCTCGCGTGTCCCGCACAGCGTGACTAGCGTCTCGTCCGTGTCTCGCCCACCTGTTCGCTCCAGCAAGTCGATCGCCGAACGTATTATCGCGACAGCGACGATCTCACCGTGTTGTCGCGTGTAACAAACCGTGGTGACTCGCCCGTCTTGGTGCACGTGCATCGTCTTCGTTGGTCCGTTAGTTACTTTGTGTAGCTTGTGTGCCCGTGTATTCCGGAGTCGGAGGGGGTACACGGTGGTACCACCGTACACGCCTGCGATTTCCAGGGCGGATTCAGGGCGATCTGCGACGCCGTGTGCCGTGTGCTGTAATCTCGAACGCTGTAATCTATGCTCGCGGTAGGTGGTTCAACAGCCGGCTAAACTGGAGCAGTGTGCTGCCGATACGTGGCGGTCGAAGGAGAGCCGAACGGCGTGAGAGAAGCTGTTTTTCCTGCAGTCGTGCTGGAAACGTCAGTGGTCAGAGTCGAGAGTGGTCTCTCGGTGACGATCAGTGTGAAACACCCGTTGGATTATGACTGTCGGGTAGGTATTATACGACGCACATTTTTGCATGCGAGAGAACCTAATAGAGAACGGGGATAGTCGGAGTCGTTCGATCGCGGTGAGAGACGCATGATCTTACGATCGCGATGGAGAATGCCGTAAGAAGAAGAGAATCTCGTTTTCTCCGCGAATCCGTTTTCATTTGCCGCGATATATCGTACGCGATATACACGTTCTCCTCCGCGTTCTAGTCAGGGCCGCGACAAGAGGAATCGCAAGGAAGAAAAAGAGAAGAGAAGCTCGACGAGCTGATCGCCTCGAGCGGTTGGAAGTCGACTTTGTCAACCGATTAACATTTCCACTTTGGTATTCGCCGGGATCTCGTTAATGTTTCAACGCCCGGCCCGTTTATCTTTGGACAAGCGTCAAGTGCTTTCGCTCGGAGCAAATTTACAATAGGTGCGAGAGTCTCGCGGGCCGATCGCGTCTCTCGTTGAAATTTAAATAGATCGTCGTTGTTTCGTTCTGCGTTTCGGCAAGCGCCGCTGCGCTTTTTCTACTCGTTTTAACTTGACTCGATAAAACTCCAACGCCCGAAAATCCAATTCCCTCCCACTTGTTCAAACATACGCGATACGACACACGCAGGCGGAGAGCGATCGCGGAGCATTGCTCGAACGAGCGATTTCGTCGCACGAACGAATTCGTTCTGAGACGAACCTGCGGACGGTTCAACTCTTGAACTTGCGAAGCAAACGCGAGAACGATTCAAACGGACCAAAACTCGATCGTTTTAGTGCCAGGGGCTATTTAAAAAAACCATGTTGGATGAAACCATGCTTGATGTAATTGCGAAAAAATGCCAAGCGACGTAATAAAAGTAGATAAAGTAAAAAGCCACTATATCGTGGCTACTTATGTTTGCTTTAGGTTTAATTGAAAAGAAAGTAATCAGGTGTTATAATCGAAACCGAGTGCATTGTAAATCGAACAGCGCGATCGCGCTGCGTGGCACTGACACAGTTGAGAAATAATCGACTCTAACCTTAAAAATTGTCTGCGTTTCTAGTACACAAAACAACAAAGCAATTGGTCTAATACTTTGGTCTTTTCTTAATGATAATCGCGTTCCGTCGAGTTTTATTAGTCGTCAGATTAATTCAGAACGAATGATTTAATCGTTCTAGTGCCAAGGGCTATTTAAAAAAAACTGTGTTGGATAGCGCCACGCGACGCGATAGCGCTTGCTTGATGTAATTGCGAAAAATGCCAAGCAACGCCAATAAAAGTCGATAAAGTAGAAACTGCCTATTTATGCGGTTTTTTTGGTTAGGTTTAGGTTTAGGGTCGTGTGATTTAGGTTTAATTGAAAAGAAAGTTAGATTTAGGTTAGGTTAGGCATAGATCGATGTTTAGGTTAGGTTCAGGTCTAATTGAAAAGAAAGTATGTAATTAGGAGAGGAATGGCTCCGATATGACTAAGCTATAATCAAAACCGAGCTCATTGTAAATTGAACGGCGCTGCATGGTATCGAAACGGTTAAGAAATAATCGATTCTAACCTAAAAGTTTTTAATATTTCTACATAAGAGTGAAAATACAAAGCTATATATACTGTGAATTTCGAGTCGTCAGGTTCTTGATTCTAAACGAATTCAGAACGAATGATTTAATCTTAATTTTGGTGCCAAGGGCTATTTAAAAAATCCTGGTGTAACTACAAAAAATGTTAGTAGAAGCTGCCTGTTTATGCACGTGGTTTAAATTCGACTGAAAAGATAGTAATTGGGTGTAGAAGCTTCAGCATGACCGACGACGATACACGGTATGCTGTTACGATCGAAACGGGCGCAAACGTAATTATATAAATTGAACAGCGCGATCGCGATGCATGTTACTACTAACGCGGTTAAAAATTTCGAGTTAGAAATTCGAATGGCGAAACGAGCCGGTCCTCTCGATCCCCGCGTAACGATGGCCGCGCAACTGCGTGAACCGTTTCACATTGACACGGCTTTCTCACCTTGACCGGCTGTCTCGCGCAATTTCGTCGCAGCTTTCGTTGCCGTTTATTGTTTGAGCGATCGATTCGCGAGTTATCCGCGATGCGTCGTCGGCCACGCGCGATTTCCACGGCCTTGAAGCTCCGATCGAACGGAGCATGGCTGCCGGTTGAACCGCGCGTAGTCGAACATATCGATATTATTAGATCGTCGTTGCTCCGGCACGGGCTTCGACGTGTGATCGCCGGTTGCGAAAATTCGTCGATAGGCTTGCGTCACGCTGTTTCGCGCTTTGTTTCGTTTGGCAACGGCGTTCCTTCGTTTCCTTCGGAGTTGCGCAACACCGGCCCGTGAATTATCGTTCGTTTATCGGGCCAAACGCACAAAGAGCCGATTGTTTCCGACGTTCGATCCGCCGTTTCTCGACCAAACGGAACGAAACGGAGACGCGAGAAAGGCCAGAGACACGAGAGAAAAAACATGCACGCGTGTTTGAGATTTTTCTCGTGTCCGCGTAGACGATGGACGTTCGCGCGAAACGTATTTGAAATATGTATGTCGAAATATGCATGTGAAACGTTCTGCGAAATATAGACGATACGGAACGTGGTGCGTAAATGCTTGAAATCGGCCATGGACGAGCCTTTCGACTGTATACTGGCCTTTTGTTATTTCCTCGCAACGCGCAAGTGAAAATCGCACCTGAAAGTCGCCGATCAGAAATGACTCGAGCAGTGTTGCAAAAGTCGCAAAAATTTCAGCCCCCGTTGTAATTTTATCGCGTCAAACCGAGATTGTTTCCAGAATCGAATCATTTTATTCCCCCCCTGAGAAGATAAACCCCGACTCCGTTCAGCAGAATCTATGCATTCTTGATTCGGAGACGATTAATTGGGCCACGCGTGCTGAGTCGAATGATTTTACCATGAATTTCCAAACGAATCTGCTCCGCGTCCCGGCGAAAAATGGCAAATTGGAGCCGGATGCCTTCGCTCTCGCGACAAAGACGGAGGCTGCCGTGGTGATTTCGTTTCATCGATCGATCCAAATTCATCGTTCCACGACGGGAGACAGTATTTTCTTTGTTGGTTTCGCGCGGCTCGATCATCTTTCCAAACGATAAACAGGGAACGTGGACTCGTTATGGAATAATTACTCGTGGCGATGTGTGCCAGCGTTCGTAAGTTCGGGGTCGCGCGTCAATTGATCGTTCCTAATTGAAGATATCGGAAGAAAATAGCCGATGAGAAAGATTTCAAGCAGCCTCGTGTTATGAATTTATTATGAATTTATCCTGAACAGTTTGATGACGTTTGATTGTAGATATCCAGAGAAATTTCTGCCGGTTTTTCGCTGAATTTATTCATCAAACTATAAACAACTTTTTAGTGTAATAATCCCATATATATATTTAATGTAATAATGACTCGAGCAATAACTTCAATGGTTTCGATATTAATTATACTAACATTTAACGTAACAATCCCTTTTTCCAAGTAAAATCCAAAAATCCTTGCTCGCACGGTTCTCCAGACTCAGAACCGAGTGAAAATCTGGCGAATTTCCCATTCAAGCTCCACTGTGCATCTTACCACAGAGTTTCATTCTTGCCACGCGAGGTATTTCTCGAATGAAAATATTCCCGAAGAGACAAAACTTTCCTTTGTTTACCAACGCTGACTATTTCTCCCGAAACGTAATTTCTCTTAAACTCTTTCCACCTCGTCGCACATACGCGCAGCTTTCTCTCACTTTTAAAAACTCGTTGTGTGTGAATTAACAATCGGAAAGTAGGACTGTGACGGATGGAAGCAAGAATTTTCCTGGGTGGCTGGCATCGCAAATCGGACGAGGGTCTAAAAGTCAGGCTCGCGCGCGGTTTGTTATTCCAAGAGGTGCTCGCGCTTCCCTACGTTCCCGCGAAATGTAGGGAAAAAGAGGGAAGAGAAGGAGAGTTCTCGGGACGTTGGAATCGGCGTCGAACGTGTTCGCGGCACGTCGCTGGAGAAAACACCGTCCCGGTCGGCACGCGTCGCTTTATCGCGCCAAATTCCGTGCCAAAAGCTGGAATTCACGCGACAGGGGGCGACAAATCGGTAATAAATGTAACTAATATATATATTTATTTTAGGGTTTATCAGCTCATTTTGTGCTCATTACACATTTTTTCAATTGATCGTGGGTGACGTGTGATTTTGTATATATTATATATTTATTATATATATTATATTTATATTTAGAGCGGACAAGTAGAATCTACCTACAATGCTGTATTCTTGGTTTTACTTATTTCCTGCTTATTAAACACGTTTTGGATCACAGTTGAGTCACAGATAACGTGTTATTTTATATTACAGACAAGTAGAATCTGTGTGGAAGTATATTCTTTAATTTGGTTTTATTTCGTTACTCGATGTCGTCAGACTATAGATACGTCGAATCTATTCGAAAGTGGTGGGGTAGAATTTTTGGTTTTACTCATTTTCCGCTTACAAAACACATTTTCTCGGTTAGTCGTGGATTGACGCGTTATTTCGTACCTTGGACGAGTAGAATAAGTACGAATAAGTTCGAAAGTGGCAAATACATTCTCGGTTTCGCTCGTTCTACTTCGCTGCTGGCGCGACTCGATATCGTTCAACCAACGTTTGCCTATTTTGTAGCAACAATTATTTTGCAACGCCGTCGACTCAACGAGATTACGGCACCGAAGGTCGTTCTTTCACAACTTCGTTTTATCGGGCATCATCCGTGATTCACGTGTCAGCAACCAGTTTTACCAGGGAATCCAGAATTAGAAATTAGAAATGGCAAGTTACGCGTCGTGGTTAAGTTGAATCGGCGCGAAATTGCGAGCTGGATTCTCTGCACGCTATTTCCACGCACGCTGTTGGACAAAATTGGAAGACGACTTGCAAAATTATACTAGTTGGTTATATTCGTTGCAAGTGCAGTGCAGTAACGTTCAAGAATTAAAAGAAGCTATCTTGTGTGCCTGGAGGAATTTATTACATTAAAAAATCGAATGATCAAAGTTATACGAAACAAAGGAAGATCAACCCACTGTTAACACTAAAAAAATAGAAACTTGGAAATTTCGTTCAATTGTGAAAACCCCTTTTCTCTCGTTACTGCCTCATAATTACATTTTTATTTTCGTTTAAATTTGTTAAAGAATTTATTGAAAATATTCGTCTTGAGTTTATGGGAATATCAATTGAAATTACGTAACTTTGATTCATACGCAGCAACAGCACGTTCAAACACAATGAAAGCCTTTTCCATTTCAATTGTAACTTTTGCAAGGTGTTTATCGTTTTTGCGCCCGTTTGGGAAAGTTGCAGCCTGCGTTTGCAGGGGGTCTCGCGGTCTCTCGGCGCGGATAAACCGACTATTCATAGAGCCGCGTGTTTGTTATCAAGGCAAAATTAGAAAGGAATCTTCCTTACGTAACGCGCGTTGCGTACGACACCGCGGGTCATTTTTTATTACCCGTGTTCGTTCACCGCCTCGGCCACCAAACGGGACAACCTTCGTTTCGTATACATGTATGCGCGAGCGGTTCTGCGCGTCACGCGGTATCGCGCGCGGAGAATTTTCCCGCCGGTTGACAATTACGTCGCGCAATTATACAACACGGAATGAAATTATACGCTAATGACGTCGTAGCCAGCGCCGTGCGATAACGGATGGGGAACTCGTTTTTCTTTTCTCCGCGTTTTCGTTCAAGGTTGTCAAGCGCCAGCGCAAATATAATTCTTGTTCAATCTTGCTTGTGTGATTTCGCACGCTTCGTTTGAGGTAATAACGCGCGTTTTTCCCCTCTTTTCACGGTTTCACTTTGTTACCGCACTTGCACACGAGCCACACCGGCGGAAACGACGATCGTTTTTCGCTGATACGACGACAGTTTTTTCGTTGTATTACGCGACAGTTCAACCTGACGGCTGGATCTTCGGTGAATAACAACTCGACTCGAACGATCGTTCGTCGGTTCGATGAATTCGCGATTCCGAGGGGGGAAAGTATTTAGCTCGCCAGTGGGGACAAACAACGGTTGTTTATCCATTCGGGTTGAACCACGACTCGACTTTGACCGGCCTCGAGAGCGAGACACTTGAACTTATTTCAAGCGTCGAACACGTACCTATGGCACCGCGTATTATCGAAATAGACTGTACGTGGCGTAGAAACTCGTCGCGTAGCTATTTCAAACGAGCGTTTCCCGACTAATTCAGTTTCCGCCGGCAAATGGTTTTCTTCTAAAAGCCGCTGCCACACACACACACACACACTCTCTCTCTCTCTCTCTCTCTCTCTCTTTCTCTTTCTCTCTTGTACGTACGTACAATCGAGCCGTTTATTTCCAAAGTGACACGGGAGTCGCTTCGCTTTTAGAACGCGAGATGTTTAAGGGTTTCGTTTGGAAAAATGTTAACTTTCGAGGAGATTTATTTGCAAATATCTAAATTCTTCGACGATAGTTAATTCTGTAAAATCTGTGCATGTAGAATGTTTTGTTAATAATAAATCGGGCAACTTTTGTTTGAAAAAAGACCCTAACTAAAGTTGGTAGATGGAACATAGTCGTAAGAAATGGTACGTGATAAAGTAATACAGGGTGGTCACTGAAGAATTGAAGAGTTTGATGGAAAGTCACAACTTTTATATTAATTATGTACAAATATAACAAATATTATAATATTATATACTTTTTACTAGACTTTTCATCAAACCCTTCAGTTTTAATTATGTACAGATATAATATTATAATATACAATTGCAATATTATAATATATAAATATTATAATATTACAATTATATATAATTAATATATTATAATATAATATTATATATAACATATTAATTATATTTCCAAATAAAATAATAAAAAATTTAAGAAATTTTTGTTTTATATCATTCAGTCTTTCAGTGACCACCCTGTATGTACCTCTAACAACAAATATTGGAAATTTTCATTTTGGCGAAGAAAACGACATTAGGTATCCCTATATAATATATATTGTCAAAAAATGGTTTCGTTTCGCCGTGAATACCTGCGGCGCACTGTCAAATGCTTTTGTCAGCGGATACGGCCACGGCTCCGCGTAACGCGTAATGCAAGGAAGGTTGATCACGCGTGCACAGGGGGGTAGATTTTCGACTTGGTGACCTACATGTACAAGAATCTCTGATTACATGTCTCGGATAATCGAGAGTCGGAGAGGCAATGCCCGTATAATTGGGAGTCCAGATAATCGATGTTGGAATAGTTGGTGTCTGGATAATTGACGTTTTGCTGCATTAGCAAAGTAGCGTCCGCCGGCGTGGAACAACGAAATAATCGAGATTATTTGTTCGACCGTGGGAATCTTTGTCGAGATAATTCCAGCCAGTGACGCGATAGTTTTTCTCTTCTCTTCTTTTTTTTTTTATACTCTTCGAACGAGTGTGTTTCGTACGAATATCAGGCGAAAATACAACAACAACCTGACCTAAACTTGGCCCTGTTGTGGCCAGCTATATTACGAAGGGGAAGAAAATGATATTCTCGGGCGAGGAGGAGGGGGCGGGGGCGTCTGAAAAATTGTCAGGGGGTTACAAAGTAAAAGAGATTGAAAGGTGACTGATCAAAGACACGAAACTCGCTTAAAAGGTGAGTTCTACAAAGGTTGAAGATGCACCGCGGTATTCAAAGTCTCCTGGCCGACTAAAAATTTACCCCGCTACAAACTAGGAATCCCCTTTTAGAATCTGCGTTACAAGGGGAACTAATATACGGTTTGCCGGTGCCGCGAGGGCATTTCTCCTCGTTTCCAACGAGTTGCTGCGACACACGTTCGGAAGACACGGTAGAATTGATTGATTCTTTCGAAAATCATTGATCGCCTATCGAGGATCGAGGATCGAGCCTCGTGCGCCAACACATTAATGGTACGAAATTATGCGGTGCCATTGATTTGTCACGCGTCTGGCTCGTGCTCGTGTCGTGCTAATACAGAAACGTCTTTTGTTCTCGACAGAAACGTTTGCACAAACGATTCGTGCGATTGTCCCGCGGTATTGAAATACCTAGAGAGTTGTCGAGCGACTTTGACGACGCGTCCTACGATCTACGGTGAGTGATAAAGTTCCGTTACTTTCCAATATTCCCCGAAAACTGCGACAGAGACTCGTAAACTTAAGAATGTGAAGAAGATTAAGAGGAAATTAAAAACTGCACGACTTGTACCCCAGCACGATTCTAACTATAGGAAATGAAGACGACTTTTTTGCCATAAAATTTTATCGATATGCAAACATTTGAATCGATAGAAAACAAATTACAGGCGCGATCGCTCAGTAGATCTACCAGACAACGCCACTCTTACTCGAGGTCTACGCCACGCCCCCTCACGAGTCACGTGACCCAACCCAACCAATCGCTAATTTTCGTTGCATTAGCGTTGCACCTAAAAAGAAGACAGTCAGCTTTAACCTTCAAATTTCACGTGTCTTTATTCTGTTCGATTTAGAGTTGAGCCTAACCATAGTTTAGGTAATTACATCGTTACATTCAGGGATCGCTCTTTCGTGACACTTTAATAATTTCCTAAATTATAAATCTTACCTTAATATTATGTCATATCATACAACACCATACTTACGTTCGTTATAATTATCAGCAATTATAATTTTAGCTGTAAAGGTCCTCTAACAGGGGGGCAGTCGAAAGTGCAAAGGGTTAATATAAGCGAAAGGAAGCTCGCGTCGCGCGGAATTCGCGAGGAATCGTCTATTACAAAAGGAGCGCGTGGTGCAGGAAACAGCGAAAAGGAATAAGAGGAAAGAGAAACGTGAACACGGGAGAATAAGAGAGAGGAAGAGAGTGAGAGAGTGGTGAGGCAAAGGGCAGTGATTCATAGTTGATGAAAGAGCAGCGTGTAAAGTACGATAACGCGCATAGCCTGGCCCGAGTCCAATTTTAAGCGCGCGCGCGAGCGCGATTAAATCGAACGCGTTTGCAAGAAACGCGACAGCTCGCGTTATAATCGAATCCGGCTGAAGCCGGAGATATCGACGATGGCGGATGTGAACAAAAGAAAAAAAAAAAGAAAAAAGAAAAAAAAAGAGGAGAGGAGAAGAAGAGTCTCGTTAAGTCGCGGACGATGGGACACGGTTGAGTTGCGTTGTTATGCAGTATATATAAAACGCGAAAACGGAAAACGCGCTCGGCGTTTGTATCGGGTTCGGTATCGGTATCGGCCGATGGCGTTTCGCGCTCTCTCTATTTGAACGGTAAAGGCACACTTGGGAAAAAGAAGAAGGAAAAAAAAAAGAGAACAACAGCGCTATTTAAAAGCAAACGCTGAATAGCCAGTGCAATAATGCGTTCCGACGTGTAGGTGCACGGACGCAGGCCGCAATTGTATCGATTACTAAAACTACTCACTACGACATCGACGCCCTCGAGAAAACACTTCTGCGCTTTTGTGCCTCCGACCTTTGCCCCTCCCCCCTCTCCCTTTGCTCGCCTCTGGAACCCCCCTCCGCATCGACAATTATTTCTTCCTTCCTTCCTACCTCCTGTTTGATATGCTAAGCTGCTCGATACTATCGAGTGTTTCCCCGATAATGGCAAAATACCTGGATTATAATTTCTTTTCCTTTTTTGTCAATTTCCACGACTTTGAAATTCGTTCGTTCTTCTCTTCGTGTAAGGGTGTAATTCGCGTCTTGGGAAAATAAAAAGTCGTAAATCAGGTGACGCACGACGAACGGAGCAACGATCTTGGAAGTAATCGAGGGCAAACCATTTTCCGATTATTTCTGGTACGGTTGCCTTATTGGCCGGCCGATAAATCCAAGTCGAGAAAAAAAAACTGCACGACTTGTACCCCAATACGATTCGTCTCACTGAAAGGCTCAGAAGCAACTGTTCCGACTAGGAAACGAAGACGACTTTTTCGCCACTCCTACTCGGGGTCTACCCCACGCCCCCTAGCGAATCACGTGACTCAAATCAACCAATCGCTAATTTTCGTTGCATCTGAGCGTTGCACCTGAGGCCCGATTTTCTGGGTTACCTCCGCTAAAATCACTTTCAGTGATAAAATAAAACGTAACTCGTGTCGAGGACTTTCCTAAAGAGAGGGGAAGAGGGTAAATTTGTTGCCAAAGAAAGAAAGCTGCTTTCGAGCGCGAGCTCTGTCTAGAGCAACGTGCGTGCCGCGCGTCGACGACCGGACGAGAGAAGAAACGAACAGGACTGGCGAAAATTGGTTAATTAGTTTGCTCTGGAGGCTAGAGGCCGACGTTGCCGCGTGAATTTCGAACGTAGTCATTTCCACGATGGGACGGACAAAGCGATGTAGAAGAACTCGCAATTTAGTCGAAATGCACGGGCGCCTGCATCCATTTCTACGGTTTCGACAGCTCCTCTGTTCGTTCACGGCGCTCTCTCGTAATTTCACTTCGACTTTCGCACAGTCGGCCGATCTAACGCGAGGATCGTTGATCACGAGCCGCGCGGTTCGTTCTGCGTACGTTTCCCTGCTATAACCGATCGATCGACCGTATGTATGTACATACGTGTAGCTTTTCGTTAACGATTCGTGTGAGTAATATTATTTCACTAGAGCTGTTGTATCGTTATTTTACCACAGTGATATTATTTGCTGTGTTATTTCTGACTTTGAGACTTGATACTGAAACTATGTTATTTCAGAATCGACGAGGAAAATAATAAAATGTACTATTATTTTACTATTGTAATACTGTTTTGCTTTTAGTATATTCTATATTTATATTAATCTAGTTTTGTTAACAGAATACACTATTATTTTATTGTAGTAACACTGTTTCAAAATCGATGAGAGCCAATAGAATGTACTATTATTTTACTACAGTAATATTATTTCACTTTGGCACATTGATCAGGTTATATTAACCTAACCTAATCTAGGCTTATTTTACTATAATAATACTATTTTGCTTTAGTATATTCTATATTTACATTAACTCAACCTAACCTAAGTTTATTTTACTATAGTAATGCTGTTTTAGAATTGATGAGAGCCAATAGAATGTACTATTATTTTACTGCAGTAATATTATATCACTTTAGCACATATTCTACATTTACCTAACCTAATCTAGGTTTATTTTACTATACTAATACTATTTTAGCACATTCTATATTTTAGTATACTCTATTGTTTTACTATAATAACACTACTTTGTTCTAGTTGCTGGCTCTGATCGATTCTGAAATTTTCAATTCTCAGTCAAAGCTTCGAAGAAGAAACAACAATTTCACCTGCACCCTGTGTACACGAAAGCGTGTGCCTGAGAGCGTTTTAAAACCCATCGAGCTATCGACTCGTCGAATAAATTGCAGGTTCAATGCGCGACACAATAGAAATTTAATTATTACACGCTCGTGCGATTGAACAACTGCAGTTGGATACAATCGTATCGATAATTTCTACACGCGTATTATACAAGTACAATAGTATTAAGACGAGTTTCTTACGTCTGTTGATCTCGTAACATCGAACTGTATAATCTACAGGGTAGTGCCAAGGTAGCGCGACTAAACGAAGATTCATATTTCACAATCGAGACGATTATTTCTCGCGCATCGGAAAATTAACGCGTTGCAAACTCGCTGCGATTTATCGATCGGACAGCAGTCGGTCCTTCGAATTACGTTTCGAAGTAACACGGTAATTTCCCGGTGGCCGCGCGCGGTACTCCCAGTTTCAGCGCGCAGATTGTGAATTATAAATCGACGGCGAAATTTATTAATTAAACCGGAAACAAAGATTTCGTTTAATATTCAAACAGAGAGCAACAGCGGCGGCGCTGGCGCGTTCTCGCGTGGCCCTGCTGTAATGCTCGATCGGCACCGATGCTCGTGAAATATTTCCCAAACGGACGTTATATTCCTCGCGACTCTTTTTCTTTTTTTTTTTCCTTTTTTCCGCGTTCTGTCGCGTTTTTGCAAATCCGTTATTTCCGTTCCGCTGCGAACGCGAAACGCCTATGTTTACAGCTGATGGAAATTTTTCAAGCGAAATTCTTTTTCCCTTTTCCTTTCTATCTAGACTTTCGAAATTACAATGCACGAAGATACATTTTCCGTGATTTGAAACGTTTTCCCCGCGGCTCGAGGAATATCGATCTTTCGACGTACCAATGGAAACAATGAAAAATCATCGATCATTTAAACTGATGCGACGTGAAAAGAGATCGTGTAACGATCCACTTTATTTTATTTTAAAGTGTCGAGTCTTCGTTTGATGTTTGTGAGTTTGTTCTTTTCAAAGAACACGATTTTACATGACGTAGCCCCGGTGGAAAACTGAGGACACATTTTTCTTGAAAACTGTAGAAATCCAAACTCGCGTAAAAACGTCAAAGAATTTTTTTGCGACTAAATCCACCAGAGTCGTGAAGTCATTGAAATTTTTTCTTTGCGACAACTTTTTAAAACTCGCCGTGCGATTTTTCTTTACCATTTTGCTGTTTTTTCTTTGCTCTTTGCCATTAGAGTTAAGTGACAAAATATTGGGTTTTCTTAAATTTTTGGTTCAGCAGTAAAATATAGGAAAAATTGTATATAAAATTTCATTATGAAAGGGAAATTTGAATATCCGGAACGATGATGGATTTAATCACGAAAAGAAATTTTTAATTCTTAATTCTTAATTTTCACGCGCGTTTGAGTTTTTACAATTTTCGAGAAAAATGTGTCTTTGGTTTCTCACCAATTAGAGGTGATGTAAAATCATCTTCAAAAGAAACGAACCCACGACCGTCAAGGCAGAAGCTTCGCTTCTCATTTAAAATGAGACTAAGTGAATCGTTACGTGCCCAGAAGCAACTGTTCTGACTAGGAAATGATAGGACGATTTTTTTGCCATAAAATTTTATTGATATATATCGATAGAAAACAAATTACCAGACAACGCCACTCCTACTCGAAGTACGCCACGCCCCCTCACGAATCACGTGACCCAAATCAACCAATCGCTAATTTTCGTTGCATCAGCGTTGCACCTGAAGAGGCCCGCAAAAATCACTTTCAGTGATAATGCTAAATTAATTCGCCCTTCGTGCGAAACAATTCCAACAATCGGATCGAACCGTCGCAAAATGGCCCCAAACGTACAGCGGTTTGCGACGATTTTTTGCGCCTGTTGGAAACGGATTGGAAGAGCGACGAGAGGGGAGAGAATGATTCAAGCGAGAGGCGTGTAAAAAATGGGGGCGAACGTTGGGGTGGAGGGGGAAGGTCTCGGTACAGAGATAAGAGAAGGGAACGTTAGGTGGTGGGTGAATCGCTGAAGGTGCTGAAAAATGCAAGTGTGTATATGGGTGGTGCGCGACAGGCGACGCTGGCTTGCGGTCTGGCAGCGGTGCGCGCGAAATTCTACCGGCGCGGCGATGCCTGACTACAAACGCGGCCGAACCACTTGCTTTCCCATGCGAAAGCGCTTACGTTGGCTGGAATCGAAGAGCGCGATAGGGAGGAAGACGAGGTGTGGAGGAGGGGAAGGTTGGTCGTGGCCAGGGATTGCGGATCGCAGCGCAGCCACCGAGTTTTTGAGTCTTCTTCGTCGTTCTTTTTGCCTCGTTCTTTTTTTTTTTTCTTGCTTTTCGATTTCTCTTCCAAGCGGTGCTTCTGCTCTCTCTCTCTCTCTCTCTCTCTCTCTGCTTCTCTTTCTCGTTCCTCGTCTCTTTCTGGTTTTCGCCTCTGTTTTCCCCCTCTTTTTCCTCGGCGCAGCCACGGCGAGATCGAAGCTCGGTTCCTCCTTTGTTCCCCACGTGAAAGCGCTCGTTATAGCGTTCCGTGCCGCGGGCTAACGTTATTGTTACTAATTTCGTTCCGCCTCTTTCGATTTCAGTTTTCAGCCTGCCAGTAATTATGGAACGAGCCCCGCCACGCGCGCGCAAGAGTCTCGCGATATTCCGTACGGAACATATACTCTCGTTTCATCTCGTATCGTTTGGAAAACGGTTGAAACTCCACCCTCCTGCCTCCCTCTTTTTCGCTCCACTCTCTCTCTTTCTCTCTCTGTCTCTGTTATATCGTTTCGTTTTGATCTTTGTCGCGCACGTGGCGTCACGTTGCCGATATCGTAAACGTAATATTATCGCAGGAATTTCCGAATGATATTTCGAAACGCGTATCGCGCGATACTGATGATATTCCGTTACACACGCGGGCACGCTCGGTTCTCACGCGGAAGTGCTTACCAAGCGACACGCGAAACAACGGCCGTTCTTGCAAATTCTATTCGCAACGGTTCGCCCCCCGTTCTCGGGATATTACCAATATCTTCGTGACAGTGGTTTTCGAGATCGAGCCAATTGTTGCCCTGTCTGTTGCCATCGTATCAATTGATATCAATTATACACGTACGTATATACACGTACGTGAGTGGCAACTTGTGAAGCTCTCTGACACATTTGTGTAATGTAAACGAAAAATATGTCTGTGATTCCTCTCGTTTTGCGGATAAAGGAATTTAATTCTTTGATGTACGTGGGAGTTTAATCGCGATCTACACTGAAACGACGAAATTTTTCGTCAGAGTGCATTTCTCAGAAAGTACATCGAAATAATCGAAACACTGAATTGCACACATCAATTAAATCATTTATCATTTGTTTATTCGTATTTCACGTTGAATTCTTAGTACTAAAAATTTGACAGTAATTTTAAGCTTTAGTTGGTGATATATCTAATAATCGAGTAAAGTATAGTATAATTTCTTGCATTCGTAATGCAATGTTATGTCTTCTACACACTATACATTTGCGCCTTGTCTTTTTCCGAATTGTTGACGAATTTTTCAAATAAAAAATACTCATTTCATCAGGTTTCGATTTACACACGTATGCTGTATTTGAGCTGTATTTTTGTAAAATTTGTTTCACCAAGTGTAAATGTAGGCGCCTTCAGTTCGATCCGAGCAACGTGAAGTGAGCGCTCATACATAGGCGTCTCAGCGGAGACGACCGAAGCAAATTAGGCGCCTATGAGCCTCGAAAGCAAATTTTAAATGCGCCTTTAAGCGACAACAGTAGCCAGAGGATGAACAGTATTATAACACGATGATAATTCCAATAAATCAATTTTCAAACCTCGGATATTTCGCGATCGTGGAATTATTTGGAAAAGAATGAAACTCTTAGGAACGCTTAGCTCGCTCGAGGATGAGCAGCGTGAAGTTTCAAGATTTATCCGTTCGCGAGACGCTCGTTTATAATCCACATCCGCTGCATATCGTAACAATGGTATTTTTAGAGACTCCCGCCGCCAGTGTACACGAAACCAACACACTCGGCATTCGTTCTAGAAACGGTTGCCGTCCGGCATGGTAAATTTTATATCTAATAAATCACTCGTCCGAAATATATTTCCTGCCGAATAGTTTTCAAGCACGCGTTTTTCATCTGTCGCGAAATAGCGCGAGATAGATTTTCGTGACCTTGCGTCTGTTCGAGAGGTATTTTGTATTTTCAATCGACAGATTGATCGTCTGCAAAATACCACGTGTTTGTAAAATTATTATTTCGGAAGTACGAAATATCGTCGATCGGATGGAACGAAAGTTTCGTTTCAAACTAGGCACATTAAGAGAATGAAGCGACGAGAAGAGAACGAAGCAAGGAAGAAAGATCGAAGCTTTCTTGCGCGCAAGATAAATAGATTGTTACTCGTGCAAAAACGTACGAACCAGAATATTTTCACGATTCGAAGAACTTTTCTAATTTCTGATTCACGCCGATTTCGGAATCCGCGCCTGATGCTGTAATTGGTCCCGTTGTTCCCCTTCGTTTCTCTCGTTTCAGTAAACAGAGATGGGCCTGTTTTTTTTCTCTCTTCTCTTCTCTTCTTTTTCTTTTTTTTTTTATCGGCACTCGTACTAATGAGACGTCGCGTCGCGTCTATTCAACGACTCTCTCTAATTATTTTGCTACGTCGCTCGAAATTCTCGTCGTCGTTACGTTGCACGGTTACACGTTCTCGCGCGACGCGATATCGATGACGCTTCTGTTCCTCCTCGAATCTCTCGTGCCCGGCAGAAAACCGCGGCGCCGCTTTTTCTCCGAACTTTTTCCTCCGAATCGCAATTCCGCTTCCCGTCGATTAAACTCGCTGAATATCGACAAGATCCGTGGATTAATAGTAGTTCGAGCTGCTAGTAAGTAGCTTCGTTACTTTTGAAAAGGATGGCGAAATTTGACGCAAACAAGAAGAAAGAAGAGAAGAAGAAAAAAAATTCCCGAGTTGTAGCCCAATACGATTCGTCTCACTGAAAGGCCCAGAAGCAACTGTTCCGACTTGTTAGAAAACAAATTACCAGACAACGCCACTCCTACTCGAAGTCTACGCCACGCCCCCTCGCGAATCACGTGACCCAAATTAACCAATCGCTAATTTTCGTTGCATCAGCGTTGCACCTGAAGAGGCCCGATTTTCTCGGTTACCCCCGCTAAAATCACTTTCAGTGATAAAAGGAAGGGGTGCAAGGGGGGTGGACCGGCGTTAACCTAATCACCGGGGCTCGTGAAACTGGCTTACTTCGTGCAGCGTTGCATTTTCCACGGACCATTGGGCTCCGGTTCCGAATGCACGCTGGCCACAGGAAACGTTCGAAGCCGCTGGCCACCGTAATAACGTTACCGTTTCGCTGTTTCCCCCCTTCTTTTTTTTCCACCCTCCCCCCATTCTCTTTTTATCTTTTGTTCAACTTTGATCAAGTTCGAGAGGTATTTTATTTTTTTTTTCCATCGAACGTGTCCAAGTTAGAAGGCTTTGTCTGTTAAGGGAAACAACCACAAAGCGCTTGACGTTGATTTCAACGGATTGATCGTCGGGGTTTTTTTACAGCAAGGAAGAGATAGAAATATATTTGTATTTGTTTCGCGAAATGTCTAGGGCAAGGTGCAAAAAAAAGAGAAAAGAACGAATTTCTTCTGAATTATTCGCCATTTACGAGATGAATTAAAATTGTTAAAATTGAGAAACAAACATTATCTTAATGTCCACTTTGTATTAGTTCGTATCACCTTCTCTAGGAATTGAAAGTATCGAGGCAAATTGGTTAAATGTCACAATTAGATGAGATGCGAAACAGAGGATATAGAAGGATGGAGAGATTCGGTCTGGAGCTTTATTTTGCTTCGACGAAATTTTTTACTTGAAACGAGAGGAACGTACCTAGATTCGCGTGTTGCCAAATATCGTATTGTGACTTTTGGTCCCCTACTTTTCCTACTCTTGCTTCGACTTCGATGGAAATTCCAAGCGAAGATTTAGGCCACGAGTACAACAAGTACACAGGTACCTGTCTGCAGGGGCACGCGTTCACCGCGCCACGGGACCAGAGTACGAGATTTAGCAAGTATGTAAATCTGTTGATTAGATATACGATCTGGACAAGTTTGAGGGCTTAATACAATAACAGCGTTCAGCGCGGTGGCAAGTTGGCGGGCTGCTGTTGGGTTGATAATCGAGATTGAAACCAACTTGGAGAGATTTTCCAAGTATAATTGCACGTCACTGCTGTTGATAATCAGTTCACTTCTCGAGTCGCTACTGTTGTCGTAGTTTGAAGTTCATAGCGAAACGAAACAAGTGAAAATGTTTCTCCGTTTTATTTCCTTTCCATTTGGAAAGGAGATACATAGTTGATAATGGTAATGCGAGCTCTTTTCGCGAGTAAACGAAATTACGAGAAGAAGAGAAAAGAAAATGATGTGCGAGTATTCTGTTGTACGTGTACGTAATCCTTTCGAGGAAAGTTGCGTCGTAGCCGTGATTCCTGGCTGCACGTGGAAGAATGCACGCCAAATGGTCGAGAATATTTAGATACGAACGCCGACGTTCCGAATATGAAATCCCTTCCTTGTTCGAAAGTTCTGAAAAAAAAGGAAACTAAGCCATTTACGTTCTTCTTAAATTACGCTTCCTCGAAACTTGTTCTCTCGTACCTGTTGATATCGTTTCTTTTTCTTTTTCTCAGAGGAAAAAGTTCTCTGAATTTTTTTCTTTTTTATTTTCATTATTTATCGTCGCGTCAACCATTTGTGTGGGTTATTAGCGACTTGAAAATAGATCTTACAATTTATTATAAAAAAAGGTTAAACTGTTTTGGAAAGTGTGTTAATTTTAGGATCGATTAAACTAGAGAGATGGCAAACTGGCGGCTCACAGGCATTTGCTTTTGCTTGAAGATCCAGTGGAGGGGGTAGCGCTGGCGATCAGGAAAGTGGGGGTAGGCCGCCAGTTAACCACCTCTGCTTTAATTTGTCATTCAGGGAAGGACTTGTGTTCAGTTGATTCACGGTGTATTCACGGTGTATTTTCTGTCATTTTTCCGGACGGTAACATGTTCCACTGTCAATTGAACTTTGCACAAATCACAAGTTGGAGGAAATATCGGATGAGTTTTGTTTCAATTTGATTTTGACCTTTCGTTCAGCCTTCGTAACAGGTCCTCTTTTCATCTGGCATTATTTGGACGAGAACGAGAGGAATTCAGTGCGCGCGAATAACGCAAAATAATTTCTGTACGTTGGCCGGTTCACGCGCGCGCGCGCGATTTGTCATTGGGAACGTATCTCCGCGCAAAAATATGTAGCCGCTACGCTCGCGCGCGGACGAAACATTTTCTCTCTCCTCGAACGTGGTTAATTTGTAAGCGTGTAACGAACATGCGTCAACCCCGGCTCGTTATAACTAACAAGGGATAACGACACCAGGTCACATTTCGTATCGAGCTGTGCTTTTTCAGGGGTAAACATTTGCGCCGCGTGGACTGTGGGAAAGTGAAATTGATTCGCGCGCCTCTGCCGCATCCGGCGTTACCGACTTTTTTCTTTTTTTCTTTTTCACCCACGTCGATGGCTCGTTTTTTGCTTCTTACCGGACGCTTCTACTCGCCAACGAGAATTCGTCGCACTTTCGCGCCGACGTACTCATCGTCACGTGTCCATAATGTAGAAATGTAGAAATTTGCACGCTTGAGTCGCAATTAATAACGAAACAAGTGTGGCTTGCTCTTTGAGTGACTGTAGAAACGTAATTTCAAGTGCGTTCCAATAAACCTCGATCGATGGGAGCTCGCGATTTCGTTGTTGTAGGGGACACAACCCAGACTGTGGTACAAACATTCTCAGGACGTGGACCCAGGTGACAGTATCGGCAGGGCCATGAGGTAATCGCCAAAAACCTTTCATGGGCTTGACCATAAACACCTTAAGATAAAAGACGCTTTCCGGGGGAAACCCCTTGAGGGGAAAGGACATAGTGAGAGTCAGGGTATAAAAGAACTGACTCCAACGCGTCAAGACAATCAGTTATCCTTAGTGTATTACTAGGTGGTCCACGTCTGGTGAGTCTTCCCGCGTGTACAGCCTGATCGTGTCGCCTACTTAGCTCTCACGTCAAACAAAGACAGTAGAACTAATTACCATCGTACACTGTCTTTGTATACTCACGCATCTCTATATTATTATTATTATTATATATATTATATATATTTAGTAGTGTAAAATAAAGGCCTCTGAAACCCTAAAATTGTAATTGGAGATCGAGCGGAGCCGCGCATCTCTATATTATTGTTATTATATATATTTAGTAGTGTAAAATAAAGGCCTCTGAAACCCTAAAATTGTAATTGGAAATCGAGCGGAGCCGCGCATCTCTATATTATTGTTATTATATATATTTAGTAGTGTAAAATAAAGGCCTCTGAAACCCTAAAGTTGTAATTGGAGATCGAGCGGAGCCGCGCATCGCGAAACCAATCTCCGAAAGATTACAAACTTTCGGTCTAAATGATTTTCACCGAGTTACTTGGCTACTTATTTTGCCGAGTTGACGATTTAAAAGATTCGAGGGAGAAACTGCGGCCGCGGTCGTTTCAACAAGTGAACTCTCCAAACGGTGTGGTGCTTTTGCTCGTTGATTCTTTTTTTTTCTTCTCTTATCTCTATTCATAGCGGCCGGTGGCATAGTTTGATCGTTTAATTCTGGGACATTTCGTTAGGTTTTTCATGCTTGTCGCTCGACGCATATTAAAAAGACAGCTCTTTTTACAGCGCTTGCTACGAATAGTGAAAAGCGTGACGCTATGAATGACAAAAAAGGGCGGGAAGGGGGGTAGAGGAACGGGAAAGAGCGAATGAATTTTTAAAATCCGTATTTTACGCGAGCTTCGAATTGAACATTCCGTTTCATACGCGTGGTGACACATTTTTAATGAGAGAAATGTATAAAATGTAAGCTGCGCGCGACACGTACCTCTCTCCTCCCCCCTCTCCGTGGCCTCGCCGTACAAAGTTCGAGAACAATGATATTTGATTTTTCTGTCCTCTTTCTCTTTTCTCGGGCCGCTCGTTTCTGCGTTTCCGCGTTTCCGCGTTCGACGGACGAAAATTTTTTGACCGAGCGATGCACGTTCGAAAATTTACCTCGAGCCCTCGCTTTCTCCTCTTTTCTTTTGTTTCGGATCCTTTTGAGTTCTAATCGTTTCATTTATATAAACGGACTCGACTCGAGAGAAGGGAAACGCGCGCGTATTTTTCTTTCGAGTCTCGCGAATTTTCGCCCGCGGGGATGTTTTCGAAACTTTATTTATTTTTTACATCATGTATGAAATTACCGTATATCTCCACCGAATATATACTCGCGGAATATTTAAAATATTTTAAAACCGGCCGGCAGACACGCGCATATAGAAGGAACACGCGTATCCGTAGAAAATACGTAGCATATTTTTCTCTAGTTATATTCGTTTACGGAGGATACGCAAACAGGAAAAATGAAATCCGATGCTAAAAAACTGACCGACAATTTTTCAAATACAGGCCATTATTTATTGGTCACGTTTCGCATCGGGATACCATTGTTTTTACACGGCTATATTGTTTGCGCGTGCAAATGGCGTCTGCCGCATCGCGCTAATATAAAATGCGCGTTCCCGATCCGATGTATAAAAGAAAATACATACATGTTTCGCAAGAGCGTGGACCCGATATCTCTTTAAAAATTGTTTTGTTTATAATCCGAAAGTAAGTTCAAAACACTAACGCGCGCTCAATTGATAGCGTGTCCGACAGAACCGAGGATATTGAGGTCCTGAGAGCTAATGCGCATTACAGACTGATTCCTATTTTTATAATACCACGATCTCCGGCTCATTCGATACCAAGTTTCAATAATGTCAAATTTCGAATTTATTTGAAAGACAGCTCGAGTTGACGATCCTTTGGAATCGCGCGAGTTTCGAGATTTGGGCTTCGATCTTCACGCGACAGTCGGCCAGAGGTTCCTTAAATTCCACCCCGGAGAGTATTTCATTTTGGGGGGCAGGGAGGTCCAGTTTCGGCAGCGTTGGTCATTGATCGCAGGCGAGGCGTGAGAGGGTATCGAGCGACGAAGAAATCGGTGCTGGAGTGTAGCGCGGTGGTCGTCCAACAGCCAGTGGCATGATAACGCTGGCGAGTGCGGCAAGTGCAGCACGTTCAACGGTACCTTGTTGCCGGTAATAAAATAATACCCTTCATCCGTTTCTGCGGGAACCCGTGCTAACGTTACTTACCTACGTACACGTATCGGTGTACGGACACGGTTGCGCAATCTCGCGTTACAACCCTCCACGGGCCGTGCAACCCGCCTTGGATATGTTTAACGTAAACGCGCGTGTATGCAACCATGCGTCACGAGTCTTGGTCGTATTTCCATTTCTCTCTCTCTCTCTCTCTCGCTTTGTTTCCCTTGACTCGTTGAATTCTCCCGCCTTTTTCAAACGCGCGATTTCCATTGAAATTACTTCCGTTTCCACTTTACAAACGTGATTCCTGCGACGCTGACGCGGTTTTTTTTTCGAATCTTAATTCTCGAAAGCGAGAGCAGTTGTTCAGCTTCTGTTCCCTGTCGCGCTAATTACTGAGTCGAGTCCGTTCAAATCGCGTGGAAATCGTCGAATCAGCAATCTCAAAGCAATACATTTTTAACGAACGCGTGACGCGTGTGCGAATGACAAAACGAGGGACGAGAGGGTAACAGCTTTTGCCTCTGATATAACTTGCACCCCTCGAACTCGGCTAGAGGCCGGGCCCTCTCGAGAGCCTTTCTAAATTCTGATCACGCGCTCTTCACCCTTGAGAGAATTCACTTTCGCGCACACAGGCATCCTCGCAATCACGGTCGCCAAATCTTTCTGAAAAACGCACTTGCCCCTGGCAAGCGTGGCTCTGACTTTCCAACGGCGGTCCAATTTGTTCGCTTCGTAATTGTTTGTTTATTTCACTCTCTCTCTCTCTGCCAAGTCGTTCTCTCCAAGTGTCTGACGTGTCGGTGGGCGAAAATATCCGAATATTCGCCTGTCAACGCGAATCGATAACATTAGGTTGACCAATGAGTCGCAAAGCAGTTGTCTTTCGTCACGATAACTCTAGACTTATTGCAGTTACGCATTGCAGACTTTCACTTGTTTCGCTCTCTTCAGAAAAAAATCTTTGATGTGAAACGATGACGATGTGAAACGTGGGCCTGGATCAGTTTTCTTGACGCAGAGGAACTTTTTTCGAGCGCGAAATTAGGAAGCTGTCAGAAAGATGGTCAAATTTTAATCCTAGTGGATTAAAATAGCCGATGCAAACGAGACAGTTTTGTGTTATTTACTTGGACAAATCTTTACGGAGTCACTGGCCAACCCGATACGATACAAACGACGCGAATTTTCCGGCCGAGCGTGATTGGTTCGTTTGTCGGTGGGTATCCGAGCAAATAATGCGATGCAATCTTTAATTTCGAACGTATCGGCGTGTGGCGGGTACAGAGAGGTTGATCAGGCAGTTGAGGGTGGTTGCATCGAGCGGATTCTTGCGCAGCGTCGGTGCACACCTTTGACGCTCGGTGGCGTGGTCTATAATTATTGGCAGGTCAACGAAGCCCAAGTCCGTCCGCGGAAAGTTGGTTACACGACAGGCATGTCCTCCCTGTAGGCACCGGCCGTGCACACAGACACACACACACGCACGCACGAACACGTAAACGCACAGGATGCGACCTCCGCCATCGTCGCCACCGCTGCCAACAGAGACGAGCCTTCCTACGGACGTTAATTATTATCGACAGTTTCGCGAAACGAACTCTGCCTCTCTCCTCGGGTCGGCTGTCGCCCTATCGGCCATGCACACGCACCAACCAGTGCTTCACCAGCTGACCCCGTCGCGTCGCTATGGTTAATTGCATCCAGTCCTACGAACCTACCCTACCACCTGCGATACCTCATTCCGATCGCCGTCTTACCATATTGTACCTTGCCTCTGCCTCTGAAGGATGAATTACGAATGCATATATTTTCATCAGAAATTTCTGATTAACCGAGCAAAGTAGCCTGTTCGTTGCGTTCGATACTGTATACGTTTACGTACGTCGATGCTTTTATCGATAGTTCGTGTTAACGAGGCTCGACGATTTCGAAATTGGCTCGATGTAGAGAAGTTAGATTGTCTTGTATTTGTCGTGGACAACGTTTCGTTCTATCTTTCGTGTTGACAAGAAGTCTTGACGTTCATTGTTTCACCAAGGCCGTTGTGTTGGGAGCGTTTACTATTGTCACTTTGATCGCTGACCCGTGTCTACGCCACGCCCCTTCACGAATCACGTGACCTAAATCAACCAATCGCTAATTTTCGTTGCATCAGCGTTGCACCTGAAGAGGTTCGATTTTCTGGGTTACCGCTAAAATCACTTTCAGTGATAATATACAAATATACAACATAATAATGCAATAATAATTTTAATGAGTTTTATTAAAACAGTCTAGGCAAAGGTGTGGTTTTCCTTTGCACCCATCACAGAACGTTGTAACTTTATCAAGTCACGTTTTTACTAATATTTCTTCCTGTATTTTTTCTGTAACAATTTCCTGACTTGGAAATGCTGGATGTGATCATTTTGCGTTATGCTTACCGCACAGCTGCGTCGAATGTAGCGTAAATGAAGTACAGTCTTTACAGTCATTTGCAACGTACGTATTACGGTCAGTGGCGAGAGACGTTCTTTTGCACGTATGTACATGTGTGTAATTTCCTTGCCATTGTCCCCATTGTCCGATACGACTGACATGAATTATCAGTCCACAGATACTCCAATTGATAACGTAGAACGTACAACGATCGTGTCCACGTACGTGTCTCTGATATTACAGATATTTCGCGACGCTTGACTGCTGGAAAGAACGAACTGCAGACGATAGACACATGTACGTAGGTACGTACGTACTATGTGCATCGAAATCCATCACACGCGACAGAGACTCGAGTTGTAAACTCCAAAGTTGTACAGTTTCAATTTATATCCTCTTGCGTGTGGTACATTCTCGGCTCGTAGTATTCTCTTCCTTTGCGCTGATTCGGCTGAGAGAATCACTTTGATTCGGATGGAAGTTGTCGAAAACCATACGGCAGATAGAGAGAGAGAATTTACGAACGCGACGATTACCTGAAAACCCGCGCAAAAGAGGAAAACGCCGACGCTGAACGTTGAACGTCGCTGGACGCCATCGATCACGATTAAACCTTGACGCGCGTCCTCAACATCGATTCGCGTCCTATAACACGCGCGGGCGGTTGTCGAGGGGGGCGGGGGTGGGGGACATCACACGCGCATCGGTTAAGAATACAACCACCAATAGCAGATATCTATCCCTTAATCCACTTAAGCCGCTTAATTCACGTCACATCAACGTGAAATATTTACGATCCACTAACACAGGGGGTTGCGCTCCGGTGACTGGCCCCGGCGTAGGTACGGTGAATCGTACCTACTGGTAGGCAGCCTCTCAGGTAGGACGAGGTGGAGGGTGGGAGGGGGCGAGCAAGGGAAGCCTTAGCCAAGAGTTGCTAACTCCGTCGGGGCGATATAACGAACACATGTTCCGACGCGAAGCTACATAATCCGCGACAAGCTATAGAAGACGGGAACACGCTACCGATCGAGGCCATCCGTGTGTTCTTACACAGACATCCCCTTTTCGATGCTTCCTTCCCCTTGACTATTCATTCTGTATTTTTTCTTTCCGTGTCTTCTATTCGTGACAGATTCCCTACGCGTGGCGTATTTATGATTGATCGTCGCCTGCCTAGTCGAGATTAGACGAGAATATTTTCCTCCAATTAAATCTACAGTGCGTCAGGACACGCCGTTTCTCTGAAAGAAAATATTCATTCTTTGTACGGATCCAAATTACACTTGAGCTACTATTACTTATTAGTAGCTGTAACTCGATTAACAACTTGTCCAATCTTCGCCACTAGCGATTGTTGCTTGGACGTGCTTTCCATCGAGCTTTTCAGCACACCAGACAGGTTAAGACAACAGAGTATTTCTCGTAGTCTGTGATTGTTCACGGTTGACCAAACATTTTCAAATCCTGTCAAACGAGCCTGGTCGCTGAAGATTGGACGCAGTTATTCAATCGAGTACTTACTTAGACGTTTGCTTTTGATCAGTGCAAAATTTCTCACGAAAAGAGCTTCCTTTTTCAGAGAAATGGCGTACTCGTTAACACGTTGGGTGATGATCTTATTTTGAGATCTTGAAGCAAGAAATATTTAGTAGAAAAACGAGTTTTTAAATTAAGCACATTGAACATGATAATATGACAATAATATAGCGAATTTTTGAATTATTTTAAAGTAGTCATAATTACATTGTTTACATAAAAATACATAATATTGCGATAGTTATTTGTGACATGTTGAAATTTAAGGGTCTCGTTGCAAATTCTCCAAATTTCTAGTCTGCACCTGAGGCATGCGAAAGATGTGTAAAAATTTCTAATTTGACAAACGCGTGCCTGTCATAAATTTAAAAAAAGAAAAAATATAAAAGCGTACATAAAAAGAAGCATAAAGACGATAGAGTGGCTAAGGATTCGTGGCCCCGTAAAAAATCTACTCGATTTGCGCACAACGCGTTCAAACAAACTATACTTACGGCTTCAACATACTGTTCGAACGTTCGGTAAAATAGTAGGCTTGTCGAAGCGAAATGACGAGTAGTGGCTATTTTACTCGAAGGAGAAGAAACGCATTTCCATGGAAGCGTGCACAGAGGGAAGCGCACACGCACGAACAGAGGCGGTTGGCACGTGACGCGCAGCCGAGAGCGAGTGACGCGCGCGCACGAAGGGCAGCTGTCCCAAGAATCGAGCTCGAATCGGCTCTAATAGCCGGTGCTCGTTAACCAAATTGTTTGTACTTCGTGATTCCGTTGCTAAACAACTCTGCGGCCCGTTTCTCTGCTCCGATTTAACGCGCTCTCGCGTCGCGTCCCGCCGTGTCGCGTAATTGTCTCCTTCTCTCGCGCGAACGCGCTGGAAACGACGCGACAACGAGTTCTGATCAAAGCTCTCTCAAAGCTATCGGGGAAAGAAGTTTTTTTCAGGGACACGTGGACACCCGAACCTCTCAGCACGCAGCGAGATTTCTCGCGAAGCTGTATTTTCGCGCGAAACGATCTGAAACGATGAAATTTATATCCGGCGGTGCTTTACATTATTATTTATACTATTACTTATTCATTATTTATTGTTATCACTGAAAGTGATTTTAGCGGGGGTAACCCAGAAAATTGGACCTCTTTAGGTGCAACGCTGATGCAACGAAAATTAGCGATTGGTTGATTTGGGTCACGTGGTTCGTGAGGGGGCGTGGGTTAGACCCCGAGTAGGAGTGGCGTTGATTGTCAGATTTACACGATGCTTCTCGGGAGCCACGAGATTTAATCTCATTTATACTTGAGACACACGATACACTCAATTTTTGTGATACAATACACAACGTTTCAATCAAGATTTTTAATCGTTGAATAGTGTATTTTTTATTTCATAATATTGTCCAATTAGTTTAACATTTTTCAGTTGACAATGTTAGTTGTTGGCTTCGTTGAGGAAACAATTTCCGATTATAAATAACCAACGTGACGACTGAGGTTGAAAAGATGAATGAAAGAACTGTTAAAGTTTTGAAGTTGAAAGTTTGTTTTGTTAAGAATTTGAAAAATCGTAACAACGTAACAGCTCTCTTTAATTAAGAAGCTGGTGGGCCACTGTAGTTGCTTAATAGCTAAGAGGTTGAGAGTCTCGTTTTGCCAAGGGACGACGGTACACGTGCGAAAAGAGATTTTAAGTTTCTCGTCGCGAACAATGGGACAATTTCTATCTCCGATTGAAATTTATCGAACGAATCGTGAGATATTTAACGCGAGCGTTCTCGTTTCGCGTGCACCGAGTTCACAGAGTGAATCACGATATTTCGTGCATGGCGCGAGGTCGACATTTGCTTTATCATCGCCCCCTCCCCTCCCCCCATAAAGATTTTTCTCGCGTGATTTTGAACGTCCCGGTGGACGAGGGTGGTTCGAGCTTTTGTAGCTGTCGGTATCCGCTTTCAACTGTGCCGCTTTTGTAACGAGGTATCAATAGGCACGACTTTTTAATACGTCGGCCCATCGACTTTTTTTCCGTTTTTTTTCTTTCTTCTTTTTTTTTTTTCATCGATCGAACAAAGCCCCGTTAACACGGGCGCAGCCTCTACCCGCGAATCTCGGTCGAATTGCGTGGCGAGTAAAATTCGATGACCGCGCCGCGTCGACTCGATTTCATCCGACACATGAACGAACGCGTTTGCATTTCTATCGTTTCAAGATTGTTTTAAAGAGATTGAGCCTCGACACCTGTCCGCTTTTCGTTTTGTTCGTGGAAAAGCTGCTGGTAGGCACGTTCTTTGAACGATAAACTGTAAAAAAATGAAACTGCACGACTTGTTCCCCAGTATGATTCATCTCACTAAAAGGCCCAGAAGCAACTGTTCCGACTAGGAAATGAAGATGACTTTTTTTTGCAAACATTTGAATCGATAGAAAACAAATTACAGGCGCGATCGCGTACCAGACAACGCCACTTCTACTCGAGGTCTACTCCACGCCCTCTCGCGAGTCACGTGACCCAAATCAACCAATCGCTAATTTTCGTTGCATCAGCGTTGCACCTAAAGAGGCCCCATTTTCTGGGTTACCCACTGTTAAAATCACTTTCAGTAATAAAAAAAAAAAAAAGAAAAATAGCAAGTCCACCGTTGCGTGATATAGCGTCGACAAATTGTTCACTAAGTGTTTCGAAAAATATGAGCGCGCGTGTTCCGTGCTTGAAAATTCGAATCGCTCGAACCGAAGCGTAAAACGCAGCAATTGTGCGGCAGCAGCGACAAATATTTTCCCTTTGGCTGGCCGGGTCAAACTGGTTTCCATCGTGGCGCGGCTGGTCCGCGACCATCTACACGAAAATCTCTGTTCTCGTTGTTCCCCGTGCTCCCATTTTCGTCATCGTGATCCGCGCGCGCGTCAGTTGTTTCCATCGGCTTGAACGGAAGTGGGTCAAAGTGGAAGTAACGTACCAGGCAAAACTCCGGCTCGCCAGGGTAACGCGACGCGACGGCCAGACAAGATTCATACGTAGGCTCGCCGAAGCATTTCCTTCCACGAAGTTTGTTCTACGCGCGTCTGTGGCGATTGTTTCGAAGCGTAGGGGCGATTTAGCGAAAAATGTCAAATTTTATTCAGCTTAGGACGAAAACGTTTCTTCTCAGTGTGAGATAACGTGAGGCGAATGGCCGTAAATCTAAAAGTAGATCGATAAATTTCTAATTGTAAATCAATTGTTAATTCACGTTTCCAGTAGTGGATGATTAATTAACCCGCAAATTGTCAAGTCCATATGTGATCAGAGTGAGAAATGAGAAATGTGACGATATTTTCTCAAAAATCGAGTAACTAGACAAATAATAAAATATTTATTATTTATCAAAATTGAAAATAAGCTACTTAACGTCAAGACTAATGTCAAAGTAGATTTACCTTAGCCCTGTTTTTAATAGTAACCAACGTATATAAAAAGTATTTTCTTACATCTTTGAACTTTGAAAGACCATCATCTAAATTACGTATATCGGAAAATTCTCGAGTTGTAAACTTTGAGACGAATTGCTCGTTCGTGAAGGAAAATTCGTTGCTTAATCTGAATAAAAGTAGATAAAGTAAACCTAAATTTAACTTAAACCTAAGATAGGCAGTTTTTAGGTCAGATTTAGGTTTAATCGAAAAGAAAGTATGTAATTTGAAAAAAACTGACGACGACACGACGCTATGATCGAAACCAAGAGCATCGTCGTATTGAGACTCGCGATCAAACGCTGTGACTATTCGACGCGAAATCTGAACAGCGCGATCGCGCTGCGTGGCGCTGAAAGAAGTCCAAAGGTTAAAGTAGCGACGACAAAGGAACAAAGAAGGAAGCTATGATCGACGCAGAGAGGGAGGGCTCGGTCAGTTTTCGGCGGGGACACCCCGTAGATGCGCGTAGATACACCGTGACCACTTACACGGAACATGGACGATGACATAGCGCGGTCACAGTAGTCACTCCATCGTGCATGCATGAGACACGATATGAATTGCAAATGGCGTAGTCGGTTGCGGGTGGTGGGGGGAGAGGGAGGGGAGGGAGCCGGCGCGCGGTACGTAATATCGGCGATGCTCGTGGAATTGCTGTCTGAACGAATAGTTTGTCGGACCGTGTCCGCGGCGCTTGGTCTCCCTTAAATTCAATGAAATAACTCGCGATATATCACGCGGCGAATTATCGGGAGCAGCAGGAAAATTACAACGCGGTCGGCTGGCGCGCGCGTGTTTCAGTTGGCGCTACGGCGGTACGGAGGGAGAGAGAGGTCTCGCTTGTTAAATTATGCTAATTGAATATTTGTCCTAGGAGATGCACTTGGAACGCGACAGAGCAGCGGCGTGTGTGCCGCGATAATTGCTCGCGTTCTTCGCGAAGCCTGGCTTGTGTCACGTGCGCGTGCAGGCGCCTGCGTCGCTGGAACACGGTAACACGGTTTCGCGGTTTCTCGTTCTCGGTCGGTGAATCAACCCGCTACGCGCGACTTTCACCAGCCCTGACGAACGACTCGAATCCAGAAAGAGGATCCTTTCCATAAACTGGCGGGACTCGCGGCGGCCAAGAAAGCTCCCTTCCCTACGTGACTCGGTATCGTTTCACCACGCGATAGAAATAGTCAGATAGCGGCGGCGTGCACGCTACGCGCTAAATATCGGCCAAAGTACTATCTTCGTCTTGACACTTGCATGCATCAACGCGCGAGTGTCGTAATATCTCATTAGCGCGTTGCGGCGTTGTAACGTGGCCGGTCCGATTGTGTAATTTGCACGGCGCCGCACGTCCCTCGATCATGGGCGAATATAAATATAAATATAAATCGAACTCTCGAGCAACTCTACGTACGCTCGGCCGAGCTGTAGACTAGAATTTGAACGAGTCGTTTCTTGTTTTTTTTTTTCTTCTTCCTCTTTCTTTAAAACGTTCCCTCGTTCGTTCCCGCTCTCAGAGGGAACGGTGGTCCGGTTTGGCAAAATACGAGGCCGGGATACGTTTCACGTACGTGTAACACGGCAATTCGAATGCCGTACGAGAGGGCGGAAACTACGACATGCGCACGTTCTTCGAAACGCTGCCTCTATCGCTGACCGTAAAGTAACTTGATTTCACCGCGTGCTACAACGCGGCGTTCCATTGATCGCCGGTCTTCCATTGACCTCGCAACGAATCTGTCCAACCGTGCCGTTTCAACCGTTTCGGGGGCCATTCAGCCCCCGTAGCGAGTACCCGGCCGAACCGTGCACAAAAGGTCCGCGGATCGATCTACGACTCGAAACGATGAAAGTCAATAGTCTTAATCCGAGCGTGCACCAAGCGTCCCGCAGTCGCAACGAACAAACGGCGGGATCTCTGAACCCGGGAGGGGTAGTCGTGGAAATTCTTATATTCTACATAATATCGGCGCGGCGCGGCGCGGTGGCGCGGTTGAATCGGTCTCTCAACAAGTAGTGCGCGCTCTGGAACGAGCGGAAATGCCTGAAACGATCCGAGTTCCCTTGGCATTTTCGTTGGCCGGTTCGTTTCTTTCCTGCATCTCGTCTTACATTTAAGAATCCCGTACCGGCCACTGCCCCTCCCCCCCTCCTCTCCCCTCTTCTTCCACCCATTTCGGAATCTATTTCCGTTGAGTTTTACTGGCCGTGGCTCGAGAGAAACCTTAAGAACGGTCCAGCGGGGCTACGAAGGAGACCGGTAGTTGGCTAAGAAGAGACGAAAGCAAACGAGAATTCCAGCTCTCTCTCTCTCTCTCGTGGTAGTGAAACCTAGAATCTACGAGCGCCATCCCCGAATGTCCGGGGACGTTGAAAAGAAACGGGCGCACGGCTCGTTTATTGTACATCCAAGGACTAATTTTCCAACTGAATGCAAGATATTCGCGGCCGACGCCAGCCTTTATAGTTCGAGCATTGCCAAATGCATCTCGCCGGCACCGCCAGAATCGAATGCCGTTCAACGAGCTCGGGATTTCGGTACAAAGGGAGGAGGTTTTCGGGCTCGTGACTCTCTTGATTTCGCGGCGATTTCCTCCCGGTTAATCTGCTGCCTCTCGACGAGTGTCGGAGCTTCCTCGATCGTCCGGCCGGATGATCAGCTGCCGGTTCCAGTTAACACGTCGATAATATTGCGTATTTTTAATAAAAAGTAAATGAAAATCACACATATCTGGGTGGCAGACAAGTTCCCATTGGAAACGTGACGATCTTATTTTTAAATCTTTACGCAACAAGTAGATAAATGAAGGAAATGTTTAGCAGATAATAGGCAGATATTTGACAGAAAAATAAGTGGTAAATCGTTTTTAAATTAAGCAAATTAAACTTGGTATCAAATCATAACGATACAATAATATAGTGAATTTTTGAATTATTTTGAAGTAGTCACAATTACATTATTTACATAAGACTGCACTATACAGTTGTTTGTAATGTGTTGGGAAATATTATGGGATTTAAAGGATCATCTCGTTGCAAAGTCTCTAAATTTCTAGTCTACGTTTAAGGAAAAAACTTCTAATTCGACAAGCTAACACTGTCCAATAAACTTAGAAAAGGAATGAAAAATAAAAGCGAAAAAACTACACGACTTGTGCCGCAGTACGATTTGTCTCACTGAAAGGCCCAGAAGCAACTGTTCTAGGAAATAAAGACGACTTTTTTGCCATAAATTGATATGCAAACATTTGAATCGATAGCCACTCCTACTCGAGGCCTATTCCACGCCCCCTCGCGAATCACGTGACCCAAATCAACCAATCGCTAATTTTCGTTGCATCAGCGTTGCATCTGAAGAGGCCCGAGTGATAAAAAGAAAGCACAAAAACAACAGGATGCCTAAAGATTTATGTTAACATTGTGACATTTTTTTACATCTGTGTCGTGTGCACTTTCTTTGCGTTACCGCGAAACGAAACATCCGCCACGACTCTCTGCCAAAGATAAACAAACGTAATTAAATTTCTCATTGTCAGACACTCTTCATCCACGATTGTACTTTGCACAAAACGAAGTGGATATACGAAAAAAAAATGTACGTAGCTTGAATGTCAAACGGCGTTTGAAAAACTGAAAATTCAGTCGCCTCGTCCGAGTTTCCCGTCGTCTCTGTTGAAGGAAAACGATCGGTCAGTTAGAGAACCGGTGGTGGATCGATCCTCGCGCGCGGGCAAAGTCCGCGAAGGACGATGGTACGAAAGCGATAGGTCTCCGGACGTTCCGGAGGAACGATCGGGTTAGTCGGACAGCCAGGGCAAGGGATTCCGTTGCGAGGATTTATCGATAACGGCCGCGCGTTTGCAAATCCAAGCTCGTGTAAGCGATAATTACGATTAGGAAAAGGAGCACACAGAGGGTCGCTGGGTCCGGGTAAAATAAATCATTTCTACTCGCGGCTCGGTATCGATCGTCGGAGCCCTGTGGCTACCTTGCCATGGCCATCGAGCCAAGACCGAGCCTTCTGTCAAACGCTGCCCGAGACTGACATAATTGCCAAGGAATACGCGATCGGTGCGGATGAAGATGTCCGCGGAGAATTATGAGTGGTGGTGCTGTCTGCAGGCCGATGATCGTATCAATTTACATTTTCGCGGAGTAGCCGGCCACGTTCGCGTCCGCTCGTATATCTCGGCCCTTCCGTTGAGATTCGAGGGTCGTCGTGTCGTGCGACGAACCACCGCCATTTGTGGCGATGGTGTCGTCGTCCTCGCTTCGAGACGCCGCGCCGGAAGAGTGGAAAAATTATTACCTTTCCGTAATGTAGCGACGAAGGTTATTAGAAAGGGGATGAATGGAGTCGAATGGGTGAATACGTGCGAGCTAAATGCTCGATAGACTCGGTCGCCGAGCGCGCGCACGTGTGTATCCCCGCATCTGCTCTTGTGCAAACTCGCCAGGCTACGTGTAATGCATGCCCGAAACGGAAGGCATACTTCTGTAATTGGGGCATGCTCGGCTGTTGGCTGAATTATACAACGACTGGTATATACTTTCCGTACCGGCGCAAACCCGTGTCCCTCCTACCGAGAAAATTGCACGCGCCGGCCCGCCCGATATCAAAGCTAAACGAACGACGTATGTCGAGCATCTTTATTGCGATTCTCATTTTTCTCCTTTTGTAAACGTACGCGAATATTGTTTCTTTAAAAACGCACGTCGGTGTAACGCGAACGTTACGTTGGGTAACTCGACTTTGCGAGGCGGTTTCTTACGACTTAAATTAGCCGTAAAATTGGACACCTCCGGGAAGACGAATCTGCCCGTGTCTGGTTTCGGCCGGCCCCCCTGCCGAAATATATCACTTGACTCGCGCAAGGGTCGAACGAGTTACGCACACGTAACACGCCCCGTGTATAATGGTAAAAATGAATTACCCCGGAGAAATCGAGCATGTACACTTGCACCGAATGCAAGGCTGGTATGGCGAAGATGGTAAATTGAATCACCGATCGTGGACGTGCACTTGGGAGAAAATTGAAGAAAAGAGTCGAAAGCTCGGAATAACTTTGAAACGCTGTTCGGTTGATGGTCGAGCCAAGAGCGAGGAGTAAAAGGCACATATTTACCATCGAAAGGGGGAGGGGGGCGTTTGCGAGTCACGCACCACGCGTCGCATAGGGGATCCTTATCTCCGCTATATGGGCGGATTGTGCTTCGTAGATTATCGCTGGAACCATACATACCACTTGGCGCTATTACGGGGACAACGTTTCTCCCTCTTCCTTGATTCCTCTCGCTCTGTCGATCCCTGTCTCTCTTTGCCAGAGATAAAACATCGAGAGCGCATGGCTGATGGTACCAGGTCCCCGTCAAACAGGCAGAGCCACGATGTCTGCCTGTTATCTGACACACGGCATTTCACGATGCGATAACTTACTTTGCACTGCTCGCTACTTCTACAAATCGCTTCCATAAATTTGCACCTGCTAAATTGCTAAATATTGCGAAGATTCTGCGAAAAACGGATGACTAATTGTGAGAAAAATCTGAGATCTCGAGTTTCTGTCCCCTCGGAAGAGGCAGAGACAGGGCAAAGATTCGGCACGTTCGCAACCGCAGACGTAGACGCGACGTGGCAGAGAGAGGAAGCAGTCCAAGGGGAGGAGAGGATGGAACGGAAGGGTTGGGCGAGAGAAAAGGGAGGGCAAGGTAGATTGCTACGAAGTTAGCTGGTTAACTCGACGAAACAACGGTGGCAAGTTAGCGCGAGAAGTTGGCGTCAGTTGGCACCAGCGCGCAGCGCGTCGCGTCGCGAAGCTTCGGCAGGACTGGAGCAAGCCGGGGGTATGGGGCACACGCCTCGGAGCAGCGGCTCTAACTATTTCATTGTTTCATAATTGAAGCATTTGCGGTCTCGCCGTTATGCATATATCTATTAGAGAGGCTGAAGCGTGAAAACGCAGCGCTGTCGGCGCCCGAAACTTGCTTCGTTATTGAAGCAAGACGGTGCCGTGTCTTACGGACTCGAGTTGATTTCCCCGAGACGATTCGAGCGAGATATTTCCCCCCTCGAGTTCTTCGATAAAATACATTTCCCTTTTTTTTTTTTTTTCGTCGAGAGACGCAAAAATTTTGTCGATATTTAGCAGTTGTAGATGTAACGGATTAACCGACGATCCGACGAATTTCATCATCGACCTGTGTAACTTTGCGGATCGTCGTACGTGTCGACGCGTTTGGATTATCCCCAAATGTCCGTCGTTGTCCCGTGTTTCGGGACTTGGAAACTTGGGCGGTAAACATTCTAACCGTGTCGGCACCGTAAGTTCGCAAGTTCGTCAAGCTTATGACACGTATAAATTCCTAAATTGTCAATCCCGTGCACGTCGACGGCACGTTCGCAGTACTGTGTGTTTCAGTTAGAGTCCATCGATCAATTCCTGTTTGTGGGCTTTGTATAAAAATTTCGAGCTGGCCATCCGCTGTTGAACGCGAACTCGATAATGAGGGGAAATTTTTCCGCTTGGTTGCCAACGATGGCGCGACGCGCGACGGGCAATAAAGTGGCGAACCGACGAATTAGTTTGTGACACGATTGGTCGATTTATGGAAATCGGTTTAACGTCGTCGGCTCGTTCGTATATTTCGTATTAACGTAATACCTATTCCCAGCAGCGTTTCCAACAGATTTGCATGCATTGTCCGATGGTCAATTAAAATATTCCGGTATTTATGTTCCATCTGAACAGTCGTTAAGAGGCGAGCAGTCGGGCCGCGCGTGTTTCGCGCGGCGGAATAACTCGTCCCTGGGTGTTTGACGGCGCAAATTCTCCGGCAGAACGTCAGACTCGTTACGGGGTTGCGTTACCGGGGATTACGTTGATTAACTCATCCACTCACTCGCGAGGGTCCTCCTCCGAGCGAGGAGGATTCATCTTCGTCTCGAGATCGATGCGTTTCGTGCGTGTATTTACAAAATTCACAAATTCGTTGGGTCCGTGCCGAACAACGAAAGCTACGACTCTTCAAATAATCGAAAGTCTCGTGCCAGTTAAAGCAAGACGAACGCAGGCGATAACACGGAGGGATCTAAATTTAAATTTACCAGTGTCCGCTGTACCGTGGTTAAATCATCGCATGCAATCGAACGATCGCGCCGTAAAATTATTAAAATTACCGGCACATGTGAATCCTACACAGCAAGCAGAATGTTAAAATTAGCGTAACAGATGCTGTGTGTGCGCGTGTACGCGGCTGTGTCTGTGTGTGTGTGTGTATACGTGTTTACGATGTTGCTGGGAACAGGCTCGCAGTATTGCGCAGGGATAGGTAGCTATTGGCCGAGCACCGTGCCTGAGATACGTAATCACCGTTGTGCACCTGACTGGACTCGGTGGAATAATTTTGCGGCGAAGATCATCTCGGTAATATAGATCCGGGGAAGGCAGGGTCGGCGAAGCCAATGCGTTTCGCACGTTGGTTTCGCGACGCGGGCCGTAAATAAAGGTTAAAGATTCAACGTCATAAAATACCGCGTCGACGGGGGAATAAATGCGAGCCATTGTTCCGTTCCGCAGATAGAGAAACAATTTCCCTGGGTGAAGAACGATCGAGAATAAAATAAAACAAAAAAAAAAAAGAAAAAAACGAAAGAAAGAAGAAGAGGAAAGCAGTACGTCTTTGAGGTACCCGTTTGTTTCAATTTCTTTCGAGCATCTCTGATTGGGCGAAGGTTTAATGCAATACGGCGTAACGATGTTTTGATGATCAAGTATTAAAGCTAGTTACACTTGAGAAACTTGTTAGCAATATTTTTCAACTTTTGCTCATTACGCTCTAAACTTGTTTGGGTGAACGGTACTCTCCCGGGCATATGCCAACTCCCCCCGACTCCCTGGAAACTTTGCTAATTAATTAAGTGTCCTTTCTTGAGTCCTGAGCTTTGTTCTTTCGTTCTCTCGGTGATTATTCACGGGAATCGGTACGTTGCCCGTGTCTATAATTTTTGAGAAAATTTCTTCGATCGACAAACGTTTAAGCCGTGAAACTATTTGCACGACGTTTTCCGTTTTCGGAAGACTGTTTGAACGAAGGAAACCGGAAGCCGATTCGTCCATTAGGAGATTCAATAACGGAGCTAACTTGGGTGACTAGGAAGCCAATTACGTCACACGCGTATGCCAGAACGTGCAATTTTCAGGTTATTGCACGGTCTGTGTTCCCATCGTCTAAGGTTCGTTTTATTTATAGCTTTAATTATTGGTTACTGCGGGAATAATATTCGGCGGCAACATGTGCATGTCCGTCGAAATTAATCATTAATCGAGTTACTTTCAGACCTCAATTGGGATAGCAGAATGTAATGAAACTGGTTATCCTCTATTATCCCCTCGGTTTCTGATTAATTTACTTGCACTTTGCGTTCAATTCGCTTCGCCGCCGTCGTTTTATTTTTGACACATTCGTTCCTGTACTCTGCGCGCGATCGTTTAAACTTGCCCGAACGATTATCCGCGAGCTTACGCTGAACACGTTCCACAATACGACGCCACGATGCGACGCGAGATATTTTGTCTTTATCTTAATTGCTGTGTTAACTGCAAGGTTTCGTGAGTTTACTTACATTTATTAAATCCCGATGTATCACTGCCGTGGCATTAGTGGGCGACTAGACACTAGAGGAAGATTAATTAATCCTCTATGAAACTGCTCCGTGCTAGGACATGATAAACACAGAGCAACGCAGCACGGAATCGTTAGCGTATAATCCCGGAATATTCTCAATAGTTACGGGAGACCGTACCCCGCGCTATACAAATTTAAAGCGGTAGTATAAAAGCGACGCATTAGCGAATTAACATTTCCATGTAGTTGATTTGCATGGCTCCGTTAATCGGGAAATTTCTTTTTCAACCACCATCTCTGCTAACTACGCGCACGTGCGCGTGTACGTGTAAAACACGTAGTAAATATTTCGAAACTTGTACTCACGATGGCCGACGATCTCCGACAGGGACGGAGAATTCTATCTGAATTACTCAGGGAACGAAAGAAAGTCTGGTAACAACAGCGTAAAAACAGCGAGTCGTAAGAAATTAATTCTGTAGATAGCCTTCCGTAGCAGGACAGCATGATCGAAGATACACAGAGACAGAACAACCGCAGCGCGGAATCGTTAGCGTATAATCCTAAACTATCCTCAATAACCGAGCCACATTCGCGGCGTACGAAAGCAAAGTGGTAGTATACGAGTATGGAAGCGACGCATTAGTGAATTAGCGTTTCCTGCCGTTGCAATCAAGGTAATGCGCCGCTATGGCACGCGTTACGGCTCCTCTCTCTCTCCTTCTCTCTCTCTCTGTCTCTCTCTCTCTCTCTCTTCACGGCTCATGCTGCCGGTGAACGCGGATATCGCGCGTTACCTTCCTTTCCCGTGTACGCTGTATCCCGAGACAATTAATAATTCAACATCTTGAAGGATTCAAACCGGTGCGTTTAACAGGAACGAGGCCTTCGAGCGATTCTCAATTGCTCCGCCGGATTAATAAGTGACTTTGGGTACCAAAGTATGCTCTCCTAATTGTCGGTGCCTGCTACCTACGGATAAATAGATTAATTACGTCCGACGTTGCGTTCAGCGACGATTTCGAACGTGAAAACAAATTCAGCAGATATCGTTTGAGGAAAGATAATCGGTAATTAACTTCTTTTCGTCGTTTTATAATTTTTCTTGCATTATTTAACGAATTAAACACGCGAGATTTACTTGAAACTTGGGGACGGGTTTTTATAGCATCCTAACTTTCTCTAGTCATCTCCATTTTCTTTCCATACAGCTTCAATATGCAAATTTCGCAATTAAGTTACCTTCATATTTTTACAAAGATCAGGAGATTGTTATCAAGATGAAAAACTGCTTTTAAACTATATTTATATATAATATACTACATTAAACTACATTTATATTTATATTTATATTTATATACTATTATATACTATACTATATACTATATATAAATATAGTGTATTATTCTAGTCAGCTTTTCCATTAACAGGCTTAAAAGAATAGAGCTAGGCTAGCTAGACTCAATCTCGTCTCAATTCTAGTATTTGTATCACGTCAGACGCTCAAACAAATTCAAGTATCAATTTAAAACAACGATGAATCGAACGATACGCGATGTCGCAACTGTTTGAAAATGACGAATGTTGGCGCGGTGAAGAGTAGCGTTGGCGCATGCGTGGCCGCGTACGCCCAACTTCACACCGTCGTTGCCAGTTCGAATATGGCGGCTGAACGCGGTTGACCGTCTTCGCGATTTGAACCAATATTTTCGCGTGTTTTCTCGGGATGTTTTGCCAGCTGTTGTTACCAGCGAGTGATTTCCTTACTCCCGCATCGGAATGGGCAGACGTTCAAGAAAAATAGCGCGGAACGTGAGGTATGTCTCTGTTATTGTTGCAATCGCAAGATTGTATTTCCAATTCCGTTGCGACGAGTTTAAACACGTCGTGCGTTCTCCTCGAAAATTGAGCCACTCGAAAGAGAAACAAGTCGCAGCTGGATGAAAAACGAGCGTGGCTTATCGAGTTCGGAAACTCGAGGGGCTTGCAAACAGTGCAAACGTCGAAATATAATAATCACACGGTTTTTCTCCGTGTATAACGGCCAGGCAAGAATTCGTATTTTGACACCGTCGGTAAAGTCGAATACATCTATTCCGATGGAACAGAAAAAAAAGAAGGAAGAGAGGTGGAAGGAAAGAGAGAGTGATAGAGTGTTTCACGTTGCGCACAACCGGACGCTGATTCAATTTCGCGTTTGTCAAAGTGCACAATGTGCGAGTTTTTTTTCCTTCTTTTTTTTCACTTTAAACTTTAAACGTCCTGGAATTCAAAATCGTTCCCAGAAATCCGCGGTTCAATCAACAAAACGTTTAGTAACGCTGAAATCCGTGAAAACCTTACGGATCACGTACAACATTTTGCATCGACTATCGTCCGCGCGATTTCAATTTCGATTTCGATTTCTATCGTTTCTCGCATCTTTGATTTTTTTTCCTTGTCGCTGGGATAGCGTTTCTTAGCGCTAAAATTTAGATTGATTAGCGTTTGCATGGTGTGAAAAAGATCTGAAAAAGTTGTTGCGATCTTTTTCTTTTTTTTCCTTTTTTCTAAATATGCAGCTCCGAAGTGAGCGGTATCACGTGACGCTCGCGAACGGCATCCATTATTTTCGATCTCCATTCTCAGCCCCGGTGGTAAGAGTGCTCGAACGCGAATTCATTGTTATCACTTGTCGTTTCCGTAATCACTTTGCGCGCGTCTCGTCCATCGAAGCGGCGCGGCGCGGCTGTCCGTGCGATGGAACGAGCCGCGAGTAAAGCGCGTCAAATAATTTTACCGAGTGACGCCAGTCACGGGCGATGCGCATCGAACGTTTCATTGGCACGTCGGGGTGTGTATATATATATATATATATATATATCTGGTACCATGCGACAAAACTGTTTTTCCTCGCCCATCGAGCGCGAAATCAGTCGGTGGAATTGGGCTACTCGAGTCACGTTCTACAAATTCTGGATTTCTGGTTCCTTTGAGCTAATCGAGCTTTAAAGCACTCGAGCGCGAGAGAATTGAAAATTTCTGTCCACTTGCGCGGTAATTTCCTGTATCATGCGACGGGAGGGTGTAACGGGCGAAATGAGAGGCCGGCGAATGAGCAAAAATAGCAATTCGAGACGGATGAAAAATTGAATTGGTCGAATTGTTGCTTTGCGGGATGGTATTTCCGTTGTTTGCGCTCGTTGAATACGCCCGGTGCGTTTAAGCGTTGATTGAAAGGATGCCTCGCGATGAAAGGGGTTAATTTAGCTTGAATTAAAGAACACCACACATCTGCGTGTGTGTGTGTGCGTGTGTTTTACGTACGCGCGCGCATGTTTCGACGATGCGTTCGGATTTTCATTCGACCGAGAGCTGAAAAAATTCGCGAGAAATTCCGGATCTGGACGATTATATCGATTGCCTCTGTCAAACTCGTTTCGTCCTCCGCGACGAACAGATTGAGTTATCGAACAAACTATTTTTTTTTCTTTTTTTTAAAGCAAGACAAGGGTAGTTTCCGTTCAAATTCAAGCCTCGTTTGAAAATTAAATTCATCACTAAAAAAAAACTGAGTCTCTTAGTAGACTCAGTTTGTATTTGTAAATTCAACGCGGGAAAGGAAATGGAATTCGCGGAAATGACAGAAAGACGGAAGAATTAAAAAAAAAAAAAAAAACAGAAAAAGAAAAAATCTTTGCGAGAGCAGGAAGCAGGAAGCAGGACGTTGGACGGTGAAATTCTTTCGGAAACATACAGCATTAGTGGATAGGTGCCTCTGGCGGTAAGCAAGAGACAGTTCCGCCCGATGAAAAATCTCTGGCTGTCTCGTTAAAACTTTTCCTCGAGAGCATCTCCAGAGCGCTCTTATCAAAAAAGATTGCATCTGCGTTCCACCGTAGCGCACAGCGTCGTCCTTGCTCTTACTTACCGGTGGTCGCGACGGGAAAATCGTGTTTCTCCTAGGCGCACCTGCTTACCTGCGCGACAAGTGCATCGAGACGTCGCTTTAATTTCGAGACCTTCGCCGCGAATTTCATTTACTCTCAAACGTCTTGCGTTCGCGGCTGCTTATTTTAACTCTTTGCGCTCTTCTGAAGGGACCTTCTCTTTCTTTGCATAATGTGCCGATGATTGTATCGGGTTGTTCGGAAAGTTCGTGCCGATTTGATATAAATCAAATTTAACATTCAACAAATGTATACTAAAATTTACATTTTACTAAATATAATATTATATAATTAAATTAATTAAATATTATATAATTTTATATAAGTATACTAAAATTTAAATCTTCTGCGTTTCAATTTTCCTTCAAAAACCCGATACAATGTTTAGTGTTGTGTGACAGCATATCGTATAATAGTATATAACAGATGCCTGTAACAACGACGTGAAAATTTCAGAAGAAATTTCTCAAAACAGTCCTTCGAGTCGATCGACACTCGACAGTTCACGTAATTCGGAATAATTCACTAGACTTCTCATTGCTCCTTTAAACGAAAGTTTAAAAAATAGCGGAGGATATTATTTTTCCAGAAATCGAAACTCCTGTACATTATACTTGATCTAAACCTAATTTAAACTTGCGACGCACACTGATGATTGCTTTAAATTTGAACGACACTATTAGAAAAATATCAACGAAACTTCGTGTTAAATACCATTCGAACGATCATTTCCAGTGCTTCGTAAATAAATTGCTGGCAAAAAAAAAAAAGAAAAAAAGGTTTGCCGAGGGTAAAGAGTTAAATTACTTGTTTTCGACGCGTTCAGAAATCGAAATCGAAATCGACGCGCTCGTTTCAGTTGCAATTGTTCGTTGCCAGTCTCGAAAGTGCAACATTCGCGGATGAATGGGCGCGATCGAGCGGAAAGTTCGCGCGGTAATTCGGTGAACGCGCCCGAATGAGAGAGTGACAATCACGGGGAGCATTATTGCTCCGGCGTCGGAGAAGGTGCGTCGTTGACTTCGTTACCATTTTGAAAACTAAATTTCCGCAGTGGGGGGAGAGAGGGGGGAGGGAATTCCGCGATAAAGCAATCGCTGCTTTATTCAGGGGATAAAATTGCCTCTGGGAAGGTGACAACGTGACTAGGCGGCCAGGTCCTTGACTGGGAGAGGGACGAAAGCAACAGGGAATTGGAAGAGAGAGGGAAACCGGCGCACGCTGGTTTTTCATCGTTTGCCGATCATGCACGCGGCCAACGAATCCACCATCTTCGTGCTTGATTTAGCGGGCTGTAATCTGGCCATTGTGTCGACGCTGCGACGCGTATACGCAGATAGGAGTGATTCGGTCACTGCAGACCTGCGTCTGAACCTGGCCATCCACCGGATGGCTCGCCGATCCGAATTTCTCGGTCGTGCGTGAATCGGCTGGGTTCTTCCACCGACTCGAAGAGAACATCGTCGTCGACCGACGTTGTTGCCTGGATATTCGCCTGGATTTTGGCCTTCGCCAGTGCGTTATCCCCGTTTAGTCGAAGTAAAACCAAGTGGATCGCTCGTTTGAACTGGGGCGGAAAGTTTCGTCGGCGCGGAATTAAATTAATCTGCCGATTAAATCCACTTAGGCATTCGTACGTAAATTCCTATTATTGTAAATAACGAATTAGCTCGTTGTATTGGCAATTTGTATTGGGGGAAAAAAGAAAGAAAGAAGGAAAGAATAAATCAGAATCGATTGCGTTTAGGTAAATCCTCGCCGGCAACGCGGTAACGGTATTGCTTCTCTCGTAATTCCGCGTTAACGAATAACGTTGATTGAATTCGAACGGAACATATTTCATTTTTCAATGCGAAATCGTTTCATTTCAGAAGATGGTATTCGTGATTACAGAGACAGAGCGTATCTATCCACGTTTTCCATTTTTGATTACGCTTGTGTTTTTTTTTGAGCAATGCCAGCGTGTAAACGTTGAAGGTGAAGTTTGCGTTAGTTAATTGGAAACTTAGCCTCGACGTTTTCTTTTTCTTTTTTTTTTTTTTTGTATGATCTTTAAAGGATTTTTCCTGCACTAGTGAGCCACGATTTCTGATTTTGCGTCCATCAGGTCATTTACATGTTCTGCAGAGTCAGTTCTGCACACGCAATATAAATTATTTATATTTTGGTAATTATTTCGTTTGAGCAACGTGTGATATTCGCAAGCGATGAATCGTGCTTCGAGAATTTTAGCTAGAATCATCGTATCAGTTAAAGAAATAGTAAACAGTTTATTTTGAAGACAGTTTCCGGAGAAAAACAACAACGATCTTCCTCGGGTTACTCATCCCGTTGATTAAAAATCTTCATATCAGTTTAACCAAATTCTTGAGTGAACGCCAACCGAAATCGAGTCACTGCCAAAGAATTTACTGCATTTCCAATTCGCAGTTTTCAATTCACGTCTGTCCGCCGAAAGCTGCCAGAAATCGTAAATTATTTTATTCTTCATTCAAGGATGAACTCGAGAGTTAAATCCTCCAGTTTCTGTCTGTGTGTGTGTGTTGATTCTTATTCAATAGAGTCTCATATTGTACTTAAATCAAATGATTTAAGATGACTATAAAGTTTATTAATTTAGAAATTAAGGAAAACCGAAGATGACAAAAAGATATTGCACTTGCCCTGACAGCTCTCTGCTCTCTTATGTTACGTCTTAACGCCACCAAAGTGACGAAAATGACCAATTTGTAATTTTTTATGGAAATTTTATATATTTATGACAAGGTAGTTTCAGAAGCTTATATTTTGTACCTTACACTTTAATTTCTTTGCTACGAATTATATTATATTTTATATTATATTATACTTTATTATATTTTATTATATATATTATTTTTCATTATTTCGATAGTTTTAACGTTAAGATTAGGGTGGCTAGATAAACAGTTCCAAGTTTAAAATCCCTCATCTCCCCCTGTCCAATCATTTCTATCATTCGCACTCGTCTAGGAGCTCTGGGATGAAATTTTGAAGTACGATTTCGAGATACGAACTCCGCGTACGTGGTAATTCAACGAAAAGACACGCGGCGCGGTTGGTAAATTCCGTAGCAATTTCTTTCCGTTAGCAGCCAGATTCCTCCGTCAGCGTACACGGTCTTGTCGAACACGATCGCGACAAGTTTGCGGTGCGCGACAGCCACGGGAACGCACGCGAGTATTTACATCTGCTCCGGCTGTGTAGAACACGCGGGATATTCAGAGAGAACAGACAAGGCGAGGCGAGGCAAGGCAAAGCAAGGGAAGGCAAGACTCGAAGAGGGAGAAGAACGATAGACTACGGAGACTGGATGGTTTGAACATTGAAAAGTATGTAGGCGCGTCGTGTTTCGGTCTGAGATGTATCGCGAAATACTCCCGGTTCCCGGGGTGTCGTACATACATATATACATGCATACATACATACATACATACATACGTACGTACGTACATACGTACATACTGTGCAGACGTGCACGTACATACTGTTCAGAAACAGATGCAGAGTTGTCTCGCGTGTGGACGTGGTGGTGCGAGCGATCACGTAGCACTCATAGTCTTCCCTGTAGGTTTGTAAGAGCGTGACTATACGCGGAAGGCCGGAAGGCGAATTCACAATGCGGAGACGTCGTTGCCCTTCCCTCTTTTTTCCGCCCCCTCCTCCCTGGCGTCGCGCAGTGTCCCGCGTCTGTTATTGGATTTGTTTGAAACTTTTCAAATTCGACCAGCAAATGTGTCTAACGTGGGACGTGCCCGGGACACGTACCGACACAATTTTTCAACAACTCCTCGACGCGTCATTTTCAACGAAAACTTTCGATACACAGCGATTGCGGATCCAGAGCGTTCGATTCGTTGAATTTTTTTTTTTTTTTGAAGAAGAAGAGATTAATCGATCGACTCGATCGTTCTTCGTCTCGTTTCTTCTCCGACGGTGTTGCGTAATCGGACGTTTTGTCACTTTCATTTGTCACTTCTCGCCGACGAGAGACCGAATCGAAAATTTCAAATTGAATGGAGCGTTGCGTTTCCATCGAGAGCTCGCTCTACGGGAAGTTTCTTAGCCCGTAGGAGAATTGCAAAGCAATCTTTCGCGATAAGAAACTTCTGGGATCCTTCTTCTTGGTCGCCGGCCATGGATTCTCCCATTTACCTCGAGACCGAGAAAGAAGTCGCAGGAATGAATTTCTATTTATCGAGGATCGAATTGCTCGTCTCAGATTCCTTTCTGATATATTTATTAGATATTGATATATTGATATATTTATGAGATATTAATATATTAAATATTAACATATTTTCTCTACGCGAGAAAAATATTAGATCTAGCAATTGTGACTAACAATTCTGATAAAATTGAAATGAATTGTAGGTTACGGATTATAAATTATAGGTTACAGATTATAGATCAGAAATACAAAGGTATCAACGTTTAGTGGAAATTCGATAATTTCACGTAACGCGGCCTTCTGTTTGAATAATTTGGACAACAACAAACGGATTGCTGTTTTATGAACAGCGGCCGGCGAGATAGGAAACTCGATGGATAACTAGTAGCTCGCAGCTCGCGCAAGTGGCGAATATTTCGCCTTGTCAGCGATAAAATCGACGAATACTATGCTCATAACTGTTGCCGAGCTTGCGTATAACACCAAGCTGTGATTTCGTTCGACGAACCAATTTCCTTTGTAAAAAATCTCGATAAAATCGGTCACCGACAGTTTTCGACTTTTCCCTTCGCGAGTCTCACAGTCCCGAGAAACGTTTACCTCGAGACGGATAAAAATTTTTCTCGTCATTCGCGAACCGAGATTCGAATAAAAATCAACGGAACTCTCTGGTTTATTGCCGGGGCTAAGTGACTTTTGTCGTGTCACTTGGCTCGCTCGATGTCGAGCGCTAAAGGGGTTAGCCGGAGAATTGCCAGCTTAAAGAGCGTCGAGGAAGACAGGAGAAATTGTTTGTTAGCGGTCGATTCAATGCGCGTGATTAATGATCACTTCACATCGGTTTTTTCCTCCGTCTCTTTCCTTTTCTGTTCGGCGCGTTTTCATTAAATTGATCTTAATAAAACGTTTTCAGTAGCGACTCGATTTACCGGATCGGGCGAGCAGCGAATTTATTTGTGAGAAAGAAATGCATAGCTTGTGCATCGAGGAGAAAATCAGATTAAAATTACCATAAAAGGATGATTGGATGGGAAAAGGCTCGAGAGAGATTAATTTTCGATAGTAGTCGAGTATTGAGATTCGGCGGGCGAGATATTCCGCGAGTGAATCGCGAAATGCGGAATAATTCGCGATTAGCGATTAAGAATCGTCTGTTTGAGACTTTTTTTTGTTAAAGTCTGCTTGTATGCACGCAGATGTCTTTTTGTCGTTGAAACTACTCATCGATGGAACAGTTTCTAATAATTTAAATAATAATAGCGTTACTTTAATGATATTTTTATCAGTTTTAGTTGTTATATTCTAACAACTCACAGTGATCGTGTAATAATGACTAATTGACTTTGCTCTGTTGACTGAAGGTTTTCACAAAGGTTTAGGTTAGGTCTAGTTAGATTTAGGTTAGGTTTTCAATCAAGAGATTAGATTACAAACTTTCCATATAATATCGTGCATTCTGCCTCCATCTAATTAATCAATGGATTAAAATTTGACAAATTACAATGCACGTGGACACACGTGCAATTCTGAGTCATGAAATCCAAGAAATGCTTTCGTTCAGATTTCGCTGCAATTTCACAGATTCCGCAACTGAGGCTTCCAATCTCGAGATGGAAAGTTCCCTCACGTAAATTTATTTCAGGCAAGCTGTTTCGATTAGCTCGTCGCTTATTATTTTATCGCGCAGAACTGTTTACACGCTGTTTTCTCCGCTGGTTATCACTGGCCTCGACGTTTCGCCCCTCGAGAATTAAAGCTGGAAAACTGCTCTGGATCCTAATCGAGGTCGCCTCGTTCCCTGTTAATCGCCAGATCGTTAGAAACGCGTAATCACGCTTTTTAATCTCGCCGGCAATTTTTTCCCATTCAGACCGGATAATGGAAAAGTCGGATTGCGCGAGGGGCGACAGAGGCAACACAGGGAGAACGTGGCAGGGCGGGAGGAGGGGCGGGGAATGGCAGGAGGAGAGGGTGAGGGCCCGGGAAGGTTCGGATACGAAACAGGATAAAAACGAAGGTACAATTGAGCAATCTCATGATTGGAGGAGACCTTCCGTGAGAGAGACTGCATAAGGTCTGCTCCTCGCCCGTGTCACGGCTGTTCACCGTCCTGCGAGATAAATCCGTCCAATCCTCCAAGGAACGGAGGACTCGCTGTTTATTCGCCGCTTTTTCCTTGATTTCATGAGCGTACAAGGCGGTCCCGCTTTCTCTCCGAGACCCGACGATTTCGTTACGCTTCGGTTACCTCTATCTGTCTATCTGTCTGCCGTGCTATTATATACATGTATCAAGGGTACCCATAAGTAATGTCGTTTCTCTTTTTCCAAACTTTCACAAACATTGCCATCTAGTGATACAATAATTTAGCTTGTCATAACATAACCTGTAATATATAATAAATAATATATTATAACGTAACCTCAATGTATTGAACTAGAATATAGGTTATGTCGTAATAAGTTATATTTGGCACAACTAGTTATATTATAGGTTATGTCAGGCATAAGTTATATTGTAACATAAATGTCAATGTATTTAACTGGAATGTAGGTTATGTTATAATAAGTCATATTATAACATAAATGTCAATGTATTTAACTGGAATATAGGTTATGTTATGATAAGTTATATCATAGGTTTTGTCAGGCATAAGTTATATTATAACATAAATGTCAATGTATTTAACTAGAATATAGGTTATGTTATAACGAAGAGCGAATTCTGACGAATCGACACGTCAAATTTTCCCTTCCCTCAGTTCGCGACTTTCATTAACAGACTCCCGGTTTGTTTTTTTTCATTTCCCTTTGCCCGAATGAGGTTCGCATGGCAAGCGATGCGGACGCATGAAATTTGCATTAGCATCTCGCGTTTGATATTGATCGCGTTTAATATTAATCGAGTATACGTAACGAATAATGGTTAAATTAATTAAATTTAATCAATGATTTTAGAGCACCACGTGATAACAAGTTCCCCGCTTGTTTATAATCGCTAAATGTTTATCGTTTTGATAGTAAGCGTGCGTGAAACAGTGCCTGGGTATAACGATCTGTTTGCGTACACTCTGTTTACATGATTAATATTCGAAACTATCGTTTCTCCCGATATTTTTTGATTATTTATTTTTTTAACGTTGTAACAAAGCAATTGCCGAGGTTGGGATTTGCCCGGTGTGTCTTTCTGATCCCAGTTTTTAATTCCGTCTAGATTCCACAGTGTCACGGTGTGCATAGTTTTCAACTATAGTAATTGTGACTTCTGCACAGCCATTGGCCCTTTCCCCATGATGCCATCTACGTTAGCAGGAGAACATATTTGGCGAAACGAAATGACGTTCGGGCCAATGGAAAAGCGAAAAGTTTCACTTCGTAATGAAGAAATACGTATATAATAAGATTTATCGCTCTCGTAAACGTCCTTCCTGACCCCTTTGTTATTTTCGACTTTTATCGCGTCGGAGTTTTGTTGCTGAATTTTCAACGGGCCAGCTCGGTTCCAGCTCAATTGCATCTCCGTTGTTTCGCTACAGAGCTCGGCTATAATTAATCTGTCGTAAAAATGACCAGGGAAACGCGCCTATAAATTCTCTATAAACCTTAAATCGAAGTGGAGCGCTGGCATAGATAGATTTACTTTGCATTTTAACGCGTGCAATAGCTCTCGACGTATCTGTTTCCTCGGACGAAGTTGAATTCGGGCAGTTTGATGAGGTGTTCGTGTTTTTATTATGGAAAGTGATTTTAGCGGTGGTAATCCAGAAAATCGGGCCTCTTCAGGTGCAACGTTGATGCAACGAAAATTAGCGATTGGTTGATTTGGGTTACGTGATTCGTGAGGGGGCGTGGGATAGACCTCGAGTAGGAGTGGCGTTGTCTGGTACTGTTGCTTCTGTCGTGCAGTTTTTTAGTCTTGGACGCAATTGATTTTGCTGTCGAATCTATAGGAAGGACAGAGATGATCTTAGCTGGTTACACGATACGCGTACGTAACGAGCTTTGGGTTTTCGCCGAATGTTAATCGAGCAGGTCTGCCTGTTGGAAACGGGGCGTGAGTGCGGGATATAACGCACAGTAACGGGCATGGAGCAGCCTGGAAATAGCAATCCATCAATATATCCCGGCCGGTCGAAGCCCGGTTTTCAAACGTTAATCAGTAATTAATTAGTCCTGGCTGGATAACGGGACTGACCGTTCGTTACCGACCGTTTTTCCGTGTAAGCACCGACCGTTTATCCGAAAAATATATCGAATTGCCACGGAATTAGCCAGCAGCCACACACGCCGGTCCGCTTACATACTCGTTTTTCCAGCATTTTCGACGAACGTATATCGCCCGAACGTACGTATCCGAGCATTACACTCTTTCAGAAACGACAATCGTTCCAACGCATTAGCAAAGCCCTGCGATCGAACGTGCGTTTGCACGATCGCGTACGCCACGTTTATTTGGGCCTGTAATCACTCGCGGATCTCTTAATCGCTGAATGAAACTCGTGCATCGGCGATTACCTGCACGTTCGAACGCTTGGTCTCGCGATTTTCCTTCCCTCAGGTTGCTCACGGTCTTGGTCGGTCAAGCAGGTACTTGTAACGACTCGAATCTCGCGTTGGAGACTGAGGATGGCGAACCGAGTTGCGGAAAATTTGGGAAATATCATCTGCGCCTTCCACTAACGATTTTTTTTCATCATTTTAAACGACAAAAATTCAAAAAATCTCAACATTTCGTCATGTTGAAAATTAAATAAAATTGCAAAAAAAAGAAGAAATCGTACAGTAGGTTTTAAAGAGAAAATTTCAATTTTCAAAACCACGGTGGATCGAGTTACGAGAAAAATTTTAACGTTTTTAACGTTTTCAGAAATGTTTGAATTTTTACAATTTTTATTCCGAGAATAAAGGTGCTCTCACAAGTAGCAGCAGTAGCATTTTTGGAAAAAGTAAGAGTACCTTTGCAAAAAGACGAACACTTGGAACAGTCAAAGTTTTTAAGTGAGATCAAGTAGATTCTCAGTTCTCGTATGACTCTCTTTCTACGAAGTTGTGCAACAGTTTCAAATATCGATATTTCACCATTTACGTAGTTTGTTCAGTTACGTTCCTTGCTGCGCGTGTCTCGTCGTTCGCGGTGGTCATTGACGAGGAAGAAAAGAGCCCGGGTATAATTGTACGCAACAGCGGACCGAAAACGGTGATTCATCGGCACGTCGGGACGGGCCTACCGTTCCTAATCACTAATTAGCCAATTAGCTCACGCAATTTTGCTAATAACGGCCGCGTACGTCGACCCGATGAATGACGCGGCGTGACACACACCTGCAGTCACGTTAAAGGGGGTATCCAACGACGCCGCCTCGATGGTTGTATGGCGTTTCGATCATAGCTCGTCCCGTGATTAGTATTGTATCGGCAAACTCGCCTGCACTCATCAGGCTGATCGCGTTTCGCACCTGGCCAACGATACTCGAACGTCGCCGCTGTCGTTATTCACCTGTACAGGTTGGAAAGAAAAATCAGTCTATGGCTGTCATAGATGAATTCTACACCTTCGATTCGATGGAAAATTGATCTTGGGCTTGAATTTCTTGAAGGTTAAAAAATCTTTTTCTTTTTTTCTGTGCATTGTATTCTACTCATCACGAAGGAACCACAGATAGCTCTTTTGAAAAATGGGCTATTTTTGAAATATAGATATATCAAAAAAATATAGCAGAGAAATAACAAGGATTGCCACAAACTGAGATACACTTCACAGACTTTGTTACTTTTATTATCGGACGTGTCGGGGTCAAGAAATAAAAAGCATGAAGAATTCGATGCACACGAAACTGATATTTGCATAAATAAATAAGGAAGAGTGAGAGTCGTGTAACACAAGTTTCAACACTTTGTTCTTTCACGCTTGGTAGAATAACTGAAATTAAATTAAAGGCTCTATCAATGTACGATCTGAATTAATTAAAAAGTGTATTAAATAGAAAGAATATACAAATTGTTTATAAAGTTAACAAAAGAGTGTATATCATTGGAAAGGAGTGTTTATTTTTTAAATATTTACAGAAAAATGTTTTCACAAATATTTATAAATTTATTTATGTCAAATTTGTGACGTCTCTTGTCAGTCAAAAGTTACTCAAAAAGTTATTCTAATTTCAAGAGTCGCGAACCGATTTCTCGAATTCTAATTCCAGAAAGAGGCAGCTCTCGCATTCTCGCGACGCGGGAAACGCGCGTTTAGCACGCGTTAGCGGGCGTAATTTGCACCTGTGTAGTAAAAAATGTAACGATGCCGTGGCGCCCTTGACGATTTGCAATGCTAATGGCGTTCTTCTAACCTTTCGTCGCCGCGCGGCGCAGCGAGCGTTCGCGAAATCTCGCGTTCGTAAAAAAGGCGTAGGTGCAAAGTTCTTCCTTCAATCCGAGTCTTAATTACAGTCGAATCGATTTCAGTTCAGGGAAATATATTTCAGTTTTAGAGCCTCCAGAAACGCTCGACGATCGATCGATTAATGCGATTAAATCTGATAGTCAATATCGCGAAATTTTTCCCCGAGCAACTGATATTTGTACCAGCGCACCGGCGGAAACTAGGTTGCGCGCGTTTTCCCTTGAAAATTCACCGGGAAAGAAGAATCTGGTTAAAATAGCCGCTGCTGAGACTGCTCTCCCTCTCTCCTTAAAACGCGCACGTATCTCGGGGAACAAGGGGTCCCGCGGATTCGTGTTTACCTAGTCTTTTATGCTAATGTTAAGCTCTAGAATACACCTGGAAATTTTATGACAGCATTTCGACTGCCGCCCGTATATATATATATATATATATATATATATTCATTTATCTGGGAGACCTCGCGCTTGAATTTCATTACTCAATGATGGTTGAGCGAGAGGTAAAAGCGCGAAACGACGTTACTTGTACATTCGTATTTGTATTTACGTGCAAGAAAAATTTTCCTCTCTTTTGCTTGAACGTCGATTGACTCAGTCTTTATTTTAGCCGGCGGCGTATAATTGTGTTGGTTTCGTTAAAAAATGCGAAACATTGTCTTTTTTTTTTTTACAATAGTAGACAGATAGGCAACCAACTTCATTCTAAATCGCAAGTTCATTTTGTAGTCTGCGAGCTTATTTTAGGAACGATTTCGTGCTTGGTATCGATTTCAAAAAGTTTTCGTCATATTAACACTAGTTACGTGTCGAAACCAAAATGATCAATTGATAATTTTCGATGAGTTTAATAAGATATTTCGTACACGTAAAAGTGTATTTTTAAAGACTAGATATTTCATAGACGTTTCAAGTATATTTTTAAAGACTTAAATGACAAAAGTTCGTATATCCTGTAATTGCATTACAAAGACTTTCTGTTTCTTTTACTTTAACGTCTTTGATGGAAATTTTATGCTTCATTCGTCGGTAGAGGAAGGAAAAAGAAACGCTGTAAGCTCGTGCAAGAAGAAACCTTGAAACGTCCAAAGGCAGTGTCAGAATTGGTTTGCTAGATTTCATTGTTCACGAAGACATAGAATCATTCGTGGAACCGCAGCTTCGTGTAATCTGACTACGTTGAAGCTTGTTTTCGAAAAAAGAAAATGCACGATCGTTGATTTCAAAATGGAAAGTCAAAAAGGAACATATTTTGTTGTACTGAAAAAAAGAAGGAAAAAGAGACACTGTGTAAAGTAAAAAAATTTGAAAAAAAATTATCTAACGTGTTTGATCAAATTGGCTAAGTTTCACTACTGACGATAGAGATATCAGATCTTGGAAGATCTATCTATCATTAAAACTGTCGAAAAAGACGAGAACTTTGAAATCGACAAGAAAGATGACGGTCGAACAATATGTCGCCTAACAAAATTTTCATTTCTCGGTGAAAAATTCGCCTTTTATTTGCACACCAAAAAAAAAAAAAAAAAAGAAGAAACGCAGTTACTTTACTTTCCAGCCGACCTGGCAAATCGAAAGTACAACTGCAAAACGTAATGCCACGACAGGTTAAAAATACATCGCGGCGTGAAAGTTCGATCAAAAACGCTTTCGTCGAATATTCCCCTCGCTTCGTCTCGCCGAAGTTGGCCAGTTTGAAATTCTCTTGCGATTTGGCTTCTCGCTCGAGCATGCAGCTGGGAGCTAGACAAAACTCTGTTTCTTTCCTAGATACGTACGTACGTACTTGCCATTTATTGATCTGAGTTTAAACGATTCTCAAACGCACAAGTCGCCGAGACAGGCCTCGAAAAGTTACGTCACTGTTTATTATATATCTCGTCTTACGTACGCCTTACGATGATTAATTGTTATTGTTACACCGTGGTGGAAACATGTGTCCGCTGGATAAGCAGCCGTCCTCTCCTCGTAAATCGACGAGTATTGCGATTCGTTCTCGTCCAGTTATTTTCCTAAACTATTGTCTTTTTCCTCGCTAAGGTCGAAGCTCGGCTTCATTCGTCCCGCAATCAACACGTTCCGTGTCGAATGAATTTTCGATTTGTATTAATATTGATAATAATTACGATTACGATTCATAGTTTTGCCTTTTTTGTAACGGTGCAGAAACCATAATTGCCAAGAAAAGTGTGCAGAGCGATTTCTTTTTCGCATTTTATTAAACATTGAATATTAAAGTTAGATGACGAAATGTTGGGATTTCCTGAATTCAATTAAATTCAAGTATACCTGACAAATTTTCAAGCTCAAGTTTTTTAATCTATTCTTTGCGGTCGTATTTTTTGAAGCCATGGTAGTAGTATTGGTCGGAATTATTTCTGACGCTCGCAATTATTATCTAAATTTTATTCAAACGAATTTGTTTAAGCTGTGTACATATTATTTACTATTTTATAGAGATCTATAGTTTTCTTTGGTCTGATATATTTCAAAGCAATCTCTGATGTCCTGGTTCCTAGGCACTGTGATATCATTACCACTATCTGATTTGTCACTATAATCGTCATCATTAGTATAATTATAATTCATATAAACTTCGTCACCACTATCTTCATAATCACTAGAATCTCTTACATAATTTTTACATACGTAAAAAAATCAGATAAATAAAAGAAAGTAAATGTCAGTAATACTGACAATTAGTCTGCCTTACCTCTGTGGAAAGAATCTCAACTGATTGAAAGAGTGACTGTTCCTCCAGCCAACAAATACACAAAGTGTTTAGAAATAAGTTCATAGTGCGATAACACAAACAGCGTTAAGTTTGATTGAAGCCTAAATCAGAAGTGGCTAACTGGCGGCTTTGCCGATTACTAGCGCTACCCCCTCCACTGTATCGATCAGCCCCACTCTCTCACGCATGGCGAGGAAATTCCAACGTAGTGGGGAGATCGATGCAGTGGAGGGGGTGGCGCCAGCGATCAGGAAAGTGGGGGAAAAGAATCAACGAGCCGCCAGTTAGCCACCTCTGGCCTAAACAATCGTCGCATTCTCGTGCTGAGAATATCTCACGATTCAATCGTGAAGAGTTAACAATTGAAATGTCGAAAGGCTCGAGTCGTTGGGCGTTAAGATAAGAGAGTGGAGAGGCTAGTTCGATAAGTGGATAACGCGTGTCAAAACTGGGCTCGCGAGTCAATACTCGAGAAGGAAATTCGACGTCGCGAGAGGCTGCGTGAAGTTTGCGACATAATGTTGAGTTAGGCCGTGTAAATAGAAGGTACCTAGCCGAGCTAGATGAATCCCTTGACTGAACAATACCTCTTTGTCGAGTCGCAAACGGGCTGTTCCGCGCGGGCAAACAACTGCTGGTGCTTAGCTATGCAATAACGACACCGGCTTACCGTTTGCGTTGTTATTTCTACGAGAAGCTAAACCTACTTCCCCGCCGTTATCGAGTTAAGCTTTATATTTCACGCTTATTTATTTATCACGCGTTTGTACTTTCACCCAGATGCACACCCTTCTCGACGTTTGTGCCGCGCGCTGGAAAATATCTTTCCGAATTCTTCCCGCCCACGTTTCCACGTTCAAACGATCCTCTTTTTCTTCTTTCTTCTCTTTGGTAATTGCTCGCCGTGAAAACGAATCTTTTCTTTCCTCGCGGGGAAAATAAAAAATATTCGCCCCTATCAGTGTCTCCTCGACAAAGAAGAATCCCTGGGACACATTATCGTCCAGTGAAATGAACACAAGTCCTTCTCTAAAGAACAAAGAATTTAAACCTAATACACTTTCTAAGAAGAATCTAACGGTAATAAAACAGTCCAAGACAGTCTAAAGTTTCCAAGACAGTCTGTCCTTTGTAACAAATTGCTGATTTAGCTCCAAGTCGCTAATAACCGACACGAGTGGTTTGCTTTAAATGACGAAGAAAGGAAAAAAAGAATCAAGAGTCGTAATTCGTGCAAACGCGAATCTGTCAACAGATCCGTTCGAATAGCGTTGGTCTCCGTCGACGCTCGTTGCGCGCGTCGTCGTCGAGTATTTGCTGACGCCATAAACGTCGAACGTTTTTTTATATACCGTCTCATCTACTGCAACCGTGGGGACTCTGGAGAACTCGCTGGCTCGCTCGAGCAACGCGTTCCAACGTTCCAACCGTTATCTAATCTCGGAGTCTTCTCGGCGAGCCATTCCGCGGCTGTGCCTCGTCGTCTGGCGTTGCCAGTGAGGCAGCAGCGTGTTTACTCGCAAACACGCCTCGTCTTGCACGCGCATCCGGTTTTCAGCTGAACTCAACAGCCGCAGTCAACCACGGTCTCGATTTTACGGTGTTCGATCTCTCGCGTTCTCGAAAACTTTCTGTCAAACGTCTTTCTGAAACACGCTAACGATCGTAGAAGCACGCTTGGAGCACAAACGACGAACGACCCCCAGCTGTCCTCGTCCCGAGACACAGCAGCCGCGGAGAACTAACAACGCTCGTTGGTTGCAGATGACACTCGGCGTTCCGTCGTCGTAGGGTCGACGCAGGCTTTCCAGCCCCAAAGGGGAGGCGCACACGCTCTCTGCTCGTCGGGAGAAACAATGACAATCATGACTCGATCGGGGAACACGTGAAAGAAGCGAGCTAATCGATCGACTTGCAGTTCGACTCGGCTTGGTACGCGCGAACCTGTGCGTAATCGGGGGGGTGGAAAGAAGGAGGAAGAAGAGGGAGAAGAAGAAAAGCCGCAGAGACAGTAAACTCGAGCGTAAATGCTGGTAGAGGCGCTTAGGCGAGCTTACACGCGAGCAAGCGTACCAGCGTGAGCTGGCTCGGAACGTTGGAAACGCGACGCGGCGCGGCGCGGCGCGGCCGACGCGCTCGTGAGGGATGCGGCCCATGGGTGAAGGGTGGGGCCTTTGGGTACCGATAAGGCTTATCCGAAGATACGATGGCCGGCTGCTCGGCTCTCGTCGTCAGTCGTAGTGCTCAGGTGGCGTCGACAAGATCCAAGCCAGAGTTCGCTTTGATTCACGCTGATATCGCGCTCAGCTCGTACTCACGCTCTCATCGCCGCCGCTGTCCTGTCCGGCCGCCGCTGGCCGACCTCCAGTTCAGTTGAACGCAGCCACGGAAACGCGAGAGGACTTGGACCTGGTGGCCGAGGGTGCTTGAGCGCCGTGACCACGCAACAGCAGCAACAGCAACAACAGATCTCGAGATCGAGCGAGAGGAATCAGGTTGGCATCTCGCGCGATACCGTTGCTTTGCTAGAAGAACCGCTACCGTCTCGGACCTCGAGCTTTTAACCCTTTCATTACAAGCACTGAATATATATATGACATCCACGCGACGACCTGTTTTACTAAGGCCAGATATATACGGCGTATTCGAGTAATTACATTAATCAAAAATACATAATACACTTTAGCTTATCGAGACGAGCTTCTTCTATTCTTTCTATTTGACAATGGAATATTTATACGATAAGAAATTATTGTAATAAAAAATTTCTTACTCTGTTGCAAAATTCGGAAAAGACTGTAGGTATAACTGTCAATCTCTTAAAAATTTAAAAGGCTAGATTCTTATCTGAAAAATTAAAGTTTGCTTGTCAGAGTGTTATCAGGAAATTCGGAAGATTCAAGGTTAGATTTTTGTTTGAAGAATAAAAGTTCGTTTGAGGAAGAGCGTCCTAGGCCCTTGTCAAAATGTTACCAGGAAATTTAAAAAAGATTCTGCTTCGAAACTCGAGATTAACGACTCGATCAATGCGTACACTTTTAACGCAGAGACCCATTCCGGCGACTGTCGTAGCGAAAGGATTAAAAGTTGCTTATTTTCACTAATTATTCTTCCATCAAACCGGCGAACTTTGGTACTCACGCACATCGTGCAAAGAGTCCGAGTCAACGCCTAGAGGCAACGCAAAAAAAAAAAAAAAAGAGGTAACGAAACAACAACTCGCGTTCAAACGAACGTTTTCATCTTTCTGCTTTCGAGAGAGTTCGTCTTTGAAACTGAAGCATCGGGAGTAACTGGCCGGTTACGTGGCAATCTTGCGCGCGAGCGAGGTAGAATCGGTGCCGAGCGGAAACTGTTCCTCCCCCCCGCGGCTCGTTCTCTAATCGCCTTGCCCTCAAAGCAAGTCTCGAGATTTTAATTTGACGTTTTAACGCGCGAAGTGGTCAGCGGGTAAAGGGACGCCGAGGTGGGAATAGAGTGGCTGGGAAGGAGCTGCCGGTCGTCGCGCCTCGTCGTGAAACGTGGCGGTCGAGCGTGGTACGCGCGAGAGGGAGAGAGACAAAAGAGAGAAAGGAAGAAAAGAACGAAAGGAAAGAGCGAAAGAGGAAAGGACGAAAGGAAGAAAGCGAGGGGGTGGGGGGGGCGAAAGGACAAAAGGACTCTCTCTTTCCTGCGCGCTTTCCCTCAGCCCGCGGGCGTCGCCATTTCCTTCCTTCTTCGCTCCGCTTCTGCTCCACTCCGCTCCGCTCCGCTCTGTTCTCAGTTCTGCTCCTCCCCTCGCCTGTTTTCGCACCGAGGCGAGCATTTCGCGGCTCCCGGTTCGCCTGCTAAATTATTCGCAACCCCTTTGACACTTGACGGTGGTGGCAGTTCCGGTAATTGTGTCTCTATCTTCGCCCTCCAGCCTTCCGTTTGACTTTCTTCCCGTTCGTTCGTCCGTCCTACCGCTCTCGCGCACGTCTCCGCGAAAATTCCAGACCGAAGACGTCCGTCCGTTTACGAACGACGATTCCCTCCCAATTGATTTCCACCTTCCGTCCAGAGGATATCCTCTCCGATATTCGCGCAATTTCTTAAATTGGAGTCTCGCGGACGGGGGAACTGATCGAGACTGATCGAAATTTTCGGCCGGGGTATGAATATTAGATCGCGACGTCGGATTTCTCGAAAATTAGATATCGGGAGATTGCGTCGGTCAGTTTGCTCGAAGAAAATTTCTCTCTCTCTCTCTCTCTCTTTCTCTGTGTGTGTGTCTCAGTTGGATGCGCGTTGGTAAAAGTTCGATTCGGTTCGATCGAATCTCGCTTGAAACACGGTGGCGTTTCCTCAAACCCTCTCGATTCGTCGTCTCGATTCGTTATCGCGCGCCGTCGATATTTTCGTCCTCGGCGCGCCATAGGTAAAGATAGCGAACGACGGGTCAAAGCGTCTTTCGGAACACAGTTTACCATAACGGAGGCGAAATCGGACTCGAGCCGGTTCGTTCGGAGGCGCTCTTTGTTCCCTCCCAGCGCGCTCATTACACCCGGGCGTCGCGTCGTTTGCCTCGGTGTCGCCGGTAAATAACGGCCGGAAGCTCCCCCAGGTGCTTGCCAGGGCGTCTTCGAACGCGAAGCTTCGAGCGCGATACCGTTCGAAACAAAAGGACACTCGAGCCGCTCGAAAATCCCCGAAGAAGCTGCGGATCCCACTCTCTCATCTCTCTCCGTCCCATTTTCGAAACGCTTCCGCTCGGTGGTAAATACCACCGCTCCACCTGAGCTTTCGAACCGAGCCTCGCGTTAACACTGCAGCTACCGAAATGCTCGAAATGGCCAATTCGTAATTTTCGTCGATGTAAAACGGTGTGTTTTTAGAGATTTAAATGATCTCTCGTAGCTACTGTACTCCATTTTTTTTTTATTTTAATTCATCTCTGACGGAAATTTTGCAAGTTTCAATCGCAGCTAGTAATTGAGGTGTCTTTCAAAGTATCGCCGACAGTCTTTTCAAGGAAATTTCATAATTACGTATCCTGTGAGATTTCAAACTGGTCCATCCACGAGAAGGGTTCGGTTGCATTCGAGAAGAAGCGAAGGTTCGAAACGATGGTTCAGGAGGAGAAGATGGAGAATGGCGGTTCGCGGCGCGTGTGTATACGAGCCGAGTTTCTAATTAAACTTAAACTTTTAATTGACTCGTTGTCGTGGCCGTTTCGCGCGAAAGGCGTGTGCTCCGCGTACGTTCCGCGTTCAAAACTATCCGCCGTTACTCCAGTTTCATTCGTTTCGCCCCGTGCATCTTTGTGGATCCGCGGTTGATTTCATCCTCGTTACACCGTCTTCGCGGAAGCGCTGCGCTTCTTTCGAGCAACTGCTCATCTTCTTTATGACCCCCTTCGCCGCGGAGTTAATTAGGGGTGAAACGAGGCATTTGCCCCCTCGTCTGAAAATTCCAGACAGCCGAACAAACGCGCGTGAAACCGCGTTTTTAACGATTTAAGTTACGTCCTAAGTGAAGTGTTGTCGGCAGCGATTCTACTCTCTCTCTCTCTCTTGGGCAACTGTCAGGTCGATTACCAAGCAACGTGATTTTTTTCAATACCCGGTTGAAGTTTCGTTTTACGAATATCCACGAGCAGCTCGATATTCTATATCGTTTAACGAACCGAATAAAACGTTATTTATATCTATAAAACGTTATTTCTTCGATGAAAGTTGCCTCTGCAGGCCAGCTTTGTTCGTTGCGTCCGATTATCCGAGCACCAAACGACTGAGATTTTTGCTCTCTGACTTGACTCGATGGAAATTCGATGTACAGGGTGGAAAGGAAAGTTTGTCCGTGGCCGTCATGGATGAATTCTATTTCAATAATTGAATAATTGCGAAATTGATCTTGACTTTGAGTTTCAAGGTCAAGAAATTCTCTTCTCTTACACTGTACTCTACTTATCACGAAGGTAAAAGGAACTGTGAATCGTTTAACACTGCGGACGCGTGTGTGCTAACAGCGACTTTATGGTTCTGGACGCGTGGATGTTTATTTTATGTAATTTTCGTACTAGGTTTCACTAAATATTTGATTTATCATAATTGTAGCATCAGCGTGAGTTTAAATCATCAAACATTATTCGAAATGTAAACTTTACGTAATATAAACGTCCAGAACCATAAAGTCGCTGTTAGGACCCACGTGTAAATGATCAACTTTTAAGCAATGTTTCACTGGATTGCGATCTGTGCTTGCCTCGCGACGAATAAAATACAATGCAAAGAAAATTTCGACTTTGAAATGTAGAACTCATCTATGACAGCCATGGACAAACTTTTCTTTCCACCTTGTGGACGTGTTTATATACCCAAGTGATTCCGAGAACCGTGGCGCATTTCTTCTAGCCCAATCCGTATGTTACATACGATAAACAATAAACACGCGAGGGGTTGGTGTTCGTCCTCTAGGCGGACACGAACGAAAGAAAAGCGACGCTCCCGAGGAACCTAACTACTTTCTGTTTTTATTTCTGTTTGTCTAGCGAATCGAGGGACCGCGTGGCCGATAGCTGGGATTGTTCGACGCGTTCGCCTCGAACGTTAAACGCCGCCAGAGTCAGGCCGAGTGTCGACGACGATCGTGACACCGAGCAAATTCACATCCCGGGGACAAATTGGTGTCCGTGTCTCGTGAACAGTGTGTTTGCTTTCTGTGTTCGGTATTGAGGGAAGGAAAGGAGAAAGAGAAGGAGGAAGGAAAGAGGGGCGGGAGGGAGGAAAGTGCGCGTTCTCGCTCGATGATAGTTGTTTTCGTTCGCGTATCGGTAGAGCCCGGTCGCGTGTGCGGTTGATTGATTCGCGCGCGTCTAGTCAGCGTTTGAGGGTTGACGCCTTCAAACCGGAAGCGACGAGTAATCCTGTCTTCCTCAAGGATAAACGAGGCGGAGGGAAGGAGGCACCGAGAACCGGCCGCCAGGAGGATTCCCATGAAAATGCTTCAGTCGTTGAACGCTCTGGCGGGTAAGATCTCGCCGGGATCGCCAACCGACAGCAACGCGAACAAAGTGCACATGCATAACAACAACAACAATAACAACAACAACAACAACAATAACAACAATAACAACAACAACGTGCATCATCATCCGTACTCGAAGCAACAGGCGCAGCAGCCGTCGCCGTCGTCGCAGTCGAGCAACGGCGACCAAAAGGAAAACACGTAAGTTTCATACTCTCTCTTCTCTATACGTACGTATATTTCGCGTGGTAGCTCGTTACACTCGGACGAAAGGATCCGTTGTACGCCGGGCGACAAACGGTCGCCTCCGAACACGGTTTACACGCATAATTTAAACAGTTTCGACTCGAGGATTTTGAAGAAATTTCGTCCTCCGAAGCTTCGTTTCAGTTACGATCGCGATAAGTAAGAATTTCGAGTGGAACGAGGTTGCCGAAGGGAACGAAAACCCTTTCGAGTGGAAGAAACGCGTGGAATTAATTGAACGTAGGGAAGAGAAGCATAGCGGAGTCGCTAAAGAAGAGCATAGCGAGTTAGTTTTCTATCGTTTCTTTTTCTTTTTATCACTGAAAATGATTTTAGCAGGGGTAACCCGCTAAAATCGGGCCTCTTCAGGTGCAACGAAAGCTGATGCAACGAAAATTAGCGATTGGCTGATTTGGGTCACGTGATTCGCGAGGGGGCGTGGGGTAGACCTCGAGTAGGAGTGACGATCGCGCCTGTAATTTGTTTTGTATCGATTCAAATGTTTGCATATCAAAAAGGTCGTCTTCTGGGCCTTTCAATGAGATGAATCGTACTGGGGTACAAGTCGTGTAGTTTTTTTTCTTCCTTTTTTTATGATAGGATGACAAATTATTTTAGGAACGTGCGTTTCGAAATTCTGCGAAATTTTCAAGCTTGCTTTTGGACAGTCTTCGAATGTGCAGAAAAATGCTGAAAATACCGATTTGATCGCTAAATCTCGTTTGTAGTTTTAGTTTTGACACGGAACGGTCTCCATCAGCGAGAGAATGAAAGATGATATTTTCACTTTTAACAATTCAACGGCGCTACGAACACGTGACACGGGACGTAGATTGCTCTGACGAAATTGCGCAAATATAGAGAATTATGCCAGCTTTGTTTCTTGCGCGATATAATTGCACGTGAAAGAGAGGGAGAAAAAAAAACAGAAAATAAAGAGAAAAAGGAAGAGAAAACAGAAGGTCTGAGTAGTCGAGCTCGTTCGATAAACAAGATAAGAAAATCAAAACTCACGGTGCCGTGCTAGTTGAATTACGGGCGGGCAATGTCGCGATAACAATGAAAATGCAATTTAATGCTCGTTACGGGCCACTTCCCGTCTACACTCGCTACTTTTTTCCATCATCGTGTTATTTGCAAAAGCCGGGAGTAAGATACTTCGCTTAATGGAAAGGCTGTCCTCCGGGAATACACGATGCGAGTGGCTTCTTCTCCTCCTTGAGAAAAACTCAAGTGAATAATAGCGACTGTAACGCGGCACGGTGCGTTACCTGCGCTGCTCTTTGATTTTGAATTTCTTAAAAAATTAATTAAATACGATTTCTCTTTTCTTTTTTTTTTTTTGTCGTCGAAAGAATTTACAAATAGTTCGGGTCGTTACTTAACACCATGGTGGACCAAAGTGGTCAGAATGATCAATTTGTTATATAATTTTTGTTGGATATCTTACAGACGCGAAACACAAATTTGGATAATTTTTTTTGACAAAGTTTCCCTATTTTTTTTTACTCTGATGGACATTTTATACTTCAATTTCATCGATGGTTCTAGTGTTAATGTCTAAAGGTATTCTTAATGTAGGTTAGTTCTATACATTAATATAGTTCTTGATAGTTCCTAACATTGGAACCAGCAAAGTGATCAAAATGACCAATTTATTGTATAATTTTTGTTAAATATTTTATGGACGCGAAACAACGTATTTTTAAAGATTTAAACAATTTTTTCTAAAATGTATAAATGAAAGCTTGTATACTCCATTGTATTACAAAGTTTCTCTATTTTTTTTTTCTTATTTTGGTGGAAATTTTATATTTTAATCATGGGTAGTTCTAGTGTTAGTGTCTAAAGGTGTTCTTTGCAACAATATGTTAACGTTCTCAATAGTTCCTAACACTAAAACTAGCAAAATGGCCAAAATGGCTAAAATGGCCAATTTATTATACAATTCTTATTAGATATTTTACAGACGTAATAACCTAGTGTGTTTTTAAAGATTTTAAACAACTTTTCGTAAAATATATAAATGAAAGCTTGTACACTCTACTGTTTTACAAAGTTTTTCCATTTTTTCCTTTTTTGTGATTTTAATGTCTCTGACAGAAATTTCATGCTTTAATCGTCGGTAGTTCCAGTTGTGTTAATATATACACGCGTACGTGTTCGTTTCACGATTTTCCGTGTAAATATCCCGTTATCCCAGCGAAAAAAAAATTGCAACGTTGAAAAGTTCAAAGTTCGACTGGCACGAGTTGTACTCTGTTTGCGCAAGCAAGTTCTTGTTAGAGAGTCGGCGCGATCGCTTCTCGTTGCTCGGGGAAATATAATCGGACATATCTTGAAAAATCGACGAGGCCGACTCGTCGCGGCGAGGGCTGTGTTTCTTCTTTCGGTCGTCGAGAGTGATAAGGGGTGAGTGGGCGCACGGTGGCTGGGAGGACGCGACACACGGAGCACGCAGCGGCGTACCATTCTTCATTATTTCGTTACGTCACGTCGCGTAAACGTGGTTCGCGGAAGAAGAAGAAGGGAACGGGCACGGCTGCCTAAAATAACTCGGCGACATTCCTGAACGCGAGGGAGGACGAGAGCATACTCGCGACGTCCTTCTCCACCAGCGAATTTCTCTCTCTCTCTCTTTTCACCCTGTTCTCACCTTTGTACCGCCATCTCTTTCGTCTATCCCTCTACCCCCTCCCCCCTCTACGTCGCGGAGTAAATGCTTGTAAAATATGCACCCGGCTAACGTAAAATGCGATATTCGAAGGACGGAATTCCTGGTCCAAGGAGCCGGAGAATTCTGAGGGAATTCAGTTGTTCGCGGGCAGAAGGATTCTAACCTACCCCCCTTCCTCCCCCTTCATCATCCGGCGGTGCGGCGGTTCACGGTGAAATTAAGTCGTCCCGCGCGAACCGACGCTCCCCGTTCTCCCTCCGATCACATTTTTCGAATAGTCGAAAAAAGCGTGTCACGCGGCTGTTTTCCACGCAACAATCTCTTCCCCTTCTTTCTTGGAATTTCCAAAGCAGTAATTTCGAAATTACGTCAAACGCGCGGGGGAACGAGCGTTCTCGCTGCGAATGCAAAATGCAGACGAAACGCGCGTGAATTAATTTTTATGATGATAACGAAGCGAGGCCCTCGACGCGCGAGTGAGAAATTTTGTCCTTCCTGTCAGTGGTCGGATTGGGGAAAAAAGGGAGAGAGAGAGAGGGAGAGGATAATAATTTGAAAATTCATTTCGCCGGTAATTTATATTTCTCTCCGCCGCGTGTACAGTAGCGCGGCTGATTTACAAGCTTCTCTTTTTTTCGACAAACAAGTCGGAAACGAAGCCTCGACAAAAATCGCGACAACCGCTCCGGCGATGAATAGCGATCCCCCAAACCGCCCTCCTCGTCGATAAATCTCCCTCGCGTTATACACTCCCCCCTAAACGAACACGATATTTTTCCATTCTTCGACGCGGAATTAACGAGCGATGATCCAGGAATGTGGCGCAGCTTTCGTTAGCGTTTCGTCTCGCCGGTTTCGCGCGTGTCGGATTCGCGTTCGACCGATCGAATTTGAAAGTTGGACGAGAGTTGGAGGAATTCGAGGAACTCGGCGCGCGAAAAATGGCGAAACACGGCTCGCCATTCGATCGAGGGTCAGCCCCTTAAGCGTTTTGTTCCGTTTTGAGAACGGAACTGCACTGCTTGATTATTTCTAGACGACGGCGAGTGCACTCGACGAAAACACAATTGTAACAAAGTGATAAATTTTTTTGGTGTTTCTTTGAAAAATTTTTAATTTCATAGGTATTTACAGTAAACTTAACATGCAGAAGAAAGCCACTAAAAATTCAAAACTGGAATTTTCATCAATTCGCAAAGAGAAGTGAAAAGTCGAATATTTGCAAAATTAAAATGATTAGAGGCAAATTTAATTTGCTTTTTGCATCGTATCGCGTCAGATTTCTCCGAACAATTACTTTCGAGTGCATATATTCTGTTGCCTTGAAACATTCTAAAATGTGCTAAAATTGCAATATATATATAACTTTATTAAATAGCAAAAGCAAATTTTTCCTCACTCTGCATGACGAGTACACTCGACGTTAAACAAAAAAAAAAAAAGTTCCACCGTTTCGTGACGAGTATACTCGACGTAAACGCTCAGGGGAGAGAGGACGTCGCATCGAGCGTGAATCTGGCTTAATGGCCGATAGCTAGCTCGGGCAGATGGGAACTCTCTGGGCTGGCTCATGGAATAATAAGATACTGCCGCAACGAGTAGTTAATTACGGGAAGCGTTAGGCAGCGTTGGTGGTCTGCGGCGAGTTGCTTGGATCGGGCGCCGCGTAAGTTCTCGGCAAAGAGGCGTTTAACGCGTGTAGGGAGGGATAGGGAGGAGGACGGGGGGGGGGGGAGAGGTGGTGGCCGATAGATGCAAGGGTTAAGTGATATGTACGGCTCGGGGGAGGAATTCGCTTAACAAAAGGGTCACCGAAGGACCCCGAAGGTCGTGCGAGGGTTCTCTTATCTAGATCCGAATGTTTTACTCGTGTCGGGGAAACTGCAGGCCGAAATTAATTTCCACTTGTCGGCCAAGTACGAGCAGTTTCTGTCTTTTCGTCGCGGTTTCGTCGCGGAGACACTGCGAAGGCCTGTCTGTGCCGCGGCACCGCCACTGCTCCCGCAGTTCCCCCGTCCTTCGCTCCGCGAATTACGTAAATATTTGTTACCGCAAATAGCGTCTTTGCAAGCGCGGGTTTATCGCGTCGCCGTCACGAGTCTAGAGTCAAGCATCGATAAGAATTTTTATTCGCCCGTGAGGCAGCGTCGGAGTGAGTAAACTCTGAGAATCGAGAGGATCGAGTGTTTGCTCTGAATTACCGAATTACCGAGCACGTATGTCGTTCTTTGACACGTTTGAACGCCCAGTCGAGAATCGAGCGAGTTTCCTGCCAGCGACCCAAATTCGAGCATCACCACAATGATGCGATAGATTGACAGTACATGTGCTTATAATTAATCTGCTACGATCGATTTCCTTTTTAGCTTTCTTATTTTTAGTCTGTTTACGGTTTTAGCGACTGCAATAGTCGTTGAATAAACTGTGGCGAACTCTCAAGCTGACATTTGTCTCTCATCAGCTCAAGAGTGGTATATATATATATGTTTAGATAAAGAGAGTCGAGGCGATTATTTATTTAGAATACTTTCCCAGCCATCTAGCTCGTGGCAGTTTCATTCTGCCTTCCAAAGTCTTTACATTGTACAAATATATTTGTTAGACAGTGTAATATCTTTTGTAAAATTTTATATAATATACTGAACAAAGAAAAGCATATATATATATATAGTTGCGTAACGGGCAATGGTCCACGTAAGTACCACAAACGTACTTAATATTTCTAACATTCGATTAGTCGCAAGTACGTAGAGTCGCGTTAACAACAGATAATGTTTTATCAACTCTCTTTTCCATCTTGTATTCGCAGCTGTGCGAATGCGAATGTGAAACACTTTGTAAATGAAATATCACCGAGGCTTTTCACTCGCTAAGATGGGACTTTTCGTTTCGGTCCTTCGAAACTTGAGACCACGACTTGGTGCCCATCTTAGGTCGAGGCGAGTTGAGAGAGCATGCATCTCGGTCTAATTAAGCGGCTGGCCCAATTGCTTGGAAATTTTATGGGAGGCATAAGACGAGAGACAAAGTACCATTTACTGCGCCGTGAAAATGCAAAAATGAGTTACGGCGGAATTACGGCCGGAGGGATGTATTTGTAGGAGGAAAATGGCGCTGAAAATAAAATGGCGTTGAAACAGCGTTGGACGTTCGCGCGAGCAACACGTACATACATACGTACGTATGCTATGTATACCAAATTTGAAAGTTTCGCAGCGTTCCTCGCTAAATCTTCCAATTACTGTCTCTCGTTGAACGTTCACGGCACAACGGTGTTATCTTATCGTCACATTACGCGTATCGCTCCAGTACCAGAAAGTTCTATCGCTAGAATCTAAGAAACGTGATCCACGAGAGGAAGTAACTTGTACGATCATTTTTCAAACACGTCCGTTTCCATCCAACTCTCGCCGACGCACCGCGGAAACGAAGCGACCGCAAGCAACAACTGATACACAGTTGACGATCGCGTTCACTTGTAAAATCGAATCCAACTCGAACCGCGTAATGGGCGGATTAGCTCGTTATCGTTATCGTTGTTTTCTCAAGAGATAAGTGGAACCCCTCGTCGAACCTCTCGTGGAACTCGCGCTTTCGAAACGCGGAAGAGAGAGAGAGAGAGAGAGAAGGAGAGGCGTAGTGAAGAGCGTAACAAGTGCAAATGGAAAGTCGAATTATGTAGCAGTCCGGTGTAGCGCGAGGCAAACGAAACGAGATGACGCGTGTGTGTGCCGTTGCGCAAGAGACGAGTGAAACGAAAAGGGGGCGACGAGGGGGAGGGGAAATGCGGAGGAGATATCGCGGCGGAAAATAGGGAGAGACAAGGAACAGTCGGCGGATAATCTGAGAGTAGAAAGAGAGCGGGGGGGGGGAGGACAAGGACGATATCGTCCTGAGAAATCTGACAAATCCGACAAATCCAAATACGAAGGATCGTGCGGGAGAGAGACGCGCCTATCTGCGAGCACCGCGAGTACGTACCTACTTGCTCTGCTTGTTCCAGCTCCTCCATTCGACTTGCGTTCGTTTTGAGTTTTCGAGTTTCGAGTTCCGAGTGGCTTTTTACGGGTTAGGTGTACACGGGTCTGTACACCGGTGGTTGAACACGGTGGTCGCGAGGGAAGCGTGTAAGCATTGTGCAGCGGCGTCCTCCACACCGAGCACGTACCACCGTAGTCGTGATATTGTCAGACGCCTCTGGTGTAAAGCTCCAAATTGTATCGTCGTCGCGTGCTCCATGTGCCAGCGACGACGATCCTCCCTGCTCGTTTGCCCGCTTCGCCTCTCCAACACCCAAACCCACCCACCCCCCGCCGAGCGTGTTTCCTTCGTACCGCTACTTATACCGACAGCGACAATAACATCCAACACGCTCGAGTGATCCTTTCTCTTTTCGAGCTGACGCCGTGTCTTTTATCTCGCACGTGTCTATGTACGCGCGCGCGTGGGTGGGTGTGTACGTGAGGGTTGCCGAGGGTGAACACACGTTGCGAGGATACCGCCGCGTAACAGGCTCTCCAGCCCGGCAGCTTTTCCTCCTCCACGATCGAGACGGGCACGTCCAACACTTGAGAAATGAGAACGCGGCTTGGCTGCTGGCCCGACAAACTGCACTCGGTTCATAATCGAAGATTTTCCCGTCGAGATTTCGAGAGAGAGAGAGAGAGAGAGAGAGAGGGGGAGAATGAGCAAAGACGTTGCGAGGTTTATTGCGATCTCGATGAGAGACGCTACTGGGGGGTGATTCGCGCGGGAGGACAGAGAAAATGGATATTAGCGACTTGTCACGTAGCGCGGGGTAGCCATCCAAATACCTCTTCGAGTTGCGATCGATGCAAAATAAAAAATCTCTCGCCTGACACCGATGGTTAAATTCGAAAGGTCAATATTGCGACCGGTGAGAAATATTCTTTTCCCTTTCGAAATTTTTAAGCTTTCATTGATGTTTTTCTTTCACACAACTATTTTGTATTTTTTTTCCATTGCATCGCGTAGTATTGTATATGTAAAGAATATGACTTTGAAATTATCGATGTCCAAAGATCTACGAAATCTATTCCGTCAAGATCTCGACGTGGAGATAAATGATACGAGGTTTGATATACAGGCGGTTCTCCATTTTCGTACCTAATTGGTTCCTGAAGTGTGTACGAAAGTAGAGCAACGTCGAAAGGTTAAAGGTCGTTAAAATATTTATTTTTCAACGAGGTTTATTATATATATATATATATATTTATTACATATATTAGAATACAAGTAAATAACGCTTTATTGTTGACTAGTGTCTGATGTTTCCTTTACAAATTTATCAAGAGAGAGTTGAAACGTATTCTTCTGTTTCTTTTCTTCATAAAATGTAAAATCCGAAAGCAGGGATGGGACTAATAACTAATGGTCGATGAACATGGAAGTATCAATAAAAATTTAATTTTTAAATACAGTAAATATGTACGAAATAACGAATTCTAGTTGATCGACTTTGATTATACTGCGCTTTTACAGGATGAGAGCACACGAGTCTTTGGTAATATTCACAATACTTTTGATTCAATTGCAATTCCTTTTCGTTATATTTGCAAATTGTTCTTTCCTCTCTGCGCACCTCGTTCGGCATTAAACTTTTTGTTTCGATAATTTTTGAAATGCACGGAGACGAAAGTTTTAAAGCTTTCTTTGTTACTTGAAAAGCGCATGATCCAGAGTTATCGAGTCGCGGTGAAAGCAGCTCGTCATTCGATTAATCCTTCGCGATTGTTTCAAACGGGACTGGTCTCTGCAAAATTGTTTTGTCTTGGTCCGGCAACGCAAGTTAGATTATTACTCGTTTCTTTATCTCTCCGTTCAACGATCGATTTTCATAGTCGTGCGCAGCAGCTTTTTGTGTTTTAATTTAAACTTTAAACTTTATTTCCACAATGCGGGCAACAGCGTTCCATCGATGCGGCTTTTGTGCTTTTTTTTTTTTATCAAATTGCGTTATCGTTCCGACTGTTCTATTTCTTTTAATTGTTATTCTTGAGTACTTTACGAGCTGAACGTATTTCAAAAAAGTAACAAATCCGTCACACTGCAGTAGATCGTGGTTCGTTTAACGCAGAAGATGGTCGAAAATTTTATTTAAGCAAATTTTATTTAAGCGCGTAAAACGGCTAACTGGCCGATAGAAATGATTCTGACGTATCTGAGACCGCGACGAAGAGAAGACGCTATCACATTGGTGATAGCGCAATTTGTCAGACGTACGTATACAGCGGCCGCGAAGTAGGTGCAACCGCTGATGGATGCTCAGCCTGCTCAGTAGCATTCCCAATGATATAGCTAGCGCCCCGGCACCATCGCCATCGCCATTGTCATCGTCATCGCGGCAACATAAAATCGAACAACTGACGCGTCTGCATCAACTCCCACTGCTTACGTCTGCGTGCTCGTATGTACACGTCGGTACGTACGAATGATATTAAACGGAAACCAAAAACGGATCGATATCGCGCGCACGAGCCAACCGACTACTTACCAACCACCCATCGTCCTCGATATCTCGCTCTTTCGCGCACCATGTTTCCAAATACCGAATCAAGTTGACGCTTATTCACGCTGGTTAATAACGCCAGCGATTTCATCTTGTTTAATTATTTTCTTATATTATTCTTAATTAATTATGTTATTAATTATAATATTTAAAATATTTATGGAGGATCACCAACGATGCAGAAACACACAATTCGAGTGAATGTCGATGCTTGTACATCTTTTCGATATTAGTTTCGTTGCTACAATGGCGTGAAGAAATTAACGCAGCGTAGATTATTTATTTAACAGGTACGCGTAAATTGCATATATCGTAGTAAAGCGCTGTAAACAAGAAAAAAATATATCTTCGTAATGTGACGACTTTTTCGATACAATTTGTTGCTTTCGTTCCACTTAATTGTATTTGATTTCTTGGTCCGATTCACACGTTGGAAAGATACAATCGAGAAAATTTCGAACTTCGTGAACAAATTGAATAGGTGATACAAGAAAAGGATTAAACGTGGTTACATGCTTCAACAGATCGCGGATAATATTTCAACGTAACGTCTGTCGCGGTCTAATAACAGAGTCATGTAACATGGCGTCCTGGACGAGTTACGTAACATCAGCATGTGGCATTCAACGTGTTAACGCGCAATATTGCCGCATTTATATCTTCTTAAAAAGATAAGCATCTCGAGCTTTCAGCCCGTCCGTCGTTCCTCGGCCCTTTCGATTTAACCACTCTCGCGAAAGGTCGCGTCTCGGCCCTTTATGCAACGATAATGTGACGCAACGTGCGCGCTCCGTCGCGACGACGGAGAGAAATGAGGGAGGGAGACGCAGCGCGACACTGTTCGTAGCCGTTTGCCGATGGTGTCGCTTCTAAATTCGTTTTGAACGCAAAACAACGCCGGTCCCCGGCGGTTGCATTGTCGCGAGGAGTTGTACGAATGCTGAAGCGCGCGTGTTCTCCCCTCGCGCACAGGAGGAGAGAAAGGAAAAGTTCCTCGTCCCGAACGACCTACTTCCTGCGCGCGCGTTGTGTTTTGTCGCGGCCACCTCCCGCGTTTAGCGTCCGCTGCGTTGTTTACAGCGACGGCTCTTTTGCAAACAGCCGGGGGAAGGTCTTTGTGAAAGGGTGATTGTTGTCCAATATCGCCACCTCTCTCTCTCTCTCTCTCTCTCTCCTTCGAATTTTTCTTGGTCGATTAATCCATAGGTCTGTTCTCTTTCTCTGGAAATAGAGTGAACGTCGTGTACGTCATCGGCTGTTGTTTTGCGCTGACAAGAAAGCCATCTTTTTTGAGATACTGATACGGATAAGCGACAGCGTGCAAGTGAATTTTGCCAGATTTAACACTAACCATGTCACGCCCGATTAAACGGTTTCAAAGTTTAATTTAAAATTATCGTCCATCGTTATTTCTTTTTTGTTCGTCTAACTTTATGAAAATTCTTATGTCATCCGATCGATCAGTTTTCAATTTTTCTTTTTACTTTCGCTTCATCCTTTGTTGAGAATAATTTATCGTTTGACTGTGAAAAATGTAATTAACAAAACTGAAACATTTATCTTCTAAATGAAGTAAACTAATCCAATCATTTCCTGTTTGCGTTAAACATAAAGATAAAAAAATACACGATTGTTTCGTTATTATTTAAAGGTTATGTTGTACGTTATATAATAAATTGAATAATAAATTTACATTTCTTTCAAAGAACAACGTTTATTACGTAATCGGTGTTTTAATCGCTTGTGGTAAGAATATGATTACTTCGTTATTATTTGAAGGTTATGTTGTGCATTATATAATAAATTGAAACTCTATATTTCTTTCAAAGAACAACGTTTATTACGTAATCGGTCGTTTAATCGCCTATGGTAGGATTATGATTATTTCGTTGTTATTTGAAGGTTATGTTGTACATTATACGATAAATTGAAAATCTATATTTCTTTCAAAGAACAACATTTATTACGTAATCGGTCGTTTAATCGCCTATGGTAGGAAAATGATTATTTCGTTGTTATTTGAAGGTTATGTTGTGCATTATACGATAAATTGAAAATCTATATTTCTTTCAAAGAACAACGTTTATTACGTAATCGTTCGTTTAATCGCCTATGGTAGGAAAATGATTATTTCGTTGTTATTTGAAGGTTATGTTGTACATTATACGATAAATTGGAAATCTATATTTCTTTCAAAGAACATTTATTACGTAATCGGTCGTTTAATCGCTTGTGGTAAGAATATGATTATTTCGTTATTATTTGAAGGTTATGTTGTGCGTTATATAATAAATTGAAACTCTATATTTCTTCCAAAAAACAACGTTTACTTTATAATCAGTCATGTTAAGAACGATATACGTAAAATGGCGATATATGGTTAGTGTTAAAATAGAAACAAACGAGTCGAGCGTAAGCGAGGAGAATCGCGAAAGTTTAACTCGTTTCGAGCGAGAGAGATTGGAGACTGTAGCTTACGCGACACGGAGCAAGCAATAATTATCGTTGTCCCGGGCTTTCTTCGTATATCTGTTCAAGGTACTTTGCCCGCCACGTGATTTGCGCTTAACATCTAGGTCTCGGTGAAAAACGATCGATATAACTGTGGATACGCCGTTTTCGCTGTTTATAACGCCCTTATCTACCCGGCGATTATCTCGGTTCCTATTATAATTGGTTTCAGCCTGTGTTTCCCGCTTTTATCGTGATTTTTTTTTTTTTTTTGCGTAATTAGCTCCTTCGGGTATCGACCGATCTTATCAAAATTTTACGACGCGAAACGAGTGCGAAACGTTATTCATCGTCCATATTCATATTTTTCGAAACTTTTTCGAAAGTGACTAGTCTCTCGGCCTCGGGTTTCCGTCACCTCTGAAAATTGCAATCTTATCTATGCGTACACACACGTACATATACATACACACCATATATCACGTCTGAATAAATGATTCGATGTGCACATTGTGTAACGTAACCCGTGAGCGAAAGAACATACGTGGCTATATGCCTTCGAAACACGTAATAACATGTGTTATCGATCGCTCTTAAAATTAGCGCATGCCCCACCCCGTTATATTATTCATAAATTATTTTAACGCGGATATTAATTGCTTTTACACGTTCTAAAGCGCCTGTATCAAACACTTTGCGTGCCGATTATTAACGAGCGGATCGGCGGACACGTGGTTTTCCCAGCTTCTAAATTACCAGTCGGAGATGTAAATATGAAACCGGTGGTTCAAAATTAGTGGCGCGCGCGACGGGGTATAATTTTTCGCGGTTGAATTCCAAAATGCGTCGTATTTGGACGGAATTCAACCGAGTCTCGCGCGAGTGAAAAATTTGCGGAAAAAGTGAAACTTCTCCGGATGTCAAACGATCGCGAAAAGTATTTCGCTGCCGACGAGAGCTTAACGAAGGGCGGAAACAACGCGAGAAATCATTATTAGCAGCGTCTAATGCATCATGATTAACGATAACGCGGACGTTTCGTACATGATGCATCGTCGCCGAAACTTTTCCACTCCTATCGCATCGTCACGCATAATAATATATCGTTTCTGCGACTGGTAATCATGAGCGATCGGCTCGCTGGATCCGTCCGATCTGCTCCCCGAATTAATGGCGTTTTGATCCGTTATTTTCGCGGCCGTTTAATCAGCCGCTCTAGCTTCTTGCCAACTAGCTCGCCAGTGATACGAAAATTCGAATTGAATTTTCGCTCGGCCAACGTTTACTCTCACGAGCGAGTTCTTTCTTTGCAGACTCGAACGATCTCTCGAATCGTTACTTTCAGTTAGCCGAAAGGACTAGTGTGTAGAGGAAAGCAGGATAAAGCAGGATACTTGCTGTATTTAGCTTCGTAACAAAAAATCTGACAAATAGAAAAAAATTGGATTTTATAGAGTAAAATTGACAAAATTGTTCGATTACGGGAGAATAAAATTTTCTGCAAGTATGCAAAAGCCCCATAGGAATAGGTGAAACAGAGTATCTATTAAAAGACGTATAAAAATGCAATATAGTTACAAAATTTTTATTTTATTGTTAGTCAAAAAATGGTAAACACTGTTATTCTTAACAATTTTAACAAATATAAAGGAATTCTATTTTATAAAGGTCTGTCTTATAAAAAACCACGTTGATTACTAGTTTAGGAACTTTTACTGTATTTATAAAAAATTTGAACTATTTTTAAAGAAAAATTTTCTATAAATACAGTAGAATACCCTTGTATATATATGTTAAAATAGTGGTTAAAACCGGTTTGACCCTGTTTACGAAGAATTTTCGTGGTTCGCGAACCACGTAGAGATGTTTCAACAATTTTTTTTTCTTCTTTTTTACGAAAAATCTCCTTTTTTACGAAACGTCGAAAATTGAAACTACGAATGGGCGAATTATTAATTTCGCGGCAGGGCGGGTATCGCGTGAACGTTTAATTTCCGATTGCCGAGCTTTCGTTGTCCCTCTGCCAGTCAGCACTTTCGCCTCCACCTGACCTGGCTACCCGCTCGCATTAGCATGTTATTGGGCGGTTGTTTACTTCGGGTTAATCATCACCTCCGGCGCCAACGATTCGGCCATGGGATCGTGATGGACTAGAGAGACAAAGAGAGTGAGCGAGAGAAAGCGAGAGCGAGGGCGGAGGGGTGGGAAATCCGATTTACCTGCTAAACTTTGCGTAAACTCGACGCAAAGAGCCCCGGAGAATGTGCGAGGACCAGAGGGAAAAATAACTGGTCGTCGTAGCTGGTTATTAATTGTTTCTGAGCCAGACTAGTGGAGTCTCTCTGGTCTTGGTGAATTTAATAATGCTCCGTGAAGGGAGGAAGGGGGAGAAAAATTGGCCAAAGGGATGTTTCTCGGGTGAGGCGAATAACGAAGCGGATGGAGGAGAAGGTTACGCGGCGTGTTTCTTCCTAAAAATGTCGACGGGGGCCGGGGCTCGCTCCCCATTCCGAAACGGAATATATATCTATTAAAACCCGGAGAAAGATAATTTTGTCTGATTTCTGCACGGTATTAAAAATTTAGACGTGCGAGTTGATTAAAATACACGTTGGAAAATGAATCGTCGAAAGATTTCGAAACTGAAACGTTACCGGTGAAGAAAATCGAGAACATGGGTGGAAACAGCGTATATTCAGACACACACACACACACACACACAGACACACGTATGGACAAAGGAGGGTTAATAAACGCGTTGTTAGGAGGTCGAACGTAGGAGCGGTCAGTTTTAATTCCGGGACGGTGTCGCGTGTCCCGGCAGCGTTAAAATCTGTTGAACTTACAAAGCAGCCTCGCGGGCAAGTTTATTGGAAGGACGGGGAAAGTTAATTAAACGAATAAATAACGTGACAAAGAAAGAGGAGAGCGGCGGTGCCCGGGGAAACACGGGACAGTTTCGCGCTCTTCTGTTTCAGAGACGTCAGTCTCTCTGCAAATATACATACACGGATAGCGCGTATACGTACTCTATCGGTGGTAGATCCGAGGCGGTGGAGAGAAGCAGAGCGCAGCAATCCGGCGGCCAGACCCTCTGCCAGACCCCGTGCCACTCTAATTCATCCTTTTGCCTTCTTTCCGGCCTGCGCGATTCTCCACGATCCACTTGCCACGACCCTCTCTCCTCCACCCCCCTACCCACGCCGCTCTGCCCTCTTCATTTTCTCACTGTTATTGTTTTCGCCGTCTCTTTTCTACCCGTTGCGCTCGTACGAAGCGAAGAACGCGATACTCCGGGAATCCGGGCGGTGTTGATTTTACGAAAGGACTTGTTAATTAAAAAGGTCCCCGTTCCCGGCTGTTTGCTCGACGGTTTATCGCACCGGGATGGCGATGGTTGGAACACCGCTCCGCCCCGCCCCCACCAGTCAGTCGCTGACCATGCGTTCCCATGTTTTCCAAACGCTTTCGATTTCATCTCGCCAACTTTTTTCAACTGCTCGCGCGACGCCGCAAACTGCCATCGCTGTGCGTATATTTCTGCGCTTAAAAACCCTAAATATGTAGTCTCCAAAATTTACCTTCACTTGTAATTGTACAATTTGTTTATTCAAAAGCGTTGTTACTTGTTAATCTCTGACGAATGAGAGAAAAGTTTTAGACGAAGAACACGTCTACAAACACTTGTATGTTTGCACAAAAATACGAATGCATCGAGAAGGTGACGAGCAGTGAGTTTGAAGTAAAGGTGGCTAACTGGCGGCTCGCGGGTCTTTACCCCCTCCCCTAGCTTTTTCTGGCCGCTAGCGCCATCCCCTCCACTACCTCGATCTCCCCACTTGCTCGGTAGGGAACTCAACAGACTGAGTCAATGTAGTCAATCTAGCGGAGAGATCGATGTAGTGAAATGATAGCGCTAGCGATTAGGAAAGTCAGGTTAGCCAGCTCCGAGGATTTGTGTCCGTTTTATGTTTTCCCTTCCATTTCAAACGTATTTTTATTATACCGTCGACTCTCTTTACGCAATGTTTCATTCGTTTCGTTAATTCGTTTGTTTCAGGTAAGTAATGCTGCACGAAATTTCGCAAACTATCCAAACCATCGCTGTCGTTGATCCCGGGCCACGTCGATTCGGTGAGTCGAGTCGCAGGCATTCTCGCCGTTTAAAACAATTTTTAACCAACGATCGTCGACGGACCGAAATTGGCCCGAATGGTATAAGAAAACAAACAGCTGCGTAATATCTGTCCGATCGTAAATTTGGTTTTGAGCGCAGTTAGTTTCGGTCCGGACGTGAAAATGGAAGAGAGAGAGAGACAGAGAGAGCTCCGGTTCGGTCTGTTGTGCGTAAATCATTAGCTTTATCAGACTCATACAGTTCGTACCGGCGCTTTATCTATCGGGATAACCGAGCCATTCGGCGAGAAAGCCGGCAAAAAATGTTTAAAACAATGGCGCAATCGAATCCGGGCGCGTTAGGGTTCGTCCTCGCTGTGTGTTGACGCGCGGAAAATAACGATGGGCCGCGACAATGCCGACCGATACATTGCCCGGCGGCTCAGTTAACTCGATCGGCTATCCATCACACTAACGACGAAAATATCGACGATCAAGATCCCGAGTCTCGTCTAAATTTGTTGCGCCGAGCAAATGAAGCTCGCACACGCGCGATGCAAGTCGCGATAAAAATCGGCGCGATTGATCGCGCTTGGCGATGTTGGCCGTGACGATTCTTCCTGAACTGACGAGCTGTGACGCCCGATTTCTCGCGTTTTCGCGTGGTTTCGCGGGAAATTCGTTTTCGCTCTGGCGCTGAGCGAACCGTGGTCGCAGAGATGTCGATGGGCTCGAATCTCTCGTGACTCACACGTCGAACAAAACACACACGAGCTGGACGAGCGTTGCCGCGCAGGGTGAATACGCTCATTGCCAGAGTATTCAGGCATATGTAACCTTCTTTCCGGAGGCTCTTGTCGGCAGCAACTCTCTTTGTTTAAAACGCGGTTGAAAATCCGACCGGCCGGGGCAAATCCTCTCTTTTCCCGTGGTTCGGAAACGCTTCGAGCGGAAACACTTTGGGAGAATGCGACCGCGGACGTCACGGTAATTACAACCTCGGGTCACCGCCGGTTCTCCACTGTGCCTCTGCCACCCTCCTCTCTGCACAGGCTTTTCTTCTCTGCTTTTTCTCCTTTTTTTTCTCTCTCCTTTCTCCTTTTTTTCCCCCTCTTCGCCTTCTTTTATTCCTTTCGCTTCCAAGCGAAAGTCGAACATTTTAAACCGATAAGATGCGGCAACGGGGAGGGAACTTTGGTGGCAAGAAGACTTTAATTCCGTCGGAAAGCTCGCGAGCTTTTCAACCGTTTCGGTACAAATGTAGGCCAGTTCCCGATTTTCGAATATCTTGTTGTTTCTTTCCTTTTCTTTTTAATGGAACGACACTTTTTTTTTGGTAAAGTCGTACGTTTTGTCGCGAAGGCGCGGCAGTGATATTTTAGACGGAGTGCGATGCAAAGTGTATGCGAAATTTTTTTCTTCTCGCGACTTTTACGTATCGCGAACGTGGATCGCGTAAATTCAGCAGCTCGCGTTGCGCGACAGCGGGTACGACGTTGCAATATTAACGCGTATAGGGGAAATCCACTGTACCGTGTCCCGAGGGAAGTTCAATTCTATCTTAAGAATAAGAAGAAGAAAAAAAAAAAAATGAAATAAAACAGTGCGATCCAAAATCGAAAGGGACGCGTGCGTTTGGAGAAAAAAGAAGATCGAAGAGAGGGGTATGGCCTACTGGAATTTGCCAACAAGAGAGAACGTAAGCGATCGTTCAAATATCGTCGATTAACTCCTGTTTCCCTCTGCAACGAGCAGAAGAAGACAAACGGCCTAAAATTCCATAGGCGATTCGATAAATTAGTCACGGTTTCGTGTAACTCGGCGCGCAACAATTTACGTGGGAAGGAAACTGGCGGGCGCTCGCCAAACGCGAATCAGAAATAAGCATCGAATCAACGAACCGCTACGCACAACCGTTGATTGCCTCGCCCGTCTCTGCGAGTCGGAGAAAGAACGAATCAAATCACTGTACGTGCGAGGAGAGGGAAAGAGAAGGACCGAGTGAGCGAGAGAAGGAAACCAAGAGAGGTAGCCAGAGAGAGAAAGAGAGGGAGTTTGTTCGTAAAAGTTAAATCTAAGCAAAGTTTACGTTCGCCGGGTCGTTAAAAGTTTTAAGGGATAAAGCAGTCGCTTTATTGAAAGACTTGTTACGACGGAATTTCGGTCGGCAGAACCGTTTTGCGATTCATAGCCCGTGTCTTGAGGCGAACGGTAGAAACGAGGGGGGGGGGGACGGAGGTGGAATGAGATGGAAAGTCCCGGCATCTCTCGAGCTTTTAAACGAAATTCGTTGGAGAGAAGTTTCGAGAAACGAGCGCGGATAATGCCGTTTCAACCGCGACTCCTATTCCTGTGTACAATTAAAAACCCGCGGAGCCATCGATACGACCCAGTTTCCGTCAAAGCGCACCGGTTGCAACTTCTTTCTCAACTCGGTCGTCCGTGTTTTACGAATTATCCTATGACGAATCGGTTCGGAAAGTGCCCCGGGACTCGAATCGATCTTTGTCGGACGACAAGCGCCGTTTTCGTTCTTACTTGCGTTAATCTCTGACGAATGAGAGAGAAGTTTCGGGGCGAAGAAGAACACGTATAGCGGCACTTGTACGGATGCGTCGAGAAGGTGAGTAGCAGTGGTTTTAGAATCAAAGGTGGCTAACTGGCGGCTCGCGGGTCCTTGCCCCTCCCACTTTCCTGCTCGCCAGCGTTACCCCCTCCACTGCACTTGCTTGGTAGGGAAATCAGCGCATGCGCGACGAGCCCCATTTTTCAACGTAGTGGAATATAATATATATTCGATATGAATTGACAAATGAAAAATTTGATCAATTAATGGTTTCTTCAGAAATAGTGGTTTCGACTATTTTTTTTTCTTTCTAGTATGTAATATTTGCGTCGCTTTCACAGAGGCGCCATAAAAGGGGGATGTTTATTGCGACATTTTGAAAGAAATGCGTTCGGTATTTGTTTACGACCATCTGAAGTACCGCTTTCGATGCACAAATATTTTACTTTGCTTTGCGAGGTGTTTTTATGTTTGGGAAAATCTTACCAGGCGAAAGAATATTATTTTTGTTTCTATTTATTTTAATTTCTTTCAGTACGCAAATCTTTAGAACCTCCTCTAGTATAATATAATAATAATAATATAACATAATATGATAAAATAAAGTTGCTTTAATTTCAATCCTGATTCTGCATTACTTTCGCAGAAAAGTGCCGCCAACTCGCAAAATATAATCGGTTTGTATAGTGGTTTTCAAGTTTTCGAGTTTCCCTCGCAGAACTTCGTTCGCCAAATCGCGCTCGAGATAAAAATCGAACTAGCCGAAAAATTTATCGGGCAATCGCGCTGGATCAGCTTGGATCGAAATTCCCCTTGGATCGTCTCGCTTCGCGGTTTTTTCCGTTTCGGCTTGACGTCCGCCTTGGAAAACACTTACGGAAAAGCAAGCTGTTTGGCTATTTTCGATGGTGCAGTTCCGCGTGGTGAGTCATATTCGAAACACGAGACAGACATTTGCGCGCCGTTGCGTTAGAAGAAACTTTTCCCTCCCCGCTCAGCCGTTTTGCCGCTTTGCTCTCGGCCGGGTATGTTTAGATTCCGGAATTTGCGTGTCATCCCTACCACCCACCCACTCGCTCGCTCGCTCTCGCGGGAATGCTCTAATGTGCCGGCCACCTCCGGACAAGCGTCGAATTACAGCCACCGCGTCGATTTGACACGCGAATTTAACAACGTCGTCTGGGCGTGAACGAGTTTTTCATCCTGAGAAACGCGAGAGGCTCTTTGATCAAGCGTCTAAGCGCGGGACGTTCGCGTTCGGAAAAGCGCGGAGGAATTCTCGAGCACGTGACACGCGTCCGGCGAAAATACCCGAGACATACAGACATTTGTCTCGAAGAGACAAAGAGAGTCGAAATCGGAGATCTCTCGATTTTGCGTTCGTCTATCTTGAAAATGAAAAACGTCGACGCGGACGAAATAGTGGCGGTGTTAACGCGTGCCCCGTTTAATTGCGAGCTCATTGTACGTCTAACCAGGGAACGTATCGATTTTGATGAAATTTGGCATAAACGCAGGTCTCGGAAAAATGTTTAACCATTTCTTCTTTTTTTTTAATCGATAATCGTCGACGTTGAAGAGGTGAAAACTACCCTCAAAAATCGGAACGTATATTAATATGTACGTTTATTATTTATTAATATATACAAATATCTCGGAAATTATCAAAGATACAGTTTTTGTATAAATTGATGACATTAGTGTTTTTTTTTTAACGACGACTATCAAAGTGGAAACTTTATTCTTTAAAATGAGACCAAGTGGGTCTTTTTCTTTTTCACAAAATTGTACCAGTTCATATTATCCACAATGTTTTCATCGTCGTTGGTACGATTATACTCTTCAACCTTACCGATTTGTACCGGCTTTGTAAAGCACCTAAGAGTGATTTATACACGACTAATTCCCAACACCGGTCATGGAAACCGACTTGGTGAACACCTCTTTGCCACGTAGCCACTTTAGTCGAGCGTCTGTTGCTTCGACAACGGCGCCGGTAAACATAGGCGTCGATGTGAACGCGAAGGGGGTGAAAATAGAAATGCCGGCAATTTGGTGGTTGCGGCACGATTTCGTGGAAAAGCGGCGCGGCGGCGTCTCGCCCGGGCACGTTTGCGCCACGCGCTAAATCGAAACCGGTTCCGAATCGAGCTTGGTAAATGTTTATCGAAGCTGCGTAAGCGTGCGCATAAATGGAATGCGATCTCTCTGTTTGTTTGTTTGTTTCTTTATTTATTCGAAAACTCGATCGAATTGACCGAACGCTAAGGCGGTACTGATCGTGCGCACGAATCGGACAGTGAGGTGTCTTTTCTCTTGCGGAAAGGAAAGTTTGTCCGTGACTGACTGTCATAGATGAATTCTACACTTTCGATTTGATGGAAATGGAAAACTTGGCAAAGAACCTGTCGCAAAATTGACCTCGGCCTTGAATTTCAAAGTCAAAATTTTTTTTTTTTTTTTGTATTGCACTTATCACGAAAGTTCTGAACGCGTGGATATCCATTTTATGTTTTATTAGGTTTAGGTTAGGTTAGGTTTCACTAATATTCGATTTGTCATAATTGTAGCATCAGTGTGAATTTAAATAATCAAACGACAAAACTGTTGACATTATTCGAAATATAGAACATAAATTACGCGATATAGACATCCGCACATCCAGAATTATAAAGTCGCTGTCAGCAGTGTTAAATTTATTAGGAAGCTGTTCCGCCATTTTTCAAAAGAACTATCGCGACCTATGGTTCCTAGAACACAATGAAGAAAAGAGGAAAAATTTTGACCTTGAAATTCAACATGTCTCGTCATACTCACGGACTTTTCTTTCCACCCTGTATAATAAATCGTACTTGGGCATCGCGTTTCGAAAAAAAATCGCGGGAAACGCGCATTTTGCGACTGACGCGAATATTTTCGCGGTCGAATTCTATAACAGACACGGAAAATTCATATAATTTCATTGGAATCCCTTTTATCTCGCATCAATCGTTTTCTATTCAACAAACTTCCCATCCGCCCGCGGGGGGTGGGACGAACACAATCAAACTCGAGCCGGATATTCGATTATTTCCAAACAAGCGCGCAAATGCGTTGCACGCACGCGTTACGTTAATACCGTTCGAATGGAGTTACATTCACCGTGGAAAAACTATAAAATTCTCAGCGCAGAAAGTAGCGTGCTTCCGGTGCGGGGGGGGGGGGGGGAAGAAAGGGCGAGGAGAGTGGGAGGAGGTCGAGAGCCAGTACCGAAACGAATCACGGCTGTTGCGTGAATTTTTGTTTCTCGTTTCTCATTTTTTTTCGAAAGATCGTCGCTACAAAACGCGAAATACAAACGTTCCTCGAGAGGCGTACGATCGGTCGCAACGCGACTATCTTCCTTCTCTCTCTCTCTCTTTTCTATACGTCCTCGGTCGAAAGTTTGCCAATTTCCAAAAGAAGAAAATTCTTGCTCTCCTCTCGAATTTATTTTGAAATTATCGATGCTCGATCGGGTTCCTTTCTCTAGAAATTCGACACCAGTGACCACTTGCTAATTAATTATTTCGTTCCACGCAGTAGAGTATGTGATTAATACAAATGACGACACCTTTGAACGATATTGTTCAAATGTTCATCTCATCTCCCTCTTTTTCGTTTTATTACGTTCGGCATTTTTATCGGTCCGCAAAATGGCCCGAGCGTTTCGTCTTTGTCGCGCAGCCGCCCTCCGACCCAAAATGGGTCGAGAGGGAGGACACTGGCGTTGCTATTATAACACTCGTTCGTCGGTACCAATCATTTGCTGTTGAAGTTGGGCCAACTTTCGATATATATCAGCGTTGCCTCTCAATGAGGTGAAGCCAGCCAGTACGAGCTGCCAAAAGGGCGGGAGTTGCCCGCCGCCCGGCTTAATTAAGAATTAATAGTCGGTCCTACCAAAACAAATTAACGCTGCTTTTCCGCGTTACGCGCCGCCTCTCCCTCTCCCTCGTGCGTATTCACCCGCTATTTTTTTCGACCCCGCTAATCCCCTTGTTTTCCCCGATCTAATTTAACTTAATTCGCGCGCGCGCGTGTGTGTGTCTGCACACACCTCTATCACCTTTTTACGGGTGTCCAGCTCTCGGCACGCCTGTATTTTCGCGAAATTAACCGTTCATTTTGTATTGGTTTTCGTTTATTACGGGACGTCGTCTCGTTTCGTTGAAACGCGCAGGAAAAACAGACCGGCTTTAAAGAGTCCATTTTGCAGATGAAACGTGAAAAAGCTTGAAACGACACGCAACGAAATTTTCCCCCTCTTTTTACCCCCCGGGTGGAATGTAAAATTTCGAAAGAACCACGTGTCTCGTCGCTTGATTTTATTCGCGCTCGTACATCCTTGTATATATTTCATCCCCTTTCCGAAGAAACTTCTTTTTTCTTTTTATCCCTAGGTGATTTTACAAAATCAGGTGCAACGCTAATGCAACGAAAATTAGCGATTGGTTGATTTGGGTCACGCGATTCGCGAGGGGGCGTGGCGTAGACCTCGAGTAGGAGTGGCGATCGCGCTTGTAATTTGTTTTCTATCGATTCAAATGTTTGCATATTAATAAAATTTTATGGCAAAAAAGTTGTCTTTATTTCCTAGTCAGAATCGTTCTGGGGTACAAGTCGTGCAATTTTTTTTTTTCAAATTCGTCACCGCGTCTCTTTCAAAATCTAATCCAACTAAATCGTCGAACGTTACGAAGTTACCAAGAATTGACGGAGATTTCTCGTAAAAATATCCCGATTGAAGCGATCGAAATCGTTCGCCGGAAAGAACAATTCGCGAGGCGAAACAGTAACGCTAGATAGACGAGTGGAATTATCGACGAAATGCAACAAATACGATCGCGATTGCCGTTCGTTTAAAAGAGAGAGAGAGAGAGGATAGGAGAAAAAAGTTCGAATATTATATCAGAGGATCGTCCGTTTAATACCGTATGGTTTTATTTATCTTTAACAAAATTACACACGCATACATGCACAGACACACGTACACAAACGTACAAAAAAATAAAACACCGTTACGATAAATCCACGTACCGTGTACATTTTCATTTGTCCGTAAATAATACGTGCTCGTTTTTTCTCCCCTCTCGCCCCTTCCCTCGCGTATTTCCCCGGGGCAGAACGTGATCAACGTGGCAATCCGAGACAGATCGAGTCACAAAAATGATTTCAATTTCACCGGTTTCGGCTTTATCCGTCGGCGTATCTGCCAGTTACGACGTCTAATCGAAACTCTAATTCTAATTTGCGTGAAAACAGCGATCTTGTTTTGTCCCCTGTGTGTGTGTGTGTGTGTGTGTGTATGTATGCGTCTGACGAAAGAACCTGCACGACGAGATGGAAAAAATTGCAGCGTGTGTATGTCATTCAATATTTGGTACGTATCCCCGGTTTGTCGATGAGAAGCGAAACGAAATAAAATGGTCACGACGAAAACAAATTTCATAAGAATTTCCATCAAGCTTTAAATCAATTCTGGCTACGCCAGTTTCACGCACGTGTCTTTACCTTTGTGTGTGTTACCGATGTTTTCTAATGAAAAAACGGGATGAAAGAAAGAAAAAAGAAAAAAAAAGAAAAGAAAAGAAAAGAGGAGGACATGTATCGATAGATAGATAGATTGGTATTCAACTGTTTATTCTGTAACCAACCAAGTTTATGTTTAAATCACTTCTTCAAAGAGTACTATGAAGATTACATTAAATGAATTTAATTGCATATTTAAAGAAAGCGGTAAATGTTGGACAGTAATTCTTTTTTCATAATTAAAGCATATTTACAGACAGAGAACAATTCTCAGAACGTGTTGATATATATTATTATTAATATTATACAAAAATTTATCAATTATCTTCGTAATAATAAATTTAATCGATTGATTAAATTAATATTAATTTTTTAGATAATAAATTACTTATAATCCGAAATGAATAAGAAATAGTTGTAACAGTTCTGGAAATTAAAATTAAAATGAAACAAAAAGTTTTTATATTTCTAAAAGGAATAACTTTCAATTATTAAATCCTCTGAATAAAGTTCAACTAAAGAAGGAAATCCACGTAATATCTTTGCGAGAAAGATTTGGAAACAATGAATTTTTTTGTAATGCAAAATTCAAGATTCCATTTTATCCGCAATTTGCGTTTGAATATGTAGTTTTCATAAACAATTATTCAAGAAAATTTACTTGGAAAAACGTATAAAAAGTGCGATTAATAGTTTTTTTGCAAAATAGTATACACAGAGCGTCAAATTCGTAAAAAACACCAATTTCATCAAGTTGTACAAAAACTTTGAGGTTAGTTTTTACCACCTCAACATCGACGACTGCCGATAGAAACAATATTCAAGAAAATGTATTAATATTTACTTGGAGAAATCGTCAAAAAATTATAAAAAATATATTGTTTAAACAAATGGTATACACCATTAAATTCGTCGTTGCTAAAGAACACTAATTTCATCAAGTTGTACAAAAACTACATATCAATAATTTCCGAGATATTTGACAAAATGTTCCAAACTCCCAAAACTTTGAGGTTAGTTTTCACCCCCTTTAACATCGACTATCGTCGGTAACAAAAAATACGGGTGAAAACTACATTCACGTCAAATTTCATCAAAATCGGTGACTCACACTTCGGCATGTTCCCTTGCAAGTGAAACTAGAGCAGAAAAGATGTCAGAATCGTCGAGTGCCGCGTAAAATTTTAGCTGTCGCGTTGAACGACTTTGAAGGAAATGTTCGTCATGCAGAAACTCTAGGGGAGCAATCGCTGCTATAAAGAGCAACAAACTTCGCGGAGAGAGACGATTAATCGAGGGGGAAGGGATACGTTGCTTCGTAAGAGGCAATTGGTCGCAGGCGTGACGCATTAAAGGCTCAATCTCCGCGTCTTGCGCGTGTCGTTGAAACCAGGGGGGAAAGGAAAAAAGGGAGAACCTGTTTCTTCGTTCTTCAACCCGACGCGACACGGCGGTCTTCTGTTATTGGCGGTATAGAAAAATGCTCCGTCGTTGGGACGAATAACCAAAAGCAAGCGGCGAGACAAAAGGAGCTCTAATAGGCGTTCTAATTTATGATGGGTAATTCGTGGCAGCCGCGTCACACCGCAACGAGGACGTTTCACCCTTTCTTGTCGAGGCTTTCGCGCGCCGTAAGTCGCAAAGTTATTTCGATTCGACTCGGTTTAAGCTACCGAGCCGCGAGGAGATTTACACCTGGCCTTCGTTGCGCTGCGAGAGGAGAAAGCAATCGAAGAACACCTTCAGAGTTTTGACCGCGAGCTGCGTGAACTGACGACGCCACACGGTGGAGTTCGGTTCGATTCGGTTTGGTTCGTTCCCCGAATCCGATCGATTCGGGCCGAATGGCTAATAGCCGGCCGAATTAAAAAAAGAAGAGCACTTTGGTCGAAAATATACGACACTCCCAAACCGAGAGATACGCACGACATCTCGTAAACCTTGTCTAGCGCGCTTTTCTCTCGTTCTCTCCGTCTCAGACACGCCGTTTCTCTCCCTTCGAAGAAGCAGGGTTAAGATTATTTACGGAGAAAGGAATGCTTGAAAAATTCATGGAGGAACGGTCGCGCGAGCACGCTCGCCTCTCATATCCGTCGTAAAACGAACACCGTATACACACGGCCGACGAAAAACGCGATTCGATCGACGCGCAAACAACGCCGGCCATCCACCGTTGATCCGGAAATTGGATCTGCCAATAAACTACCTGTGGAAATAATTTTTTTCTCCTCCTCTTTTCTCTTTCTCTCTCTCTCTCTGTCTCTCGCGCCTCAATGTCAGTCAGGATTGCAATGTTTGCAGTCGTGCTCGCGCGATCCCCTTGATTTCTTTCTTTTCTTTCGCAACTTTTCATTCGTCTCTGCTTCCCCGATTTTGATTGGTCCCCGAATGATTAGCAGGTATTTGTCGAGGCACTTGGTCCGTCGAAACTGAATTCTTCGTGTTTGTACAATTTTGTTAAATTTTTGTTCCACTGTGCGAGTACTTTGCCTACTTTTATCTCTTTGCGGTCCTGTATCGTGCGCGTATCGTTTCAATTTTTCTCATCCATGCTGTTTCGTTGAGAGATAAAACAAAAGTCGTGTCGTGTATTTTGACTTGGTCGTGGCTTTCGAAAGAAATCGCTCAAAACCGGATAGAGTGTGCCTAATGTAGCGAGTCTTATTTTTCACAAAAATCCAAAGTTCAATTTGAAAATTGATTTGCTAATACGAGGGAGACAATGTACAGTGGCAATAATATGATAATAAATTTGAAAGTGACTGTATGGCTGACGTTAAAAGAGTAATTGTTAACGGTGAAAGTGATGAAAAGACTCGGACGAAATTGCAGCGTTCAAAGGTGGCAAACTGGCGGTTAGCTCTTGCCCCCCACTCTGCTGATCGCTAGCGCTACCCCCTCCACTACATTGAAATTTCCTCGCCGTTCATGAGCCCCACTCTCTCAGTCTGTTGATACTCCCTGCCAAGCAAGTGGGAAGATCGATGCGAGCAAACCGTAGAAATCCAGGTGCGTAAATTGGTCCTCTTTCGATCGAGCGATACGTTATCTCGGGAACGCGTATCGCGCGATTGCGTTTTTTTTGAAAATGATTTACGTAACTCGCGTTACATGACGAGACTCCTTTTATCAGAGAACGGAAGCTGCACGCGGTTGCGTTCGCCGCTCTGCAGTTACGCAACAAATTCACGTTGAAAGAAACATTCCGTGCGAGTAGGGTATCAGAGAAACGCGCGATGAAATATCTCGCGACTCGTGTCTCGTTAATAAACTTCCTGGATACGTTCAGCGTCTCGCGCGCACCTATTGTCCGTTCAACAAAAGACACGTCGTAAACGGTGATGTAGTATCCACAACGATCTTCATTATCTCTCTCGCTGCTGAGTGGAGTTCGGACGACGTTGATCTCTGTTACGCGAAACCACGAACGTGAGAAACATGACGAGTTTGACGTTTAAAGGCTAACGTTTGATCAATGCGTACGGTGGCAAATGGAATGTAAGATAATAATACAATAATATAATATATAATGTATAATATTATTATATAATATATAATATATAATCATCGAGCTCGAACGTGCAACACTTCAAATCAACATGGACAAATATTTCCAAACGCAATTGTTCGATTTGGAATTGATCGATTATTACGATTCCTTTCGATTAATATCCCCCATTTACTGTAATGTAGTATAATATTGTTAATCGTAATGAGATATTGTATCGAGGGAAGAAGGTTTCGTCCATTACGTCGAAACGTTAATTGCTATTAATTAGTGTATAATTTATTTGAAAAAGTGTACGAATTTAATTTAATTAGATGACTTTTCGTAAATTATACGTCCGTTTGACAGTGCGAAAAACAATGACGAAATCAAAGACGCGCCAAACAGCTGTCATTCGTTTGGTGTTTTTAAAGCAACGCGACGTCGATCGTCGTCGAGTTATTCGTCGTTTGCTTCGCGATCGACTCTCCCGGTTAAACGTGAAATCGAAGCCAGCTGCCAGAGGCCGAAAATCTCGGCCAAGCTGGCTTCTTCAGGGCGTCCTCGCGCCTCCGCGGGAGCGGTCGATCGCTCGAAACAGCAATTTTAATCTCGATTCGATTCACGAACCGCAGAGCCCTCGCTTCCCTTCGCTGTTGCGCGACACCCCTCGCGTATCAACCGGAATACGTAATTTCCCCGTGATCTTTTCGAACGCTTAATTTCCCCTCTCTTTTCCACCACTGTCGCGACGGGGAGTTTCACAACCTTTCCATTGTCGTTCGACATCAATGCAAAAAAAGTGTAATCGCAATTTTTGCCACAAAATTTTATTGATACGCAAACATTTGAATTGATACAAAACAAATTACAGGCGCGATCGCTCAGTACTAGACAACGCCACTCCCACTCGAGGTCTAGCCCACGCCCCCTCGCAAATCACGTGACCCAAATCAACCAATCGCTAATTTTCGTTGCATCAGCGTTGCACCTGAAGAGGCCCGATTTTCTGGGTTACCCCCGCTAAAATCACTTTCAGTGATAATACAAAACGAACGTAATATCTGAAAAAAATTAATCTATTTGAGTAATATTTTATAGAGTTATCTACATCTGAGCAACAATCGAGTAGATAAATGTCATTTGGTGAAACGAAATTAACAATGAAATAGCGAAAATAACTACGATTGTTGGGAAACGTACGCGCGAAGCTATTAGGGCGGCGTTAATAAAGAGTTAATAAAGACGAAAGAGACGGCTGGACGATTCCGTATCGTATTTGCGGAGGCAATTCCCGGATTGCAGGTGGACGTCGCGGCCGTCACGACAGCCGGCCACCTTTCACCGTGAAATACAGCCGCACGCTATTTATGATAACGAATGCCCCGAGATCGTGGCCCGTCGATACGACCGGTTCCCTCCAATTCAGCGTGTGTGTGCGTGTGTGTGTGTGTATGGGGCTTCGCGGAAAAATTTGTCGTCGCTCTCGCGCCGTGAAAAACTGGCGTGCACGTTCCGCTCGCTATTGCCGGATCACGGCTGTCCGTTTCCCGTGAACGATGGAAATTGTTGTTGTGCGTGAATTAAAATTCGATCGACGCGTTTTAACGACTCGTCACGAGGGAACCCCCAGTGACAGCTGAAAAGTTACGTTACCGATTCGCGAGACCGAACGATCTCGCTTCGAAAACGCTTTCAGTAATTTTCGTCAAGGCTCAGGAAATATTTACTTTGCATCAGGAAACTATTTTTATTGCGTAATAAGTCTGATGGCTTCTGCTAGATTCTTGCTTGAATCGAAATGTTAAAAATTTAAAGAAACCGATGATTACTGCCGTTGAATGGCGCGAACTTTGGACTGACTAAATTTATGGGGCGTTTAGATTTAGAACAGAGGTAGCTGACTGGCGGCCTGCCCCCACTTTCCTGATCGCTGGCGCTATCCCCTCCACCACGTTGAAACATTCCTTGCCGTGCATGAGCTCCACTCCCTCAATCTGTTGATTTCCCTGTTAAGCAAGTGGAGAGATTGAGAATTTACACGACATTTTTGAATAACTTTTGTCTCATAATAGACATCGCAATGAAAAATATATTTCTATTCAATGATACACAGTATGATATATTTCATGTTTGTTTAATTGCTGTTTCATTAATTTCACGAACAAACTTATTAAACAAATTTGACAAATTGTTTATTTTATAGTCTATTTATTATATTTCTGATCTAATTTAACTAATCATACGTAGATAAAACTTTTAATTTTAAAGTTATGAACGAAATCAGGTAGTATTGAACATGCAAAAATATTTAGTATAAAATGTAGTATAAAATTTAGTATAAAATTAAAATAAAATTAATTTAAATATTTGAGTTAAATGTTAATTATAAGTTAAATGTTAAAGTAATAAATAATTTATTATATATTTAATATAACAATATTTCAGTAAAATTGTGGGGCTTTATTTAAAGTATTTTTTTTATTAGAAATAAATTATAATATAGAAATAAGATTTATGGTGATTATATTTAAATATGAAAATTTATTCTGTTTCGACTAAAATTGTTATTATCTTTCATTAATTTTCGACGTTGATGAATATTTAGAAATCAATACATATTAAAAACATATCAGAAAGTTAATTTTTTGGTGAAATGTCGCCTGGATTCTCGATCCAGCCCACACTGTGCGTGTGCCGCAGTCAAGCAAAAGTGAAAATGCTTCGAATTAAAGCGGGCACCGCGCCTCAACCCACCACCGCTAAATATTTGCCGGATTAACATTTCCGCGGCAGCCGAGGTCTCTGAAATGCAACGTTCTTCATTATTTCATCCGCAGTTTTTAACGCAACCGTGACACGGTGGCTTCGTGACGCCGCTTGTAACACGTTCCTCGCTCCGTCATCCGGGATGTTTTGCGTTCTTTGAACGCGTCGTGGTGATCGTTCCCCCAACAACATAAGGGAGTTGAGAAGCGAGAATTTCCCGATTCACGATTTATTCGCGAAAATTACGATTCGTGACGGGTCGCGATCGAGGGCGCTTGCGCGCTACGATTTCTTGGAAGAATGATCCGGAATCTACGTTACCGAGTCTCTCCCCCGAGTCGTTAACGAGGGAACTTCTGCCCTTTGCGCGCCCGTATATTTTTCAAATAACCCCGACCGACTGTTGGACTCCCTGATTTCGCTCGCTCGTTCGTTCGTTCCTTCGTTCGTTCGTCACTTGTGAATTTACATTTTTCCGATGATCGTTGGAATTCGAAGAAGGAGAAGAAGAAGAAGAAGAAGAAGAAGAGAGCGAGGACGTCTTTAACGGCATCGCGGTTGCAGTCACAGCGTCGTCTGCACCAGACGTCGCGTCGTTCTATTGAATGTATAATTCAAATTTCGTGGTATGAATAATGTGCAATGATGCAGCCGTCGGATAGTGGTGGGAAGGAACGACGAATCAGGATGAGAAGAGAGAGAGAGAGAGAGGGAGAAGTTTAGCCCGCCGCGCGAGGGTAACGTAATAAATAATAGAGGCGGGGTCGTCCGTTTCTCAGTCACCCCTCAACAAGCATCTCGTCGTTGAAATATTCAGGGGTTGTAATGGCCTGGAACTCGCTGCCATTCTCTCCGATCCACCTGTCGTTCCAGCCGCGAGTTTGAGTGTCGTTTCGATCTTTGCCATCACTTCGATCGTTGGCGGACCATCGTCCTTGCCATTTTACCGCCTCCCAACGGGAAATTTTGTAACAATTTCGAAGCACATTTTTGCAAGACTCTGCAAAATTGTTCTACAAACTTGGATCTTTCCAAAATCGACGGACGAATTAACGCGTCTAATTGCCTCTGCTGAGAATTCGAATCGAAAATCTGTAGATTGATATTACGCGTTCGTTATGTTCTTGGAAAAATCCGGAGCAAGATGCTCCTGATTTACATTTTGGGTCGCTGTTGCCTCTTCAGGTGCAACGCTGATGCAACGAAAATTAGCGATTGGTTGATTTGGGTCACCTGATTCGCGAGGGGGCGTGGTGTAGACCTCGAGTGGGAGTGGCGTTGTGGTACTGAGCGATCGCTTCTATGATTTGTTTTGTGTCGATTCAAATGTTTGCGTATCAATAAAATTTTATAGCAAAAAAATCGTCTTCATTTCCTAATCAAAAGTTGCTTCCTTTGAGACGAATCGTACTGGGATACAAATCGTGCAGTTTTTTCCCTAGGATTGCGACCTGAAATCTCCACAAATCCGACAAGGCGATGAATGAACGATATCGCGAGTGAGTTGAATTCCAATTATCGAAGGGCGAACGAGTGTCTATGGTTGAGCGTCGAGCGTCGTAAAAAAGGATATTATCGAGTGTGTTTAAATGGAAATTGAAGCTGGCGGAAAGAACGAGCGACAAATGTCTGGGAACGGTTCTCTTCTATTAGTTTCGCTCAATTTCGAAATTATTTGGCGACAAGTTCGCTAGCCGGCAGGCGACATCGGCACGCACGACAAGAAAATCCTGTTATAAATAGCTCCGGGGGGAGAATCAAACGTGGACACGCGACGATCGATAACGTTTTGCACGCTGGTGTTTCGCGTGCGTGAAACGAACCTTCCTCGCCGGGTCCAAGTTTCCTCTTCGGAATCTTTTCTTTTTCTCTTTCTTCCTCTCTCTCTCTGTGGCGAAGTTTATAGCTGTTCCTTCATCTGTAGCGCCTACAGCCACGACCTCTCCTCGAAATTCTCCGTCAAAAGTAGAAAAAGAGAAAGAGAGAGAGATGGAGAGAGGGAGATGGAAAAGAAGGTTCAGCGGCTGGCCAACTTTTCGTACGTTTGCTCGATGCAGCGGGGCTTAATCTCGCCGAAAGGTCTCGAGCGGATGAAGAATTCCGCCTTTGAGATCGATCTGGAAATTCTAGAGAAGCCTCGCGACGCGATAAGCATCTCGCGACGATAAATTCATCGCGGGACCCGATTTGCTTCTGCACGTCGCGATCAAAGTCGAGATTATTTTTGCGCTCGATCCGCGAGTGCAAAATGGAATTACACGTGTGTTTTGGTGGCGCGGCTCGGTTGATTCGATCGAGCCCAGGCGAGCACTGGCGAGACGAAACGGACGGTGACCTAAAGGAGTCCTTCTCGAATTCGATGTATACCGTACAAGTACATATCAGCCGTTTTTCTCTCTCCTTTTTTTTTTTTTTGAAAGTGGTGCAAATCCATTTATTCATGCATTGAGGGTTTTTACCCCTTTAAAGGTTTGCGTTTGAATTAAAAAATGTTGGCAAACGTTAATAAATTCGAATGTAAATAAATGTTTCTGAAATTATAAACGTGTTGTATTTGATTATGCAAGTAATCAATAATTAATAGAATCGTTAAAGAAAATGAAAGGTTCTTTCAGCTACAAATGGACTTGAACCGCTTTCAATAAAGCAAATTTTGAGAAATTTTGATTTTAAATTTATATTGAAGTGGTTATAATATAAAGTACTTATAATTATTACAAGTAAACATAAAATATTTACGAGAATATCGTACAGCACTGATTTCGTCGCTACGAATATGAAAATTTACAAAGACACACGTGTTTAATTAAAACTAGCCTTAATTCTTTTAATTTTTTTTTTCAAAATTCAACTTTTCAAAAAAAAAAAGAATGCTTTTATAAATGAGATACAACGATCGATAATTTCAGACGTTCTAGTTTCAAATTTGGAACGTTCGTGCACAGTTTCGTGCCGTGGACCATCATCGTAGAAAATAAATCGTCAGAATACCGTTTGTCACAGGCCAGTATTAGGCTTTGAATATGGCACAGTTTGCGACGTTGGATCATTCTTTGGATGTTATCGATGTTTGGCCGCGAGTGGACGGTGAAATATTTCAGCCACTTCGACGGAGGAAGACGATTTTCTGACGCGCGTCCCTGTCACTCTTGATCGACATTGCTCACATCTTTTACATTTTACTTTTTAACCGGGCAATGGAATTTCAATCTCTTCGCTTCTGTCGATTTTATCACTGAAAGTGATTTTAGCGGAGGTAACCCAGAAAATCGGGCTTCTTCAGGTGCAACGCTGATGCAACGAAAATTAGCGATTGGTTAGGTTGGGTCACGTGACTCGTGAGGGGGCGTGGCGTAGACCTCGAGTAGGAGTGGCGTTGTCTGGTACTGAGCGATCGCGCCTGTAATTTGTTTTCTATCGATTCGAATGTTTGTATATCAATAAAATTTTATGGCAAAAAAGTCGTCTCCATTTCCTAGTCAGAATCGTACTGGGGTACAAATCGAACAAGTACAAGTGAAAGAAAGAAGAAGAAAAACTAAAGAAGAGAGGGAGAGAGAATCCGGTTCAATTATCGAGCAACCACTAAAATTTCGGAGTTTCAACCCCGCCGAATTCGGCGAATCGATCACTGCAAGTGCTTTGACACGCTTGACACCGTCGGGAAAGATAGGTTAGTTTCTATGATAAATAGACGCGGAGCGACATTAATCCAAAACCCAGGGAGAGAGCGGTTTCTAGGTGACAATGATAGAACTGCCATCCCGAGTTACCTCTTCCTGCCGCAGCCCAGCAGACATAAGCTCTTAAAATATGGCACGATCATTAAACTATTTTCCGGCGGGATCGATTTACGATTATGTATTGCCACGTTGCTTGCTAAGCTCCTTAGCTAACCTTCCTTCCCCACCTACGAAGCCGCGTATTTCGACGTTTCGAATTTCGCGACCGGTTGCACCACCGGTTGAAATTAACGCGCTAAAATTGGTACTGTCAGCGTTCAAATTTTTCGAGGGTCTCGCGTTCGTCTTGTTGGTTCCCGCCAAGTGGAAACTGGATCACGTAGCCTATTACAATATTTCACCTAAAGGGGGGGAAGAAGCGTCCCAGAAGGAGGATGAAGTTCTGTTCTTTCACTCGGACTGATATAAATCTCAAACACAATGAGCAAAATGAAATCTTTCTCTTTCGTTTCGTCGCGCTTTACGGCGTTTGTACAGCGAGGTTTTTGTTCAAACATGGGCCGATTAATAAGCCTCCCTATTATAAACGACGCGTATTAACGTTTACAGATTATCGCCGAGCGGATCGTTCTTCAATGTTTTCCTATCGCGACGTCGAAGAAATAGTTTCAGAGTAACGAATGTCTGGACGATAAATCGGTGTTTGGAGGGGCCATTACGGTACCTATTACACGGGCTGACTAACTTTGTCCAATTGACAAAATTAATAAGTGAGTTTAATGTATAAACGTCGCGGCTTTTGCACGATTCATCGTTTCCCGCGGACCAACGGCAGTCGAAATAACGGGTATTAATCAAATTTGAGAGCAAGGTGCTTCCAGCTTAGCTGGAATATCAGAAGAATACAAAAGGAAATATAAATTTTGTAAATGTCTATAAATTTCTGTCTTTCGTTTCGTCTTGAACGAAAGGAAAGTTTGATACGTCGACTCGTTCGATAGCAGACCAGGGCGAATATTTATTTCGAATAATAGTTTGCGAGTAAATTTTTGAAATAATAAGTTGTTTGGTATTTGGCAAACAATGGATTTCGATTAATGGTATGTAGCTCGTTTGGTCAATCAAAGGAATTTGAAGCTGCGCAAATAACATTGGGAAAATAAATTGAAGAACCGATTGTTTCAGAGAATAACATTTATTTGACAATTGAAAATCTGTCTTTGAAGTAAATATCAAATGAAACTGAAATAAAGGATGATGAAAAACAAAAAGATTTATCAGCGCGTGTTATTGTGGCTTAACTTTTATATATTAAATTAAATTACAAAATTATATTAAGCAATAAAATTTGTCTTCACTTTCACATAGGATTTCTCAAACATTTGCTTCGTTAATGAACAAAACTTGCGGGGCAAAAGTTGCAAGTGAGAATAGTCTCTCTACTGATGACGAAGATGAGAGAGGAGTATTATATTTTACAAATACTTGTTTCATTGAGCTGGCAAGCTCAATCTCACGAAATAACGAAGTAAATCACTTAATTAATACGAAATGAATTAATTTATAATTTCGTCCTTTTACAAGTAGATTATTTCTGAAGTAATGTTATTTGGAAAATTTTTCAAAACACACCCAGTCGTCGATATTAAATTCCCTTCTGGATAAATGAAAAGAGGATGACTGAGAAAAAAGAGGGGGAGGAGGGGTCGATGAAGGGAAGAAGGAGGAGCGAATTGTCGGACGGATGGTTTAGCCTCGGTCACCCTCGGTCAGCGTTGCTGACGCGGCACGGCATGGACGAGGCAACGATGATCGAGGCGCGGCGACCGAACGAGGAATCAAAGCAACGAAAGTATGATTGGACAGTGGCCAGCTGGCCGTATAATTGAGCATCGCGCGTTCCCCTCGGCTTCGGCTACCGTCTACTCTCCGGTATCGGGCGAGGCGACACGCGCGACGCGCATAAATCAGAACAATTAGTTGCGCGCTCGTACTTCACCGTTCTGCGTGCTCTCTGCGTGGAACGTCGCGGCGCATTTACCGCCTGCGGCCGTTCATGCGTCGCTCCTGCTAAAACTCGCGTTTCACGAATTGCCCGTCAATTTCTGCCTGGCTATCTTCGTCATCTCGCCCCGTTCCAGCCCCAATTTTTCGCCAATTATATGCGGATGGGAATTCTTTCGGGTGACTCGAACAGAGAAAGACAGAGAGCGTTTGAACCGGTTTGGAAATGTTTGAGGATTCGTTCTTCGCGATTGGAGGGACGCGGCGAATTGGAACCAACGTGGTACAATTACAAGTTAGCAAGGGCGTTCGAATTGCGACGCGAATTAGGAATGTAGCCAAGGCGTCGGTAATTGTTACATCGTACCGCAAATCCTGTCGATTTAATTGGTTTCCAACCAGCGGCGTTTCGCCCCCGTTGTCGCTCGTTGACTTTTAAAGTTATTAATTCGAATGCCTGCGAGAGCGCTCAAACTTCTCTCGAGGCAAAAAGTGAGACTAGCGATGAGACTAGCTCTGAAACCTCCCACTTATTATGGAATATACAGCCAGAAGAGTGTAAAATACGAGAAGAAGAATATAGAGTTTGCTAAGCTCTCTTATCGTGATCGAAGATTTATACATCGATAGATATTGACTTTGTTTCTTTTTGAGAAAGATAGAGATCTATGTAATGAGTTGCGTGGAACTTTAAACACTTGTTTGACACAAAATTAACAGATAGAGAAGTATGTTGTTAGAAATTTCAAAAGATTTTCGAAGACAAAATTTTATCACTGAAAGCGATTTTCAAGTGCAACGCTAATGCAACGAAAATTAGCGATTGGTCGATTTGGGTCACGTGATTCGCGAGGAGGCGTGGCGTAGACCTCGAGTGGGAGTGGCGTTGTCTGCTGCTGAGCGATCGCGCCTGTAATTTGTTTTCTATCGATTCAAATGTTTGCATATCGATAAAATTTTATGGCAAAAAAGTTGCTTCTGGGCCTTTCAGTGAGACGAATCGTACTGGGGTGCAAGTCGTGCAGTTTTTTCATCTCGCTTCATCCTCTTCTTGCTGATCGTGATTCGTCGTGTTCGAATGAAGCATATTTCAAATGGATTAATAGATGCGTGCGTACAAAACGATAAATGTACGTACGTGTTACTACACATGGAACGTGGTGTTTCAACCGACCGTTCGGAGGAAGATGTGAAAAGTAGCTTTGAGTAGTTTCTACTATCGTCCGTCCGTCGGCTAGCGCGTGTAAATCACGGCAATTAGTTAAACGCTTTTGCTTTATGGCCTCGTTGCTCGAACGACGTTACGCTATATTTAACAGGATCGAAGCGTCGTGCGTGGAACCGACGAGGGTACGTATCGAACCGAGCGTGTCCTCGAAATTGGTGAACGCGCGGACGGAACGAAAATATTGAGTCATAAATATTAATATTGATATATATAAACAATGTCGTAATTTTTGAGACTAGAAAATTGCATTTTATTTAAAAGTTGATACAGCTTTAATATCTGTAATATAATTTAACAATAAACACACTATATTCAACTAGAACATATTACATATTGCAGCATAATATGTTATGATAAGTAAAATTGTTGTCACTTTCAGACCTGTTGAATTTGATATTAGTCTTTACGACGATAAATCGTTACAATTTGTTCTCAAAAAGAAAAAAAAAAGAAAAATTATTCACGACTCAACGTAACACGTTGATCCGTAGGCGAATTCGGAAAGAGGCAGCACGGTAGCAGAAGGATTTAGCCAGCCGACAAAATATACGAAATACCGGCACGGTAATGGAATTGAAAAGTGCCTCGATCAGATTCTCCGCGAGCGGAATGCTCCGGGACGTTAAGTGACCTGTCGCGTAAATGCGGCAGACGATGAAACTGTTATTTGACGAGCTGTATCAACGTAAACCGCCGGGTCTCTGTCGCCCTCGTTCCCACTGGGAATCAGACGAGTTTGCTCAGTACATGCCGAATGCGCGTACGATGTTGATCGTTTGCCAGACTACTAGAAATTATCATCCCTCGAATATACCCCGGTGCATAAACGATCGTCGGCCGTACGTGCGTTTGCCGATGTTACACATCACTGAAAATAGCTTTGGACAGGTCGGCGTGTTTGCTGCTCTTATTTGAACGACGCATCCTTTTCTTCCTCGATCCCCTGCCATTTCTCTTCTCCATTTCTTTTTTTTTTTTTTTTTCACCTTTCTCCCCCACCCGGTTCAGCGTCAAGCAAGAGGAAATCTTGCAATTTCTGCAAGCGGGTCTACGTACAAAAGTGCGAAAGAGGAGCAGGGAGAGGAGGGGGAGAAAATAAGACCATCGAACGTACACTAAAAGCTACAAATATATCGAAAATATACTCGAGAGGTCTTATCGCTCGAGTGAAATCTGCCTTAAGAAATGTTTCAGTTACTGGCACGGCTGCTGTATAAGGACACGGGGGATAGACTACCGTACCAAAGTACGTGGTCTTTGAAAGGAAGACTCCCGATGAAACGGGATCAAAAGGGATACATAACGGCGTAATGCCCTCGATGACGCTCTATGTAAGGAGCGAGTGATACGTGCTCGCGCCTATTCTCTAAATCTCGTTTTATCTTCGTATCGTCGCTTCGTAACGTTGTCGCGTTGATATCCCTCGACGAGGGATCGACACAACTTTGTATCGACACGTTCGATCCTTTGCGACCCCTGCTTTCAGCGCTGTAAGTTCAATTAAAACGAAATGAAATTATCCCCGTTGTGCTGTAAATAAACAAACGAACAACCCACCCGGCGTCTCGTACCTAATAACCCGACATCGACGTCCGATTCGCTAAACACGAAACGTTTCGTGCGCCACGCACGCAATCCATCGACTACCCACCTGGGGCAGCGCGGCCGCTTCTCGACGGAAAAACGGCACGAATCGGATTAACCTAAGCAATCAACGTGTTTGTATGTGTGTGTGTGTGTGTGTGTGTCGGTGTCTGTCTCTCTGTCAGTGAAATTTCGAACAAAACGGTGCTCTTAAGTAGATGTAGTAGGTCCGCAGTTGGGACCGAAAAGGAACGTTTAAGCGAGGAGGTGCGAACTGGCGAAGGAAAGAGAGGGGATGAGCGTCTGGTGTTACCTAAATAACTAAAATAACTTTTAAACTACGCGTCCAATGGAAAATTGTGTAATACAAAAGTTGTATGGTTTCAAGGGAAGAAAAATATGGCGTATAAATTTTTTGTGAGTTTCGAAATTTTCAAGGTCATCTTTATTTTTTTAAATGGGACCATATGTTTTCTTCGCCATAAGTTGGGAGAATACTAAATTCCAAGTAAAAAAGTATTATATATAGAACCACGTTTGTCGCAAACCTAATGATTAGGGAGATATTTTAACTTGATCATCAACGTCCATGGAACGTTAATTTGCGGCAAGCAAATGGTCCTAACACTCTGTGCAGTTTTTATTTCGAAATGTCCAAGGTCATTTTTATTTTTAACTAGACCATCATAAATCGAAAGGATATTGAGTTCCAAGTAAAAAAATATTAAACTACATTGGTCCCAAACTCAAACTTAACCTAAATCTAACCTTAGCTCCGTGGTTTAGGACCAATGTGGTTTAATATCTTTTCATTAGCTGGAACTGACAGATGACGGTCACGATTGGATTCGCAAACGATGTCGCGACGGAAATATTTGCTTCCTCCGGTGGCCATTCGCGCCAATTCCCCGCTGCAGCGATAACTTTCGCAATTACGCGAATATGCAAGCGAGAGGAATGCCGCGCGTGCCGCGGGATCTTGAAATCTATCCAACCTTGCTATAGCCGTTAAATGGATTGAAATGAGGGTGATTTCGCGCTTCTGCCACGCCTCCGAAATAATAAACAGTCTAGTTAGACGTGAGAATATATGCCTTTTAGAAATTCTATTTAAGTCCCTCTCTCTTTTGATTCTACAGCGACTATAGTTGTTCATAATCACTGTCGATAATTGTTATACTAGTTCTGTTAGTTTTCAATCTGACAATTGCTTGTGGTACTGTGAAAAAAAGAATGGTGATGTTTACGTGTCTACCCCTCTTTCGAAATATTTCGCACGAAATTATATTATTAAATAATTTTATAAAGCGTTGTTATCAGCGTCTTCCCACCTAATTCGTCACATTGCACGGTTAAAATTTAACCGACTAAGGCTGTGCTTCCTGCATCCGGCAAAGTGGCGTTCGCGTCGTATATCGAAAGGGTTAACGAAGAACCAGCAAGCGCTAGTCAGACAACCGGGAAACCGAGAAGATGGTGGGATTCGCGGGATCGAAGGAAATCGATAAGAGACTGTCGACATCTCGTGCAGCCCGAAAAGTCCCATAGTAATCACGTGGCGTGAGGCATAGTCGTTAGAAGAGCTTTGTGGTATAAGCGAAAGCCGGCGGAGGAGGTTCTGAAATTAGGGGGCAATTCCCCCCCCCCCCCCCCCCGGTGCTTTCGGTTCAACTTCCACTGGGAGGTACCTGGCTCTCTCTCGGGCAGCCCCAGAACCAGCCAACAACCACCAGCCACCACGTGCACGCGCCGACCGAAAGTACCGGCCTCGAGACAGTCGTATCTATGCGAATCGAATGCTAACGAGCGCAAAATTGCGGCCACGCTCTCCACGCTCTCCACGGCCCTGTGACAGAAATATTAAACGCCTCGCGCGCGACACCGGGCTTACGCGCGAAATTCCTCCCCGTGTGTGTGCGAAAGCGAAATAAGCTTTTCGTCGTAATCGTTATTGATGATCGTTACCGACGCTCGTTAACCCCCATCGTGGCCCAGCGGACGAGTTATTTTCGAGTAGACGAGTTGTTTTCCAAGTCGGCGAAAAGTCATATATGTGTGTGTATATACAGGGTGGACACTGAAGAACATATATATATACTGAATAATTTAATTTAATTATATATTATAACACAATATATATATATATATACTGAAGAACTGAAGGATTTGAAAAAGTCATAACTCGTTCATTCTCAATCTTTTTTGCTTTTTTTTCTCTGTAGGTTAAATAACAATACGGAAAAAAAGTCCATTAATTATATTTCCTGATAAAATAATAAAAAATTAAAAAAACGTGTGTTTTTGTTTCGGCCAGGTTATTATATTATATATATATTTTATTTTGCAACCAGGTTAAAAATAACTTACGTCAGTGCATCATCTTTGAACTATAATTCTACGTTACAAGCTCCAAAATTTGATCAAAAATCCTGACTTCTCGACACCCTGTGTAATTCCACTGTTACACCATTTAGGTAGCAACAATTTTCCCCGATAACGAATCATCCGGTGATCTTCTTCTTAACTGCTTTACCGACAGAGGCAAGGATCTTCCGAAGCGAAAATTACGCCTATGGCGGTGCCATTGTGATTAATTCCCCATCTGTTTGTTCTTCCTCCCTCGGCTCGAAATCGTCGATTCCTCGTGACCGAAGCTTATTTCCCACTCCTCCCTCCTCCCGCCGTCCCTCATTGCTGTCTGCGCGTTTCGCCGTCCGTTTTCGCGTCCATTTAGATGGCAATCGCGGTCAGGGACATTTTATTGCGACCGATCACGAAGTTCTCTGCCCGCCGGGGTTTTCCGCGTGTTCCTCGCGTTTCCTCGCGAACGCGTACACGCAAACGCGTACTAACGACTTCCCCTCCCCTCACCCTCCCTTTCGCGGCTTTTTCAAGCGAAACTGGCAGCGGTCCCATGGATAGCGAGTAATTGAAGAGCTTACTTCCACGAACGAAGTTCGTCTTAAAGAGGATTCTCCCTCGTTGCGCGTGCGCGAGTTTGTTAAGAGCGTCGCTGGAAAGAATAGCGATACTTGCATGTTATTGTTACACTTGATAATAGGGAGCAAAGAAGGAAGAGGAGGAGGGGGAGAAATGGCTTTACAAAGGCTGGATTACGGAAACTGCGCCGTTGATAAAATGGTGGAGCGATACGATGATTTGCTCGAGTGTAACAATGCAATATATATATAGAGCTGCAGATACTTGTAATAGGAGAATGTGCAGATAAATCGTAGGTATTTTCCAACATGCAATTATCTTTATCGGAGTATTTAGAGCCGACCGATTTATTCCCGTTCAGTTCTCTGCTAACTGACTGTTATTTTTAAAAACAATTGTTACTACAACAGATACAAAATTTGTTACTTATTATTATACAAATTATATTACTATGCAAATTTATTACTGTACAAAATTTGTTATTTATTATTTATAACATAATCGATATAATATAATCTAATTTATTATTTATAACATAATCAGTATAATATCATCCAATTTATTATTTATAACATAATCAATCTAATTTATTCAAAACTAATTAACAACTATTTAAACACAACCATTTATTTGAATAGTTATTTTTCCCTGAAAAAGACGAGTGTATTTTTTCTTTTCAAGAAGATGAATCAACCGCGTGTATATAGGCGTGTCGCTAGCTGATTACAGTGGCAGCTGATCGCGAAAGTGGAAAGTAACGATCAACTGGTATTACCACTGGCAATCTCTCTACGCCCTGAACAGGCACATCCCTGAACGCGTAATCATTCAAGCGCGTGTGATCCCACCGGTGGTCCTGCCGGATCCTCCGCGCTCCGATAGATGATTAAATTTAAATTTGTCTTGGCCGAACAAACCCCGATCTATCATCCGCAGCGAGAACGAGCAATGAAAAATGAGTTTGTCATCCGAGATAACACGGTATTTAGACTCTGTTCTGCCAGATTTCCAGCTTCACCGACCGACATTCTGCCAACCTAACCTAACTTTCCGCCGTATATATTTCGGACGAGTATATGAATCGTTTTTCGATAGATCGCGATCGGCCACTATACGCTCGACGATCGAATTTTCATTGACTTTCATGAGATATGAAATTAAAAAATGATAATTCGTAAATAGATGGAGATAGATCCATGAGCGGGAGAAAGAAAAGACGTTGGATTTTATACTTCACTTCGTGACATAGCTCTGCGTTTGTTCGTCGCTCGTGAGAGATTAGAGTATCTCGTCGCGAGGGGAGATAAAAAAAGACAAGGTTGCTCGGTAATGAACGCGATAGCTATCGCGTAGGAACTAAATAGGAGAAAATTATCTAATCGGGGAACACGGTACTCTTGCAGCCTTCGCTCGGATATCTTTTAGACCAGAGGTGGCTAACTGGCGGGCCCTTGCTCCCACTCTCCTCGTCGCTAGCGTTATCCCCTCCACTGCCAGTTGAGAGTGTTGCGTACAAATGTAAATTGTCTTCTTACCGTAGCTGCTAAAATTAAAAAGAAGATAGGGAAAGTAGTTTATGGGAGTTTATAATTAGTTTCATGGTAGACTTGCGGCTTTAGACGGAATAAGAACAAAATTGAGTGCAACGTTCTTTCAATTGGCACCAATTTATGCATTGCGGTGGATTAAAAATCCGTGTCCTCTTTTTGCAAGTGGAGGAAAGGAGGGGAAATGAAATGGAAAGATGAAACGATATCGGCGAGCTAAGACCTAGAAAATAAGCGACGAAAGAACGTCGTCTTTCAATTTCTTACGTTTACAACCAATTGAAGGTGATTGATTTTATCGCTGAAAGTGATTTTAGCGGGGGTAACCCAGAAAATCGAGTCTTTTCAGGTGCAATGCAACGCTAATGCAACGCTAATGCAACGAAAATTAGCGATTGGTTGATTTGGGTCACGTGATTCGTGAGGGGGCGTGGAGTAGACCTCGAGTGGGAGTGGCGTTGTCTGGTACTGAGCGATCGCGCCCGTAATTTGTTTTGTATCGATTCAAATGTTTGCATATCGATGAAATTTTATGGTAAAAAAGTTGCTTCCGGGCCTTTCAGTGAGACAAATCGTACTGGGATACAAGTCGTGCAGTTTTTATTTTAATGGCATTCCTCTGTTTCGACAAAATACCATTAAAATACGCCGGGAATTGGAACGATTGCCGCGTCGGTAAAATTTCGAACGATGATCTGTTTGTTTCCTCTAAACGTGTGGAAGAACGGAGAAGGAAAAAGAATATGCACAGCGAATTATTAGCGTCGACGTGTCGATTTTACGCGGTCATTCAATAACTTGGCCTACGGGCGACCAGCGCGGCGCTTACGGGCGTGACACATTTTCGAACGGAGCTGCATATGACGCGCCAAATGCTCTCTATACGAGACGATAAGATAACGGCCATGCATTCGTTTTTATCAAAGATGTCTACGGCGAGCCGTGAAATAAAGCATAGTTTTTTCACCGGGGCTCGCGATGGGAACCTATCAATTCTTCTCTCTCTCTCTCTCTCTCTCTCGCTCTCTCCCTCGACGAACGAGGAGGGATAGGGGCAAGCAAATGAAATTTTGTTTCATTCGGTGGACAGTACATTCTGCGAACGTACGCAGAGGTATTTGCGAAAATGGATTTTTAGAAAATTATACTTGGTTTATTTAGAATTTACGGAGGGACGTTAATGGCGTGAAAGTAAAGGACGATGAAAGTTGGCGATGAAACGCTCGAGTTGAAATGAAAATGATGGGTCTGTCACGTCGAAACGCGCGAAAGAATTCGAAGGCTGCGCCATTTCGGGACGTTGAAATAGACAAGCGAAAATACTCGTTCGACAGCCGCCGTCCTTTTGATTTCGCTGATTGAAATTCCGAGTATTGCAACCTGTATCGATCGGAACGGACGACAGTTTTGGCACGGCTCGCCCCGGCCAAAGCACTATTTTGATATTTAAGATCTTGGCTTTTCTGCGAATCGATTAATTGTCATTTTCAGAGCTCTCTCTCTCTCTCCCCCCCTCTCTCTCTCTCTCTGCGCGCATATACATTATATTTTAGGACAGGATACGGCCGAACGGAAAAAGAGGAAACTTTTCCAACGTTTGTCCTCTGATTTACTTGAAACATTCATCGAAGCAGATGACGACTCTCGTTGGAATGAATATATTCGTTTCTTCTCTTCATTTTTTTCTTCTCCCTTAGCTTCCGAATGTCAGCAAAGAAAGGAAGCTAGATTTGCATATTTGAGGGATTCTTCCTCGTTCCTTCTCGTCTCTCCATTTTTCTTTTTCTTCCGCGTCGTCGAGAGAACGTTATTATCTCGCGCAAGGGCGAGTCATCGCAAAGATGACGATGTAAAAAAAGAAAAAAAATAATGTCGGTAAAAATAATTTACGTGTGAAGCAACGTAAAATCACACAAAATTAACACAAAATGCCTATTTGGTACTAAAAATATTTATATACGTAGAATCACGTTTGTACAATAATTGTGACAGTCTGTAGGAGCTAATATCCACTAAATCGGTTCGAAGGATCGGTCAAAATATTCTTGCACAGAGTTTAATTTCCAAAAAAAAACTTCTTCCCCTCAATGGAGTTATTTATCGAGAAAACAACGAAGTGTTATTTCCGCTTCACTTTTGAAGCCTCGCCCGGCAAGGGTGAATTTGTTTCGCGGAAAGATAGATAATGCGATCAGCAATAGGGTTAATTTGGATTGCAAAGTTTGTACAGGAGGATCGAGTCGTTCTTGAAAAACCCATTGTCAATTAGAGATCCTGGCAAAGAGGAAAGCTTGACAAAGAGCGGCTCGTCTCGTGGAAGACGATACGAATAACAAGGTAGCGAAGAAGGGAGGAAGGTTGTGGGTCCCACGCGAGTTCCCCGATCGTGTTCAGTAGCATCGGGTAAAGCGTATTCAGGTCGAGACGTAAAAATATTTCTTGATAACATTGTCGTCACGGAATTTCTCGCTCGATTGCGGCTCTCCGGTTTGCGATTCCGCGGCTCGTCGCTACGACGACGACAACGACAACGACGACGACGACGACGACGAACGGGAATACCATTACCGGCGAATAAAGAACCGAGGCTAGACGTTATAACAGCATCGCCGTAGCTGCGCCTCCGGTTCCTTCGAGGGCTCTCCCGGGAACTCTAACGATGTTGCGTCGCGGGAAAGAAATTCGAGCGGATCCGGCGCTGATGTACACGTACACGGGAGAACCCTGGCAAAAATACCGAGCCAAATATGCTTTTAAGAACGCAGATGCTCCCGCATAGCTGGGATATTCTTAATGCCTTTGTAAATCCGCCCTCTCCATCCGTTCGCGCGTCCATTTTTATTCCTCGCCCTTGCCATCTTATCTTCCTCCTCGTCTTTCGCCTCTGAATGATTATTTATTATTACACGCATCTCTCTCTTTCTCTCTCTCTCTCTATCTTTCTGTCTGTCTGTCTGTTTCATTAAACATATACATGATCGTCGTTAGAGTTGCGAGCTTCCTCTTCGACTCTAACGCCACTTTCGCCTGTTTTTGTTCGTCCGGAGCAATCGACGGCGAAAGGAACAATAATACGATAAGAAGGGAACGTCATTATGAAAAGTGGTGTGCACGCGTCGCCAGAAGACGACGACGACGACGACGACGACGACGACGACGACGGTGAACGAGGGTGAGAGGAGAACAGTTACGACGTAGTTGACAACGTGGCGAGGTAATCGAATAACCGGTGCACCGTAACACCCTTGTTGTTCCCGGTGCGACTGACGTTCACCTGCATGCGCGCGTACTTCCTCCTCTTCCGGGAACAGAGCGAACGAGAAAACAGAGCGACTTCCTCCGCGGATCTTAACTCTGACGGTGTTGCGAGAGTTCCCTTCGCGCCGATCAGCTGCGAGTGATTCACTCGTGCGAACCGCGAAGACAGAGAATGAGACTGCATCGGGTGTGTGAGACCGTGCAAGAATGACTGAAGAATTCGGGTATTCGGGAACGTCTTGTCCAACCGAACTTGAGATTGTTGATTAAGTGAACACTTGGAGAATCGACGTTTATTAGACGTGAACTGTATCGTTTCGTATTGGGTTGATGTTAGATAGTATCTTTGTTGTGAGAAATAAACCTTAAGGCGTTTCTAGAATCTTAAGGCGGTGTTAGAATCTCGCCATTTCTTCTCGAACCATCTCTACCGGTTCAGTCTAATTAGATTCAGGGGATGAACCGTTTAACAGCTCTTCTGTAGGCCATCCTAAAATGGTAATTCTAGATGACAATAAAGAGGTTTGGCGATGCGTTTGAATCCTGATTTCCGTAAGCATGAAGATTCAAGGTGGCAAGAAAAAAATATAACATTATATTTATTATATTATATCATTATATTATATTATGAAATAAAATATAATATTATAAACTAAATCAGGATTCAGAGCGTGAGAACCCTTTGACGTTCTTTGCGCTGACAGAGACTGAAATCGAGACTGAGACTGTTCGTGAATCTCGACGATTTTTCCATAAATGTATTTAACGCAATACGAGTCCAGGTTGAAAGGTGGAAAGTCGAATCGATTTATTTTCGAAACAGAGAGGTAACCACCTTCTCGCGTCCGCGCAAGAACATCCCCTTCCCTGTGATTATCCGAGCAACGCTCGTTACTTCTCACGCATCACGCGCCCGTAATTTTCGAACCAATTAAAATTCGCCGTTGTTGCGCGGTGAATTCTCCATTACTGGAATCCAGTTTCAACCCCTTTGCCTCCCCCCGCCCACCCAGTTTCAACGCGCTCCCTCGCCACCAATTTTTGCAGCACGCCGTTGTTGTTTGCAATCCGTCTCGATTTTTAACGCTTCATTTGCCAGCCGTGGTCAAGTCTGCTAAAGAATGAAAACACGTCGCCGGCGCTTCATTTTCATCGCTCTGATTCATCACGGAATGGGGTCAATCTCGAAATATTTGACGAAATATTCACGGAGAGTTTATAACACGATCAGCAACGAGCGAACAACAACGTAATTGATAAGTTGTTGATTCAATCGCTAAGCGCTAATTTCGGGGAATCCGATTATTCGGATACCGGTCGATAAAGTGTTAATAACGACGTTACGTATAATTAATACTTTCGGGACGAAATGTTTAGCTGAACACGACGTATAATTTCCAAAAGTCTGTAGCTGAGTGCGGCAAGGTTCTGCTGTTTGTAGGTATGTGAATATAAGAAATATTACTTATGGTCATTTGTTGTTCAAAATTTAAAAAAAATTAAACGTTACAAATGCGCGTAGAAAAAATATTTTTTTTTAATAAAATGAATACGATGAATTTTAGAGGTACATAAAATTTACATTAACTTACATTTTTACATATTTATTTTGCATAACAATTTGCGTGGTACTTAACAATTTGAAATATAAAATATAAATAAACTTGACTTAACTTAAGTTTAAAATATAAATATAAATAAACTTGAAATATAAAATATTAATGAATTTAACAAGTTTGACAACAGCATTAGGCTAGGAGTGGTGCCAATTTTTAAATGACGTTTCCCGCCACGAAAGTGTCAAGAATTATACTCTACGTTTTTTAAAAATATTATAATAATAATAGCTTGGTCTCGTTGCCTGTGCTATTTTTGTCTGTGGGCATTTTCTGCTATGACTATATTGGCACCTATTGATTCCTGGTCAAAGTACCTTAGAACGACTCGTGCATTCCTAACAACGAGCAGCAGTAACATTTGACGAAATAAGGACGCGAAAATTCGTTTGATGCGAGCGTCAATTCGTAAAAACGATGCAAGAGTAACGTGTTAGAGCTGGTTCTATCTATTACGATACTGATTATCGTGTTTCAGCGGAATTTTCCAGGGCCGGGGAGTTATCAATGATCAAACATCGATAAAAGTCGACGCGTTCGTCGATCATATACGGCGGAGGAACGACGGGTATAAATTTCCCTCGGACATGGAACGCTGCCTTTACACGTAGGTGTGAATTATCGAATTGCCCGGGGAACGATAAAAAAGAGAAATTGAAAGAAATCGAGCGCCTTTCGTCGGGGAATTAGAAGTTACCCAGTTTGTACAAAGTGGTCACTGAAAGACTGAATGATGTAAAACAAAAATAACTTTTACAAACACACGTTTTTTTAATTTTTTATTATTTTATTTGGAAATGTAATTAATGGATTTTTTTCAGTGTTATGTGTGAAAAATAACATTCCTCAAATGACCACTATTTTCTTGCTCACAAATACGAGAAATTGAAAGGCCTAAAAGCAACTGTTCTGACTAGGAAATGAAGACGACATTTTTGCCATAAAATTTTATTGATATACAAAACAAATTACAGGCGCGATCGCTCAGTAACAGACAACGCCACTCCTACTCGAGGTCTACCCCACGCCCCCTCGCGAGTCACGTGACCCAAACCAACCAATCGCTAATTTTCGTTGCATCAGCGTTGCATCCTTTCTGGTCTCGCTACTTTCAGTGATAAAATGAACAAGTTATGACTTTTTCAAACACTTTAGTTTTTCAGTGACCACCTCGTAGTTGTAGCTTCTAATTCTCCTCGAAGTGTTGCGAGAAATTAGCAACACTCGCAATGTACAACAAAATTAAACTTGATTTTCAACCGTTTCACCTGACTTTCACGATACGAGAGAAATTTAAAAAAAAAAGAAGAAAAAAAAAGAAAAAGCAACCAGTTTCGCTGAATGGAACTTTTCGGGTACGATCCGAGTGCACCGAGAATGAATAATTCGCGCGTGCCTCGATCGTTTGCAACCGGTTTGCAGGGTAAGATTCCAATCAGCCTGGGTGAAAAATTCAGTTCCATTTGTAACGGAACGAAGATAATGAATATTCTCGTCAGAAGAATGGGAGACTTGTAAAATTGATCGCAGAATGTGACAGTTTCGATCGCTCGGGGAAGATTGCTCGATTTCAATTACTCAGACCTTCGGTGGGTCGCATTGTTCATTAGCGTGCTCCAATTCGAGCAGAAACACACGGGACGATGGATTATCAGCGTGACGTCCTCCACCTGATCTATCTTTTTTTCTTTTTTTCTTCTTTTCGAGGTATTTTCACGAATAACCGTGTGCTCCGTACCACGGTGCAAATAATTTGGCAAATACGTATTTACGTGTTACGACTCCCCCCTTTCTGCCTGTAACGTGTACTATAATAACGTCCATCAGCATTATTATCTTGTCTCCCCAGCCCAGCAAAAAAAGAAGAAGAGAAAAAAAAATAATAAACCCAATGAACAGGAAGTATCGAAATTTTAACGAGTTCGTCCGAACGAGGGGGACGCGGATCGTTGGATCGGGCACGTTGTATAGATTTCAAGTTGACAACTAGCGTGGGTATCAATTTCTAATTAATTCCCCCCCTCTCCACCTCCCCATCTCCATCGCGGTACGTCATTAACGTAAATTAAACGTTTCGTTTGCCGTGCCGCTGACTCGCTCTTTATTGAAAGATCGTTAAATGCTCGATGAATTATCGTTCCGGAAATTTTGTCGGACGAGTGGGGTCTGTACCGACGAAAGTGCCGCCCTAAATCATTAATGGAATATTCGGTGACCACTGGCCGGTACGAGTAAATGGCAATTACTGCTTTACGCTTCGTGGCCTGGCTTCGAGTAATTTTACTCCCTGGAAATTGGACGTGATACGATCCAACTATGTATGTCCACCAGCCATGCTCGGACACATTCGCCGGGATTGCACCGGCGAGTTTCCACTTCTCCCTCGTTACTTTCTTCCTTCTCCTACTATTTTTGCCTTTTTCTGCCTCTTCTTCCTTTCTTTTACTTTCCTTTTTTTTGTTCTTCCTCTTTCTCTTATCTCTCTCTCTCTCTCTCTCGTTCCTTTCTTCTTTCGTTCCCCGGCAGTCATTTCGAAAATTAAGGAGTGCGGGATGGCGTTCTGGATATAATGGTGGCGTTAAAATTTTATCGCCACTTGTCTTTTACGGGGGCAATCGGTTCGAGGCCGCCTGGGAATCGCAAAAAGCGCGCGAACGGTGTTAATTAAAGCGACGAAAGATCCAGGGGGAAATGTTGTATCTAATGTACTTTTAGCACATTGCTCGCGAGAAGGAAAATTTTCATCTCTTTTTTTTTTTGGAATCAATCAACCTGAAAACTCTAACTCTAATGAAAATTTCTGTTTTGTTTCAGGTAAGTAATCCAGGACTATGAAGTTTCTCAGATCACAGCGGTGAGTCGAGTCATTGTTTCATTTGCCAAGGAAATACCACGTGTATGTAACTTTGATACAGCAGTGCCCTAATAAGCGTCCGTACTTTTGTCCCCTTGTCCTCCACTTTCTTGGAATTGGGGCTCTACTCCCCGCTCTACATTACCTTACACGATATGGAAACGTAACAGGAGACAAGCGATACAAATTTTATTTTAAATAACAAATACAGTGGTACAAGTGATTGCTTTATTTTCATAAATATTACAAGTAGTTGAACATTTGCTTAATACATGCATTAATAATTGTACCAAATTACAAATTAATTGTATTACTACATTACATTATACTAAATTACAAATGATAAGAATGAATAATGGTAGAAACAAAATAATAAGAAAAAGAGTGACTAAAAATTATTTCGAATTGTAATAATCTATTACAGATGAAGTGATTCTTCTACAGCATCTTTATTGTTTCATTTAATTTAAAATTATGCACGTATTAAGTTTAAATTCAAGTTAAAAAAAAAATGTTAAGAATGTTAAACTTCTCTACAATCGAATAACGTAGCAAACAACACTGAAATTCACCGCACGTGCCTGTGTATAACAGTTGACCTATTCGCAGAGTACACCACCCCTTTTAAGCGTCTTCTTAAGCGACTGTGGATGCTTATTGGTGCACTACTGTACAAGTTTAACGCTTGCTTTCAAATTAGTTTTTTTTTTCTTTTTTTAACTCCTTGTCTTACGATTTTCTTTTCAATTCTAAAGGGTAAGCATTGCTCATTGAAACTGTAAATTCATTTAGGGTATTTAAAGTATTGAAACGTTACGTGTAATTTTTATTTATCAACGTTCAGTTTAATGAAATTAAATTTAAAATCTGAATTGAAATTTCATAGGTTTACAATTTACTTTTTCTTTTAAATCGACACGTTAACTCTCACCACGAGTATGACTCGATATTACAAGTCGAGGGGTTAATAAACTTGTACCCCAGTACGATTCGTTCTGACTAGGAGACAACGCCACTCCTACTCGAGGTCTATGCCACGCCCCCTCGCGAATCACGTGACCCAAATCAACCAATCGCTAATTTTCGTTGCATCAGCGTTGCACCTGAAGAGACCCCACATCACTTTCAGTGATAAAAAATGGTACGCTCTATATCGCGAAATCGTTTTCGTTTCGTCGAGTGGCTCGACGAGCCTGGAAATCGGGAACGCGAGGCTGCGAAATTCCCCTTTAATTTTGCGCGACAGATTCTCGCAAACGCGACACGTCCCTGAACGCCGCCCGCGTCCTCGTTAGAAACATTTTGTCACGATTTAGCGCGCAGGAAGCATATCGACACGTGTCAGTGGGGAAGGACGAGAGGGGAAGTTGCATCTTTCGCCGGCGGGGGACCGGTGAATGCGCATTCATCGGCAATTTCGCGCGTGGGAACACAGTCTCTGCGAGGTGTGAACTCGCGCGAGCAACGGCGACAAGTTGCGCATACTTTCCATATGTAGCGTGAAACGCGGGCGCCCACCCGCCCCAAGAGCTGTTCCTGTTGTTGCTCGAATTGCATTTCCAGAATCTCTAATGCGGCCGAGCCTCGCGACTCGCGCGTGCCTCGCAACGTTAATTTCATCGAACCGCGTCTTCCTCCTCTTTAGCTTAGCTTCGAGCTAAAGTCCCTTCCTTTCTTTCGTTTCACTTGCCTCATTTCTTTATCCGCTTTGACTCGTTGATAAAAATCTTTACGTTGCATTATCCGAGCTGTTTGCGAATTACTCGTCGTATCTTGAAAGTTATTGGCAGATGTTACATTACGTATTTTATAATGGTAAAACGCAATAAATGTCGTCAAATCGTCCTTTGTATTTTTCTTCGCGCAACGTTCGAAATTTGTAATTATTCCGAAACAAAGAGAAAAAGAGAGAGAGAGAGAGAGCAGCGCAGGCTGGTCGCAACGTCAAATTTTGACGGTGGCTTACATCATTAACGAGCAATTTCTGACGAACGACACCGGGGCTGTCCCTATATTTACATCGAACCACGGTCATTCGGCGCGCGAATGTGTCACATCGGTTTAACGCTCGCTGTACTCGGTGAACTGGTTAAATTTAACACTAACTACGCGGTCATACAGCCGCGAAAACATCAATATAACAAGTCTCTGTCGATGTTGCGTGCATCGTTGCAACGTCCCGCGTTTTCGCTCGAGCCTCCTCCCTCCGCCATCTTGCGTCCCTCCCCCGCTGCCCCCCTCCCCGGGGAATTTAAATCGAAAGCTTTACGAGCTGCGAAATTTGAGCGTCGTAAAACGAGCTGCTCTCCAACCTATTTCTGCCGCTTTACGATTATCGTGCTCGATATATTTCTCCGCGAGAGTGGAGAGAGTATCTGAATAAAAGAATCCCTCTTCCGTTATTCAACTCTGCCAAGCGAACTACCCGAACTCGACGAACGTTAACTATGAACGCGAGGAAATAAAAATTAACTTCCCACGCCTCGGACTTCTCGAGGACTTGCTCCCTTGGTAGAAAAGACGCGTATAGTACGATCGTTTCGACCCAGTTTCGCGATCCCGGTCTCTCCCGGATGCAATTCTGTCAGCCGCGCGTACACTCGCGGAGCCAGTGGTGGTCTTCAAGCCAGGCAGCTTAGCTTCGACAACTCTATTCTGAGCAATCGTCCTGGCATCGACCGAAATATCGCCAGTGACAAACCGGCGAAACATTGGCTCTTTGTTAGCCAATCCACCGTCACCCGTGGATCACCCGGGACGTCGGGAATCCATTGACGGAAGACGAGAGGCAGGATGACAGGCTCGCGTCGCGTTCGTCCAGGCATCGTCGATGCTCAATGCCCCAAAAACCGATCGTTCCTGGGTCGCTTAAATGCGGAACGTTCGGAAGGAACCGATATAGGCCCCCCGACTAGTTTCACAATCGCAACGTTCGAGCGAAATACTCGCAAATAGGAGACGAGAGAGAGAGAGAAAGAGAGAGAGAGAGAGAGAGAGTGAGAACGATACCGTACAATGACCATTCTCTGCGCGTTGGCGTGGAGCCAGCCAACACAAGGAAACACGTGTTCAAGATTAGCCGGGTACGACAGGTGCCACTGGCTCGCAAAGCTTCGACTACGTTTGCATACGCTCGGTTTACGCCCCCTCTCCTTTCCGTGTTCGATTGCGAAATTCGCGAGATTGCCGTGCGATTCGATCCGGCCATGCGGAATTTCTGCGACGATTCACGACGAGTCGCCACCGATCGATCGGTCGAATTTCTGTCCGTAAAGCGAGCAGGATCGACGCTGGACCGAGATCTTTTCCGTCAGTTTCCTGGAACGTGGAAATGCCAAAACTAAAGGGGCAACATGTCGAAGTGTCAATCGTTGATTTTGGTGAGACTTGGTGACGAAATAAATGTATATGTTTTCGAAAAAATATTTGATTTTTTAATCGGTAATCGGCGATGTTGAAGGGAGTTTGAAGGAACTGAAAGTTTTGGGAGTTTGGAACATATTTTATTATTTATTGTCAAATATCTCGGAAATTACTGAAGATACAGTTTGACGAAGTTAGTGTTTTTTAGAGGAATTTATTTGGTGTATTTGTTTAAACAATATATTTAAAAGAACCGTATTTTTCATAATTTTTCGATGGTTCTTCCAAGTAAATGTTAGTACACATTTTCGAATATCTATTTATGAAAGCTGTATATTCAAACGCGAGTTACTTGGAATAAATTGGAATCTTGATTTTTGCATTACGAAAAAATTAATCATTTTCGAGTATTTCTCGTTGGAAGAAGAACACAAATGCAATTGTGAGACTCGGTAACGAATTCGAGTTTCTCTAATCACCCTTTGTCTTCAATTACTTTCGTAATTGTAGGATCTAGAGTTTCCCAGTGTGAAAACTTAGATGTTGCGCTCGCAGGGTTAACGAGCTCGCTGTGTGTCATTGGGTGGATCACGCAGGATGACGAATTTCGGAGTGGTTTTTGGAAGACGTAGAAGCGAATAGGGAGACGCTTGTCTCGTTTCGTCGATCGCGCCAAGCCAGAGCTTAATTTATGCGGTCGGCACCTGTTTATTGCGCGTCACGTGCCTCGCGTATCAGGGTGCTCGTAAATTAAGTTCCCTCGAGCGCCCACGAGCGTCCATGATTTAGGGACGCTTCTTATCGTTGCGTTACGCGGTAATTTTTGCCGAGCTAATTACGAGGAGGACGCAGGCGCACGTCTTGTCTTTGGATACCATTTCGTTTCTCTGCTACGTTACGCAGCTACGTGAGAAAACTTTCTTGCTTTTTGCTCAACACCAAGATTCGCGAAAGCGTGTAAAATTCACGCAGAATTTTCGCAACCGAACAATTAAAAAACCTACATACCAGCAGCACTCGAAACTCACACGACTGCGTGATACTTTCTACGTTTTCTCAGGGAGAAAAGAAAAAAAAGCTTGAACGCCACGACTGGTTGAGCAATTTATATTATTTATTTGTAATTTAGTATTTTCTGGAAGACTCAATTCTGAAACTATAAAATCGTTACAAATGAAAGGCAACGCAAGTGTGGCATGACTTTAGCCGGAAACGTGATGATGCATGATTTAAAAGAGCTGCGACAATGATTACGTGAATTTACATCCGGACGAAATGATCCAAGAAATGTATTTATTTCTCTCAGTTCTAATACGATTTGCATTCTAAAAGTATTTATAAGTAATCTCGTTTTCTTCAAATTTAATAAATTTAATTGCATCTAGTGACAATAATTTAAGTTATTGTAACATAACATATATTCTAGTTAAATATATTGACACTTGGTGTTAAATTATATTATAGATTATTAAAAAAATTAAATTATTAAATTATAAATTATATTAGAATTGTATTAACTCTTAAATAGAATGAAATTTTGTACAGCAAAACGACAAAAAACGACAGAGATGGCTAACTGGCGGCCCGCGGGTCCTCCACTAGCACTACCCCCACCACTGCATCCATCTCCCCACTACTACGCACGAGGGAGTGGAGCTCGTCGATGCAGTGGAGGGGGTAGCGCTAGCGAGGAAAGCGGGTGCAAGCAGTTAGCCGACTCTCTTCTATATCGTGAAACACATTTTCTTTTTAAAGACCAGTGACAGTAGGAATGGGTATACCTGAAATGTCGGTAGGTTTAGTGTTAATCGTAAATCGACGTAGGCTGAAGCGAATTTTAGCTGCCGCCATCTCTGTTCCATTGGTCGAGGACGTCTGAACGTTCATTACGAACGAACGTTCGAGTTTACGAACTCTCTTCGCTTAATATCGTTTCGTTCTCCTAATTTGCCGACCTGAATTTACGGTCTACGAGGGGATTCGAGCAAGTGTTATCCGATGCTGTCTCGGTACTACGCAGGATGAAAAGTATCGCGAGCTTTGAATTCATCGAATCTCGAATATTCCGGCTTTTTCTTTTGTCCGTGTTTGTCGAACTGGCGACAGACGACTCTCTCATTTAGCTCGTATTCTGTATTTCCCTGCTTCTAACGGACTGAGAAGTGAAAAGATTCATCCGTCTCTCGTCGGCGCAAACGACTCGCGGGCGGCCGTTATCGTTGCCCCGCGATGAAAATTTTATATTAAAGCGCCGGCGAAATGCACGCGGCTTTAATACAAAAGGTGGTTTTATTGTTTGCGCGCGCGCGTATTTTTAAAACTTTGCTCCGGGAGATACAAAAACAGCAACAATGGGAGCGCGCGGCGGAGCGAGCTACTTTTCAGTTACGTTAATATACTTTACTGTATAGTCTACGGTAATCTACTTTAACGTACTCGTTATAAACGCAAAGTAAACGTTTATTAGAGCTTAATTAGAGTTTACATTGCGCGAAATATTTTTAACGCGAGGTCAGAAAAAAAAAAAAAGAAAAGAAAGAAGGCAATTTCATTCGTTTCTTTGTAAAGAAAAAAAAAGAAAATTCATTATCGAGACGCACGAAAAGTTAGTCGCCTGTTGGTCGGTCTGCAAAATGGAACTTAGTCTCTTAGTCGTGGTGCTACTTGACCGACGTGATGACGATTATACTCGTCACACTGTAACGTTGAATTAAATTACTAGTTTTCTTTTTTTTAAAAACAATAATTTTATCGTTTTACTAACTAATTAATATTATTTACAAAATTTAAAGATTCGTAATTTTTTCGTCGAACAAAAAGTCAAATATTTGGCAAAAATAGAAAGAAATTAGAAATTTAATTTGTTCTTTCGGAGTGATGTTTTTTAAGGCAAGGTGCGACACGTAATTCTTCTCGTATTATTTTATGAACACGACGTGTAGGTTTAATTTTTGACGATTTCCCGCATAAAATACCTAAAATTCACTCGGATATATTTAATTTTCCGCAAGAAATTCAATTCAAGTAACAAATGGTACTCGTTGCGCAAGAAAATTGCCGTTTCTTCGCGACGGCTGTACTCTGTACTACTCGTTCACGGCTAGCAACGAGAGGTTAAGGAGGGGCGCGTTTCGCGGTTTCGAAAGGAAAAGCGCGGTCATCCGGGATGACCGAAGAGGAACGAAGAAGCGCGCGGAGCGTTTGCTTCTGGTGTTACGCTTTTCCTAGGCGCGGTTACGTAACTGGGCGCGGTGGAGGGATGAACGGTGCACGCAGCTTGACGGGGGTTGCAAGATAGATACGTCAGTGTCTCGCTGCAAGCTGGTCGTGTTAATTACATCCCTGGCTTTCCCGCCCCCTTCCTGTCGTTCCTTCGCGCCCCGGCGCACACACCGGTGCAATGCGCGGCAGAGAGCTCATCTTGGAGGTCAGTGAAACGTCGCTGGCTTCGCGGCCGTGCTGTAATTGGAAACCGCAAGGCACAGCCCACGAGAATTCAAATCATACGGCCGTTTATTGGCACCAGTTGCCCGAGCCGTAGGACGCGATTTCGCTTGATTGCCATCGGCCGTTGCCGATTCGGATTCCTCTCGCAAACCTCCACCTCTGCCTTGCTCCTCCGAGGTTATTTTCCCTCTTCTGGTCGAACGGATAAATTCACGCGCCCCGAAGAGAGAGAGAGAAAGAGAGAGAGAGAGAAAGAGATACGCTGTTGGATTCCACGTAAAGGAACAACTCGTACCTTTGAGAGAGTTTATTCGCGTTTATTTTTGATCGTCAAGGGTGATGTTTCTGATGGAAAAGAGTGCTCTTTTTTCCCTAGATTTTGTGATCTTTTTATAATTGCAGGAAAGAAGCGTGGATGATCAACTGTCGAAATTTGCTCTGTTCGTAGGACACTTTCATTGAAAAAAAAATTGCACGACTTGTACCCCAGTACGATTCGTCTCACTGAAAGGCCCAGAAGCAACTGTTCTGACTTTTTGCCATAAAATTTTATTGATACGCAAACATTTGAATCGATAGAAAACAAATTACAGGCGCGATCGCTCAGTACCAGACAACGCCACTCCTACTTGAGGTCTACCACGCCCTCTCGCGAATCACGTGACCCAAATGAACCAATCGCTAATTTTCGTTGCATCAGCGTTGCATTAGCTGAAGAGGCCCGATTTTCTGGGTTACCCCCGCTAAAGTCACTTTCAGTGATGCAAAGAGAAGAGCTGAAACAGTCGGGATATGTCTGAAAATTCAGCGGGTCTGAAATTATTATCCCACTGATAATTAATTCGCGTGGCGAGACGTGGCGGCGTGTCCGTCCGGGCTGGTTCAATTTCATTCGACGATTCCATCCTCGAGCTTAATCCGAAAAATACGCCGTGTCCCCCGCTCTTTGTAGTCTTTCCACTCTATCATCGCTCATTCATTTCCCGAATAAGCTTCTTTAATGAAATTGCGTGACTTGCCGCGCACAAAGGGCCAAAAGCTCCGGCCCGAGCCGATGGCGACGTGAAAGGAGCTCGCTCGAGTTAATGCGCCGAGGCGATCGTCGCGCATCACGCCCACCGAATCGCCAGGATTTTCGCAATTTCGGCGAAATAACTGGAAATAATCACGGTGTGTGTTTGTGTCAACTGCGTCTCGAGCAAAATACGCGCATTTGTAGAATGCAAATGATGTCCCAAACTTAATTGCGAGCGCTTGATCTACACGTAGAAAAAAAATGTTGCATAAAATTCGACACCAGAAAGTTCGCCTCGTCACAGAGTTGTGCAACGAACGTTGCGCACGTGAAATGTATCACTAGCAACGTGTTTTTTCCATTATTACGTTGCGCACAGACGGCTAATCCTTTTTCACGTGCTGTACGAGTTATAATAATACGATGAAAAAATAATTCTTAATTCCATCAAGCTTGATATCGGCGAGTGATAGAGTTAATAACGCTGAGTGAAGTTTCTGGGAATTTTGCCGCAGTTTCAATGAAATTACTTACGTTTTAATTCTTTGCACTGGTTCTCTCCGCGCGAAGTTACTTGCCGTTGAATAAATCTTTTGTTTCAACGTGCAAATCGAGTTAAAAATCAAACGGCAAGGAAAAATACTTGGCTAGGTGTTTCGTGCGTGTGCAATGTTTGTTCGGTGTATTGAATTTTACGCGTATTCTTCTCTTTACGTGTAGATCAAGCCCTCGCAGTTTGGCCGTTTAAATTCGGGACACCCTGTACATGTACCATTTATTTTTGTTGGAAAACCAAAAACTTAACATCCCGCATGAATTTTATCAGTTAAAAAAACCTTGCGAAAATCTGTGTAGACAGAAGTAGTAGTTGATCGACGTGCTATGGGACACCCTGTATATTCCATCCAACTAGCATCCAACCATGGGCTCGCTCCAGCTGGACTAACTTTCCCATACCTTCGGTATAGGAGGGTTACAGCCGAAATTCTCGAAACTCCTTGTTTACCGAAATGTCGGGGGTGCCATTTCCCCTCCCCTCTTCATCTCTCCCCTTGTTGGTTGCTCGGGGACACCGGAAGCAACTGGATGGTAGAGCAGGCGAGCGAGATGAAGCTCGGAGGGCGCAGGTGATTGAGAAAGAATAGGCAGGTGGTGGCTGGTTCCTTGGTCGGTCGATCGTTTTTCGCCGCGTGCGTCGCTGCGCGCGTACAAATGGCATTTCCACGGTTTCCGCCGTTTCCGCCGGGCAATAAGGGAAGTTTGGTCAGGCCGCCGGTAATGACGCTCGGCTCGCGTAATTACCAGTTATGCGCCAATGCTGCACGAGCCAGCCCCGATGTGTCATTGCCCGTCAGACTGCGCGGTGCCCCGAGTGGTTATCGCGCAAACTGGAGCTCGGAAGGATCGGTTTGAGAATGGTCTTTGCTCCTGTGCGCGTGCGTCCGTGTCTTCCCACGACTCTCGATCGAAATTCGCAGGTATCCTTTGCTCGCTCTCCGCCAGAGTTTGAATTTTCGGGGGCGGCAGGGGCAGGGGGAGAGGGTGATTGACTGGCCTTCGAGGGAACAATGGCCAGTCGTAGGCGCGCGGTTTGATACATGCGAGTATTTAGTATGATTTACGACTTGGGAATACGAGTGCTGTATCGGCGGGGGACAGGTGGAGTTACGGAGCCCGTTGTACCGGGTCTTGCCGGAGATTTTGCACGGGAGACGGTTTGTTTGAATACGTAGCAGGTTTTTGGTCGTGAGGTTTCGGCGGTTCGAAACGTACATACTGGGTGTCTCGTACGAAGCTAACCACACGATTTTCTTTCAAACTGTCCGCCATGGAATAAAATTTGAAACCCTCGTTTCGAGGGGGATCACAAATCTTGTCTAGGTCATAGTTTCCTATGAGATTTCAAGATGACGTTCGTTCTTTTTAAATGGAACTGTATATTTTTGAGTTCTGTCTTGTAGTTGACATCAATGTCTTCTCTTGTTTGTCGAGAGAACATACCGAAGCACGATTTTGATGAAATTTGGCATAAATTAGATTAAATAGATTTCAAAAAAGTATTTGATCCGTATTTTTTTTTCTTTTTCTTTCTATCAGCAATCGTCGATATTGAAGAGGTAAAAAGTTCAGGGTACAGAACTATGTATTTTGTCAAACATTTTAGAAATTATTAAAGATGTCGCTTTTGCGTAAACTGATGAAATTCCTTTTGTTCTTTTAACGACGAATTTAATGATATATACTATTTCGCAAATGAACTCGGTAAAAAGTCGAATTTTATAATTATAATTTTTCCAAGTAAGTGTTAATAATTTTTGTCTGGTGTTCGATAATAGTATAGTGACTTTGGACGTCAATATACTGACTTGTTCTGTCACTAAAGTCGATCCTTTCCAACATTTCGGAAGTAATTCGTTTGCAAGCGTCCCCTGTACCATTATCGAAGAAAAAATCGGGGGGGTTTAATAATAATTACGACATTCTTTCGCCTATTCTGCGAAAAGTCAAAGATCGAATCGAGATTCGGACAGTTTTTCGTCGACGAGAGACAGTCATTCAACTTCGGGGCAAACTCTTCCCAAAGTTTCGATCGATCGGCTCGTTCGTTCTCCTAAAATTGAACTAGTTTCCGGTCGGCCGGTCGCTCTAGTTATTCCGGCGAATCGCCAGTCGATAACAAGGACGGGACAATTTCGCCGGTTTGCGACTCGGCACACTGACTCGATTCATAATTCGACCGGTTTTCCACGAGCGAACCGGTGGAAAAAAAAAAAGAAAAAAGTTCGGCACCGTTTCGAATATCGGCGAGCGGCCGAGCGGCCTGGGCTGTGTAACGCCGCGTGCCGGGTCAACTCGCTCGCGTAGTAGCCGCGGCGAGCGGCTTTGTTCGACGGGGATTAATTAAATACGCGCGTTGAACTCGTTACCATACGTTTCCATTAATACGCGCGGTTGAACTTGTTACCTAAGCAACGATGTTCACGAGCCACGGATTCCGCGGAGAAGTTCCAGTTGCTGCAATTACCTCGCGCGGCCGAACCAGAGGAGAAATTAGCCAGGCTTTTTTTCATGCCAGTGAATCGCCGGCCATTTTGGCTCTCGTTATGTTTCGCTTCTCTCTTCTTCTTCCCCCGATCAATCTCTCACTTGCCTCGTTTATTAACGTTTGGCCGATTTGTTTCTCAAACAGCTCCGAAAACGATCTGTCAGCTCGTTCTTTTTTTCTTCTTTTTTTCCTCATTTTTTTTTGTTCGAGTTGCGAGTAAAAAAATTGGTATCTCCTCGAAACACACATATTTACACGAGTAGTCCCGCTTTATTGCGAGTTCTCGTTCCAACTGGAAATTCCTCTTTTCTCTCACGCGGCACCTGCACCAAAGCCCGCGAAAGGAAATATTTTTCCTTGGGGAAGGAAAATTCCGAGCGAGGGAATATTAAAATTTCTCGCGTCTTCTCTCCTCTCACCTTCGCGGATGATCCTCGGAATGTCGCGGAAATTCTCTTTCCGCTCAGGTGTATCGCATGATCGAGATGTCTGCCGTGGCAATTACTTTGCCTCTCTTTCTCTGTGTTTTTCTGCCCTCTCCCTCGTCACTTTCACCGTCGCCGACAGCGAGCTGCACGCGATAACGATGTCGCGAACAACGACGAGAGGCGTTAAGCATTCTTGTCGTAAATTCGATGTTCAAGGGAGTAGAACCGTCGGCGCACAGACGAAGAATACTGGCACGACGGTGGAAGTTGAGTTTTCTTGCTTTATCCGCGCCGCCGGGGCTCGATAACCAAACGCCCCCCCCGTCCCCCTCCGTCCCCCATGGCCGAAAGGCAGAGAAACGCGCTGCTGGAAGGAGTTTCGTCCCGATAGAGGCGGGAAGAGCGGCGAGGCTCGCGTGTCCTTGCTGATTTATAGCTCGTCGATCCGGGCCCTCTCTCTGTCCCTCTCATCCCCCTGCGCCGTGCAGCACACTCCACTTCCGGTGGTAACCTGCTGCTGGCCAGTGGTTCTCACGGCGGGGGGGCCTCTGAAAATATTTACGGACTTTATGCCCGGTCGGTAACGAAGATAAATCGCGTCACCTGCCACCGACAGGCAACCATGTTTGCTCGAAAACCTGGCACCCGATGCTTCCACCGATGTGTTTTGCGGCCGCGTGTCTTCGAGAATGATCGAAAACCCTCGCCCCGTTCGTTACTGTACTCTCCGCGAAATAAAATTCACCGAGCGAATTCTCCGTTCTTGAAACTCGCGTTCTTTCGCTCCGCTATCCACTTGTCCAATTGGTTGGGTTTCCCAGTCTTCGACAGCGACAGAAACTGCGTCTGAGCTCGAAGGGGAATCAATTTTCAAATCTGGAGATTAACCGGCCTCGATAAAGAAGCGGAGAGGAAACGAGGGGAGAGAGAGAGAGAGAGAGAGAGAGTAGCAAACCCCTCTTCTGCCAGGCAGTCTATCGGTTTCGTGGCACGTAGTTATGAACAGGAGTAGTAAGAAGGGTCGATGTTATCGGGGGGGGGGAGGTATCCTTCGATGGGAACGTATTTCATCCCCCTTTTGTATTACATGCCTATTGCATTACGATTTTCATCAAAATACCCGGTCCGGTTTGCTCGCTTCTCGCGTAAAGCGATAATAGAAAGGAGGAGACTGAGACGGGGGAAAGGGACGAGGAAAGGGTGCGACAGAGAGGAGAGAAGAAGCGAGTAGGGGAAGGGAGAGCAGTGAATTTTCCACGGAGCGAGGCGAGGGTGGGGAGCTATTCTCCTCTAATTGGCGTCGTGGGGGGAACAACGAAAGGGGGCGGTGCATCATATTTTCTCATTAAAAGCGTTTACCGGAATGGAAAGTTCTTTTATCCCTTCGAAACCCTTCGAAAGTTCCTACTCGAGAGTTTCTAAGCATTCGACTCTCCCTCTCCCTCTATCTGTCCATCTATCTATCTGTCTGTCTCTCGTTTCCTCTCTCGGTCGAACCTCTCGGATGAAAGTTCGCCGCCGAGTTCGGCGTAAACTCGCCCCTAGTGCCTTTGGAGGTACGAACTTAACGCCGGCTGGTTATAAATAGCTCTGTCTTGCGCGGTATTGCTCGCGAGCAATGCCAACGAAAATTTATCGCGCGAAATCGTTGCCGCGATAGGTCAAGATGATCCGAGGCCGAGGAGGATTCTGAATTTGATTTACGACGCGACTTCCTTCCCTCTCTCGTTCTCGTTTGAGAGAACACGTTTCTTGTCCAACATCTTCCCGTAGGGTTTTCTCTCTGTTTGCGATCTAATCGCTTATTCTTTCGCGCTGCCGCGAAACTGTTCAACACAGGGGAAAAATCCAGAGAGAGAGAGAGCCAAAAAACTGCACGACTTGTACCCCAGTACGATTTGTCTCACTGAAAGCAACTGTTCTGACTAGGAAACGAAGACGACATTTCTGTCATAAAATTTTATTGATATACAAACATTTGGCGCGGTACCAGACAATGCCACGCCTACTCGGGGTCTAGTCCACGCCCCCTCGCGAATCACGTGACCCAAATCAACCAATCGCTAATTTTCGTTGCATCAGCGTTGCACCCGAAAGGCCCGATTTTCTGGTTAGCCCCGCTAAAATCACTTTCAGTGATAACAATAGCCGGGTTGGTAGATTCGCTGCTTAGCTCGGGAGGGGAGAACGATCGCGAATTCACGATAGCTCGCGAAGATTGCGCGTCGTTCTCCTCGTCACATTGTCCAGAGTGTCACGCGCGCGGCGCGATCGCCGGGCACGTATGCACGTGAGACGAGAATATTTTATCCGCGAATTTGTCAGAGGGGAGCCTCGGCGAGGAGTTTCAGTTAGAGACGGGAGAAAATTTACGCGACGCTGCTCGCAAGCAGAAAACGACGACGGCCGCTCGCTGTCTGCAAGAAAGTTCCGTCATCGGTTGCCTCCTCTTCGTCGGTATTCATACAGCAGCGCGCCAAATCGCAACCTTCCGACGCGACGCAACGTTACTTTCAGCGTGAATAGACGATTTCGCGAATAGGTGACGTCGCCTGCGAGACAGAAAAAGAGAGAGAGAGATTGAAACAGAATAGAAGAACGCTGTTTTTCCAAGGGATCATTCTCCTGACGCGCGAGGAAGCTTTGACATGACTGATGACAATACGGCGCTACAATCGAAATCGAGCCCGTTGCACACTGAGCATCGTTAGTTAATATCAAGGAAACAAACGCATTTCACATCAGTCTCGAGAGCCTCGACTTGTTCCCGAGCACGCTCGTAGCGAAAGGATTAATTATCGTTCGATCGGTCGCGGTACACTATTCGTACTTTCGAAGGTGCAATCGGTGCACATCTCTTTCCTGTTTGATCGTCTCCCCACAGAGAGAAACCGGCAAAGCAGCAACTGCGCGTGACAGTTGCCCGGAGCTGTTGGAATCCGCGGCGATTCAGTGCCGACGCTTGCCGATTTTTGCTCCGCTACCTTCGATTGTACGCGCGTACGTGATTGGCGCAGTCCTCCCCTCCCTCAGTCCTACCCCTCCCGCCAAGGAAGGTTGTCTTCTCGACTTTTCGGACATTCTTGCCAACCAGGCGGACGAGTGCTCTCGATAAATATTCACCAACCACTCGTCGAACCTCGTCGTCGATCCCGAACCCCGAATCCTTCCTCTCGATCCGATTTTGCCGGTTCCTTCTTCACGTGGCCGAGCTTGACGCTCGAGACGAAAGAACCTCTGACAGATGGCGGTGACAAATCGAGATCGAGGTTTTTCGTTTTTCGCTCAAGGTCTGTTGTAAATTCTGAAGGAACGATTCGAAAGTAAACTGGAAATTGAAGGGAGATCGGGGTCACGTCGCGTTGCAGCGCGAATTGTTTCGTATTTGTATCGCAGCGCTCGCCTGAATAATTGTATGCGGCGTGTTCCACGCGTATGGATCGGTTATCTGATTACTAACCTTTGTTCCGCTGCTGTAATCCCCGTTGTATAATTTCGTACGCGAGACGTAACCGTGCATCGAGCTCCACTGTTTCGCGGTTCGATCGTTTCAGCGCCGAATATCGAGTTAAATCGAGAGAAATATGTACAGGGTGGCTCGTTTAAGTGACGAACAGTGTAATAAATGTTTCTCGCCTAACACGAATGGTATCAAATGGTATCAGTGACTGGTAGGAATACTTTTTCCCAAGATCATTCTTTCTCGTAGTTTTCAAGATCATTGATGATTCTTTTCATACGACTGTGTATTTCGTTTCGTCGCATCGAAACCGAGCGCGTTCTAAATTGCCAAAATCTCGAGATCGCTGTGTGGCACTAAAACGGTTCCACTCTGTGGAATGACGTCAGGAGACTTTTCAGACGCACGAGTCCGATCGACTTTTAATTGGCAGGAGCGCGAAACGAGACACGTTGCTGCTGGCCGGAGTCAAATAAAAAAAAAAAGAAAAAGAAAACGTCGAACTTGATCAAGAGATACGTACATAGGTGAAAAGAAAGGGGGGGGGGGGAAGGTGAGAGCTCAGAAAACGAGGAGGAAAACGTCCGTACGCCGGGGAAAGTTGAAAAGAAAGGAGGAAAGAGCCTGACGACTTTACACACTGCCGAGTCACATATTTCCAATTCAATCTGCCTCCGTCTATCCGGCCCGACGAGCGATCGAACGAAAAGCCATTATTCTCTCCTCGGACGGCTGGGAGAGTAGCAGGAGAGGAGAGAAGAACGGTCGGAGGAGCGGGAGGAATTCCGATGTACGTTCGAGGAGGAAACATAATCGGAGGGACACACAGGGGTAGGGGGAGGAAGAGGGAAGATTCGCCGCGCGGGGCGCGGGACTGGCGAAGACGAAGCCGAAGAAATGGAGAGTGAATCGGACGGAGACGAGTGAGAGAGGGTGGAGAGAAGGGTGGAGGGACTGGAGAAAAGGTCGGCACGATAGCATTGTCAGGGTGGCCCCCCACAGCCACGAAATATTACCGGTTATTCCTAACCCACCCCACGCGAATTCAGGGGTGCAGTCATCCACCGATAATCGTACCGGATATGTCGTAGATCTTGCTGGTAATATTTACGAGCGATTCTATACCCTTGCTAGCCCCTTCTCCGCGTACGATTGTTCTTTTCTCGGTGTAATCTCGGGGGTAAACGCGTAACATCCCTCCCACCCAGATTCCATTTAAATTGCCAATTATTACAAGCGACAATGATTTCGTTAGTCGACCATGACTTTTTCGTTTCCCTCTCAGACAATTATTTACAATTCCAACATCCACGAGTCTTACTATTTTTATCACTAAAAGTGATTTTAGTGGGGGTAATCCAGAAAATTGGGCCTCTTTAAGTGCAACGCTGATGCAACGAAAATTAGCGATTGGTTGATTTGGTCACGTGGTTCGCGAGGGGGCGTGGCGTAGACCTCGAGTAGGAGTGGCAATCGCGCTTGTAATTTGTTTTGTATCGATTCAAATGTTTGCGTATCAATAGAATTTTATGGCAAAAAGTCGTCTTCATTTCCTAGTCAGAACAGTTGCTTCTGGGCCTTTCAGTGAGACGAATCGTACAGGGAGAGCAAGTCGTGCAGTTTTTAATTAATCAATAATCGGCCAATTGAGAAACGTAGTCGATACTCAATGACATGAGCAAAGCACGCGATAATTGTAAAGCACGCAGTGTGTCGTTAATCCTCAAACACTTTCACAGCACGTACTCCTCCAGTTTGCTTTTGGAAAACTTTAGAAAATGTCAGACTCTTGAAGAATAACTTTTCGAGGAACGCTGTTGAAAATGTGGAAACCTTGCTCGCTACTCGTTGCTTGCTACTCTGATTTTCGATATTCCAGAAGATTCGGTCGAGAACGAAGAAATTTACGAAAACTAATTTCTCTAATTCCAACGAAGTTGGCCGAGTTCCGCTTTAAGAGGAAAAAACACGAGCGGATATTACGCTCTGCAGTCCGATTCCAGTTCGCACCTCGAAAAAATCCCGCGATGAAAATCTTTCGAAAAATCCAAAGTTACGAACGAATCCATCGTAAACATAAAATGCTCTCTCTCTCTCTCTCTCTCTCTTTCTCACTCTCTCGACATCATCGTGAAAGACTGAAACGGGCAACGAACGGGGAGCCCGTTGGAATTTCTTTCGATTATTAGATCGTTTCGATTCCTATCAGCCCTGTTCTTTCCCTCGATTCCAGCTTTTATTCGTCCTTCTTTTGGCAGGCGGCCTTGCGAGCGGGGTATTTCGTTTTCGAAACTGCCTCCAATAACCAGTCCCTTATTCTCTCTCCGTCGAGCCATAATCTGTCGATCGAACGAGACTTATCCAACCCTTGGAATTCTATCGCGAAGCAACCCTGGGAATTCCTTCATTGTCCGCGATAACGTACACACGTATGGACGCGCGTGTGTCAATTCAATTCGCCTTCCACGGAATTATCGAATCGAATTTACGAATCGAAAAATTAACGTGAAAATCGCAGGAAAGGAAGAAGGAAAATTTCGACGTTCCGCCGTCGTCGTCGTCGTCGTCGTCGTTGGACAATTAAATCGTAGCGTTCCACGCTTTCCACTACCCTCACGCTGAAGACGTACGTATCTTCATTTCTGTTACCTAACCGATTCCGATAACTCCCATTATTCTCCATCTCCCTTTTATCGACTCTATCTACCTTTCTGTGTTCGACTTCCATCTTCCACCGCAGATATTTCCCGGCTTCCTATCCCGTGTAATTCAATTAAGACATTCCTCCGCGCAAAATGAAATGCTTTTTTCCCTCCGGCTCTTTTCTTTTTCACCGGCAAATGGCAACGTTCGAGAAATGGCGAACGCTGGTCTGCTTTTTCGTATTTCCAGATGAATGATATTAACCCTTTCGCTGCGGCGGACTTTGATGTACATATTGCACGTAACGCACGGCGGGAGTTCAATTTCGCGATCTACAACGACGAAATTTTCCGTCAGCGTGAATTTCTCGGAGAGTGTACGTCGAAATAATCAAAACACTGAATTGCACTGTTATTTATTATTTGTTTATTCGCATTCTGTGTTGAATTGTTGGTGCTACAAATTTAACATTTTACCGTATCGAATTGTTACTAAATTAAATCGAATTAGTACTAAAAAATTTAACAGTAATTTTTAGCTTTTTTTTAGTTGGTAATATATCTAACAATCGAGTAAAGTGAAGTATAATTCGAAACACAATTCGTGGATTGATATCCTACATCACGTTTCTTGCATTCGCAATGTTATGTCTTCTACACGCTACACATTTGCGCCTTGCATTTTCCCGAATTGTTCACGTACACAGACACAAAATGCCCTTGTGTGTTTTTCGAATGAAAAGTACTCATTTCATCGGTATTTTTACCTGTCGATTTACACACGCATGTTCTGTTTGAGCTGTATTTTTGCAAAATTTGTTTCGCCAAGTGTAAATGTAGGCGCCTTCAGTTCGATCCGAGCAACGTGAAGTGAGCGCTCATACATAGGCGCCTCTCGTGTTAGCGGTGCAAGTCAGACGCCAATGGCCGGCAACAATGCCTCGAAAGCAAATTTTAAAAGCGCCTTTTGACGCCTTTTGACACCTTTTACAACAGTAGCCAAAGGGTTAAAAAGGAAGCAGATGCTAAGTATATTTAAGACTTTAATCGAGATGCTCTGCGCGTTCGCACGCAGAAACAGATTTAATAATCCTTACAGACGAGAGATATTCCCGAAGGAAAACAGGATTTTTAATATCAATAAAATCCGTGCTCTTCAAACAGAATCATCCATCCCGCGGTGGTATTGATTCTTTTTATACGTTCGAGGGGGTTCCATTATATTATCGTCGTTTCACTTAAAACTCTCCTATTTCAAAAGCACTCGACCGCTTCGTCAGGTAAAATTTATGCGAAATTTCGTAAAAGTCCGAGTCCTTTTCGCTTGAAATCGAGTACGTCGTACGGATTCAAATTTCTCCTCGCTTTATACCTTGAGTGAAAAAAAAAAGAAAAGAAAAATATAAGGCAGGGAGAAATCCGAATGTGTGCAAAAGCGTACGAAGGGGTGGAGGCGAATATCGCACGATATTTTCAACAAACTTTCTCTTTGACTCTGAGAAAAAGTTTTCGGTCGTCGTTTGTCTAAAACGATACGTGTGTGTGTCTTTTAGACATTTCCTCTCTCTCGGTGGTAGATATCGATTCGGGAAACGTGAAAGCGTAAAATAAATTAGGAGGGAGAGACGAGGCCGAGTAGATCGTAGAAGACGACAGACCTTCGGAATCAACGTGAGGTTACAACGTGAGATCTACAGTAGCCTCCCTTGCTGACTTACGTAACAGACGACTTACGTAAATTCGCAGTTACGTAATATAAATCTCGAAAGTTACAACTGGCAGCGCGTACGAGCATGTTTGCGGCTTTTGCGTATTTGACATCCATCGCAGTACGCAACGACGACAATATTAACTAGAGTCGACGTTCAGCGAGTGTTTGAGTTTGTTTTTATATATCTTTTATATTTTTTTATAGTTTATATCCGAGTGAATCCTGCTCCATGATGTTTCGTTTATAAAATAATACTGTGTAAATAATATACATATACGTACATACATGAAATAATAATAAATAATGATAACGATATAATGAAATAATAATAAAAAACTGCACGACTTGTACCGCAGTACGATTCGTCTCACTGAAAGGCCCGGAAGAAACTTTTCTGACTAGGAAACGAAGACGACTTTTTTGCCACTCCCACTCGAGATCTACTTCACGCCCCCTCGCGAATCACGTGACCCAAATCAACCAATCGCTAATTTTCGTTGCATCAGCGTTGCACCTGAAAAGGCCCGATTTTCTGGGTTACCCCCGCTAAAATCACTTTCAGTGATAATAATAAATATTGCAACTTTTTACCCAGTTACACTTGAGCAACGTACAAATTCGACTTGCGTAAAATTGAAGATTCACGAAACGCAAATCGAGAGGCCTACTGTACACCGTAGAGAGAAGCGGCGCGAAGATTAAAAAGATGGAACTCGGTTTCAGAAACAAAGTTCCTTCAAGAGTCCAACAAGCCTCAAAGCCGCGTACTTCTCGCGGTAGAGTTTCACGGCTCACCGATGGCTTCCTACGACGGGTTCCCTTCAAACGACTTGTTCGCGCGTTCTTAACACACGCTTTCGGCGGGTAATCGAATCGCAGGCGCGCCATTGTTCCATCTGACAATCTGGGGTGGAACGCCTCGACAATAATAATAATACACACAGAGAACGTGGTGTCTCGAGCCAAGATGGCGTGTACTCGTGCCGTTCGTGCAAACAATCGACACGATCGACAATGGAACGGGGGATATCTGTCAGGGAGAGGCCGGGCTCGCGATAAAACGACGATCGCGCGCGGCATTTTATTCTATTTGTCGTCGACGACGGGGACACTCGGGGTGGATCAAAGGACGCGATGCTTGACCCGCGAAATGAAATTTATCGGATACACGGGTCGCCATCGTATCGATCTTCCGCGTCGGCTATTGGATTTGCATTAATATTCATGTTGGTTGATAGTTCTAACTGGCGAGGCACTTGCTGCTGCCGCTGCTGCGAGCACCGCTCAGGTTTAAACGGAACAGTCGGGGTATACGACGCCGGTGTGCGGCGTCGAGTAACGCAAATTCGTGCCGATAATGCCACTTTGCATCAGAGGGCGGCGGCCAAGTGAGAGACTAACTAAATTACAGATGCAAATGGCAGAGAGAGTTGCTTCTTACCGAGATTTAACGAGAGATCGAACGCTTGGAATCGCTTGGACCTCTCGGACCTATCAAGTCGATCGTTTCGAATCGCCCGTCGCTTCGTCCACCGCCTCAATCTCGTTGGAGCGTTTTCGCTTGCAACCCTGCGGTGTTCCCTGGCGTTTGCACAACTTTCGAACAAATTCTCGATCGCCCGTGGATCGCGGTAGTTTGGGTTTCTCTCGAAAAACGCAAGCAAAATGAAAAGGTGTAAAGCTCACGTTCGCTCCAGCGTGTATCCATCGTCGACGAGGACCAGAGGCTTCTATTTTCGTCGAAATTGCTGCCGGATACTATTGATAGCGTCGATTTCCGTGAATCGATTCGCTCAGGGATGCTCAGTTAGTAGGACAGAGAGAGAGAAAGAGAGAGCACGGCCCAGTGACTTTAGTGGCGCAAACAATCGTACCGGTAGCCTAGCGGCAAACTACCAAAGATCTTCCTCTCGTGACTCTTCCTCTCTCCTTAGCTACTCCTCTCCCCTGTCCTCTCTCTTAACCATCCCTCCTTCTCTCTCCTCTCTGTATTCCTCTGTTCCTCTCTCGCTCGATGTTGTTCCATCCAAGTTTATTGCCCGGAGATAACCTCGGCTGCCGACCCTTCCATTCTTATCGAGGATTCGCTATGCGCTATCCAAGTGCTAACTAACGAGTTGCCGCCAACGTTCCAGGCTGTTTGGTCCACCAACAGCGAGATATTGCTCTGCCCCCCGACAACCTCGACCTTCTTCGAACCCTTGCCCCGTCTCGCAGGTCGATCGCTCGTTTCGAACGGCCTCGCGATGTCTCAAGCGCGGGAGTTTGCTTCTTACGTGAAAGCTTTGGACGTCGAGGAAAAAGAGACAGAGAGAGAGAGAGAGAGAGAGAGTAGGTTCAGGCTTGAGATGAGAGAATTGAAAGAAATTGGGAAATACAAGGAGAAGTTGCGCGTCCCGAGTCTCTCAAAGTTTGTCGCCGCGTACTTGGCGCGGAAAGTAGAGTTTTCTCTTGTTTTCTGTTGTCGGTAGAATGCTTCTCTGCTTGTTCCCGGCCGTGGAAGACCGAATTTTCGCCGTTTTGGAGAACGACGCGTTTTCTACTCGAATGTAACAAGCGCGGTACCAAAGATGAGCGATTGGAGCAGAGACGGTTTAAATATATCCAATTATAAATAAATGCTACTCGCGTGCCAACTATAGATATTGTATTGCGCAGTTGCGCATCGATTATCAGTCGCGAGACGCGAGATCTCGTTCGCAAATCCGCATCCGCGATAGACACGTGTTCGACGCGTATCTACGCGTGCGAAATAATAAACTGAGAGCTGAGATATCGACGCGGGAGAGAGAGGGCGAGCGAGTTCCCACGGAGAAGTACTCGTACATCTATTATTACGAGGCGAGTATTCCGAAGCACCCTCGTGAATCAATAATGGCGCCCGGGCGTTATTATTTCGCGGGAAGCAGGAAGCAGCGAGAAATAAATTAATTTACACCCGAAGCGTTTCACACTTGGATGACACGATTCGTAACTACTTCACTGTTTGATAGAAACGGGTCGAGTAGCACGCGCGTCTGAATAGCCGCGCGACTGAAGGTATTAAAAGTTGTGGGAGGGGGAGGAGGAGGGAGGGAGACGAGCTTTTCACGAATAAATGAAAAGTATCGCGCGGTACTTGATGCACTTGCCGCGATCGTAATTGAATAAGAAAAAACAAAAATTTCAACAACGTCGCGCTTGGCAACGTAACGGGTGTAACGTGTGTAACGTACACGTGCCACGGTGAAGTAATAATAACTTTTATCATCGGTGTGTTTTGTTATTCGGGGAAAATATAAATTTTCCCCGGGAGCCTAACGACGTGCCGCGAATTTCGTTCCGTTCTGAAACATTGTTGCCCGAAGAATTTTTGAAACTAGATTCCATCTATTTTCGTTCATTGGCTAAATGAACTGTTAGGTGTAGAATTCGTGTCAGCCATCGGAAATTCCAATCGTGTTACCGCGGCTGAAAATGGAACGTACCGCGTGAATAGAGAGGGACGATTATCCAAGGAAAAAAGAGAGAGAGAGAGAGAAAGGAGGAGTATTCGCAAAATCGATTCTAATCGTTTGCCCTTATATTTAATGTGCATAGGTAATTTTTAGCTGGCTGGAAAGAATAGCAGCAGTGCTCGGAACTTTGTCTCTGTCAGTCTGTCAGTATTCACCGGTGAATAGCTGTGGACAACGAGTATACTCGTCGTGCGAGAAAAGTAACTACAATTTTAGTTCGTTACTTGAATTAAAAGTTTCTGTGGAAAATAAAACATATTTAAGTAAATGTTAGACATCATTTTGAAACTAGACTCGACTAGTGACTAAATATTTTCTTGCTACGATCGCTTGTGTGCACCAACTTCTGGATACATATATAATTTCTGTGCACGTGTAAAAAGAACAATGAAATGTTAATACGTGTAAACTTTCTGCTGAAGTATTGAAAAAACCTAGAGAATTGAATTATATCGAATTCAATACGTGCATTTACAAGCCTACACGTTTCATTGGAGAACATTTTTCAGCTTCAGATATTGATGCTCGACGTACCCAAGTGCCATTACGTGTCTCGCTTCAAGAAGTATCATTCTGCAAAAATAAATTAAATTTCCAATTTCTTTCACTTTTTCCAGATACTTGATTTTCTGTTCGATCAGAAAATGACGAATGTTTAAGCTTGTAAATAACATTGATCAAGTTAAACGATAAAATTATAGATTTTAGCTTTTTTACTTTCTCGCAACTTAATTTGACAGCACGTGTGTTCTGTGTCTCTGAGCATAACCTTTGGGGAAGGTTTGATGCACGAGACTAAGTTTTTAAGTGGTTTTTATTTTATTTAATTTGGAGCTCCGTATATTTACAAGTCTGCTAGGCAGCGAGCGAGCTACTTCTTTCTATTTGCCATCCTTGCAGCCAACTTCTATCTCGTCAAGATCACGTCGGTGTCACCAATTTGGGAATGAAAGATGACAAGGATGCATGGTGGAAGGACGAATGGAATTTGGGGTAGATGAGAAAGAGAGAGCAAAGGTTACGTTTATAGGATGCGTTTCGTCTCGGAGTCACTGCCTAGACTCAGTGGAGCTGATGGCAGCGACATCTTAACCCCAGACGGTCACCCATCCTAGCGGAGTTCCGCACACTGCTTTGCTTAACGTCGGAGATCGGTAGGACCTCGACGCTAGGCGCGCAGCCACTTGCAGCTTGTGCTAGTCAGTGTTCGAAACTCGTAGTTGAGGAATCCTAGGCTGCTACAAACCGTCATTACACAATAATGTAGATACACTTTGCCTTTAAAAGCGGCACCACAGCTAAGAGTGCACACCATTGGAACCAGCAACTTTCTATCAGCCCTCAGTCGATTCGTTCGTTGTTTTCGCTGTTGGCTGTTGGCGAATACCGCGATCGAGCCTCCAGACACGAACTAATCGTCACTGTCACGCGCTCGATCGTAATTCTTACGAGGAAGCGATCAGCTTGTTTCGCGGAAGCGTCCCGGCGACGTTTCGTGATAGCGTTTCCTCGACTGCCGTGCACGAGCTGCTGAAAATTACAGGAGCGAAGGGAGGAGCGAAAAGAACGTGTGTCGTGGTTATCGATCACGGGCAACTTTTATCAAGTCGTAATTTCAGCTTACAAAACGTCGCCGACTTTCCTTGCTTGCCTCCCACCTTCCATCGCGATGCTCTCGACTTTTCTATTTCGCGGGACGGTAGCTAGGTTCACCGAGTCTCGTCTCTCGATGAAACTTTTAAGGTAGATCTTGTTATTCGATCTGGTTATACTCATTGGAGTACCTCTGAGTAGTCTCATTGGTCAACGATAGCGGCAGCGACGTAACGAAATCCGTCGCGAGTCGAGAAATATTTGCTTTTTTGGTTAGGTTTGCGCGCGGTCCCGACGGACCCGGATTTATTCGAACACCCTTTATACACAGCGTGCATCGAAAATCGTGTTTCTTTCGCTTCTCTTCCGATCTGGTCCTTCGTGCGATCTGAGAAATCCTACTCAAGCGACACTAATTGCAAGTGAGAGCTTTAGCTTGGACAATTTTGTCGAAAACGCGGCCGAAATCGTACAGAGGAAAGTTCTTCGTCTAGATTCCATTTTCATCTCGTCGCGGAGATTTGTTGGTTACGGACGAGCGAAGCGCAAATACACCGCGGAGATAAGATGGTCCGACTTACAACAATCCTGTTCGCGATTCCGTGGCCGATAGGACGTGACGCGACGCGATCAGCGAAGCCATTTTCCGATTGAATTCCGCTTTCCGAGGAGGCGAGCCGAACGACGCGACGCGACGTGGCATTCTGTTTGAAATTCGCGCGCAGGAAGCGTGCCTCGACGACGTGACACCGGCGAAAGGTGGTACGAGGCGCGATATCGTTGGGATTCCCAGCGTCTTGAAGCGCAAATCTCACACACACACACACACATGTACACACACATACGTTAATTTCCTCGGCAGTTTCGGCGCCGTTCCGAAAGAGCGAATAACAATAACCGTTTGATTCGAGCTGACCCAGATACCGGCGACGATTTGCGGCTGTACACACACGTGCGCCGGCACCACGCTTCCCTGATAGGACAGTTACCATCCCGAAAATACATTTTGCCCTTTGTCATTGGGCAAAATGAAAATTCGCCGGCGTTCGTTGCCAGCTGAGTTATTTTCACAATTAGTCGGACACCAATTAGTGTTTGGATTTCGACTAATACGCAGAAATGCTAAATTACCGAAAAAATTTCCATTTGATGTTAAAGTAAAAAGAGAAAAAAACAGAGAAGCTTCATGGTACAATAAATTATTATTATTATAGATTGGCCAAAAAATAATTACAAGTAAATGTTGTGTAAAATTTGTCAAAATACAGAGTGTTGTATGTGTGTTGTATTGTTATATGTATGAAATTTTATTTGATTGGCCCAAATTCAATTGCGTTTCTTTCTAACAGATAAACACACCTGTATATCTTAAAATGCAATTAATCTGATATTAATAACCGCAAATTTATTGTGTGATTTGATAAGTGATCGTTCGAGCTTATTTCAGAAAAAAGGTACGTTTTCGTCGGCACATTTTGCGGTACTGTTCTTCCGAAAATAAAAAAAAAATCGCTGTACAGAATTGCTAAATTTCGCTATTAATGAGAATATCAAATTGTTCTTGAAACTTATCTTATTTCGAGAAAGAGACGAGAACTTTGAAATTGACTGAAAAATGACAAAAAGTAATCGAACATAAAAATATATAAAATAATAAAATTTTGTTTCCCAAATAAGTTTTTCATTTGCACAGAAAAAAGAAACGCAGTTACTCTTTGGTTAATTTAACACACAAGCCTTCATTTATATATTTTACAAAGAATCTTGGTCACTTTTAGCTTGGTCTTTTAGCGTTAAACGAATATTATAGTTAAAATAGTTAACCGAGCAAGCTAATACAGTATAGCTAACAACAACGATAAATACAGCATAGTTTGAAATTTCGTTGCTGCATAAATTGATAAACTTCGACCAGTAGTATGATTCCAACTCGGAAAATTCCAAACAAGTGTAATATAAAGTTCACATCGGAGACGAGAATGCCGACGTTTACAATGGCGAGAGATAAAAAACACGTGGATTAGGAAATATACTCGTCCCTTCGACGATAGTTGCCAGGAATTGGACTAAAGATACGTAATCCCGCGATTCGACCAGGATCGTATCGTTATCGCGAGTATCTGGTGGCTGCGCCGTTACCTAGCTCCTATATTGGTTCAAGTTAAATCTCTTTTCGATTACGGGACGCGCCGCGTTTGGAATTCCGAATCAGACGATATTATTTAAGAGCCGTTCGTTATCAGTCGCTCCCTTCAAACAAGCACGACAGATTGAATTTAAATTTTTGCCCAACGTTCGAAGCAAGTGATTCGAAGCGAGTCCAGTGGTGCGACTAATAATAATAATTGGCCCAACGAAAGCCGTGACACGGCCAACACATTGTTTCTCCAACTTTTATCGCAGCCGGTTTATCGACAGTTATCGATGTCGGAAATTACCCTCGTGTTTGGAAACGTTTGGACGACGTTATTATACCGATAGCCTTCAATACCATGTTCATTGATTGCGTAATAATATGCAACGCGGTATTAGGATAATTTCCATCGCGGCGCAATTTTCCACGTTACAAAGCACCGTCGATTATTCGTTACATGATTTATCGCCAGTTGTTTGCGCCGGTCGAAATAACGCGAACGGAAACTTGTACTGCTTATACGTGGTACGTGCTCTGTTACTTGCTCTGACAACGGTGGAAAATTTCAAATGGTGCAAATCAGCGAAGATGTTACGATCTATGTTGTACCTGTCTGAGAAAATACGACGTCCTTGGATTTCTGGAAAAATGACACGGCATGATAGATCGTAACATGCTTGATCGGCATGAAAGCCTATTTGGATCCTTTCTCTCGTACTCCGCGAGAGAGAGGCCGTCGTTGCAACGCGATGATTTGCAGCTCGACTATTCGGCACGCATATGCCAACTATGGGGCCGCGCGACGCCATTACTTATCTCACAATCGGCCGCGCATTGCGAACCGTGGATTACGTTTCTCGACGTTGCGCGTCGAATCGCCAATCATTTGATTCATCGGACGCTCGACATCGACGTTCGAGCTTATCGTCGGCTCGTTGGATACTGTTCCTTTCGAGAGCGAGAATTATTATTGGTAATTTTAACTTCGGGTTTTAGGTTAGGGATCGTTCACTTTCGTTATTCGAAAGACACCACTGTTGCCTCGATCGTCGCTTTACGAATAATAGAATCTTACCTTGATCACTGTTGCTTTCAAGAGTGAGAATTGTTACTCGTGATTTTAATTTCGGAATTTAGGTTAGGAATCTAACCTTTACTTTTGTCATTCGAAACCAGGGGTCACTGCTACTTTCAAGAATAAGAATCGTTATTAGTAATTTTAATTTCGGGTCTTAGGTTAGGAATCGTTTATTTTCGTCATTCGAAAGGCACCACTGGCCGCTGTTGCATACAAGTTTCGAATTTTAGGTTAGGAATCTAACCTTTACCTTTGTCATTCGAGGTTAGAGATCTAACCTTTATTTTACTTTTGGCATTCAAGGTTAGGAATCTAACCTTTACTTTTGTCATTCGAATTTTAGGTTAGGATTGTCATTTGAAGGCTGCAAAGGCAGGGATCGCACGAACAGTTAGCACGTTTGAGTTTATCGTCAACTACCACGTGCATCAGAAATTTCTGTTGCTTTCAAAAATAAGAATAATCATTAGTAATTTCAATTTCGGGTTTTAGGTTAGGAATCGTTTTAAAAAACACTAGGGATCGCTGTTGCTTTCAAAAGTAAGAATTACTATTCGTAATTTTAATTTCGATTTTTAGGTTAGGGATCCTTTTGTCATTCGAAAGGCTACAAAGTTCGTGGACATCTGCTCGATGGTGGCCCGAGCGTGAGTTGTTGGCAGGGACCACACGAGCAGACAGCGAGCGCACGAGCAGCTAACAACGAGATTCGAGGTTCGCGAATTGGTCGCGCAGATGCTGACTTTGGATGTCACGGGGCCTTCCCCCCGGGGGCTGATTTATCGCCGTCCCACATTAGACTTAGCGCGCGTGTATTACAAGAGCGGCAGTTAATTGGAATCGCGATTAATATAGCTGCGTGCGACGCGTCTGTTGCTTCCGCGAGAATAACCCGCCGCTTCCTGTCTGGCTGTGTATCTCGCATCGCGAAAATACCGCGTGGACACGGTTCGCCGTCTCGGTGGAAATAAGCCGAAGCCTGTCCAAGCCGGTGCCGAACCTCGTGTTACCATCGCCTCTCGAAACGTGCTCGGTGAGATTGAGAACGAGTTTGCAGCAGCTGGTTGAGTTTGATTCGGTTTTGCTCGCGGTCCATCGTCCAAGGTACTCGGTGCCGCTTTCTCATCGCTTCGCTCGAAGGAGCGGAATGACGAGATAATCGCATAACGTTTGAGGACACGGCAAGAAAGGAATATTTGTTTAACGGATTGACGAAATTGCAACGTATCGATCGCGTAGCGCGCGCGAGTAATGGACGAAGCTACATCCACCACACTGAGTCTATCCGATGAGTTCGTGATTCTTACTACGGTTAGAACACTCTCGAAATGAAAACAATTCATTTTATTACTTGTACTTATTATTTGGCTATCCCAAATAATATAAGTTACATTAAACTGATTTGAAACTGCGAGCCTCAATAACAAATTTCTGTTTTGGGGCCCAACGAGGCCTAGAAGATCCAAAAGTTTGAACACCCATGATGCAGAGCGTCACGTCGCTTCCACGTATCGAAAAATTCTACTTTGTCCCCTGTGAGCGCGCAAACCACGTAGTTTTCGCGTCCGCTGCAAACCATTGGGGTCTAATTTACCCTGTTAACAAGGTTAAAAGGCTAGACTATCCGGAGAATTTCTACAGGCGGTCGCACACGGAGAACACGGGCCAGCCGTGTCTTCCGGCTTCGGGCGATGATTTATTGGTTCCGCGTGAGGCGACGCACACAACGCGTCAACTTGTGCGCGCAGCTACGAAAACAGGTGCAGGTGCACGCGCAATGAAAGCTCGATCGCGAGCAGCGCTGCTAGGCACGTGGTTATTTACGGCGTGCTTCGCGTGCTTTTTGCCTCTACCTGCCCCGATAAATTCGCCTCCCTTTCCCTTTTTCTTTGCCATCGCCTGCCGCTTCCCCGACTTGTCTGTCGCTCGATACTCCTGCGAAACCATCGTGCGCGTTACGCCAGTTTTGTTTCCGATAACTCGACACCGACCGGTCCCCACCGCCATTAAAACTTCACTCGCGCGTCTCTCGGGTCTGTCCTGCAGTCATCGAACGCGCGTATCGAACTCCCTTTCTTCCCTGCGAACGTTTCTACCTGTTTGGGGACGTTCTGCTTTCCTCCGTTCTGAGGTATTTCCATCGTTAGTTTTTCTTTTTTTTTATCACTGAAAGTGATTCTAGCGGAGGTAACCCAGAAAATTAGGCCTCTTCAGGTGCAACGCTGATGCAACGAAAATTAGCGATTGGTTGATTTGAGTCACGTGATTCGTGAGGGGGCGTGGCGTAGACCTCGAGCAGGAGTGGCGATCGCGCCTGTAATTGTGTTTTCTATCGATTCAAATGTTTGCACAACGATAAAATTTTATGGCAAAATGTCGTCTTCATTTCCTAGTCAAAACAGTTGCTTCTGGGCTTTTCAGTGAAACGAATTGTACTGGGGTACAAGTCGTGCAGTTTTTCTTTTTTCTTCCTGGATTTTCAACCGTTTCTCAGTGGGGGACTAGTTTTCAATTCTCAGACGAAAGGTGAATACTAGAAATTACTCTCTAAGCTCGGTTTACTTTGATCGACAATTGCAAGAAACAGAGTGTTTTCAACTCTGAAGAGAAACTGAAAATGAAAGGAACACGTGAAATTTTACAATACAACGAAGAGCAGAAGTTTTATGTTTATACATTTGTACTAAAACTCACTCGAGTCTTTGAAAATTTCCACGAAAAAGTTCTAAATCGTTTCGACCCAGTTTGATAGTTTTAGCTCTAGTTAACAGGGAGAAGAAGAAGAAGGACAGATCTGATCGATGCGAGAGAGGGAGAGAGAGAGAGAGAGAGAGAAGTGGCAGCGCGCCGTGTCGAATAAATGTTCGATCATAGCGTCGCGTTCGCGATTATTTACGACACGTTTGGCATTTTTCCCCGCGGATTTCCGTGTACACGCGATAAACTGGCCCCGGCTCGAAGCAACGCGTTTCCCGCTTCGAAAATCCACGCTCGGGCGGAAACCACCGGTATTTCCAGCGGCTGGCTAGTCGATAACCCGACTAGCACGTCGACCCTTAGATTAAAACATCCACGATCCCCGCCGCTTTCCTTTTTTTCCCTCCCCTTCGCCCCTTCTTCCTGCTTCCTGCCCTCATTTCTGCCGCCAGCATCATCCACCGGGGGAGGGATTGAAACAGGAAGCACAAGTTGCACGAAATCGAAAGCAAAAACTATCGGAAGGGAGGTGGAACAAGGTCGGAGATTAGGTTCGTTGATAGATTGCTAACGGGTATCGAGTTACGTTAACCGGTTTCTTGGTTCAACCGCGCTACCCTCTTGCAATCTTTGCTCTCGGCTCGCGCACGTTTTCGTACAGTCGCGTGGAGTTGAGAGAAAAACTCTGCGGAAATAACCTTTTCAAGATTTCAACGAAATTTTTCGTCAGCTTTCATCTTTCAAAAAATACATTGGAATGATCGAAACACTACCAATTAAATCATTTATTACTCGTTTATTCGTACGTTTATTCGTGTTGAATTGTCACTGCTAGAAATTTCACATTTTTCCGTATCGAATTGTTAGTTATACTAAAAATTTAACAGCAACATGAAACTTTAGTTAATATGTCTAATAATTGAGCGAAGCGTGATGCAATTCGAAACATTATTTATTGCGAAAAATTATTGAGGAAATTATATTCTTCAATTATATTCTTAATTTCTAAATTAATGAACTTTACTTATATTTATTATAAACCACCATAAGTAAATTTGTATCATTTTCTCGTACAAAATTAGGGATTTAACCGATACAGCCTACACCTTTAAAAATTGTTTGCTCGTCTATATAACGTCTGACAAAAATTGTAAAATTAATCATTTCGATTACTTTGGTAGTTTTAGTGTTAACACAAGGGGAGAGGAAAAAGAACGCACGTGGGAGATCTCGGTGGAAATTCCAGTGTAACGCAAACATTTTGAAGCAGAGAACGAGGAGAGAACACGTCAGAAATTATAGAAATCTTCCGTCTGCCGCCGGTAGCGAGCAAGTTTCACCTCGAAATATATTGTTCGAAGTACGCGAGCGTGTATAACTAATATTCATGCTTATTAAAAGTTATGATTAAAGTGACTTCGTTAAAAAGTTTCGCCGCGAGAAGCTGGCATGTTATCGCGAAGATAAAGTGCTTCCTTCGAACGCGTTGTAAAAACGCATTGTGGAAAGTTCCGGCGTGTGTTTAAATATTTCATTCCGGCAGCACGTATGAATTTATACAAATCCGTATACGATAATTTTCCGCGGGGCAGCGTTGCATTCGGAGCGGCAGCGATGCGCGTCAGCCGGAAATGCAGGCGGAAAATAAAGGAGAGAGCGTGATTGACGCGTGCAACTAAAGTATCAAGCGTAAGAATAAAACAAACCATTTTCTTGCGAGGCAAGGGATTACGAGAAAACGGATAATCTACTGTCAGACGCATTTCGCATCGGCTGAGGTATATAAAAGTTTAGCCGCGCGGCATAAACTCTCGGCAAAAATTCTATTTAAATTCTGACGCGAACGTGTCTTCCTGCGTACGTGTACGTGTTTCAAGAAAGGAAGATAATACGAGTTCTCTTGCTCGCTTTCGATCATTGTTCGTTGATTAATTATCGATCAAATAATTCGGCAAATCCTACCATATGCAAAGTGTTTCAGATTATTTTGATTATTAATTTTCTAGATAATTCTAATGTTAACGATAAGCAAACTTTGATAACCAACCAGGGTCATTTTGAAAAAAAATATTAAGAAATATTATATATATATATACACCATTGATCGATTCGTCTTCGTTTTCAAAGTACGGAGAGGAAAGTAGTGTAAGCCACAAGTAATCAGACACATTTGAGCTATTTAATTTTTAACGCTAAAACTACCGACGATTAGAGATGTCAAAGTAGAAAAGAAAAATAAAAAAAAACTTTGCAACACAACGAAATACACAAGCTTTTATTCGTACATTTGACGAAAAGTTATTCGAATCTCTAAAAATACACTGTTCACGCATCTGTGAATTCGCGCAACATTCAACGAAAAATTACAAATTGGCCATTTTGTCCATTTTGTTTAGTTCTAACGTTAACGACGACCATTTTTTATTTCAAACTGTTTTTTTATCTATAGATCACTCGTTCAGACCGGTTTCCACAAATTGCTCGAAATGATCATCTCTTGTTTCGCTCTGTGTGCAAATAAGCGTGCTTCCATGGACCGTATTCGCCGAATGTTAGCAGGATCGTTACTGATCGGTAATATTAAAAGTATTAGATTTTCCATCTAAATACATCCTCGATTTCATGTAACTCCATAGAGAAACAAAAAAAAAAAAAAAAATTGCATTCGTTTCGATGAATACGAGAACAACGCTGTAACTCGACAACTGTCGGTAGTTCTGTCTACATGTCGAAAACGAAGATGAATCGAGCCATGGTGTACAAAATGATTTCCCAAATATATACTGGCAAAGTCTGACGCTCGAGGACACCTTGTATTGGGTTGTCCCATCTCACTTTTTTACAAGTAACGAAAATTTTATTCAGCAATATATTGTCCATTATTTTGTACTTTTTCCCATTTGATGGGCAATTGCATAATTCAAAATATGTTATCACAGCAAGATTAAACCAAAAAAATGTAACCCAAACTTGATGCTTTCTTTTAACTAACCTTTTAAAGTGTCGAGAAACTAACGATTAGATAAGATTATATCTGGTAGGTTAAAAGTATTGATTTGTCAGGAAGAAACAGATGACCGCGAAACATCTATTGCGAAAATGCAACGTTACTTGTGGCACAGTAGGCTAACTGGCGGCCCGCGAGCCGTTGCCCCCACTCTCCTGATCGCTAGCGCTATCCCCTCCACTGCAAGTGGAGGGGGTAATGCTAGCAATCATGAAAGGGCCGCTAGTTAGCTCTGAGTCTTACAGGACAATATACATAGAACGTAAATCCAAGGGAAGTACAGTGGAGAAACTAGCGCTAATTCTCGCCGAATTTTTGTTTGACCAAACAACTGCAACTGGACACACAGTGGCTGTAGCACAAATCGGTTGAAAACGAGACGAATGCCGCGTCACGTACCTGTTATCAGATTTTCAGCGACTCGTGGAGAAGCAAGGGGTGGGGGGCGTGCGGAGAGGGGGTTGGCGAGCCCGACGAATATAACTTTACTGGCAGCATTTCAAGATAATTCAAGATAGATTTGCTCGGATCATGGGATATAGTAGACACCGCGAGCTAGGGGGGATCTCTTTTGACGAGTGAAGCTCGGGCTCGAATGCGTGCCATTCGTTGATAACGGGTTCGGCCCGACAGCTCGACCATGTTTCGCGAAATCCGGAGATTCGGACACTTTTCAATTTCGCCGTGGAATACCTGGAATATCGTATTAGGGAGGAAGGTATTAATGCGCCGACACTTGCGAGCGAACCGATCGACGTTCACCGCGAGAAATTTCACATTTTCCTCTCCCCTCGTGCTTGCCTGTTTCTTTGCGTTCCTCGAGAGTAGAAGCAAAATGCAAGCGACTTGATTTCGTTCGATGGGCGGTGAAACCACCTTCTCGTTTGCTAGACATCACAAAAACAAACAACAAAAAGGACGTGATTTTTCGAAAGATGCGGAGAGACTGATTTAATTTCGTTCGTTTTGACGCTCAGATGAGGGATGAAACCACCTTCTGGTAATTCCTACAGAAAGAAAAAAAGAAGGAAAAAAGAGAGAGTATAGCGACCGATCGATAGCACATACTAGCGGGCAACCGGCTTACACCGAATCAGAGGAGGCATCTGCGATAAGCAATCGTCGGCTTTCGCCGGCTGGTAAATTCCATCGAGTGAGTTTCGGCTCGTCGTCTGTCAGAGGTCTATCTGCCGGAAAGATAGACATTGCCTGGATGTCTGGAGATCCGGGATCCGACCTTCCGGTATGTCCGGCAGCCGGTGGCTGTCGACGAGCACCGGTATGCGATCAGGTGGCACAAACGGTCTGCGAAGTGTTGCCTCGGTATGTCGACAGTTTGCGCAGCCTTTAGAATGATCCATCGTGTTCTAATACTTTGACATCGCGCCTCCTGGTATATATCACCACTCTCGTCTCCATCTTCCCGCTGGTTTCCGGTTCACCTGTGAAACTTCCGTTTCCGAGGAAACGCGCGACCGATTCTTTCATCCAACGCTCAACGTTGAATTGTTGAACTTTCGCGTACAACGTCAGCCGTAACACAGTACCGATGGAGACGTACCGCGGTTTGCGTCGCGCAAAAATCAATGTTTTAATACGTAAGTTCAACAAGTAAGTCGCGTCACTTTGTTCTTCGTCTTATTTTTTCACGTTCCTTCCGGCCTGCTTCACCATGTCGACGCAAAGAACGCGTAAATCTATAAATATCTGTATCTGTATCGGATAACAGGCGTGACAGGAGGCCTGAAGCCCGCTCCACGATTATAACCGCGATGGTTATTTACGGCGTCACAGTTCCCGACAACTTCCTCGACAAGAGCCATTTTAGTTATTTTCAAGTCTCGTTTAGAAAGCAGATATTTCTCAGGATATGAATTTGCTTCAATTTTTGTTTGATCGATATCGCGACTATTTGATTTCTGCGTGGTTACGGATAGGTGTGTACACGATCGTGTTGTATTTTCGAACAAAGTTTATTTTAAGAAAGAGAGTGGCCTGTCCATCGTCGGTCCGAAATGTGAAAAATAAATCCACCAATTGACCAGTGCATGGAACTCTTTTTCTGTCTATACTTGGACTTGGAGCTTTGACATTAACTTGTTGGAAATATCGTAAAAGTTTGTTCTCTCTCTCTCTCTCTCTCTCTCTCTCTCTCGTCTCGCGGTTCTGGGGTAAGTGCCGAGGGGTTTGTCGCAGTTTTCTTACCAGAAAGTTGTCACTTTCGTGTTAACCGCGGCACACATTTTTTGTACAATTTTTCTCGACAGACGTGCTGTCCCGTGCATCCTCGAAATTCTAAACAATTCACGCGTCGTTACTCCACAGCCATGTTCGATTTCGAGCGCGAGTATCCGGGAACACACACTCGGTCGTAAATTAAATAAAAAGTAATCAACTAGAGTAGATTTTTATGCGCGTAAAGTATGCAAATATGCGCATATGTACAATACGTAAAAAACTGCACGACTTGTACCCCAGTACGATTCATCTCACTGAAAGGTCCAGAAGCAACTGTTCTAGGAACTAGGAAATGAAGACAACTTTTTTGCCATAAAAGTACCAAACAACGTCACTCCTACTCGAGGATTTAGGTCTACCCCACGTGACCTAAATCAACCAATCGCTAATTTTCGTTGCATCAGCGTTGCATCTGAAGCCCGATTTTCTGGGTTAAAATATAAATCACTGTTTGAACTTGTTTAGTTTTGTTTTAATAAAATATAGGTAAAATACGAAAATTAATATCGTTTTAATAAAATACAAATACGTAATAATACGTAAAATAAAAATAGGAATAGATATGTAAAAATAAAATGAAATATAAAATAATAACACGAATGAAGTAAACGTATAAAATAGAAATAAGTACAAGTACAAATAAGAATGAAATACAAGTGTAAATAAAGTTTGTAATGAGATACCATAATTAGCATTACAAGTAATTTTCCAATATTTTCAGCATTCAATTAATACGAGTTTGTTACGCAGAGATGCGACGGATGCATATTTATATTTATTCCGATACTCTCGCGGTATGCCGTTCCACATTTCAATCGCTCGATATTTCTGCGATTTTACGTATTTCAAATAAATCAGGATTATCTTTTTTGACAAGTGAATATATTTTCTTACGAAATAGATGCATTTCTCAATTGTGTAACGCATACAAAGACATGCACATTTGGCATTTCAAACAATAACGAGCGTTACAATCATACTAATCGATTAACACTGGACAGTGTTAACGCTCGAGTTGTTACATTCAGATTCTAACGAATCATCGTGATCTCATTGGTCAGTTACAAGAGCCGTTGCATCAATTTCGATTTACAGTCAGAAATATGGTTGTCGGAAATCTCATTTCAAACGAAATTAAAAAATACTGATTGCACGCACAACCATCGGAGATCACAATCAGACTCGAGAGGAACGTTTGACGTATACACGCGCGCCTTTTAATTTAAACGCGTCAAACACGCGCAAGATGGTAATTACACATCGATGTACGAGGAAATCCGCATTCTGCTCATAACTAACAGCGAGCTTTTCACCACTGTCGGAGGCGCCATCCGATTTTCCTACCCCAAAACGTTACCAAACGATCCAAACTCTCGTCTGAAAGTTCGTCGTGTAATGCCACGTCGTTGTAATTCTTCGGAGAGGAAACAGGAAGGAGAGGTCTTTTCCCCGTGAGCCGCGAGCAAACACTTTTCCACGAACACGTTTTTATTACAAAGCTCGCGTTAAACTGTTCTTGAAATTCTGGTTTTAAACGAAACCCGAGAGGAACAACCAGGCCAAATATTATCACGGGAGGAATACAAAGTGCTCGCGCTCGGTATGTATCGCGCGAGTAAGCAGCAGGTGGGGAGCGGCTTGGTCGAGCCGCGAGCGTTGTTTGAAGGCGGCCGCGCGCTCCCCTCATCTCGTTAACGACATTTTCATCTCGCGAGCAGCGTTTTCACTTTTCTACTTTTGCCCCGGACCCTGCGTTCCGGTTTTCTCCACGGTTCCGCGGAAACGGCGCGGTAGGGGCGAGGGGAGGGGGGAAGGTGGCGCGGACGCGTGCCACGAATTATTAACGAGTCTCGCAATTAACGGCCACTCCGCCGGCCGGTTAATCGCGGCGAGCGCGCCCGTGGGGGATTAAATCTCCCGAAGATGGCGAAAGACAATGCCTGTCAGACGTTTCGGTTTGTTGCGATTAAACTTCGCCTCGTTTTCCACCGCCCCGCCCCGCCCCGGCCAGCAATTCAATTTTCCAGCGGGCGTTCGGCGAGCAAACTGCTGATTGCGCCGTACAATTTGCTGCGAAAGCAAATATTTCTTACTTGATTTTGCAGCAAATTCGCGGCACACGTACGTATTGTACAGAGTTTGGGAAGAAAAGTTTGCCCGTAGACGAATTCTGCATCTTCGATTTGATGGAAATTTGACGCAGAATTGACCTTGACTTTGAGTTTCAAGGTCCTTTTTTTGCATTGTATTCTACTCGTCCCAAGGAACCTAATGGTTCTTTTGAAAAATGGCAAAAATGTTTAACTTGATCGTTTAACAGCGCGAACGCGTACGTGCTAACAGCGACTTTATGATTCTAAACGCGTGAATGTTTATATTTATTGAATAACGTTAACAATTAGTTTTATCATTTGATTATTTAGACTCGCACTGATGCTACAACTGAGATAGATCAAATGTTGGTGAATAATAATACGAAAATTGCGTAAAATAGACATCCACGCGTTCAGAACCATAAAGTCGCTGTTAAGACTCACGCGTTCAAAAGTGACCCTAATACTCAACAGCCAGTAAAATAATATAGGAAAAATTGGAAGAAAAAACAAGTTTCATCAAATGATTGTGAAACTTGAATCTTCAAAACAATGGTGAATTTAATCACGAAAAGAAACTTTTAATGCTTTCACGCACGATTGAATTTTGACAATTTTCGTGAAAAATGTGTCTTTGCCTTTTCGCCCAAAGGTGATGTACAATTATTCTCGAAAGAAACAACCTCACGATCATCGCGAAAGTAGAAGCTTCGCTCTTTGAAATGAGACCAAGCGGGTCCCCTACATGATCTTTTCTTTTAAACAAAGTTGTACCAATTTGAATCATTCACAATTTTGTCATTGTCATTGGTACAGCTGTGCTCTTCAACACAGTTATTTACGCTGCGGAAGTGTCACGCATTTGCAAGTGGTCGGGATACGGGTCGTTCCGCGGGCTTCACGTGCCGGAGCGCATGTGAAATTCAGAAGGTGGGAACTAATTTCCTCTCGGTCGTCGCTGGAAAAACGGGCCTGTCCGACCCGTTGAGACACGCTTCGGCTCCACAATGGTCTCAGCCAGAAGTCGCGAAAACAATTTCGCCTCTACGTTTTCGAAGCCCACGTAGTACAACGTGCTGCTGCTGCTGCTGCTGCTGCTGCGTGCTCGCCAACCGCTCGTTCTATCATTACCCGCTATATAATATATGCGTCCGTGTTCGAGCGCGTTATACGTGTGCACGTAACGCAGAAGTTCGCTCGTACGAGCCGTGGCAGCGTGGACAATATAGCTGGCGACTGGCCAGCACCCAACAAACCGTTCCCCATTGTTCGTGTTACGTGCACCGTGTCCGCGTGCCGGCCAGTATCAGATTTCTTCCGCGTCGGTGCTACTCGCTCCTCGCGAGTATCTTCGACCGAAAATTTCGCCGCGAGGGGATGAAAAAGTTACCCAGATTTAGGTTAGGGTTGTCCTCGATTACTCGTGGCTGCGCTGCCTGTACGGTCGAGAGTTTGAAACAGTTTGATGGATAGATTTACTTTTATTACAATGGACTGTAGACTAGTCTTGTCTAATCGTACCTGACAACGTTTCACTTGTTCTTTACCTTGGTGATCACTTGTTGAAATCTATCGAACTGGTGATTACTTGAGATAACTCGCGGATTCTGGAAATTTTCGTGTCGATTCTTTCTCACTGGTGAAAATTTTGATTTTTACCTGTTTCGTTGTAGAACGAGCTAGTTCAAGTCGTCTTTTGCGGTCCATGAAGTATTGTCTAAAGTCAGAAGTGGTCAACTGGCGGCCTGCGGGTCCTTGCTCCCCACTCTCCCGATCGCCAGCGCTATCCCCTCCACTGAAGGTACAGTGGAGAGGGTAGTGCTAGCAGTGAGGAAAGTGGGGGCAGCGCCAGTTAGCCCACTCCGTTAAAGAGACAGAGTCCAAAGGAAACACAGGCTACATCAGGATTCAGAGTGCAGGAATAACTAATTTTCTGTACGCACGTAGAACCTAAGCACATACTACGACCAGTATCGAACGGATAACGACGGATGTCAGGGAAAAGAGGTCCCGTCTCCTCCATATTCCCACGTGCAGTCGGCGGCGGTGATATTGAAAGCGAACAAAAGATCGACTCGATTGTTCCTTTGACGCGCGATCGACCGACTATGCAGGCGATTCACGGCCACGCGTTCCTCTCTCCGAGGAAATTAACCTTGGCTCCATCTTGTCTCCTCCCTTCCCTTCCGATCTCGATTTCGTTTCGACGGATTTTCCACGGTTTCAACAATGCCAAGGTTCAATTCCTCGATCGCACGAAATTTTTCTCGAACGTTTGAAAGAAAGAAAAACAGAGAGAGAGAGAGAGAAACGAGAGAGAGAGAGAGCAATACCGCGATATCGCGCGTGCGTTAACATGCAACGTGCTTGGCCGTTTAATCCGCGCTTAATAGGCGACGTAATAAAATATTAATTTTCCGTTGCACGAGCTGCCAGCCCCTGTTACACGTTGGAATATGATTCGGCCGGATAATTACTCTATGTTAATTTCTCGATGAGGCTGGCTCGCTCGCGGGGTGTTGACGAGGGTTCCACAGTCGGTTCCGCCCGGGGAGGATGGCGGCGAACCAACGTCGAAAACCGACACACACACACACACAGAGAGAGAGAGAGAGAGAGAAAGAGAGAGAGAGAGAGGAGAAAAGAAGAGACGAGTGGAGGGGAGAAGCGAAGAGAGGAGAAGAGAGAGACATAGGAACGGCGCGCGCGGCCAGACACCACGTCCGTAGTTCGCTTTTTGCGAAACGCACCGCGAGGGGAACGTTTTGCCCGGCTAATAGCCTTTCACGAAGCGTAACTTTATTCGGCCGTTTTTGCGCCGGGGCGACGGCAGTTCGTTAATTAAAATTTCGTACACGCGAATGCGGCCAATCGAATTCCATCGATGAATGAGCGTTCGCGAAATTGACCGATCATCGAGCGCGAGGAACGAGGAAAGGACGGGGGAGGGAGGCGGGGGAGAGAGTTTTCGTGCCCGTGCGCCGACCCCTCTCTTGTATCCGGCTTGTCGGATATTTGACAAGGCGATCGCGTGCCGCTCGCCGAATTTTCCACGCTGATTTATCGCAACGGCGATGAAATGCACCGTGACGATTCGAGAATAAACGCCGAGGAGAGGGGGAGACGTTCTTGTCGCGGCGCCCCGATTTTCTCTCGACGAGAAGCCACTTTGACGAGGGGGAGGGGGCAGAGGCAAATCGAGTGAGTTTCGAGCAGGACGGATCGACGATTCTTAATTACACACGAACTTGAGAGCTGAGAGACGTCGTGCTGAACATGATACGAGAAACACTCCAATTTCTTCTCTGGCTTTGATGAAAGACTGTGTGCACAGATACGGGCACAATGGGGAAGATTTGAACGTCGCGCGAAAAGATAAATGCCAGAGGAACGCTACGCTTGCAGCTTTTACCGTTGACGATGAGTATCGGAGCGAACGTAAATAGAAATTTGAACCGATCGAAGAATTACAAGATTCATCTTCGAGAAAGAAGACGAGGAAATTGAATTCTTTCGGCGTTGATGATATTTTTTAGCGTTAATTATAAATATTGAATCGAACCTAGTATTTCACGGGTGTGTTCTTTTAAAAATCGAAGAACGACTTAAAGATTTATTTTGGAAGACGAAAATTGAATTCTTTTAGCGTTAATGACATTTGTTAGCATTAATGATACATGTTGAATCAAATCTTTATATTTCTCGTCTGATTTAGAAATACATAAATCTATCGAAGAGTTAGAACTGACAAAATCCACCAGGGAATTAATACGATGAAAAATTGAATTCTTTTCAAATTAATGATAAATTAACGTCGAATCAAACTTTGCATTCCTCGTCTGTCAAGAACACACAGACCAAATTCGAAGAATTGCTGAACTGACGAGATTCATCTTCGAGGGAATTTTGCTTAACGCGATAGAAATTGAATTCTTTTTTGGGAAAACATCAGTCAAAGCGGCGACGCGGGACGTCGAAAGCCGTGCGGGAAGCTCCGGAAGACAGTGGGAAGCCCGAGGGAACCCTTTCTTGGGGATTCTTCACCCCATTGTGCGCGTCGAGGCGTCGCGCGATATTACCGAAATGGATCTGTTTCGTCCAAGATCCGGCGCGTGCGCTCGCGTTTCACGCGCATGCCGTCCGATTGCTCTGACGTTTCTAATTACCGCGCGTTGTCAAACGATAACGCGATTTACGAATTAACGAGCTGTCAGGAAAGAGTTTCGCAAGCATCGCGAAAGAGGGGCCGACAGCCCGAACCCTTTTCGCACCGCGAAAGGGCCGCGCGTGCATCGCGTGCGTACGCAGAGGGGCGGCGGAACGCTTGATTGAAACCCGAATGGACAGGTAAATTAAGATTCGAACGGAGAAGCACTTCCACATACCTGCTCCTGACAACCCCGCTTTTCATCGTTCCCGCTACAAAGAATCGAACCGTTCAGCCTGTTACGCTTTTTAATCACCCTGACTGGCCCCGCGTTTCGCCACGATCGATGTAAAATCCCGAAGAAGAGGACGAAAGTAGCGGCGTTGGAGGGGCTGGCCATCGCTCGGATCTTGGAGTCTGACAAAATTTTATTCACCGACGACGCGTTATCCTGAAAAAAAAAAAGGAGAAAAGAAAAATTTAATGGCAGCTCCATTGGGCAATAATGGCGATCGAGCGTGGCACGTGTAATTCGATTTCGTTCCGCGTAATCGACAGATAGAGAGAGAGAGGAGCATCGAGGTTCCCAAAAAAGGAGGCAAATCAGAGAATGGTGAAAATCGAGGAACCGCTGTTGGGAAATTGCCAAACTGCCAGGCAATATCCGTTGCCTGCCTTTGTTCCGTGGCTATTGCCTCCGCGAAAGTCAAGGGGAATCGGTGAATTGAAAACGATTATTATATAGGTTCTTCGCGTGTCCCCCAACAATAACGCGCAAGAATCTCGATGCACCCAGTTATGACACGGTTTCACTGTGGAAATGATAACCCGTTGCGTATATTTTGCCAGCCAATCTGTTTGTACGTATAATTCGCGCGAAGCTTCGCCAGCATGTGGGGTTCCTCCCTCTCTCCCACGAAACGTTTAAACGAGACTCGCCTCGGAAATTTTTCAGCAACTTTCGCGAATTCAATCGGTTGTTTTCATTTTCGTTTTCTGAAAATTCATTTTCGCGTCAACTGTCTGATCAATGGAAATTCGATGAGCTTTTATTTTATCGGAAAATCGGGCCTCTTTAGGTGCAACGCTGATGCAACGAAAATTAGCGATTGGTTGATTTGGGTCACGTGATTCGTGAGGGGGCGTGGGCTAGACTTCGAGTAGGAGTGGCGTTGTCTGGTACTAAGCGTAGGCGCCTGTAATTTGTTTTGTATGGATTCAAATGTTTGCATATCGATAAAATTTCATGGCAAAAAAGTCTTCATTTCCTAGTCAGAACAGTTGCTTCTGGGCCTTTCAATGAGACTTTTTTGTCATTTTCCAAGAGAAGTATACGGTTCCTTCGTGACGAGTAGAATACAATGCAAAAAGAAAATTATGCAGCAAGGTCAATTTTGCGACAGATTCTTTACATATATTAGAATTCACAAACTTTTCTTTTCCACGTGTCGCGCATGAAATACCAGCGCCACGTCGAACGAGTCTTAATTAATTAATTAATCTCGCGCACATTTATCAGATTGAGCGGACCTGGTGGAAACTCCGTAGACATCAGGCTGCTAGATATATCGGTTCAGTTGGGTGGTACAATTCGAACTCGTCCTCTATTACTGGCGTACCAACTTACAAACAACCACCACCTACTCGTTGTAGTCGCAATCGTAGCGGGGCCGACCCTCTCCCGTGTTCTTGTTGTTCTTGTTGTTGTTGTTGTTGTTGCTGCTGCTGTTCTAGATAGTACCAGAATGGATTATACCGTGAAACTTGAACAACTCCCGGGCGAAGTCATTGCAAATTATTGGGCAAAGATTTCGACTTCTTCCTCGCGAGCGCGAATCCGCCTGTACACGCGGCTACCTTCAGCTCGTATAATTCGTTTGCGATAGTCTCGTTGAGAGGAATAAACTGTGAATTACGATCGCAACTGCGATTTCGACGATTCTACTCGCTCTGGCAAAGACCATCCATTTATTAACCATTTCGTACGCACGTGCGAATTAAATAACGTATACTACAATTATGATATTTACAATTATCGTTATTGCGACGGGTAAACAAAATTTACAAACTTTTATCTGAAATTCAAACACGACGAATTCAATAATCCTACTACGAAAAAAAAAAAAAGGTACGAAATATTTCGAATAATTAAACAATTAAAGACCGAAGCTCTCGCGTAATCCCGAAATCGATAATTTTGTAAGCCGGTATGAAATTGTTTGCCGTTCGTTATTTTGTTTCGTCGTCGTTCGATGTTTCGGCTAATGGTTTCGGTCGAGCAGAAAGTTCTTGACTACTGGCCGAAAAAATAATACTACGTGCTCTTTCTTTTGCAATTCTCGCGAGTGAAACAACGTTCTTTTTATTCCCTCGCTATGTACAATACTCTCTTGTCCAACGTATTGTATACATTCGTTGAACCAATTTAGACAGCGGTAGCAAAAAGTTATGCTTGCAGATCAGGTTATCAAATAAGAAAAAAAGAAAAAAAAGAAACCTTTGGTTCGTATTCATTTTTTCATTCTTGTAAAATTGCCGTGTAAAATTGTAAATTCATCACGGTGGAAACAATTTTCCCGTACTTGATAACAATAATTTTACGTGTAATTACGTAATAACTTTACGCATATAGAAGTGAAACGTTTCGACAATTTGATTTGGCCCGATTAGCCAGACGTGTTTGTCACTGTATCCCGGAAACAATCGGCTTTCCAATATTGCTCGGTTTGGAGTCAGTTCCCTAATTAGTAGCTCCCGAATCGGTAGCAGTTAGACTTCGATGTCTCAATCAACCGTTAGTCAGTTGAGGAGAGACCAATTACGCTCGTGCGTCTTACGCGAGATCCGTTCAAACGAAGCCAGCGACGAGGTCGCGTTTCATCGCACTCAACCATTTGACCGTATCTTCTCATATTTGTCAATTAACCGTCTTCCGTTTTGTTTCAGGTAAGTAAACCGCAACGTACCGTCCTCGAGGCTGTGAACCTCGTAAACCAGTGAGAGCCGTAAAAACGTTCGTAAGTAAAATTAAGTGATAAATTGACGCGTGACACGAAGAACGAATGGGGTTACAATTGCAACGAAACAAAAAGATTTAGGTTAGGTTAAGTTAGGTTAGGTTTGCACAGTACGTGCACTAAAATTGAAACGATACAGAAAAGATTAGCATAGTCTCTGCGCAAATATGGCACGCAAAATCGTGAAGCGTTCCACATTTAAATAAAAAGCAAAAATAGGTTAGGTTTAGGTTTGTACTTGCTTCGGTAGTACATATATTAAAATTGGGACGATACAAAGAAGATTAGCATGACCTAACCTAAACTCAAACCTAATCTAATCTAAATCGTGAAGCGTTCCACATTTAAATAAACAGCAAAAATAGGTTAGGTTTAGGTTTGCACTTGCTTCGGTAGTACATATATTAAAATTGAGACGATACAAAGTAGATTAGCATGACCTGACCTAAACTCAAACCTAATCTAATCTAAATCGTGAAGCGTTCCACATTTAAATAAAAAGCAAAAATAGGTTAGGTTTAGGTTTATACTTGTTCCAGCAGTACATATATTAAAATTGGGACGATACAAAGAAGATTAGCATGGCCTAACCTAGACTTAAACCTAATCTAACCTAAATCTGAATGATGATACGCAAAATTGTGAAGCGGTCCACATTTAAATAAAAAAGAAGAAGAAATAGGTTAGGTTCAGGTTTACGTTAGAAAGGAAAGAGACGACGGATGAAAAGAGTCGAAAATTTGGCTGTCGGCGTGTAATCGCCAGGCGGGGAGCGCAGGTTTCCGCTGTGTAAAGTGTGATTCACGGGCAGTTGGCGGTGCGAAAACGCATCGACCAATTGAGAAAGAAGAGGCGCGCGTTAATTTTGAATTTTTACTTGACGCCCATTGTTCGGCGCGCGGGGCGCGCGGTACGCGGCCATTTCACTCGGGCTTCACTTTGCACCGAGCGTTATATCCGTTTCCCCCGCTGAAAAATGGATTTCACCGCCACCGGTCCCGGCCTCTCGTGCCGGCCTGCCATCGCCGGCGTTTACACTCGCGCGAGTGCTCGCGACTCGCCGATTGAAACGGCCCCGGTGCTATTAGAGATTAATATTTGCAAAATCCTGGGGTTACTCCAATTCTACGCGGCTACCCGTGACTTTCAAAGAGGCCAAAAAATTTCACTCGTACAGTTTCACGTTCAATTCCGGCTGATTCTTTTAACCTTTGATTACGCGAACGGTATAATTTGTCAGATTCTGTTCTCGAAAACCCGTGATTTTGTCCTCGAGAGTCCTATTTTCGTCTACGTGTAGAGTAAATCGGTGAGTTATGGCCTACTGTTTTTTCCTTTTTAAGAATTATTACATCTGAAAAAAAGGTGTACATGTTTGTGGAGGTAGATACGTGTAAATTTGTAGCGTTGCTAGAACAGAAAATTGAAGAACAGTCCGGGTTCAATATTTTTAGTTTGTTATTCAATTGTAGGCCAGTCTCACCCACATTAAATATATATCTCTTTCTGTTTAAGAGATCATTTTCTTGTATAAGGAAAATACGAGTCAACTTCTATCCTATTCATATCCTGGCACAGAGACAAAGAAACACTGAGATCTGAATGTCGTTTTAAAAACATATTTTGGCAATGATGTTCAGCTAGTCCTATTTCCGTACCAAATTTGTGATTTATCCCCAAGTTTTCAACCAAATGAAATGTCTTCTTAAAGATCTACTTACCTTTTGAAAATCGCAAGACCGCACTTTTGCAATTTTTCAACGTAAACTTCAAGTTTTCCCTCATTTTAATGTGCAATTAATGTGTTTCTAAATTTTTGTTTAAGCAATCATTATGTTTTATTTCTCCTCAAGAGTTAGAATGCCTGTTTTGCCACTTTGAATTGCCTCTGCAGCAGCCAACAATTCTTCCTTTGTCCATAATTCTCTGTTGTTGGAAAAATATTTACCGACTGTTATATTTTTCTGTATTACAATTTTTTATATTATTTTTATGGTGGACATAATACATTATTATTACAAAAACATAACTTCTAATCACGATAATAATGAGATGGCTGGAAATTGACGCGTAGATCTGCCAGAGAAACTAATCAGAACGCGTCCCTCGTTCCGCGGCGACGAATTATTTACTATCTTCGTTGTGCGATTTTTCCATTTTTGAGACGCGGCACGCTGCACGCGGCAAACTTTACGACGCCGTTCTTGGACCCGTTGGTTGTGCACAGTCGGTTGTACGTCTGCGGTGGGTTCGCAGCGCGTTACGACAGCGCGGGCTTTAAAGCAGCGTGCTATAATCCTGGATGGTTAACGGTGAGCATAACGGGTGCTCTGGTATCCTCGCGTAAACCGAAACATGCATTAACCATCCATTAAACCGGCACGGGTCCTCGGCTGGTCGGACTTCACGCGCGTTTGGATTCCCTCTCGTCTTTTGCTACGGCGGCAGCCACGATCAAGGAACAAGATTCGTTAACAAAGCGTCCTTATCGTTCCGGTAATATAATTAAATCGTACTAAACGTCCTTAATCTCCGAGTCCATCAATTTCGTTGGAACAATGGAGGAGACGCGTCGTAAATCAAACCTGAAACAGAATAGGTAGCCTAGAGTGTCTCGAATCGCGTGGTAGTCTACTTTCCTTCCGGTTTGTCCTACTTGTCTCGCGTCGCAAGCGAGCTGTTTCGCTCGGTTCAACGAAAAACACAGAGGTTTGGAAGAGCTTGCGAATTGTTCTCGACGTTTCGACCTTGACGATTGAAGGAAGAAGCAATTTTTTCGACGAATTTCGCGCGAAAACCCTCTCCATCTCTGCGTACTGTGCGTACTCTAAGGGAGAGTTTTATTAAATTCCAATGGCTGAACCGGTGGAATGAGAGAGGAAGAGAGGGCTTTGTACCGTTCACGCATCCTCGACGACTGCTCGCTGTAACGCGTTCTGAAAAATAAGAAAAAAAAAGAAAAAAGGGAAAGAGAAACGGAGAGACAGATACCTTTGAAACTGTAAAGGAATTGATACGTAGCGACAGCGAGAGCGGCGAGAACGGCGTCTGGTAAACGCGATCGCCTCGACGCTGAAGAATTTATCGCATTATCGATTTTTCGCCATTGTCGGCTGTCCGTCTCTCCTTGGATACCGGACGCTCGCCGCTAATCGTTCGTTTCGTCTGCATAATTCGGTGCGAGATACGAGCGATGGATGGATACGAGCGTTGGAACTTTGACGTTCATTTGATCGCGCTTTTCCCGACGCGTTCCGTAGCGCGGCAAGACAAAAAAAAAAGAAAAGAAACAAAAAGAGAAAGAAGAACTGAACTTTATCCACAAAGGAAGAACGTGCCGTTTCTTTCCCGCTTTCCCGCCGACGGCTGATCGTTGACACCGGAATCAGAAGGTTGCAGTCGCAAGCCGATGTTTTCTCCCCTCTTTGAAACGCAATTTTCCCTTGGAAAAGGGGCGGAAAGTAGCGAGGCAATCGCAAAGAGGAAACCAGAGGCTGGCGTCGCTGCTGGCGAGGAAGCAACGATGCCACTTAGCCGGCTCGGGGTTTTAACGTTTACGCGTAAGAAGTTCGGGGGAGGTCTTAAGTTTTAAACGCTCCGCTTCGTTAATGTTTCAACTGGAACGTTCATAAGTTTCCTCTGTGTACGCGGCCGCGCGGTGACTCCGCGCGTTCCCTTCGGACAGATAAAGTCGCCGAAAATATTTGCCCGTTTTAACCGCGCGCTCGCCTAAATCTTAATGGCGTCGTGTTTCACCCAGGCCGAAAAACTTTCGACCGTTTAATTGGAAGAGATTGCGACACAAAGATTCGCAAAGTCGTTTCAAATGAAACTTTGATCCGGGCCTTTCTTTCTTTTTCATTTTCATTTTCATTATTTAAAGTCGCGTCAACCACTGGTGCGGTTACTAGCGAAACGTGGCGCTAAATCTTGCAATTTATCGTGAAGGTTAGACTGTTTTGGAAAGTGTGTTAAATTTAGGATCGGTGCTTTGTTCTTTGCAACAGAGAGGGCTAACTGGCGGCTCGCGAGCTCTTGCCCCCACTTTTCCGATCGCTAGCGCTACCCCCTCCACTGGAGATGCGGGAAAGTGGGAGGAGCAAGGTCTCACAGACCGCCAGTTAGCCCCCTCTCTTTTAATTTCTCATTCAAGAAAGGACTTGTGTTTAGTTGACGTCTGATTCACGGTGTATTTTCAGCACTGGACGATAACATATTCCACTGTCAACTAAACTTTGCATGGCCCATTGTGATGTTTGAGATTTTGTCTAGGTTAGGTCAGGTTAGGAAGAATCTTCAGTGTCTATCGGCAATTGAAGCGAGCCTGTCAAGCCTATTCTCGCTGGAATGATAATTCCGCTATAAACTCCGGGACAGCGATTACGCGGGCGCGTGTACGTGCCGTTAACGTATCAGCGGAAGCAGCGTGATTCCGAGCGTGTGGAGGTACGACGCGCGCGGCGTGGGTGAACCTTTCGCAGGAATCTAATAGAGTTACCGTCGGGGTCCGAGGATTACTGGAAAATACGTCAGAGCGGGTAGAGCTGGCGCTGCATTGCGGTGCATCCTAGTGCACACACGCGTGCGTGCGTGCGTGCGTGCGTGCGCGGCGCGTGTGTACAAGCGGGGTGGATAGCCTCGGTGCGTCAGTGGAGAAACGATGCGACGAGGAAAACGCAAGGGTGCGGCGGTTTGCTCGTCGGTGAGGGTTTTATCGGCGGATTAGCATTGCTTTACATAGTTTCGAACCGGTTTGCATAGATTTCAGTCGCGCCGCTCGCCACACGCCGCGGAGAAGCCGCAAACCGATTTCCACTCGTTCCACACCTCCGCTACGAACCGCCGAGACTGACAACGAGTGCCTTTCTTCCTTCCGGTGCCAACCGATTCGAGTAATTTGTCCATCGACCGCGTCGCGCGAAGAGAGGCTTCTCTCAGAGAGAGAAGGAGCTCCGTTTTGTGCGATATAATTCGGGATGTAATGTAATAACTGAAGAGACTAAATTATTTCGTTCGGTGGCTAACGGAAAACACGCTGGAGGGTTGGCGATAAATTTTCGTTTTCACGAGGCAGCGAGAGGCCGCGCGGGGGGCACTCAATGCGTAACGAGTTCCAAAGCGATAAATATCGAGCACAATGGATATTAATTAGAGTGTATTTTAATAGAGGAACAATTAAGAAAAGTGGGTCGCCCGCGAGGGGGAATAGGACGAGAGAATGGGGATGAAAGGGGACAGAGAAGACGATTTACGCGGCGAAGGAGGAGGAACAACACGCGGCAGTTTTACACGACCGGCTTCCATTACCCAACTTCAGCGGTATAATAGCGGCCTCCTTTAATTAGATGCGCGGCGCGATGCTTTTGTCCCCGCGAAAATGAGTCGCGGCCTCGAGGTTCGCGAGAAAGGGTAATTCCCTCGGCTCGCTCTCTCCCGTCTACGTCGCGCGCGAATGTCCGATGGAAGCTGAAAAGCCCGATGATCAATCGGCGAGTCCGAATTGCGCGCGAAGAGTCGTTGGCGTTCTACGGAACTTTTGAACGTGGAGCTTCTCCTTCTTGTCATTAAATTAAATTAAATTAAAAATTAAGAAAAAAGTTTTGAAATGAAAATTTATCTTGTACAACTTTTGCAATAAACAATTTTTTATTAGAAAGAGTTATTTCAGATGTGCAAGTTACGTGAATCACCCTGTATATACTATCACTTTTAAATTATACGTCTAATGAAAAATTGTTTGATACAAAAGCTGTATGATTTTAAAGGAGGCAAAATATGGCGTGTCAATTTTTTGTGTGTTTCGAAATTTCCAAGGTTATTTTTATTTTTTTTTTAATTGGACCATATATTAGGGGTACCCGTAATAAATAATGTTAAATAATTTTATTTGAGAGTCAATGCAGTTTTAATCTACAATATAATTTTACAATAAACATATTAAATGTCAATATATTTAATAGAATATAGGTTATGTTATAATAAGTGAAATTGTCAGTGCCAGACAACGCCACTCCTACCCAAGGTCTACCCCCTCGCGAATCACGTGACCCAAATTAACCAATCGCTATTTTTCGTTGCATTAGCGTTGCACCTGGAGGTGCTCCCGCTAAAATCACTCTCAGTGATAATATTAATGACGTGTTTTTCGTGTCACCCAAGTAAAAAGCTTGGGACGACGCGTTTATACATCGCTGTGAGAAACGAATGAATGCGTTAAAGTATAAAATAAAGTCACGCTCAGTACAAAGTGCAGAGTACGCGGGAAGATAGAGGACGGCGTAGAAAATTGGAGTCGTCGAAGAGGGGAGCGAAAGAAAATAGGAAACGAGAGCAAACGGGGAAACATTTGAATAGAGGTGTGTCTCTTCCGTCGTTTCTTACTTGCTAGTCGCAACTAAGGAGGGGAACGCCTCGATACCGAGGACCAGCGTCTCCGAGTAAATTAAGACAGAAGGGATTGAGAGTTTAATCGCATGCAACTCGAGCCAGTCTTCGTTCTCGTTCCCCTGATTATTCTCGAGCCGAGTATCTTCTGGAAATCCTTCGACTGGTCGAAACTTCCGATCGACGGACGCGCCGCGGGGCGTCTCGGAAGAAACGTGCGAGAGAACACGTTTGAATTGAATACGCAGAGGGGAGGGTGAAAGCCGAGGAGTAACTACGAGCAAAGCAGAAAATGAGAAAGGGATACTCAGGTACAGGGTGGAAAGAAAAGTTTGTGATTTGAGGAAGATGCAGAACTTGTAAAGTTCCTGCCGCTAAATTGATCTTGACCTTGAAATTCAAGGTTAAAATTCTTTTTCACATTGAGTTTCTACTCACCACGAAGGCTGCAACCTAATAGTTTTTTTGAAAAATGACAGATGCGTGCGTTCTAACAGCGACTTTATGATTCTAGACGCGTGGATGTAATGTTTATATTTCGAATAACGTTAACAGGTGATTATTTAGACTGCCACTGATGCTACAACCGTGATAAATCAAATGTTGGTGAATAATAATACGAAAATTACGTAAAATAGACATCTACATATTCAGAATCATAAAGTCGCTGTTAAGACCCACGCGTTCACAGTGTTAAATGATTGAGAAACTTTTTTTAGGTTCCTTGGAAAGTTTTGCCTTCGTGATGAGTAGAATACAATGCAAAAAGAAAAATTTCTTCGACCTTGAAATGCGAGGTCAAGGTCAATTTTCCGGCACGTATATTTTCTTTACGTGTATCTCTATCAAATCGAAGATATGAAATTCGGACAAACTTTTCTTTCCACCCTGTACAAGGACGAGAGGAGAAAAAGTGGCGATAGGATTCGCGAGAGAATTAGAGAGAAAGAGAGAAGAGAGGAGGGCGAATGCAAGTGTTCGATGAAGTTCGATGGGAAGAGTTCGGTGGGTGAGAGAGAGAGAGAAAGAAGGTAATAAGAATAAAACCAGAGAATTATGCAGGTGCCGGATATCCGATATAAAGGCCGGGTAGTCGAGTATTCTTCGCGAAGCCAGCCCTTTAGCCCAATAGACATCTAGGATTTCCTGAATTGAATGTAAATTACCTTTTGCCCTGTTCGTTTCGCGAACAGGGCGATCTATCGTTAAGCTTTTGCAAATAAGATCGACCCCCTTTCTCGCTAATTCGCCCGTCTTTCGTTTCCCTTTCTTTCGTCTTTGTCCTTCGCTCTCGATCCGTTTTTAACAAATGAGCTGGCTCGTCGTTGGTTAATTAATTTCGCGCGACGCGACTCTCTAGAGACTATCGTCTCTTTTCTTTTCTATTCTTTTCTTTTTTTCAACGGAGGGAGAGGGAAAATATTTTTCTTTTCAGAAGAATCCTCCAGCTTGGAGGCCAGACGCGATATATTGTTGACCGTTCGTCGATGCTGCTAAATTGCGGGAAGCCTGAAATAGAATATAGCAGGGCGTTAGACAGTAATCCTATTTACTTAATGCACGAAATGACGCGTGATTAAACGTGGCGAGAACCGGTATACGTATAAATGCCGGTGAAACGGATTGATGGGAGGTAATTGCAAGATAATGGAATGCCGTCGCGTTTTTAGCCCCCTCCCCCTCCCGCCCCCTCCCCGTTTTCGCGCCGAATAATCTGTCGTTAAGCAAATTTTATAATACACGAAGCAACGGCAGCGACGACGAAATTGAATTTCTATCGCTTTCTGCTCTCTCTCTCAAATTGCGTACGAGTTTCGTTTTGGAAAAGAGAGAAAGAGTCTTAGATTTTTGCCTCGTCGGAGCTTGAAGCGTGAGAAATGAATGAAAATTAGAGCGGAAATTTTCACTGGTTTCGTTGAAATAATTTTCGAATATCGAAGAAACGAAGCGTTCAAAACGATCGTCTTAGATTGTGCCTGTTGCAAGAGTTCCAAGCGTGAGAGTGAAGACTGTAGTTTTGAAGTTTTTACTAGTTTCACCGGTAAGAGTAATTTTCGGGCCGACGCGAGTATCAAAAGTTGCCGATCTAGTATTCGTAACAATGGTGCGTATTCGGCCGGGTTAATAAAATTTAGTAGCAGCCTCGCGGAAACTCGAGGATGCTCGCGAAGTAACGAAGTTTTCCGGAAAGTTTCCGCTTGATACGACGATACGGGCAAAAGTGTAGCGCATTCTTATCGGCAATTTTCGTTGAAAATTTGTAAGTTACACTTGCCGCGTATCTCCCTTGGGGACTGGCTGGGAGAAACTTTTTAAAGGTGGTAACCGTCGTAGCGAGTTAATAAAATACTTATCGTAAATGATAACTCGGTTGGCTAACTCGACGGGCTGCTGTTAATAACGAAGCACGACGCCGATAACGCGATAAAAGTTTCCCCGAGATTCGCGAAAGCAAGGCCTGCTTCCATTCTCCTCCGAAGCGAAACCGATCGGCTATCCGCGACGCGATAAGAAGCGCGTATTCCGCAGCGATGCCTGCAGCAAAGTGTTAATCACAAATCGAAAGGTAACCGCAACGTCCACTGTCGATTCGACGCGATGGCCAGAGAATTTCGAAACGTTAACCCACTGTAACGGTGCGTCGCATTTGCAACAGCAGCGGCAGCATCGCCCCTAGCGAATAATGCGATCTCCCCCCTTTCTCTCTCTCTCTCTCTCTCTCTCTCTCTGTCTCGCTGTTAGCCGCGACTTGATCGATGATCACCGATGACAAGCAGTTTCATGCGTGCCGCGTTTGCATACCTGACAAATTAATTGGTATACACCGAGTGCGCGCGTTACTCGTATTTGCGCAAGCGAAACGCCGTGTTCCATACGTTACGTTCATTATTACTCGAAACCGATGTCCCCCGCCGGTCTGGTACGGTTCGCCCTGGTCAGAGAGAATGTCTCTGCCTGCATGCCTCTCGGTTAACCTCTCGCTCTTTTCTCCGTTGCCCGACAAAGATTCCGTTTGGAGATGTTGTTGGCAACGCGCAAACAACAGCAACGCGATATTATCCATCGTTTGGTTACGCTGCCAGCCGTTAATTACGTGCGTCGTCGATGTGTCCAAGTATTCAATGTACTACCCAACCGGTGATTTCCTCCCCGTTTGTTATTTATTGTCACTGAAAGTTGATTTTAGCGGGGGCAACCTTGAAAATCGGGCCACTTTGGGTGCAACGCTGATGCAACGAAAATTAGCGATTGGTTGATTTGGGTCACGTGATTCGGGAGGGGGCGTGGCGTAGACCTCGAGTAGGAGTGGCGATCGCGCTTGTAATTTGTTTTGTATCGATTCAAATGTCGTTTTCTTTTTTGAGACTTTGCGTCATAATTCTCGTTTCATTGACACGCGTCGATAATTTTCGAAACGAGAAAAAATAACTGCCTTGGTTGAACGTTTGCTGAAATTTCTCCTTCCGAGAGGGGAGGGTTCGTCACCCGCTCGGTGGACGGTGGATTTCACCGTGGATTCAATTATTACGATAGGTTCGACGTTTATCGAAACGCTGTCCGATTTTCCTTTCAATTTTATTAATCAAAGCTCCAATTTTATTAATCAAAAAACGTCATCCGTTGAAAAAGAAAGAACTGCGCGCTCTGACGCATGCACACACCGATGGAAAATATTATGTACATATCGTGTCGGTTGTACGCGAACATCGCATCAATAGAAACATCGAACCATATTAATCTGTATCTCTCCCCCTCCCGATGTTATTCGTATCTTCCGCGCAAACTTCGTTACACGCACGCGAACGTACACGCAACGAAAAATATTAATACTCGTAATTTCGCGCTCGGTTTTCGTTTCCGCTGTTTTTGATTTTTCCCTCTGATTTAATTTACCGATGACGTGGCCAGAGAAATTAGTTTCCTTGCCCAGCGGCGATTCCGGCCACAATGTCCGGGCGCTGAAATTACTCGCGCGCTGGAATTACCTTGGAATGTATCGTATATTATTCGAAAAAAAAAAAGAAAGAACAAAACAAATATGAAAACTGGAACGAGACTGGAAATTTCTCGCGAGATGACAATTTTACACTTTGGCCCTTGCCTCGAATAGCTTCGAAGTTAGCTTCGAAATGAAGTTATTCGTCGAAGGAATCACGCGTGTCGCGTGAAATTCCTACGAAAGGGAAGAAGACGATCTCCTTTTTCTATTTCTTCTCGATTACCCGCTCGCGTTCGTCGAAACTATTAATCCGATAGACGAGCGCGCGTATGTAAATTCCAGGCGGAATAAATAGAAAAGGGAAGGAGCGTGTGCAACAAGCCTAGCCAGAGCTGCTAGGATGCTCGAGCGTAGGAGTAATAACAGATGCTGGTTTTCGTTTCGCGGTGGCGCGCGAGCAAACCGAGCAACGTTGCTCGAATGAAACTTTCGTCGTGCTCGAAAGGCAATTTAATCTTCGCCTTTTGGCAGCGTGTTTCCTTTTGTAATAAGTTGCCGTGCTCTCCGGGCAAAAATGCGATGACGCGAACGGACGAGGACGAAGAGAGAGAGAAAGGGAAGAGTAGTTTCAAAGAGGGGAAGGAAACATCCATGGCTGGAATTAGAGGTCCCCGGAATTTTATTTCTTACCAGCGCGCCCGCCATCTTTTTCTCTCTCATTTACCTAAGCGGTTCTCTCCCTTTCTCCGGGTCCAGCTGAAAGCACTTGCGCTATATTAACGAATTAGTTGTTACGCGGACGGTAGCTACCAACTGCTACGGGGGTTTGGTCTTTTTCCTTTGCCTCGAGGAAAGAGGAAAGAGAAGAGAGAGAGAAAGAGAGACGCGAATTTCGCGAGTTTTAACGTCTTCGATTTTCCGTCTCTCGGTCGCAGATTATTATCATTTCGTTCTCCGCCTCTGCTTCTCTTCTCTTCTCTTTCGAGATCAGTTATGCTACGTGTATACTATAATAGAATAATAGTTTACTTTATACTTTGCTACTCTGTACTCTACAACCAAAAATTGTCAGCGAAATTTTCCACTTGCCAATCGTGCAATCGGTCCTCTAAACTATTTTTACGATATTTTGTACACAGGGTGGAAAAAACGTTTGTCAGTGGCTATTATAGATGAATTCTTTTTTTTTTTGCATTGAATTCTAGTCATTACGAAGATAAAACTTTTCCAAGGAACCATAGATCGCAACTTAATAGTTCTCTGGAAAAATGGCAAAAAAGTTTTTTAATCATTCAACACTGTAGATGCCTGCGTTCTAACAGCGACTTTATGGTTCTGGACGCGTAGATGTCTATATACGTTTGTATTTCGAACAATGTCAACAGTTAATTTTATTATTTGATCATTTAGACTTTACACTGATGTTACAACTATGATAAATATCAAATGTTAATAAAACTTAATCCAGAATCATAAAGTCGCTGTTAGAACCTACGCGTCCGCACGTCGTTAAATGATATGAGAAACAATTTTGCCATATTTGCGATTTATGGTTCCCTGGAAAAGCTTTACCTTCGCAACGAGTAGAATGCAATGCAGAAAGAAAATTTTTTTGACCTTGAAATTCAATTTCGCAGTAGCAAGCATTCGTGTTGGTCGAATCGGTGCGCGATCGATGAATCGATACCTCGAGAAGGGGAGGAAAGAAGCAGCTATCGCGCGGCAATGGCAGGAGAGGCCGATTTTTTGGCCCTCGATCCTTGGTCCTCCGTTTCTCGCTTTCGTTCGCGCCGCTCGACTCGTGAATTCGGGCTTTCGACGGTCTCGAGAGGGAGGCCGACTTGCTTGCTCGACGAACAGGCAGGAGAAGGCAAGAGGGCTGTCTTTTTTTGCGCCTCTTAAACTCGGGGGTTGGGAGGCTACGCTTTCCACGCTTCGGTGCTTCAAATGGAATATCAGTTTACGCGCGAAACCTCCTTTAGCTTCTTTCCAACCCTCCGGTCGTCGGTCGAACCTCTCCTTTTCTTCGTAAACGGCCGCCACTCGTGCGATGACCTTTTTTGCAAATTCTTCCACCTCGTCCATTCGAACGGGGGGGGGGGGGGGGCTCTTTGTGAAAAAGCGCGAACATTTTCGTCGGGTCATTTTCACCTGACGCCTCTTTTCTTTAAGCGGTCTTTTCTTGGCGCGATTTTCCGTGCGCCTCGCGCGTGTAAAAATTTCCCAGCCGCGATTTCTGTTGCTGGTTAACAGGAGAGGATTTTCGCTCCATTGCTGAGCTCGAACGGCTCGCGCGCTCCCTCCCGCTGAATCAACATCTAATTTCAATTTACACCGCGACGAAAGTTCTCGTGTACACCGCCGGGAACAATCTCTCCGAGGGAGATCCAAAGTTAACCGGGCTCCGGAATTTTCTCAAATAATACGACCGTTCAAATTGCTCTAAACGCTGTCCAAACAATCGCCCGTTTTAATTTGACAAAACCGCGTTCGGTCTGAATTCTCCGCGCTGCTTTCGCGGTAGGACCCAATTACAGTCCCCGCGCCACCTCGACTCGAGAGGTCAAGTCACGACCTCATCGATTTCCTTCCTGGATCTTTCGGCTTGTTTCTCACCGAGAAAACGAAAACAGCCGAGTACCAAGCAAACAAAGAAAAAAGAAGAAAAGAAAAGAAGAGAAAAGAGAAAAGAGCAAGCGATAGGAGAGAAAAAAGAGAAAGAGAGGTGGGGGGAAGAAATGCAACGCGGTGCCCATGTTGGCAGAAAGCAGCCGCGTTTTCAACGTAATTACAGGCATACAGAGGCGAGGGTAAAGTGATCGTTAACAACTGTACCGTCCGTCAGGGCAATTCCCCCGTTCCCGTTTCTCAAATGCTCGGAAATGTTAACAGTTTTTTCCCTTTCCTTTTTTCCTTAAAAAAAAAAAGAAAAGAAGAAAAAATAAAGAAAAAGAACTGTTTCGCGCAGAAACACAGCCAGATGAAACTCTCGCCGCCGCCGCTGCGTACGCGCGATAGTCATTATTTCACGTGGCATGCGCCTGTTTCTAAAATAAATGAAGTATTAAATTCATTCTGCCTGTCCGTCGTTGGTTAGCCCCGGCTACATATTAAAATTTCTCGTGTCTCCGACCCGCGGCCGCAGGTCGAGGGAAAAGGAGAAAAAGAAAAAAAAAAAGGAAAAGAGACGAACGAATTTCGCGCCCACTTATTTTTCCGTCCAAATAATTAAACACTAACAAGGCAGCCACTCGTATAACGCACTGGTAATAGGTAAGCCGAGACTACCAACCTACTGAGGTTGAACTAGATACGACAACGGAAGATTCTTCTTCTCTTTTTTTTTTTTTAAACGCGCGGAACATTTTTACGAAAGAGAAAGAGACAGAGAGAGAGATAGTGTGTGTGCGCGCGCGCGCGAAATGAATAATCGTGGACAATTTAATTCAGTTGTCACTCTTTGTCGGTTCTTTCGTTTCGTTTTCGTTCGTTTCGGAGGCTGATGGTTCATTTTTTTATTTCTTGTTTTTCGCGCGCAGAAACTGGCTGGCTTGTGCCATTTTCGAAATGGCCGCATTGTTCCTGTTATATTTTCGTCGTTGGGAGAAAGAGTGGACAAAATGAAACGAAAGTCGCGCGGGATTGGGAATTTCATTGACAAGTTTTTCGTCGGTGTCGAGAAAACGCCGAGAGATTCGTCGCTTTTGTGCTTTTTTAATGCCTGCAAATCGCGTGTGCACGGCGAGTCAGAAAGCAATTGGCGCACCTTGCGTGACCAAGATTTACAATATATAATTGTATCTTTTCTAATATATGTTGATGGGAGTATATGCATATCTTAAAATGTATTCTGTTATCTGATAGAGACAGAAAATGCACGATCTCCTCGGCGAATCGTCCGTTTCAAAATAGAGGACTCTTTTTGTTCATATTTTGCCGTACAACCTCTGAAAAAAGGAGAGGAGGAGGAGGGGGAAGAGGTTGTCAGCAAGCTCATAAAAAATTATCCGACGTGTATGGCGAAGAAGCTTTCGAACCGCGGCAGTATTTTCAGAACTGGTTTAAATTGGCTAAATTTGACTGCTGATAGAGGTTATCAAATCCTAAATAATAATTTTTAAAAATAGTCTTTTGCCGAAGACGGAGTAGATAAATTTTTTTTGATCGGGAAATGTGATCAAACAAACTGGACAATATATTGTCTAACGCAGACTTTATTTCTTGAAAACGCAGTTACTTTTCGGCCAACCTAACCTCAACTACGTACAAGTAACGCGCACAATGACAATTTCTAATAATGAATAATAACAATAATAAAAGAAATATAACCATTGTTATATGAGTAATAACAATAATAAATTTGCATTTAATGACTGGAATTGTTATTGTTGGAGAACGATGTCGTGCCAACGTTAAAAATATTTTATATTCTGTTCCCAAATATACGACGAAGCTCCAAAAAAAAAAAAAAAAAATACTCTTCGATTCTCGATTAGATTTACCTCCTTATTCAAAATTGTTACTTTTATACATGATAAACTATTCATGGAAACAAATTTCGTTAATGTATCATTTCCTGCAAAAATATTCCAAAAAAAAAAAAAAAAAAGATGAAAGAACAAAAAATTTTCCGATCCGCCATACAAATTTACAAAATACGAAATGCGTGTTACAGGAGCGATAATTGAATTAATAATGATAGTCGCGTTCAATTCAGTTGACAGAAACGAATAAAAAGTCCTCGGCAATTGCGTTTTATTTGCGTTTGAGAGTAATAATTTCTTTTTGCCCGAATTCCTAGATAAACTAAAATTCCTCGCGGACACGGTGTACGGAAGTACGCTTGCTCGAAAACATTGGGCAAAAGGACGATACCTAGTAACGATAATTGTTGTGATTTCGCTCACACCGATGGTAACACATCACGGTGTCCAAGGACGTGGCTGTTGAAGAATCGCGTGTGTTCCCTTAGTCTTGTCGTATACGTCGAACGATACGGTCGTGTTTCGAATCGAATTGACTCGCGGTCAGCGCTAAGCTGTCTTAACCCTCGTCTCCGACTGCAGTCTGCCATTTTGTCGTACGTTTCGAGTCGCGTGCCGAGTTCTGTGCCCTCGCGAGCCGCGTTCTTCCCCCCGTTTCTTTCGAGACTCGAGACCCGTGCTTTTTCGGAGGTTGGAAACACTGCTGTTCATTTCCGGTGAGTAGAATAAATAGCTGCTTGAAAACTGGTCGAAATTGAAAGGAGACCGTTCCCCTGTCTGTTGAAAACGATGATATAAATCTCGAATTTCGTGTCAATTGCAGCGTTTTCACATCAATTGAGCAAGATGCAGCAGCAACAGCTACTACTCGACTATAAACTGTTCAACAACTCGACGCTCCAGCTCGATAGGAACAACAATGTGCAGGATTGGTAAGCCACCAAAAAGCATACCTTCGAGATTGCGTTTTCGATCGCGATATCCTTGCGAAAATCTGGACTTTCGGGGGCCGATTTTTGGTGCGTATTTTTACGCCGCGTCGCGCGATCGCCTCGAAAGGACATTTCGGGGAAACTCGGGCAACAAGAAAAACTTGTTTACAACCGGCACGTATCGGCACGGCTAACGCTCCAACTAACACGGCTTGCTTACGCCGGTTTACGTTTCTGGAAGTGGCTGGAAATTTCCGACCGTTCGCCGCGATCGCGAATCGGCGAGGCAAGTTTCTCGACCGAGGAACGTTCGTTGAAAAATATATCGACGCGAATTTTTGGCTCGATGAATTAGGGAACGTCGAGTGGAAACGAATCAGGAGATGTACGAGCAACAGGGGGGCGGGGGGCGGGGGGCTCCGCTGAACTTTTACTTTCGACTCGCGGCTGCTCCGATTTGCGAATCGGTCGTACAACAGCGACTTTCCCTCTCAGCTTTTTTTCCTCCGCGCTCAGCTCTTTTTAATTGGTCGGCCTCTCCGAACAGTGTCTCTGCAGCCAATTAGTGGCTTGCGTAAAGTGCCCCTCGTCTTCTCTCGCGATTAACGATCCCCCCTCCTCCCCCCTGGCTTTGAATTTACCGGAATTTACTCCGTTCGACTTCCGACTCTCTTCTGTCGACGAGAATGATTAGATTTGTCTGACGAATCTCGTAGATTTTTGCGCGGAACGAGTAACGTGCAATTTTTCGAATCGTCGCGAATAAAAGAGACTCGATAAAAAAATAAGTAGCTTCCGTTATTCGAGCAGAATCTCCGTCGTTGATAAGGAATAAGCAGTGTCAAGCCAATCTACTTGCGTGAGTAACAAGGAAGAGTTCTCCATCGTTGATAATCGAGTACAGTTTTACTTTAAGTGTCACGTGGCAAATTAGGAATTTCTGAAGTCAACTTGGTCACTTACAATTAGAAAACTCAGAACTAGGTGTTCCCTCAAATTTCAGTCGATCTGTGCCATGTGACAGACACGTGCTTACTCGAAGGATCACGTGCAGGTCGCGGAAAGACGATAACCGATTCTCAGAAGATAACCGTTCATAACAGAAGTGACATCACAGGATGCGAGTTGCTCTTACAACCGTCCTTAACACGTCGGTAAAAATAAAATTCCATCGTGAGTGTAATTTATCATCGACGAGCGAATAATTGTACACCGTATATACAATGCACAATATTGTATAAAAATTAGAGAAACGCACAATCCCGTCGAATCAAGCTCGATCGTGCGACTCGCAAGACCGAAGACGAGTCTTCGGAAAATTTTGTTTGGAAGAGTTTCGCGATTTTTCCCTCCCCTCTCGCTCCTTTTTTTTTCCCCGCGCTCTCGTCTCTCCAAAAGGTTTACCAAAGGGTTCGATAGCTCGTGCGGCTTAACGAAGTTACCCAGCTACGTCAACAGCGGGTAGCTGACCAACGCGCGCCGTAACGGCCACTTTGACCTATCTCTCCCTGCGCCGATTGGAACAACAGCCCTCGACAGCGCAGCAATTCTCCACTCGAAGGAGAGAGAGAGAGAGAGAGAGAGAGAGAGGGAGAGGGAGAGGCTCGACTTTCAATCTTCGCCCCGTTGATTCTCGAATTGCTCGCGTTCGGTCGTCACTGATTTGTCGCTCTTCCGACGGACGTATGTAGGAAGGAGCTTGCTGCGTAAAGTACTCCGACACGCGCGCCCTGTTACAAACGCTGTGATCGCTGGCCAGCTGAAAATCGCGGCGACCGGAGGCTCGAATTTCGATTCGAACGCGCTCTGGGTGTCGAACAATTCCTCCTAAAGGGGTGAAAAAAAAAGAAAAAAGAAAAATGAAAAATGACGCGCACGAACGCGCACGCGCGGTCCGTCCATCGCCGTGAGAACGATTCCCGGCTCGTCACGGTCGAAAAGTTCGAACGCTAAAATTCACCGTTTAATTGGGTAATTAAACGAGTGGGGGTGGAGGGATCGGCCGCGCGCATTAACGAACTTGTCGATGTGTCGCTAAGCGAAGCGAAGAGCGAAGGCACGGTATCAGCTCTCGGTTATCTCTTATTTAACAGCATTGTGTCTGGCCGGGGTCGAACGGCGATAACGAATCAGAGTTCCCTAGCCTCTCTCCCCCTCCGACAACCATCCGACCAGGGAAGGAACAAAATTGAACAATGCCGCTCCAGGCACCGTGAAGATCCGGTAATTGAATTACACTCCGATAACCGCTTATCGCGAGTCACCTCTCCGCGATCTCGCTCCCCCCCTGCCCTCCCCTTCACTCTCCTCCAGCTTTCCGCGAGAGCACGAGTTTCGTTTTCCTCCGACGTGTGTTCAAGTCCGACGGTTGTCTAAAATCTATCCAGCCAGGTTATTAGTTCGTTTCCTCACCCCTCTCTCGGAGGGTGAATTTCTTTTTGGCGGATGGGACGGGAGTTAACGAGCTGAAACGCGTACCAAGGAGATGAACTGAATTCCATTGTTCGTATTAATCCTTCTCGATTTCAGTCGAGTCTCGAGTATTGTAATTTTTGGAACGAAGGAACTTTGCGTCTCGTGACGTGAGAATAAAATTCGTGCCTTCTGGAATGCGCGTGCACGTTTCTAAACGTGTACGATAGGTATAGGTATGGAGGTTTACTCCTTTAAACAAATATATCACGAGATTTAACAAGAAACTGTAACAATAACTGTTATTTATTATCACTGAAAGTGATTTTAGCGGCCTCTTCAGGTGCAACGCTAATGCAACGAAAATTAGCGATTGGTTGATTTGGGTCACGTGACTCGCGAGGGGGCGTGGACCTCGTTGTCTGGTCTCCATAAAAGTACGCGCGCTGCCATAGTACATGCTTGAAATTAATATTAACTCTTTTCTATTGGAACGTAGCTCTTCTTCTATTCGAGTAAATTTTAAATCGTGTGATTCGTGTTTGTTTGCATCTAGTCTCTGATTATCTTCTATTTCCAAATCAGTTTTTGTTGCAAATGCTGGTCCTGAATTCAAATTTGCGTTTTAACAAACTATGATGTTCGTCGTTCACCGTATCTTGAAATATTTTATTTACAAAGTTTTGTTTTCTTTGTTTTCTCAATTTTATTTCATTAATTTTTATCCAAACAGATTAATCAAAGCGAGACGAACGTCATTAACGATGAACTTGAAATTGCGTGCAATACACAACGCAAATAGACAATATTACGAAACGAAAGACACACCTCCGTTGTATTTCATTGCAACACAATATCTCGTAAAAGTTCAATATTTTGTCCCGCGGACGAGGCGCGGAAAGTTTCGTTTCGTTTCGTTTCGTTCCCTCTCCTTCTCCCATCTAGTTTATTCTTCGATAGGTTCTCCGCTTCGTTTCTCTCTCTCTCTCTCTCTCTCGGCGGAGAGAGGACCGAGAGACTTGGTCGCGTTTTCGATTCAACGAAATCAGTTCTGATAACAAAGCCGGCCGAGGAAAGTTGAAATTTTCCCGTTGATCCTCGAGACCTGAAATTTCGAGGAGGATCGAGGCACGAATCGGCGGAATCCGCGGGAGTTTCTCTGGCCAGATCGGTAATTAAGGAGCACGGGGAGCTTCTCCACCCTTCAGCGTGGAGAAGAATCCGGGAGGGTTGCGTAAACCATAAAAAGGGGGGAAAGATCTGACGTTGGAGATTGTCGCTGGCTTAATCGGTTTAATTAACGAAGAGCGGCGAGCTAGTGTTGGCGAGTGACCGTGGGGGGGGGGCAAGAGGGGGGAAGGGGGGATGACTGGACACCGGCGCGCGAATTTAAGCTCAGCAGAAATTCTGCCCCAATTACCGATCGGTAATTGGACGCCGCCAGGCGTATCGCTGCCGCGAACGAGCTCCCTGCGATTATCGAATCTTCGATCGGGCCCGCGTCGTCCCCCTTCGGACGTCCTCCGCTCTCGACTTTTTGCCGAGGACGCGTCATTGCCTCGCACACCGCACACAGGGAAAACGAAATTTCTCCAGAAATTTCAGAGAAATCTCCGCCGAACGTGCGAACGTCTCTGTTGCAAATTCGTCGGATCGGAAGTCTTGCTCGGGAGGGATAGCCTCGCGAAGTTTACGCCTGAACAAAGAGCAAAGTGGGTTAAGGATGATCGACGAGCCTTTATCCGTTCCCTCTCGCTCGATAATTAAAACAACAAACCGGAATCCTCCCGAGACGATCTCATCCCCACCCGATAAAAGTCTCGGTTTCTTTCTCTCGTCTCGGTCTTTCCCCTCTGATTTCTGTCTTTCTCGCGGCCGGGGCCGTTCTTTTGCCCCGGTCGCAATTAGTTTAGCGGCGAGATTTCTTCGTGGAAAGAGCCGCCGCCCTTCTCCCTTGTACAATTAGCGGAATCTTTAAGGCGGATCATTTGCAAGCTCCAATTTGCCGGGTTGATTTGGCGGAAAAAGATCGCTCTCTCTCTCTCTCTCTCTCTCTCTCTCGCTCTCGCTCCAGAAATCGGGGGACGAAAATGAAAGGACGAGCGTACCTTTGGGCGAGCAAAGAAAGAGCAAAGGGCAAAGGTGGAACACACGGAGGAAATGATAGATCCCAACGCTAAATAGACCATCCTTCGGCGAAATTGATTAACCTTTCAGCTGCGAGTGACGAATACACTCGTCGTGCGAGAAAAGTAATTAAATTTCTTCGGGAGAATGAAACATATTTCAGTGAATTTTAAAATATTTTCAGGCTAGACTCGACCGGTTCTAAATATTTTTTTGCTGTGATCGTTTGTGCGCGACTTGTTGCATTGTGCGGAAGTCAATCTGTGTATTACACATATTGGAGAAATCTTTTCAGATGTTATTTAGTTTGAATTCATTTCTGTTGTATAAAAGGAATAATGGAAAATTAACGCTAAATAAACGTAAATTTTCTGCTGGAGTGTGTCGAAAAAGCCATTGAATTATATCCAATTGAAGATAAACATAAATGCAATCAAGTTGATTGGCAATCTACAACGAAACCTACGTGTTTCATCAGAAAGCATTTTCTAGTTTACCAAACGTATCGTCAAAAATTAAACCCGCGCGAAAATGTTCGCTGTGTTCAAAAAATAATATGAAAAGAATCTCGACATACCAAGTGCCAAAGTGTCGTACCTTGTTTTGAGAAACGTCAATCCGAAAGAACAGATTAAATTTCTAATTTCTTTTCACTTTTCCCAAATTTTCGATGCTTTTGTTTAATAAAAAAATTACGAGTCTTGTAAATTTGAGTTTTGTAAATAATATTAATTAAGTTGAAGAATAAATTAAATTTCTAATTTCTTTCTATTTTTTTCTAAATATTTGATTCCTTTGTTTAACAAGAAAATTACGAGTGTTTGTTTTTTGTAAATAATATTAATTAAGTCAAACGATAAAATTATTGATCTTTCAAAAAAAAAAAAAACTAGTGTTATTTGTTCCTTGTAATTTAATTAAATTTTGTAATTTAATTAATAAAATTAAATTCCACATAGTTTACGTTGAAAATTTTGTGAAGAAGCAACAAAGGAAGTTGCATTTTTTTTTCAAGCGATCAAAGACCATTAAAATCGAAGCAGAATCGAGTGTTACTTCGTGTGTTAAATATCGGGCTATCGTTTGCCGTTTCGTCGCTGGAAAAGCAAACAAGTGAGACGCGACGAAAGAATCACCGGAAACTGGACTCGACTTTCGTAAAATTAACAGCGCGCCTCATCTTTGCACGTAGGTCGTGCACAATTGGACGAGGATGAGGACGAGTTACGCACACGTATTTGCTGAGAGAGGGGCGAGGGGGATGATCCGCGAACGATTCTAACGAAGTGAGAGGCCGCGATGGAGTTGCAGGAATCGACCGGAAACGGAATAACGGACCGTGAGAGAGATGTAACGAATTACAAGGTGCGCGAGATAATAAAGAGACGAAAAGAAAGGGCTGACGGAGACAGACGGAGTGGAAGAAAAGGGCGGGGGGAAGGTACGGGGAAACGCATGAATAAACGAGCAAGTTGATGAACGGATAGAACTAACACGAACAAATCAGGTTGCTTGAAGTCGACGAGGATTTTCAGTAATTTCGTAGCACCATCGGCTGCTGAACGTGCTGCTTTCCAAGCGTTTTTCCTTTTTTCTCTCTCTCTCTCTCTATCTTCCTCTTTTTCCTTCCCTTTTCACCCACACCCTCGACGTACCCGTACGTCTCACCCTTTCTCTTTTTGTTTCCCTCTCTCTCTCTCTCTTTCTTTCTCTCTCTTTGCCCCTGCCCTTCATTTTTGACGTCGTTTTTTCGCCCGTCTCCTCCAATCTTCGTTCACGCTCGTTTCACGTCCGCGTAACGAACGTATTCCGCTGATCACGAATAATTTCTTTCGAGAGTCCATTAGGGGACATTTTTCCTGCCTTGTGCACGCGCGCCGGATCCATTTGAAACCGAAAGACTATTAAAAACTTTCATAACCGTCGAATATTTCCGGGATCGGTGTGGGAGCTGGGAGAGACGAGTGAAAAGCACAGCGTCGCTGCTTCGATTTGGCCGTCGCGTGCTGTTCGGCCATGTTCCGTGTGCCCGGAAATTGATATTATTCCCCTTGTATCGTCTCTCTCTCTCTCTCTCTCTCGGTTAGTCTCGGAATAATCGCCGCTTTTATACGTCAATTACGATCGATGTACTTAACGTGGCGCGCGGCTACTCGCGTCGCGTTTGTTACCGTTTGCTCGCGATCGAACGAGAACGATCCGGTTGCAATCTCCTCAACAGGCGTGTCTTTCTTTTTTATGAAAGATGCTAACCAGAACCGGAGTTATCGGAATTAACGAGTAAACGCACGTTACGACGAATCGTTAATTTCTGAAATGGCGGTATCCATTCTCGCGGTAATTCCCTCGTAAACGTAACGCGATAATCAATCTAATCAGTAATTATACGCCGTTGATTCGATTGTAACGCGGTTCGATTCAATTGCGAAAACAGATTACCCGTTCGCACCCTGGTTTAAACAAACGTACACTCGCTCGATTTGTCCCTGTCTGTATCGAAATCTGTTGTCCACTTGTACTTTTCAACTTTGTTTGAACCGATTGTAAAAAAAATATATATATATAATCATGCAATTTATACAATAGTACACTTGTACAGAATTGAATTGACTTTCGTCTTTACTTCCGGAGTGTCATTTGTTATAGGGGTATTCCTCAGGTAGCACCCTTGTTCCTTTTAGGGACCTCGCAGAGGATCCTTGTTTGCTTTATGTTTTCCCTTTAATTTGACTTTTGTTGTACTGTCGACTTTCTTTACACGATTCTGTTTAAATTTCGATAAAAGTTAGCTAAAAGTTTATCGAAATTTGTCAATTTCTTTCAACGAAACCATAATTACCCCTTGACAAATTTAACGTGACCAAGATATCCATCCTTGTTCACGTTTGACGACGTTTGTACACAAAAATCAGTTTCATTCGTCAATTTCTTTTACCCGCTTTCAACGAAACCGTAATTTACCGCTTGACAAATTTAACGTGGCCAAAGTGTCCATTTTACTTGTTAACGTTTGACGACGTTTGTACACGTTTCTTACCTTCTGTTTGACTTCTTACCAACGTTCGACGACGTTTGTACCCGTTTCTTGCCATCTGTTTGACTTCTTACCAACGTTTCTCAACGTTTGTACACTGTTTGAGAATGTTTCTTACAATCTTCCTCTCGCAACCTCCGAGCAAGAATTACGGAGAGTCAACTATCGTTGAAAGTAGCGACGGAGGAATCTAAAAACCGACCGGATCGTCGCGCGAAAACAAACGCGCGTAGTTCTTCCTTTCGAGATATATTGTTTGCGATGAAGATATCGCGTACGTGTTCCTCTTAATGCCCGGCCGACTTTTTCTCCGTTTCTTTTTCGGCGACGTCGAGCTCAGTCGTCACAAACGAACATACCGGATGTAGAGTAGCACGAGCATGATGGGAACGTGAGCGCAGAGCACGAAAACACCAGACGGGGGAGGCGAGAGACCGGTCCTCGTGGTGGACGCGGGCCACCAGCGGCGGTGAAAGGGGTGAGAGACACTTTTGTATGCGACTTTCGTATCACCGGACACTACACGTGACCAGCGTAATCGACCGAGGGTTTAAAACGTGGCCGCCTCGAGTACCTCTGCAACGCTTGTATTTCTACGACCCCCTCCCTCCTCCCGGCAAAAGAAGAAAAAACACCTGCCTCTTATGTCTTCGATCATATTTCGCTTTGATATGCAAACTAGTCGAGATGTCTTCGCACGAAGCGTGTTCTTACGTAATTTCGCGACTAACGCGAGGAGGAAAGCGAGAGGAAACGAACGAGAGAGTGAATTGGAGAAGAATGAACATATACGCGTTCGTTTCGAGAATATTCCCTGGGGAGTCGCGTCCTTGTGTCACCCAAGTGACTCAATTTTCGGGGATTCGAGCCCTCGGGGGAGCGATATTCGACACCCTCTGTTCTCGACGCTGCCGCCGGTGGTAAAAGCTGGCTCCAGCGGTTCTCGCTTAATTTCTTGTGGCTAATGAAAGCTCATACGTGTGTGTCCCCGCGCGAAAAACCTGCGCCACCCTACCGCTCTCTTGCCAACCCTTCTTTCAATCCCGAGGAATAAGTCTGCGATAACCCTGGGGGGAGGAACGCACAGTTCCTCCAAGGTTCGTAATTTTCACCGGCGATTGTTCGCTTGACAATTGGTTCGATTTCTCCATCGCGAGAGACGCGAGAAAACAAAGTGTCCCCGACGTTTGAAGTTACGTCGAATATCGACCGTAAAGAATATAAATATATATAGAATCGCGCAATTTATACGATTTTACACTTGCGCAACTCGACGTTTATTCAAGAGCGCCGCAACTCGTGTAAAATTGAATTTACTTTACTTTCGAGTGTCATTTATCATTGTCTTCAGGTAGCACCTTTGTTCCTTCAAGATTCGAGCATCTTTTATGTCCTACTTTTTATTTTTATTTTCTATATTATTCTATTTATACATTTATTTTCTTATTATTTTATTTTATGCTTTACGTTTTTCCCTTAATGCGAATTTTATCGTACTGCCGACTTTCTTCACACGATTTTACTTAAATTTCGGTAAAAGTCAGTTCCATCAAAGTTTGTCAGTTTCTTTCAACTAGATTACAATGTAATTTACCGCTTGACAAATTTCACGTGACCAAAGTGCCCATCCTTGTTAACGTTTGACGGCGTTTGCACGCGTTTGCAACTCTCGAGACGTTCTCAGTCGAATCCCTGTACCGTTGGATGGAAAAGAACGCGAGTTTCCTTAATTACGTAATCCCGGACGGCTCAATGCCAATTGCATCCGGCAACAGTCTCGCCGGAGAACGTATCTTCGTTGCCAAAATCAAAGATTCGATTAACGCTGCGGAACGGTTCGCCGTGGCTCGGGTTGGCCGTCCAGCGAGAGACGTGTTTGCGTTGTAACTTCGATTTCAACTTGGTAATAGCCATTTCAACTGTCGCGGAAAGTTTACGCCGCGAACCGTTGTATAATCAAACAGCGGTAGCTGCAGCCAGATATTACAGCGTCGGACATCCGGGGGCTTTCGTTTCAGCGGAAGTTGCGCAAGTGCGCCGCTGGCTTCTTGGCCGTTGGCAATCGTTCCTCGTAAAATTTCTTGCCCGATTAAAGGGTACAGTATTTCGGTATCTCGTCGGATAATTGAGAGTTTGTATTCTATCGCGGTTAAGTATTCACGCGCGCGACGCAGCTTGGTCGTCGCCAAGTATGACGTTGTTTCTTCGAGTTGGAATCTTCACTGGAACAAATTTCACGTGTCAAGGCCAACGATACGCAACACTCGTGAAATGAACGTGGGACTAAGTCCCGGTATGTTTGGACTCGATAAATTTAGATCACTGATGGTCTTCAGCAGCAATAGTCCGATCACATGCAGCGAAGCATTTAAACTGCGTGCGAATGGGTCGTCAGAGGAATCGAGTCGGCAGACTTGTCTCGGTGCGAGAATCCACAATGCCACAATGGCCCTCCTCCGCGCGTAGCTCCCGTGCCGCTCACAGTGGTCAGAGTCAATGGCCCGGCTGACAATAATGACAACGCTCTTTAGACCTAATTACATTCCAGATGCGCAAATTGCACCACTTTTCGCTTCTCCCTTGTTTTCTTTAGCCGCTGCCGCTTGGAACACTGTCCGGCCGCGTTGAGACTCGAAGACTAATTAAAACGCGTCGAGAACGGCTTGTAATCGTGCCTGGCGATTACCACCGAAAATCGACGCGTTTTCAACGTGTTCTTTCGTCGTTCTCTTCTCGTTGCTTCTTTCGACACTTTCGGCTCCATTTTTGGTCGTTATACTTCCGTTGAAAGGACAGTTTCATCGCGAGTGAATGAGATTATAATGCGAACGCCACTTCACCCAATATATATTGTATATATTATATACAATTATATACAGTTGTACAATACAATTAATATGTAATTTTACAAAAATACAATTATATACAGTTATACAATGCAGTTAATATGTAATTTTACAAAAATACAATTGTATATAATTGTACGATTATACATATTATATACAATTATACAATTATACACTTGTACAATTCCATGTTTACTCTAAAGCGCTTCAGTTCGATCCAACTCGTTCGACAGCTCGCATAGAATTGAATCGACTTCCAAGTCTTTACTTCCGAGTGTCATTTAGAGTCTTGAGGTAGCATTCTTGTTCCTCCTAGGGATCTCACAGATCTTAAAACTTTCTTTGGATCCTTTGTATCTGTTTTATGTTTCCCCTTTGATATGAATTTTATTACTGCCAATTTTCTTTACACAATTGTTAGATATTGATGGATTGAAACGAACAGGATTAGTGTAATAATTATCGTCGTTAGTATCGAAAGAACTTAAATTTGTAAGTGTCGCTAATAAAGCGGTAGCAAGAGATCGGCCGGTAACTGGATCAGTCAGCTCCTCGTCGCGAAGCTCCTCGCAATCTCGCGTCCGCGCTCGCGAAACTTCTGTGCCTGCCGCATTCTCGAGAAAACTCCACTCGCGCGTTCCAATGGCACGTGCAATTCCAGCAGACTGGATCCAACCCAGTGCTCGTCGTTCCGCCCTTCGCCGATCTTTGAGGGCGTCCGACGTGTCGTCGGTGAACGACAAAGGGTGCGTTTGCAAATGAAAAAAAAAGAGAGAGAGAGAGAGAAATGCGACGACAAAGGCGCGTCGCGTGCTAGTCCTGCCTCCCTGCCTCCTCCGTTCGTAAAAAATTACAGGGCAAGACTGCGACAAGGCGAGTCTAATACCGAATGTCTATGTATGTATGTGCGTGTGTGCGTGTGTGTGTGTGTCAAAGCGAGAATGGCTGGCGAGGAGCAAGAATGAGTCCGTCGGGAGGGCGAGTGAATAAAAGGTCATGGAAAATGGGGCGGCCGGAGATGACGAACGGGCAGGGTGGAAAAATTTGAGAAATGCAAGCTGCCGCTGCCATTCTTCGGCGGCGTCCATCCATCTCGAGAGTGTCGACGGTACAAACGTCGCGGGATCGGGCGCGCGCCGCCCGCGCTCTCTACAATATTAAGCTCTCTTATTAATGGCCTTGGCCGCTGTACCGCTTAATGGCCCAGCCATCGATCGATTAATCGAAATTCGATACACGAAGTTACACGAGCCCGGAGCACGTGATCGAACGAATAATGCAGTCCTGTCCACCGTGATCGTGAATATCGCTCGTACGCTCGACATTTTTTCCCTCTTCCCTCTCTTTTTTTTCCTTCTTCTCCTCTCTTTTGTTCCGTCCCCAATTTCCCCGAGTGTGTGTTTTGAAATATTTATCGTCGGAGGCATATATATATATATATATATATATATTGGAACGATCTGAACTAACTGCTTTGCAATTTTTCCCCCCGCGGGGGAATTTACTTCATGGTGTGTACAACGAGAGGATAAATAATTCTCGCTTAGTTTCAAGGAGTGAGCAAGAGTGACCGATGATGTCGCGGGCCGAAGAAAAATTTACGAGCGCGTTGGCGGCGCCTTCGCGGTTGGCAATTGCCCGTCATTAGCTGCACTTTGCCGAGGATCGCGCGCGAATGGCGTAATAAAATTTGTATCCTCCTGCTGGGGGCGAAACCTGGTCGCGCCGTGTCGCCACGTTTAATTCGGTAAAAACGAGACGAATCGAGGAGAGTGGGGGGGGGGCGATCTCTCCCGCCGCGTTTCTTCTCTCCCGCGGATTGTCGCGGTCGGTTATTAAATTCATTTCTCGAGTTGATTAACGCGACGGCGGACAAAAACGGGGCTGAAATATCGGGAGGATGGTCGTATAAAAACGGGACGTGTCCGGGGACCAACCACCCCCTCCCACCCCCTGTTGCCCAGCTCTACTCTTTCTCTTGCTCGCGTTGCCCTCGCGAGCCGTACTTAATCCTCTTACACCCTCCCCCACGTTGGCCAGTTTTAAGGACGGGGTATGGCTGTTGGACGCCGGCTCTCCCGGCTCTCGCGTTCTCGACTCGTGCTATATTACGGACTTACACCGTTAAATTGATGGCCACGGTAGCTACCGTGCCACCACCACCACCACCACCACCGCCACCGGTAGCAGCAGCGGCAGCACCATTAGCCGAAAAGCCCGTGTGTTCGGAATTTACATTGACCGAGCGCCGACGCTCTCCGAGGGCCACCTAACGCCGTACGTATATATACCGACGCTGTGAAATTCCAACAAGAGGGGGGCTGGGTGGTGCCCCCGCGAGATTTCCCGCTCTCTACCAATCGTCCGTTTTATTACCCGGTCTGATATCTATATTTTATTAAAAAATTTCAAATTTAGTAGAGCGGACCCCCGTGTCGCGACCGCGGGAATTCCACCGGCGACATTCCATCGCGCGAGTCGCGCGTACGACCCTTCTCGGCGCTCCGGCTCGAGCCCCCCCCCCCCCCCCCCGATACGAGAGCTACGCGCACGCAATAAACCTAACTCGATTTTAATTCGAACCTTTGTACCGCGCGCGAGTTGTTATTAAATTAGACGTACGAATTTCCCTGGGAGGACGTGCCCGGTTTGCCGGCGTCCCGCCGTTTACGAAAGTTATTAATAACCCCCTGGAGGAGAGGGGAGGTCGATCTGGCCGCGAGCTTGAAAAGAAATTCGCTTCCCGAAAGGGTTAACGACGTAGCGGGTTTTGAAAAGAAAGAGAGAGAGAGAGAGAGAGAGGATGAAAAGAGGAGAAAAAGATTTATGCCCGCTAATGACGAGCGTTGTTTTTGTCCGCGCTGTATTCCCATTAGCTTAAACCATCGTGGTTTTCCCGCGCTCCCGTGTATTTAAAGCTAAAAGCGGATAATACTTTCGCGCGGCCTCGCCCCCCGCGCTTCGAACATTCCGACAATAAAGTACTTTCACGCGTTGCAACACGCTGGAAATGTTGTTAATGTGGCTTATACACAGAGGGATTAAAATCTTGCTTGGAAAAAGAATCGCCGGTACCTTCGAACGTCTCTTTCCCCCGCTCCTTTATCGAACTACGTTTATTCGTCTCTCGAAACGTAGGTTGGCAAATTCGTACCGTAACTTTTTTTAATTCGTCTTGTGAATTACACGCGCGATAACGAAAGAAAAATTGTTTCGATACTTTAAACTGTTTCAACTTTGTAAAAAAAGAGAATCACGCGAGAATCTACTTGGTCTCACTTCAAAGAGTAAAGCTTCTACTTTGACTGTCGCGAACTCGTTTCTCCCAAACGATATTTTTATGTCGTGTGGCATCGTCGGTGGTAAAGCAAGAGTGATTTAATTCTAGTAAAAAACTTCAAACATCTGCAAAACAATTTTGTTCGTGACTCGATCCAACGTTGTTTTGAATGTTTTGAAATTTTGCTCCTCGCGATAATCCCTTGAAATTTATTGTACGATTCTTTTCTGTTTTTTGCAGTTTTATTGAAATTTGTTGCGACCTACGGTTCCTTGGAAAAGTTTTACCTTCGTGATGAGTAGTCTACGATGCAAAAAAGAAATTATGATTTGAAATTCAAGGGGGTCAATTATCAATTATGATTTATATTTTGCTTTCTTTGCAAACACTCGATAAAATATTGTCAAAGTTTGTTCAACGTGCGTCAATTCAATTTTGCTCATCACTGTGGGTTCACGTTTCACGTAATCGTCGTGAAACTTCACGTTCGTAACTTCTTTTAACCAGCTGTTGCTCCGGCGCCGTGGCGTTAGTTCGCGCGATAACAATGCTCGCGATTTGCAGTCGCAGGTATCTTTAGTCTCGTTTTCAGGCTTGTAGTTTACGCCGGCGAAACTTTGAACACGCACGTTCAAATTATCGTCGAATTACGTTAGCACGGCGTAACAAGTTAGTTAACCAGGAGCTACGAAACAAAAACACACACCGTGAAGACGTTCGATCTCTCGCGAGCGGCTAAACAATTTTATACGCTGCTAAAGCTGCTGTATTATTCTTTTTTCGACTGTGAAGTTTCGATGCTTTCGGCTACGATGTTAGATAGCCTGGTCACTGAAAGTGACTTTAGCAGGTGCAACGCTGATGCAACGAAAATTAGCGATTGGTTGATTTGGGTCACGCGATTCGTGAGGGGGCGTGGAATAGACCTCGAGTAGGCGTGGCGTTGTCTGGTACTGACCAATCGCGCCTGTAATTTGTTTTGTATCGATTCAAATGTTTGCATATCAATTTTATGGCAAAAAAGTCGTCTTCGTTTCCTAGCCAGAATACAGTTGCCTCTGGGCCTTTCAGTGAGACGAATCGTACTGGGGTACAAGTCGCGCAGTTTTTTTCATTTCCCTTCGACAACTTTCTCGTCGCGTTCCAACGCTTGGTCTCTTTATTCCGAGAGGGTAAATTGCTCTCAACTATGGCGTTAAACTCGCCGGCGGAAGGGAAGTTGGCCGAGCGAGCTAATAGCGGCTGATGGAGGGAAAAGTAGCGATGGCGTTCTATCCACCGCCGGCGAAGATAAAACTTGCCGGGAGGACGATACATCTTCGACAATTACCGTGGCAACGAGTAGAATCCTGCCAAGTTTTCTCATAAATCGGCGATATTTTTATGTGAGGAGGAGGGGGACGGACTTTCCCACGAGCGGAAGCTCGTACGCGACCCATAATATCCGTAAGAGGAGCGTGCACCCGTGTGCAGTGGCACACCGTCTCGATTTACGAGCCACCGCTCTGACACCGCTCTGTTCCAGCCAGAGCCTGGCCCGGACTCCTGTCTCGGTCACTCCTCTTCGTGATTACTCCCGCAACTTGTCCGTGTGATCGAGCTTTCGAGAGGTTTGGCAACTTGTCTCCCGCTCCCGGATATCTTGCTACTGCATCGGCCGAACGGTCGAGATACAGAGGTTATCCAGATGACACGATCACGTCGAATCCATCGACGAACTTTCTTTTTTCTCCCTCCCGAAGAAGAGTTTTTTTCCCCTTTGTTCGCGCTTGCAATTGGGAAGATGCGAGATTGAAAAAATCGTCCGACTAAATTTGATAAATGATCATAGATCCTCTTTTTTTTTTAATAGAATAGAGCGAAAATCGCGAAAATGGAAGTCGCTCGATTGATTTGACCTTTTCTCGCCACTAACAGTGATTATAAAAAATTCGTGAGATTGGTTACGAATAGAAACAAGCGCGTCTAAACGAAAAACGTTGATTTAGCTCGTAATGTATAATTTCGCGATGCTTCTCTATCAAATCACGGAGACGAAAGCGGTAATTCCCAATTTATCTTTCTATTCCAGGTAAGTTCAACTCGATTCACAATTTCCAAGGGGATCTGGCTTCTCTGGCGCGTGCGGTAGGGGTAAGTCAGATCATTGAAACGCCGCCTTTATGGTCGTTGAATAATCCGTTCTCACCTCCCCTGATCGCCCGCGCGAATGTTTGCCGAGTGAAGGTTCGCTGGAACGCGGAAATGGCCGTGTTCAACTCCCCCCCCTAACTTCTAACGCAATTCCATTTTCTCTCTGGCGAGCTCGAAAAACCAGCTCGACAAATTGTCGCTAATCGCGTAGCACGCGATAGTCCGGTCCCGGGCCCTTATCGCTGCGAGGGAGAGCGATAATCTCGCCTTAAGTCCGTGTTCTATCGCTCGACATCGCTGGCTGGCTGGCTGGCCGTGAAAGGAGGAAAAAAAAAAAAAAAGAAAAAGAAAAGAAAAGAAGAAAGAGAGGGGGAAAAAAGACGGCGAGATAACACGCTTTATGGATAGTCCGGGCCACGGTTATTAAAATTCACGGGTAAGACGAAAGTTGGTTGAATCCGAGGCGACTTAACCTCACTCTCCCGTTCTGGCTCCTCTTCCTCCCGCCTCGAGAGGGCGGGACGGTGGTTTAAAGCGGAGGCGCGCGGCACGTGAAAAGGGAAGTTTCGGGAGAAGGGGGCGAGATGTTGCTGGAGGCGAGCTGGATGTGTATCGTGATTTACCGACAAACTTGCTGAGCACTGCAAATCGTCGATATCGCGCAAGCGTCTGTTCGATATCAATTCCCTATCTATCTTTGCCTCCCTTTTTCCCTTTTCCAGGGAAAGGCTCTCCTTGGCTCTCCCCTCCCCCGGTTTCGGCCTTGTCTTTTCGGCGAATCCGCGAGCCCAACCCTTCGAAAAAAATCGCGTTGCATCTTTCTCGAAACTCGCTGCTCGCCGCAAGTTTCGCTGTAAAAAAAAGAAAAAGGGGGGAGGGGGAAAGTACATAGAGGGGTCGGGCGCGGTGTAAGAACTTTCGTAGTGGAAAGTTAAGGGAGGGGAAGGGGCGCGAAGCTTGCTTTCAAAAGGCTCGAACTGGGATCGTAACTTTTCGTTATCAATGGACGCGCCGATGTTGCAGCGAGGGTGTCTTTGCCCGTGTCTTTGCCCCTGATGTTTTCAGAGAGCTGGCACTCGGTTTCTTGTCTCGAGAAAAATTATATAGAATCCTCTAGATCTAGATCTAGATCTAGAATCCTATATAGAATTGTATAGAAAAGAGGACCTTCTGCGGGAATATGGTCGTAGCTTAAAACGAAAGAAAGACCACTGATTGACCTATTTGCGGAATTGAAATATCCAAATGAAAATCCGTGACGTACTACTTTTTTTTTTCTCTTGGCGATTTCGATTTTTCGTAGGTCGATTTCGAATAAGCTCGACCCGAGTCGATCCAAGTCGGTCCTGATGAAATTCTTATTACTCTCGCAGTCAACGCCAATTTGGAAAGATTCGCAAACGTTCGCATTCTTCGAACATGTGCACCGACTTTCGAGAAATATCGCGGATATTATTGTTATAATTCGTTAAAGTAACAACGAGGTAAGGAGGGGAGCCGTTTGTATAATAAATAGAACCGTATATACATCTGACCTCATTCCGGTGTTCGACGGTGTTGTTCCATTATACATCATGCGCGGGGCACGTGCATTTTAATGAATAATATAACATAAATATTCGTCTGAATTATGCAGCCTCGATTTTGATCGTTGCATCCGTTCCATCGATTTTCTGTCCCGCGGATATGCTAAAGTGATCAGAAAGACGGATGGCGTCATGAAATATTCATTAGAATAAGCTGCATTACGAGATGTCTACTATTTTTATAATCCGGCCTTCCTTTCTCCCGGAGGGAAAATGCAGGATATTTCAAGCAACGTGATAACTACGTCCCGCGATATACGCGTCCTACGTCATCCGTCTCTCGACGCTTCGCGAATCAATGGAAACGGAACAATTGGAAAGTTTAATCGGGAAAGTTTCATTACGGAGGAGGGGTTTGATAAAAAGCAAACAGATCCTCAACTTACAATTCCGTCCAGCCGAATTTCTTTTATGACTGCGAAAAGACAAATTTGCGTGATAACGCAAAGTCAACGAGTGTCAACCTGTAAGTAAGAGACTAGCAATGAGTTCAACGCGATTCCAACGATTTTATTGTAATGGATACGTTGAAGTAACTTTGAACCAACAACGTTTGCAGTTGCGTGTACAAAAGCTTGAATTGTGGAATTCCACGAAACAGTTTGTGCTTGGCGTTAAACACGGATATAATACAACGTTGCGAGTTTCGAACATTTCATTTTTCGAACCTCCTCGAACTCTCCCGTTTGACGATGATTTATCATTATATTCTTGTTGTTTTTTTTTTCTTCGTATTTTAGGCCTCTGACGATTGCTCTGAAAAGCAAAGAAAACAGAAATGCACTGAGCCTTACCATTATAGCTCATTGTGGCTATATTGGTCATGATAAAAATAGTTGAAAAAAGAAAACAATAGCGAAAAATATATTATTATTTTAGTTGTTGAGAATCAAGCAAAGCAGGCGGTCGTGGTAAAGTTCTTGTTACACACAAATCAAAATAAATAGTAGTTGTTAGTATTCTTGCAATATATTTAATAAAAAAAGAGTAAACCTGATGAAATATCGACGAAACATCAGTATCTGACTTGAAAATTACATGGGCCCATAGCAAATTGAAAGTTCGCGTTTTAGAGCAATCGCGTTTCGAAGAATTACTATTAAAAAAAAAAAAAGAAGCAACGATTCACGCACGAAATCAATGCACGCGCGCAGAGAAATAAAAGGCGAGAAATCCATATTTAAACTGGTATGATCCGTGGCACATCTGTCGAGCAATGGACACATCAAATAAATACGACACAATATATATACATACACATATCGTTCGGGTTGAAAACGGGCAGGCCGAATAGCTCAATTGTCCGCCAAATGAAAAAAATCGGGGCTCAGGACTCAATCCAGTGATTCTATCTCCAATTCTCATAGACCATCGAGCAGATATTCGGAAAAAAGCTCGCCGGCCTACAATCGCCGGGACGCATCAACCTGATCGAGAGGATTCGCGGTTGATCGAGAATATATATCCCTCCCCCGAAACGCCCCGATCGAGAAATGGCGAACGCGGCCGCTCGACTGATAACGGGACAGAGGCGAAAAATACCGAATTAAAGTAACCACCATTTTTGCTTCGCAAAATCCATTTGTTCGCCTTCTCTTTGGTTTCTACGTTTCGTAGAAAATTCCACATCCCCCTTGGGGTGACTACCACTTTTTTGGCAGCTTACGAAATTTTGTTAATGGAAAAAAATTCAAAAAGGTCCAAATGGCTATTGACGAGTTGAAATGTTCTTTTGATTTGATAGAGGAATAAATAAGCTTCCTGCAACGTTGATAGAAAGTGATATCTAAAGAAATTACACGACAGATTAATTTTTTATGTAAAAAAAAAACAAAGAAATGAATGGTTTTAAATTTAAAGAAAGATAATTTTTAAAATAAAATTTTATTGATATACAAACATTTGAATCGATACAAAACAAATTACTCAGTACCAGACAACGCCACTCCTACTCGAGGTCTATCCCACGCCCCCTTATGAATCACGTGACCCAAATCAACCAATCGCTAATTTTCGTTGCATCAGCGTTGCACCTGAAGAGGCCCGATTTTCTGTGTTATCCCCGCTAAAATCACTTTCAGTGATAAAATGAAAAAAGTTTCCCTTGCAGTGCAATTCAATTTATGTTAATTTTAATAACATAAATCAACGTGGAATTGTCGAAAGGACGAAGAAAAAATTCAAACGACCGTGTATCTGTGTTTTACGGTCTTGCGTTGGATTTTAGCGAAAGCTTGCAATTCTTGAACGCAAGAGTAGCGTCGAGTCGTTAACAGGCGAGAATCGCGATTTCAGGCAACCAGTTGGCAGTCAGTTTCGAGTAGATAGCCGATGGTGGGATAAAGATCGTCGTGGAGGATCGGTGTACGAGGCCGGTCGCCGGCTTATTTCTATGGAAATGTCGCGAGATCCATGGCACACGGGAGAATCGTGCCAAGAGCCAGCCCACCTCATACAGAAGCCTTTTCGTCGCAGTTGGTTTAATAGAATCGCGCGAGTTTACTGTCATTACCGGTCCCATCTAGGGGCAATTACCAGGCTAACGATTATTACGGCTGATCCAGCTCGGATACGAGGACGTTTATAATCGGATATCCGTTCCGTCGATGGAGCCCGGAATGGACTTTCCAACATACCGTTTACACACCCTTTAAATAGATTTTTCAGGCACCCAGGGCTTGATCGCGCGTGGCTCGATCGCTGAAACTCTCCAACCAACAAGCGTCAGCTTGAAATGGAAATTATCCTTTCTACGTGCGTTTGTTTAAAGCAACAACTTTTCTTCTTTCTTTTCTGTTTTCTGTTTTCCTTTGCGACGTGTTTATTTGCGCGGATGTAAGGCAAAGTTCTGTCGTTTTCTGCAATATCGACTGAATTTCTGAATTTTTTGCTGGTAGATGGTAATAGCTGTTAAAAGCTAACTTGAACCTAACCTAAAAGTTCCGCAGTGCACCGCGCACCGCAAAAACTGAAATATACCAAAAAATAAGTTACGCTATGCCGTCGTGGTGAGATATCAAAGGCCTAATTTTTTTACAAACTTTTGGAATCAAACGAGAAGAATTAAGAAAAAAAAAAAGAAAAAACGAAATATACACATGTTTTTGGCAGGTGTAAAAATTATAAAGTAGAGTATAAAACAACAATGCTTTGGGGATTTCGATACAATTATCGACAACAGAAATTACAGATTTCCCCGAGAAGCCCGACTTTTTTTGTTCGAGTATTCTAAATATTTCGCGAGACGATACACTTTGTTTGTTCTCTGCATATTCAAATAAATTCATTTGCGATTCTCGTTACGATGAGAGAAAAAAACTTGGCTGGAAAGAAAAGGGAGGAAAAAGGGGAAAAAGGGCGCAAGAAATCGTAGCGTTAACTCGCGTGGCCACGGGCATCGGAAATTTCGCGGTACGTTAACTTTTCCGCAAGGAAGCGAGGGATGCCAATTTCCAATTCTCTGTTTAACTTTTCAACTACCCCCGGAACGGCTTCCGGCTACACACGACCGAGAGTAACTCGCACACGCACACCGATCCGCGCGCGGCGTGGCTATAGGCCGGTATATACGCAGTGTCCCCACATTTTCCGACACAATCTTGCCGGAAAAAGTGAAAGACATCACACGTATAAACGTACTAAATGCTCGAAAATTGTTCCATTAAGGAATTGTAACGAAAGTTCGAAATAACAGCGCGACAAGTTTTCACGATTTAGATGCAACGTAAGAATCGATAATGTTTGTGCAATCTGTTTGCACAAGCTGTGCTCGGTGGTTGAATTATCTGCGGAAATTCGAAATAACAGCGTGACAAGTTTTCGCGATTTAGATACAACGTAGAATCGATAATATTTGTACAAGCTGTTTGCACGAGCTATGCTCGGTAGTTGAATTTTCTGCAAAGTGAATTGGAGAGCCAGGGATTTTAGGTTAGGTTTAGGCGCCATTGTCCGCTCGACGTAATCGAGTAAAATTGCGGTACGAGTCCGGCAATGGCTAAATCAGCGTTGTTCGCGAAGAACGTTCCAAGAAAGTCACCAGATCTTGCGCCATTGGATTTCTCCTCGTTAGAGAAATATCGAAAAAAAAAGTTTGCCACGCGTGAAAAATTAGTGCAAAGAGTTTGCACTGCGTTTAGCGAGAGAAAGTCAGAAGAAATTCGAAATGTAACAAATTCAATTTATTCCATTACATAGACATCGAGTTTCTGTGTTCATAAAAATGGACCGTATTTTCTACTAACTGGTTGAGAAACAAACTAAATATATATATCACTGATATTCTGATTATAAAAATATAATACAATTATAAATATATATCCATCACTAAATATCGTTTTACAACGAATTTTCATTATAGTTCCTTGAATTTTCGTTGACATTTCGTGCTTACTTTCACTCGTAGAACCGAAAAATAGAGACACCCAGTATACGTGGTCGAGAGATGGTTGAAAAAGTAGAGGAACGTGGCATCGCGAGGCAAGTCAAGACAACGGCACCCGGGGATTTCAATCCGTATAAAAGTTGCACGGGGACCGCGAGACGCACGTCTCTTCTGCCTCGCTCTTCTCGATCGCGTAACCGTGAGTGGCTTCGGACAATGATGAGACCGCTCAGCTGAGCAATCACCTAATGCGCCGGGACTCTCGCGCGCTCGTCGGTCCCTTCGATTTCGAGAACTCGCGAGAGTCCCTCAACTCGTCTCTCGATTGCGATTGATCGAACCACCGAGCAGCGTTGTTTCGTAGGTCTAATTCAGCCGCTCTCCTCCATTGGGTCCATTGGGTTTTCCCTTGAAATCCGAGCCGAGGGAAAAGACAAAATGGCCGAATGCCGTTTCTTTTCGTTTCAAGAGTTTAACGCAGCTTTATGTACGATAGTCGAGCAACCATCTGCTTGAACTAATTTCCCGCGAAAAACGTTGATAGCGAGCTTTAAAAAAAATGGCCGTGATAAAAAGAGAAACGTCAATACCTGTGATGTAACGTAACGAAGTTACGATGAATTTTTAAGATGGCGGCGCCATCGTCGATCGGTGGTGAGAGCCACCGTAAAAAGCAGCGAATCGCTGAAAGGGCGAGCGATTCGGTTGCATAAAACGCTCATCGCTCATGGGTCTCGAAGTGAATGTCCACGCCCGGATATTTATGTACTGTCGTGGCGTGCTATGTTTATGGTTTCTTTTTTGCACGGGGATCGTAGGTAGGATGCAAAGGGCGTCGTAAAACACAGGAACAGGGAACACAGCTACCGGGGAATAAACGGACTATGAGCCAGGTAGGCGTATAAATTCGATACGTGCCACCCGTATCTTTCTTCTTTTCTTCCTTCGTTCTCCCCCTCGACGAGTGACGAGTTGCGAAGGACAGTCAAACGAAGGGAGAGGGGAAATGGCAGGGGTGAAAGTTTTCAAATCAATTTGCCTCAATTGCTAAGTGATTATCAGAGTATTCCCTCTGTTAATTTTTGGGGATTCTTAACGCCACATTGCAATACGTATTCATTTGACCGCTTACGAAACAAACGTTGTTTTTTGAAAGAAACACAGATTTTCAGTTTATCATGGGAAATAATGCACAACATAATAACGAAATAATCGTATATTTTTACTTTTGTATTAAGTCGTTCGGTCGTTTAGGTCGGTTTTTTTCAGGAAAATAAACGACAATTTTTTTTATAGATATTTAAATATTTTAATTATATATTGACCATTTTGGTCCAAAAAAAACAACTGCATAGAATTAAAAAAATTTTTTTTTTAAATAAACCTCGAGCTATCGAAATATATAATGACAGTGTGGTTTAAAATCAAGTTTTCATCATCATTCTTTCTCGCTTTTGCAAGTTTTGTCACTTCAAACGGTTCCAACCGTTGTCACACTCTTTTTTAGAGATTTTGGTGTGTTTATAGCTGCTCAGATTTTAGTTGAGTTCAGAACTAGGTTCAGTCCCAAGGACTGTAAGCAAAGAAATTTGATTAAAAAAAAATATCCGGTGAACAAGTCAGACAATAAATTGTTCTCGATAAAAGAAAGAAGCAAAAGTAGAAAGAAAATTCCAAAATGATTAATCGGGTGATATAAGAATTTTCATAATGTTACACGAACAGAAGAAATAACGATATAATTTTCAATTAAATTTTGACTAGGTATGGTTAGCGTTAAGAAGAAGGATTTCGATTTCTATCGAAATTGTGTGTTAGTCGATCGGCGACAGTCCGGAAAGGGCGACTCGTTGCCCCGCTGCAGGTGGCTAATGTTTAACTAGAGAATTGATAGGGGGGGTGGAATATTTTTGACAGCGCGAGCGGAAGATTTACGCGCGCCGCGCAATCTCAGCAATTTGAATTTCCAATATCGCCAAATGGAAGATGGTAATTTAGCGTTTCGAACGCCGTTGAAGCCAACCGTGGCATTCTCGCGGCGCGCTATTTCTATGATTTATTAATGAGATGTACGGTGTGTGTATAATACCCTGCGTTCGCCCTACGTGCTGCAGCTCGTCTGAAATATACGAGCCTCGCCGTTTCGATCGTCGGTACGATCCTCGCGGAGATATTTTCGCCCTTGTCCTTGCTGCGAGTCCGCAAAGTCGCTCGACTTTCTGCGATTATCGAACGAACTGAAATCACTCGGATTCGCTCGTTACTCGTTTCGATGTTTCGTTGGCACGCGGGTGATTACGATCGAGGGAAAAATATTTTTTCTCCGCGTTGCAAACGAAATTGTTTTGTTGCACGGACGTGAAATGTTACGGTCGAGCTGAAATTTTACGGTTAAATCAAATTTAACGATAAATCATGCAGTACAAAAATCGCTAATAAAGATTACTTATATATATATATATTTTTTTTTTTTTTTTTGCAATATATCACGCGTAACGAACTGTTTTTCATTGCAGCTCCATTAAAAAAAAGGGAAAAGTAGCTTTTATTATTTTGTTTTTTTTTTTTTTTTGAACTGGAATTATACATTTGTAAAAATCGCTTCTATGATTGTCTGACTGATGCTTTTTCACCGGTTGATGTTATTATATTAACGTTGGAGTGTTTGCACGTTGGCGAGAGAAGAATTTCACGTAACAAGGTTGAGAATATAACGCAATAATGCCCGCGTTTAAATTTATCTACTGCAATGCTTCGAAAACAATAATACGGGAGCACAAATGATATTATTTCAGCTGTGAACAATTACGATAATTTATTATCAACTCGACGTGTTTTGTACTATGACGGATGATGATAAATTATTCAACAGAAATGCGTAATTATTGTTAACGCGCGCGCGCGCGCCCACGTGCAAACGATTGAAGAATATTCGATTTTGACAACGCGGATTTATTTATTAATTACCAATTAATAAGATATCCGTGGAACAATTAATTTTTTTGCGGCGAAAGCTCCCCCCCTGGAACGTCAAAGTTGGAAGCACGGTTTCATTATTCTCCGCGCGTAAAGTTAATTAGATGGAAAAACAATAGTATCGGGACGTGATCGTTTGTTACGCCGGGGAACAATATGCTGGGTTTTGCCGCTTGGCGCGTTATATTCATTAATTTAATTAATTGCACGATATTTATCAATTTCACACTTGACATTGCTTTGAAATTGAACGCAGGCCGTGCACGCGCGTCATTCTTCACGATGATTCCCAATAATAATCGCGTCACCGTGTACGTTTGTTTATCCCGAAAAAAAGAAATTTAACGCGATCTATTATCGCGAGAAATGACTCTGCCGCGGAATATAACCGCCGGATATTATAATTTATGAGCCATTATTCTTCATAACGTATCAATGGTCATTTTTATGGACGTTGGCTTAGGCACCTATCCTACTAAAAGTTGCCATAAATTTTCATCGTAAATATACCCTTATCACCGAAGACTATCCATTTTGGATCATTTCACGCGCACATTGTATCGCGTCGGGATCGCAAAAAAAAAAAAAAAGATTCGAGAAAAGGCTCGAGAATAAATCGTAAATCGATAAATGGAAAAAACTTCTGCTTCTCCCGTTTTCGAGCGAGCGTTCTCCGTTAGGTTAATCAGCAGATATAGGCGATCGCGCGCCCGCGTCAGTTCCCGCGTTTCAAACAAAATCTGTTCAGCCTGTTTTACACAACGAACGATACGTCCCATTCGTCAAACACATCCGTTTGCTTTATAGATTTACCGCGACTGTTACACGCTAGTCCAATACACTACCCGCAAACGGTCGTCCCGCGATCAAACCTGTTTCTCATTGCGGACGCTTTTATTGTTTTCGATCGATCGCCCGATAATTTGCCGGGACGTGCGTATCTCCTGCGATCTCGCCTTGCACAGACGTCCCCGCTAGATTGCTGCGCGAGATACTCGCTGATTTCCCGATCTTTCAGGAATTATCGTCGCAATAATTTTCTTTCTTTTTTTTTTTGCGATAAAACAGAAGCATACGGAAGCATTTGCATTCCAATTCAAGTCATATGTCGCTTGATAGGGAGATCAACAGACTGAGAGAGAGTGGGGTATGGCGAAATTTCGATATAGTGGAGGGGATAAGATGCAGTGGAGGGGATAAGATGCGGTGGTGGGGGTAGCGCTAGCGTTCAGTAAAGTGGGGGCCGCCAGTTAGCGACCTCTGTCTTTCAGCAATTTCGACTTTTTGGACTTCTTACGCGTATCTAGTAAATTATATGTTTGAAAGTAAAAATTACGAGCGAAACAAGTTTTCTGAACAGTTTTAGTCGAAATGTCGAATTACTGTTTACAGTATATAAACATATTATCAATTATTTAAAATTTCCTGCATGCAATGGTAAATTTTAAAGCAACTGACAGGATGCAAGGCAGCTTGATGATCGTTAGTTTCACAATAATAAGCATTGTTGAACAAACAATGCAATTTTTCTTCTTTCCTCGAGATAATTGACTCGCAGCTTTCCATTTAAACTTTGTTCCTTATCGAAAGTTGATAATTGTGTCGAAACCTTTCTGTTAGCTGCATTATTTTGGATCCGATTTAAAAATTAAAGGAATGCTGTAGACAATGTTCATTGTGTGTAATATTATTTTTATCCTCCTTGCTGTCACTGGAATCATTAATTCAAAGTCTTCTTGCTTTTTCATGTTTTGGTAAAATAACGCCACTGTTTTGTTAAAATCAATGCTCGATGCCTTAAAACAATCAGTATCTAAATTATTTTTATACCGATCAAAAACAATTCATCGTCACTACATCTTCATATAATTCCCTTCGTATTATACTTTTCAACATGACGTACAACGCACGATGTATTATTTGATTTGTTCAATCAGAGAAACGGCAGAACACTGACTGATCGTGCAACGGAAATCATATCGTGTAATGATAATATTCATCATGGAATCGTGTAATTAAACAGAATTTATTAACAATATTTTTATTTCCCCTCTCTCTACATCATCGATTGTTATCCGTGCCTGTGAGGAGCTTTGCTTCGGAGTGCAAAGCGTTCGATGAATCATTTAACAACACTGAAACTACCAAAGTGGTCAAAATGACCAATTTATATATTTTTATATTTTATACGGATATTTTACAAACGTAAAATTTAAAGATTTAAAATATACATATAAAAGCTTGTACGCTCCACTTGTAGTATTTTTTCGACTCGAGTGTCTCTGATGCTAGTTTTATTCTTTATTAGTTTCTAGCGTTGAAAATTCACGCGCGTATCAAGATACGCGGAAAGCGGAGGAAGAAAGAAAGATAGACGAGAGAAAGTGCGTTAATTGTCAAAATTCCGCCGGCGAGCGAAAGCTGCTTACGATTCGGAGCGTAACCTACACGCGCTCGACAATCGGCTTACGGACACGCGAGAAAAGAGAGCTTATGAATTAGCAACGAGACATTGTGCGCTCTGCGCCGCGTGATTGGTTTTCGCGCCGGTCTAACGGGGAGTTTTCCGCGGCGCCCCCCCCCCCCTGCCCCCCTCTCGCGTTTCGTGGCCGAGGATCGGGCGCTTCCAACGCGTTGGAAGAACGGACGCGTTGCGAACGTTCGACTCGCGTCTAAATGGCTGCCGCGCGCCCCACTGGGAAATCAGCCATTCGATGCGATGGAACGGCCGGGTCTCGCACGCCGCTCTCGCTAATTCTATTTCCACCTATTTGCTTGGCCGCCAATCCGCCACCCCATCGCGCATTTCTCTTCCTTGCTTCTTCTTACTTCACTCGGATCCCTTCCTCCACCTTTTGATTTCCCTGCCCCTCGTTTTTCCCCCTTGTTTCCACTTGTTTGCCTCTTTCGTTTTCAGTCGTCTCTCATCCTTCTCGTGTATACAAATTTCGCGGCCGATCAATTTGTTTCATCTGCTCTAATTATTGCGTGGAGGTAAACTTTTCTTTCGCTTCCGGTTTCAGTCAGCTCTCATCTTCCTCGTGTATTTTCCGAATTGGCAAGTTTCACGGATAATCGATCTGTCAATTAGACGTCGACTCGTGCGTCCTCTAATTATCCCGTGTACGCGAGATTCTTTTTCTAAGAATCTTTCTCGAAGAGAGACTGGAAGTGCAGCTGTGAACGAACACAAAGGAATTATTGCGTCTGTAACGAACCAGTCTTTCGTTCTCTTCTCGTTCTTCCAGGAACCAACGAAACGTTTTAATTCTATTCATTCCACGAGCCTGTTTGACTCGGCGGATCCCTGAAAAAAATGAACTTAATTAGCGCGATCGTTCGAGCGGCGAATCGTCGCTACGATTGAAAGCGGAGTTGAGAAACTGGAAGGCTGTACAAACTTGGGGATTAATACCAGCCGCGACAAATACTAGCCAGATAACCAAGCAAAAGCGATAACTTTTATCTGCAACTGCCAACTTATCTATCCGCTGCGGACGATCGATACAATATTTGTACAACGCAGACGGGAGGGAAATACTTTGAGATCGATCGATGACAAAAGTTCTTTCTATTAACACTTTCACGGCGGGTGTATAAATACTTGACTTTGATTGTCCAAGAATATTAATGTACTTGTTAACGCTGGAAAAAAATACTCTATATATACATCGCTAGAACCTAAACGATAATTAAAGTAAGTAGATTTATACACAGTTTGGACAGTGTTTCTGTCCAAACAGAAATTAATATTAATTTTGACAAGAACAGCCGTATCTTTTGAGTGATTCAGACGATAGTTTGAAATCAGTCACATCGATCAGGGTTCGATTGTTATATTGGCAAAATTATAATAGTTAAATTAATATGGCGTAATGAGAAAAATTGTCGTGGTACATTAATAAAAGTGAAATTAGTTAAATTAATGCAGTACAGTAACAAAAAGTTGTTTACAAGACGTACATAAAAAACTGCACGACTTGCACCCCAGAAGCAACTGTTCTGACTAGGACGATTTTTTTGCCATAAAATTTTATTGATACGCAAACATTTGAATCGATACAAAACAAATTACTCAGTACCAGACAACGCCACTCCCACTCGAGATCTATTCCACGCCCCCTCGCGAATCACGTGACTTAAATCAATCAATCGCTAATTTTCGTTGCATTAGCGTTGCCCAATTTTCTGGGTTACCCCGCTTAAAACACTTTCAGTAATGAAAAAAAAAAGAAACAAAAATGAGAGAAAGACAGATAAAAGCGCGTGTTTTTGCTTGAAAAGAGTTTCACGATACACACGCACGGGATAACTTACAATCACGGTGAGAGATCGCTGAAGATCGCGTTAATTCGATTTATATATACTCGGTACTCGGTATTTCTCGACATCGATCGCCTTTATCCGATCAAATCTTTGATCCTTCCCCTCCCCCGTTCGTAATTCCCTTTCAGCCATTTGCCGCCGTTTCTCGAGAAACCCGCAGCCGCGAACGACCGCGAGCTTTCCCCGACTTTCCCGATTAAGAAACTTACCACGAAGAAGAATGCCTATGTTTCTTCCCACGACCTCGATTCCCTCCCTCCCTCTCTCTCTCTCTCTCATTTCTTTCTTTTTTCATTTTCTCCGCTGTCTCGTCGGTTTTCATTAGACTCACAGCCTCTTTCTTCCTTACGCGAACGTTCTCGATAGGGCCATAAAACCACTTTCCTCGGGAGATTATTGACATATCGGTGGACGGAAATTGAGGTGTCGGACGCAGCAAACGATCCGTTAGGACGGTTACGTCGGTATCGCGGGGGCTCTCTCGCGCGAGCCCTCCGTGTATTATTTTCACGGCGAAATATTGACCGGCGATCGTTCATCCTTCCCCGGCGACAGCTCCTCTATCTTTCGGCTGCCGCTCGTCGCCCATTTACGATTTTTCATTCAACCGATAGCTTGGCCGGCATAATGGATCGGCCAGTTTCAGACGTTCAGCCGTGGGGGAAAAAAAGATATCGACGAGACGAGGCGCTTGATTAATATCAGACGATTGGTTTATTACCGGCGATGGCTTCTCGTCGCGCGTAATCAAAGCGATCTTGTTCGCGCGGCGAATGAAAAATCGTATTTCGAAAAAAGGAAAAGAGAACGATATATTTGCGCGATGCTCTTCGATTATGATATTTTTCGAGAATTTCTACCAGCACAATCCTGGCCATTTGTTTTGCATGTGCAACTGCTGGTAAATAAATAATGTTTATATAAATCATCTGTTGTAATTATATATATATATATAATAATAAAATACAAAATATATATTATATATATATGTTATAAAATATGTATATAATCCACGATAAATACTAAATATTAAAAATAAAAGTGTTCCAATGTTAAATATAGTGTAATAATGTAATTGTATAGCATTTCCAATACAGCTAACAAAATTATCAAAGATATCGGTCTCGATCTTTCGACTTTCAATTTCGATACATTTACTTATCCGTGATTGTTGTATCTGCTGTTTGTTACTTGTCGTTCTGTTATTTTAATCATCTTTCCGTGTATTCCTCGACACCATTTTCTTTTTTCCACATTTTCGTTTTCCCACCTCGAGTCCACGTTTAGTTAGTACGTGTGACGCATCGCAGCCCTCGCTGAAGGACGAGGATGCGTCTCACGGCGAAGGATCGAGGATGCAACGGAGCAGCGAGACACTGGAGCCGGAGTCGTGTGGAGGATCCTTCCAAAGAGAGCGTGCGTGTGCGCGCGCGCGCGCGTAGACAATTAATTATGTCGCGACTGTAACTAATCCTGAGAGACAATGCGCGGAGTCGTAGGTTCGCGTCTTCGATAACAATGCATATTGAATTGAAAGCGGCGCATTGCCGTGCGCTATTGGCTCTCCAGGGCCGCGGTGGTTGGAACAATGCTCTGCCAGCCGCAGGTCACGAGGGTTTCTCCCTCGCCGCTGAGTTTCCACGATTTCCTTGTTTTGCGAGGCTTCGCCGTGAGTGTACCCACTCACGGAGGTCCTCGGCTGTTCCGAATTACGTCAGCAGGATCCACCGAGCCGTGACATACCGGTGTCTGTCCCTCGTCTTCGCTGGTGGATCCCGTCAGACGAGTACAATCCGTGGCCACAGTGCCATTTATAGTGAAATTTATCGCGATCTGCTCATCTGCTCCGATGACTCGAGTCGAGATAAGAACCCGAACGATCAGTGATTGAACAATCATTCTCACAAATTTCACCGAATCCTGAAATTTTTGATTCCGAGGAATTGTCACAAGGTACTATATATTCTTTTCCATTTCACCGTCAAAGCCGCGGTTCTTCGGTCTTTGGAGTCTAATCTGCAGAGGGGAAATGAAAGTGGACTGCACGGTCTGCTGGATCAGGATTCCAATTCGGGTTCATTTGCCGGACGACTGAGTTACCGCTCTGACCAATCGAGCCGTCCAAGTCGTTAACAGATTCCTTCCCTTCGGGCCTAAGGGGCGAGCGGACTATTTCTCGTCTTGTGCCACGCGTTACGCGAGATCGAAAGAATTTTCACGCCTACCTGCGACCACCAAGCAGTGAAACTCGTGTATTTCTTAAAAGCTTCGATCGTTTCCACTTCAAAAAAAAAAAAGGACGAGTTTGTTCTCCTCTATTGTCGCGCGACATTTCAAAGTTTCCTGCGTGGAATGCATTCATTTCTGTTATAAAGCATCTGCCAGCACCGGTGCAAGTCGAGCGAGATAGTCACTTGCCATCGAGGCACAAAGCTATTCATTAAATTCGGCCCGGGGAACCAACCGGATTCGTTGGAAAACTCGACGAAGGATGCGCATTCATTCGGTGATCCAGCATGCACGATGCGCGTTATTACGTTAGCTAGAGGCGAGGTTCTTGCGAGATTGAACGCACGAAGCTAATTAACCGACTACGGAACAACGGGTAATCTGCTTTCGCGCAGCGGAGATACTTCGGTGGACGTTGCGCGAAAATAAAACCGAGAGCCGAGAGAATAGACTGTAGTATTATAGCTGTCCGCTTTTGTGAATATATTCGACGTTTATTTGCGCGATTATGATTTGCTTCTCTCCCGGTTTCGACGAGCGTTCGAAGTGGACGAGCGGTACGTCTCTCAGTAGATAAAGTAAATAAAACTACACGACTTGTCCCAGTACATTTCGTCTCTCTGAAAGGAGGAATGATAGGACAATTTCTTTGCCATAAAATTTTATTGATGTGCAAACATTTGAATCGATACAAAACAAATTACTCAGTACCAGACAACGCCACTCTTACTCGAGGTCTACTCCACGCCCCCTCACGAATCACGTGACCCAAATCAACCAATCGCTAATTTTCGTTGCATCAGCGTTGCACCTGAAGAGGCCCCATTTTTTGAGTTACCCCCGCTAAAATAACGAGCGCATTGTACAGGATGGAAAAAAAGTTTGTCCGTAGCTATCACGGAGTGACAAACCGAATTGAGTTTCAAGATTAAAATTTTCCTTTTTTCTTTTTTTTTATTTTCGGCTTCAAGATAGCGAAATCATCGCGTACGTTCCGCTTTTTGAGCCAATCGATCTAAAATATTGAACGTGAAAAAAAGAATGAAAGAAAGAAAGAAAGAAAAAGGAAAAGAGAGAGGAAAGAGAAAGAGGAAAGAGGCAGTGACAAACGAAATAAATCACACTGATATTTACTTTGGCTGACGAATCACAGTTGGACGCACGATCCGAGGCACCGTGGCGTACGAACAGCTCTCTCCCTCTCTCTCTCTCTCTCGGATCGGGCTCGAATATTTTCAGGACAAATATCGGCCGCTATCAAGCCGAGGTCCTTCGCCTGTTTGTCGACGGATATCATCGAGATCGAGCCATTGAAGTGGCGAACACGATGAGTCACGTTAGCATACAACCGCAGTGCCGTGTTCTCCATTAGATAGTACAGTGTTGTTTTAGGCGCGACCCGTATTAAGGCTAACACACGGCCGTGCGTGACTCACTCGGCGAATAGGTATACGTAACAGGAGTACGCCTCGATGGGAAATATATTATCGTTCGCGGCTGGGAGGGCGGAGGAGGCCACTAAACGCCACGAACGTAAGGCAACTCGATGTTTCTCCATTTAGCACACCTGGAAACACACGCTGGTGGCCAAAACGCGCGCGACTCCTCCCCGTGTGTACAGGCTTTGCTCGCTGTTTGCTGGCGCGAAATCAAAACGTGGCTGAATTTTCTCGAGCACACTTTGCATCTCGTTGACTCGGGCTCGGAAGGGGGATTTACCCCGATTTCCAGCTGCACGCGTTGCGAACAGATTCCAAAAATCCGCGAAATTTGCTTAACTAAGTCTACTGCTCGCCGAAATTTTCCGCTCTCCAGAAAATTTTTCGTTGAGTCCTGAGAAAGGCGAACTGACCTCGAATTGCTTTTAAATTGCTTTCGAGTTTAGGGAAAGGAGAAAATCGTCGCTGGTTTCACATGGTACGCGTACGTCTGACAATCGATGTCCATTACTACTGCGCGACGCAACAGGGAGTTTGTAAGTCGGCTGTTGGAGACGTGGTCTCCTCGTACCAAACTTGGAAGGTTATGAGTATTACGTTGGAAGTTTATGGTACGTCAATTGCCATTAAGGACGGGGGAAGGAGCAGAAACTAGAAACTCATTTGGTCCGCACAGTCGCGGAACTTGCGTAACGATAAAGAAACTTTTTGAGATGTTCGTTTGTTTTGAAAAATTTGTCGGACGTAAACGGACCAAGGAGGTTTCTCTTAGACCCGTACTCGTGTCTAACCTAACCTAAACCTAACCTATCTTACGAATTTACTTAGGAAATAATTTTATCAGTCACTCTCTCTCTCTCTCTCTCTTTGAGAGTGACGTGATTCGATTTCAATTCCAGCTGAAGGAGATTATACCTTCGCGTTTATAACCCCTTATTATTTTTTCCAAGAAAGCTTTCAATTACACTCATTCGTTGCAAGCCCGTGTAACAAGGACAGTCTCTCTGTAGTATTGAATTTTGCTAGTCAAAGTATGAATTAATTAAAGCGCGGACAATTACTGTTAAAGCGCTCGTCGAGAGACAAAAAGACGCCGTCGGCGTTAATAAATTCTACATCACGGCGAACGAAGCCTGCCCGTTTCGAATTTCTGCGAAACGTAGGAAATCTGTCGACTCGACGGCAAGGTGCATTCGTATTTTCGTCCCGTTTTCTTTCGACGTCGTGATTCGTCGCAATCGCCAACGTTGAACGTTCTCCGTCACCAAACGCGTTCGTCTCTTTTTTTCTCTCCCTCTCGATCGATCGACGTTGTAATTATCGAGTTCGTACCGCGTTTTTTCAACGCGACGAGAACGAAGTTGTTGCAAAACGAGCGAAATATTGCTTCGCTGTATTTAATTTGCATCTGAATCCGCGGCCAAGTTGCCCGCTGGAACGGGCAATTGCGACTTTATCCGGTTTTACGCGATTCTACGCGGCCGCCTCTGCAAATGCCAAACAAATCATTTGGCAATCTCCGACTGCTCGCCCGTTTATGCATTTTGAATATATTCTCGACGATTTAACCGAGGTAAAGTTGTTTCGAGCAAATTACCGGCTGAATCTTCGTTCGATCGTTCTATAATTAATTTACGAGGCACAGGGGTGTAAACCAAAGTTCTTTTCCAGTAAAATAAGGATATTCTAGGTACATTTTTGCTCAGAACAGGCAAAATTGGAATGATTGAACAAGAATTTTATTATTTGAATAATTTTAACCACGAATGTTCGTGACGTCCCTTTTGGGGAGTACTTGCATTTGTGAACAGATTCTTTCTCATAAATGAAGCACGCGAAAAATGAAATAAGAAGACAAATTTTAGACGAGCATCTTAAAAATAAAGTATCGAACCAGATATCTGAAAAACAAATTCAATGTTGTCATTAAAAATTTTCATACTTTTTTAATTAATATAAATATATTTTTCACTATAAAAATGTATTGTTTCACTATAAAAACTGTTTTAATATCCCTATAAATATTAAGGGTACCCATAAGTAATTTCAAATTTAACGAACACTGCCATCTAGTGACAATAATTTAACTCATTACGACATAACCTATATTTCAATTAAATTACGACATAACCTATGTTTCAGTTTAAAGTTTAGTGTGCTTTAAACTGTATCAAGTCTTAAACAAAATGAAATTTTGCACAGTATCAAAAAATGACATTACTTATGGGTATATTATGGGTACTGATACAAAAGATGTGTAAACTGCATGCGGGCCTCGACAAATTTTTGTTGGCCATTGAGGCCCGGTAGATCTATTACATCTTTGTTTAGTCGTTCCACGTAATATTTCACCCTTGAAAACGGAATTATTCTCGATTGCTAATGAATCGGAACGCCTGCCAGAGTTGTTTAGCTGGGTCAGATTCGTTCGTCTGACAATAAGTCTAAATCCTCCTCTCGGGTCTCTCCTCCGTGTCTTCTAAATACATTTCAATGTCGCTTTATCTTCATTTCGACGAGAACAAGAAGACAGAGGGGGGAGGGAGGTCTCGGCCAATCAGCCACAGTCACGTAGACCGAAGAGACGGCAAGGAGAGTTAAAAAAAAAGAAAGAAAGAAAGGGGAAGAGAGGAAAGAAAAGGAAGCAGAAGGGAAAAAAAAAGAAGAAACAGAAAGGGACAATTGTTAGCACTGGCGTTGCATAATTCAGGCGGACGCGAGATCGTTAAGGAAAAGTTTCGCCATTAGAAGCACGAAATGTAAAGCATGCCAACTGGAGGAACACGTGGAAGGGAAATGGCGGAAGGATACGGGAGGCTGTCTTCTTTAAATTGTATCGCAAATTGCTAGCCCTCCCGCTGAGGCAAAAGAAGCAACCCAGCCGATAACGTCGGTCGCTGTAATGGCCTGTTACGCCAACGTCAAGCCCATCATTGACGTCGTCGTCGTCGTCGTCGTCGTCGTCGTCGACAACGACGACGACGACTGCGGATTTTCTCACTTTATTCCGGCTGGTTCTCCCTATTTCCGGCTTGAGAGCTTCGCCGGATCCCTCGTTCGTCGTTTATTCCGACGTTTGCGCTATCGCTTCGTTTTTCGCGAGACGCCGAGCGCGATTAAAACACGACGGTCATTGCCAGACGACCGATCTCGTTCGTGTCGTGTTCGATCCCCAGTGTGTTTGTAATTTCAACGTGCCCCGTCTCGCGAACGAAGAACGTTCTGCACGATCGAATCCAAGCCGAATGAAGCACACGCGGAAGAGAAGGACGATAATTTCTCGCGCTCACGAATATTACGACAGGGACGTCAATCAGTTTAATGTTCGAGACGCTGACAATTACCGCTCGTCGTTGCGGCTGTAAAGCAACGAGGGCAAGCTAAGAAGGGGCGCTTAATTTGAAAGCACCTTCGATAACGACGTTGTTCCTCCTCCTTCTTCCTCCCCCCCCTGGAAGGAGTGGCATTTCTCTGGCGCCTTAAACGTCGAACTCATCGCGAGATTGCAGCCTCTGAAACTTTCATCCGGCGTTAGAATCGTCCGTCGAGGGCGTTTTCTTTCTCGCCTCACCTGTCCTCCGCGAGAGAACGATAACGATTTGATCTGCCTTCTCCGACGTCCGAGATTGGACGCCCGCCAACGAATTCATCTCTTTCGTCGTTTTCGCCGAAGGATTCTCGGAAGAAGGGAAGGAACCGGGCAGCCACTTTTGCCGGTTGATTGTTGAACTTTGAACAGGCTTTCTTTTTCCTCTTAATGAACGCAGTGTGCATCGAGTCCAACATGGCCGAAAGGAGGACGAACGGGGTGACGAAGCGACTGGGTCGCTTCCCTGCCACGAAATGGGCATTCACTGAAAAAGATATAAATAAATTTAAAATTATCAATATATATATATAATATTCAATATTTGTAAAATATAAAAATTTGATCTATTATGTAAATTTAACAAGTTAAATAATAAATATAATAATAATGGTAATGAAGAAATTAAAGTATAAAGTATTAAATTTAGTCGAAATTCACCACATCCTAATTTTATAATTGTACAAAAAAAAAATTATTAACAATCTAGATTCAAACGTAATAGAATGAAATAAAATGTCTAATCGAAATTGCAAAGTGCCAGTCGCTCGTAACTCGCGAGATATTTGTCGTTATGAGCGCAGAGGCTGTGGCGATTCATTTTCGGAGGCTTCCTCTTTCAAAGTAGCGGGAAATAAGAAGAGAAGAGATCGCGAGTCGATCCCTGTTGAAAAAGCCCCGGGGTGCGAAGGATACGTCAACTTTGTCAACGCGTGATCGAACATCGCCAGCGTGACGCGCATAGACGTATTAGAGAAACAGAAATAGAAATAGAAATAGAGCGAGAAGGGAGAGATAGAGAGAGAGAGATAGAGAGAGGTAGGAAAGAATCGAAGGTCCCTACGGGCGGTAGTCACTTGTATAATATTCAATACGCTTCCTGGTACAGGTGGCTATTCATCAATTCAAATCCGCAAGTTCTGCCCATTCATACAAATTCCGCGCCACGCTCCCCGTCCCTCTATTAATGGATGCAGTTCCCCTTAGGGGACCCGCAGATAGGCGGCCGCTAGAAGAGCGCCAACCCGGAAAAGGGAACGTTACGAAGCCGGGGTGGCTGGCTGGGTTACGAGCCCGAGCGAAAACAGGGGATGATTCGAAACGTACGGCCCGATAGGGAAATCCAGCATACGTCCGAACGGTCCGTCGCCCGATCCACCACCACCCCTTTTATCCGGCCCCGACAACCATCCCATCCACCCCTCTCCCCCTATTCTCCCTATTCTCGAGGCGATAACGCTTCCGGCTGCTTTGTCTTGCCCAGGTGGCTGCCGCCACACACGTGCACACACAGCGCTGCTTTATCGTTCTCTCTATCCTTTCACCTGTGCCAACTATCGAAAGCGGCTAACCCTTTTTCTTCTTCCCAGGCAACGCTAGGTATCGCTAGAGGAATCTATCAGATTCAGGGAGGGGAGGAGCAGTAGTAGTCTCTCCTCCGGCGCGTTTGTGTTTTCAAAGGGTTGTTGAGCGCGCCACTGCGTGTGTGTGTATGTGTGTGCGCATTGGTATTTCCAAGCCGGCGGAGCTGCGAGGTGTGAAAGGATTTATAAGGGTCAGGGTGAGGGATTTTGGCGACGATAATAAGGTTTGGGGCTTCCCTTCTCCACTGTGGCGGTGGAGGGGGGATAGACGAGACGGGGGCGGTCGTATCGACGTCGTTAGGAATTTGCGCGCTAGTTCTCGTTCTCGGTAACGAAGAGATCGATCTTTCGATTCAACCTCCTCCGGGAAAAGTGGAGAACGCGATGTTCGACGCGATAGAGTAATACACGGTCGATTGAAAGGAAAAATGAGCTGGGTCAGTTCGCCCGACCGTCTTCGTAGACTGGCTTCTCTGCTCTCTTCGTAAAAAGCAGTTGCTTCCCACTTGGGCTAGCTCCCGTGATAATAATAATTTATTCGAAGGAACAACGAACACGTGCCGGAAGGAAATCTAATAGAACGAGATTACTTCCTCTCCCTCTAGAACCTAGAAATCACGAGGCTCCCTCACGATTCTCGAGCTTAACCTGCAGGAAGAGCTCAGGGTCCGTTCTTTTTAAACATAAATGAACCACAGGACGAGCGCTTTCCTTTCTCCGAGTCGCTTCTTTTCCCGCTGTTTGCTCGCTGAAAGGGAAACAAATCGGAAAGGCGTTTTCGCCGAGACTCGGTTTTCCTTTTCTTTCTTTTTCTTTTTTTCTTTTCTTTTTTCCTCCTCCTTTTCCGGCGAGTATTTTTGCGCTGGCACTCGGCTGACAGTTGAATGATTATCCAACGCTTCCTCTTTTAAAGTAGGTCCCGTCCTCTCTTTCTTCGGCCAGCTTGCGCTCTCTCCTCTTTTCGCCCGTACACCACCGGGCTCCGGCCAAGTTTACCGTCTTTCCCTGTCTCTCTCTTCTCTGCTTTCCCTCCGTGCCCTTTAGCGTGTTCCCTGCCGTGACATCTTTGATTATGAGCGTCTCTGCAGGGACACGCTATTTGCGGGCAGCGAGCATCAAAGATTTGAATAGAGGCCCCTCCCGATGCTTTTGATGTGTCTCGGTTATCCGGCAGCCAGCGCTGACCATCGCGTCCGCGTCGTCTTCGCTCTCGCTTTTCCCGGCCACGATCCGGCCGCGTCTGCCCCGCGCTTTCGCTAATTTACTCTCACGTTAATAACTCCACGAGGGAGTCTGCCTCGTGGAAACTCTATTACACACGTATGCGCGCGCGCCGTTTTTCAATTAGACGGCGGCCGTACGTGTTTAGCCGGATGCGTATTTATTCAGCGACGCGGATGCTCGAATCGAGATCGATCGACGAAACTTTCACTCTCGTTTCTCTCTCTCTCTCTCTTATCGGTTTCATATCTTTTAAAATAATTGTCGCGAAAATTTCTTTCTCGCAAGGATGGATATAAATAGCCTCTTTATGGTTTGAGGTTATGTGTCTTTAGGTACGCACAATTCCCTCTACTTTTACGTTCCTTGCACTCGATTAATACTGCAACTATCAAAACTCGGTTTCATATTTTTGATTCTTCAAACGATCTTTTAAAATCGTTCTCGCGAAAATTTCTTTCTCGTAAAGGTGGATATAAATGGCCTCTTTATAGCTTGAGGTTACGTGTCTAGGTACGCACAATTCCCCCTACTTTTATGTTCCTTGCACTCAAACTACCAAAAATTCACTTTCATATTTTTGATTCTTCAAACGATCTTTTAAAATCGTTCTCGCGAAAAATGGATATAAATGGCCTCTTTATAGTTTGAGGTTATGTGTCTTTAGGTACGCACAATTCCCTCTACTTTTATTAATACTGCAACTACCAAAACTCGGTTTTATATTTTTGATTCTTCAAACGATCTTTTGAAATCATTGTCGCGAAAATTTCTTTTTCGTAAGGGTGGATATAAATGGCCTTTTTATTATGTGTCTTTATAGTTTGAGGTTATGTGTCTTTAATTGCACTCGAACACTAGAACTACCAAAGTATCGAAACGATCAGTTTACAATTTTTTAGAGCAATTTCTTACAATGGACTTGCAACTTCGCGTTTTTTAGAGATCCGAGTGATTTTTGTGAAACATGAGAATAAAAGATTCGTGGTTCTATTCCTTTCGTTCTGACTTGACTCAATTTTTGCATTCATAGTAGAACTCGGTAATTATAGCGATAAAGTAGAGCACGCGTTCTTTTTTTTGTTTTTCAAGAAATATTTCGTCGCGCTCAAAAAATCTCGGATGGAGCCAAAACCCTGGACAACGACGCGTTCTCCTTCCGCGGTCTGGTCTGAACCGACAATTAAAGCAAATTTCGTTTCTCGCGGGTGGATTCTACGCTCCTACGGTGGAGCACTGTCGCTCTGCCATGAATATTCACGAAGAATCGAAGGAAAAGAGCCTGCACTTGATATTAAAGCCGACGATGCATATTTATTCGAGATTCCACCGCGTCGGTAATAAATTTATATCGAGAGAGAGAAATAATGAAAAGCGAAAGACAAAAGCATCGGGGTGATCACTTTCTCTCGAAACTTAACACTAGACTCCCAAATTGATCAAAATAACTTTTCATAAAGCTTGTATACTCCATTGTGTTATAAAGTTTCTCTATTTTTTTTGACTTTAATTTCTCTAGTGAAAACTAGTGTTTCAATCTTACCGGTGGTTCTGGTGTTAATATAGGTAGTCTAAAGATGTTTTTATAGGCAGTCTAAAGGTATTAATATTAAGGTTCTGGTGTTAATATAGGTAGTTTAAAGGTGTTTTTATAGTCAGTCTAAAGGTGTTAATATTAAGGTTCTGGTATTAATATAGGTAGTCTAAAGGTGTTTTTATAGGCAGTCTAAAAGTGTTAATATTAAGGTTCTGGTGTTAATATAGGTAGTCTAAAGTGTTATAATATAGGTAATCTAAAGTGTTATAATATAAGTTAATATAGGTAGTCTAAAGTGTTATAATATAGGTTAATTCTTATATTAATGTAATAATAGACAGATGTTCAAATAATTTTCTTATTAAATATATATAAATGAAAGCTTGTACACTCCATTGTGTGACAAAGTTTCTTTCTACATTTGACTTTAATGTCTCTGGTGGAAATTTTATGTTCCAATCTCGTCTAACCTTAAAGAGAACGAGGTTTCTTTCGCGAGAGATGGCGCGAGGTCACGTCGATTAAGATTCGCTGTGTTGTTCGTCCCTAAACACGGGGAACATCTCGACGTTGTTTCCTCCGAGTCGATTCCGTCGTCTCGGCGCGCTCCTTTCCGTCGGGCTCAATCACTGAGAGGGAACTCCTCGAAATCCCAAGAGTCGCGGCGAGGTATTTCTGATCAAAGCGAACGACCAAGACAATTGACCACCATCTTTGCTCGTCTAGACACCGCCGCGTCGCCGCCACTCCCACCTCGTTTCTCTTCTTTACCATTTCGACGTGGCTGCTCCGAGCCTCATCCGGAATCCAAAGGAATCCCGAAGGCAGACGATCACGGATTTTCATTCCATACTTGATCGAGCAACGCGACGCGACGCAACTCGACTCGGTCTCCTCCATCCGCCCTTTGCGTCCCGGCAAGGCGGAAACGCTGTTTAGCAACGTATTAATAACGCATCAAAGGTAAACGTCAAACCTTTGATTCGCAGTTGAGGAAATTACCGGCAACGGTACTCACAGTCGCGAGCAAAACTGAACGCACGCGTGGAATTTCCCCGTGTAAACAGCAATATTTTCGTCGAGTATTCGCGTTTTGTGGGATGTTTTGGCCTTTCCCGCAAGAATTTTACAACCTTGTTGCCGGCGCTGTTCTGGGTGTGCAAATACAGGGTGGGCCAAAAGTTTCTTCCCACCTTTTCTTTTCAAGAAACGTAAATATGTAAGAAAAAAATTAAATAGCTTTATTAATTTAATTATTAAAATAAATTAAAGTATCGAAGTTGCGAAGAGAAAATTTCAATTTTCAAGTCAATTAAAAAATTGTTTACGTTTGATTGAAATTTATTTATACACGAAAACAAAGGCTTCGAACGAAAGAAATTCGTTTCTCACCAGTTACGGGACACCCTGTACATCGGCGCGGAAACATTGAAATTAGTCGGGAGATATTAGCCCCTTTCTTCCGCGAAGCTGATTCTTTCGCGGATAAGGGGGAATAATTTACGACAGACTTAAGAATATCCATTAAACGAACGGAGTCGTCGAGTCTGTTAGCAACTTTGTCGTAAACCAGCGCGGAAAGTAGGAAGAGAGGGGGAGAGGGTGATCCAATCGGAAAGGGTTAACGCTAAGCAGCCTCCGGATTAAAACGCTTAAGGGTCTTCATTGTCATTTGATCTATTGGAATGAAAACCTCCCGGGAGAATACTTCTAACTTAAACCAAGAGGAACTTTCGCGATTTCCTGCCTTCCGCCGGTAGTCCTACTTTCTCCTTCTCCTCTTTCTTTTTTCCTCTTTTTGTTTGCGCAAGAGCTGACGTTATTGTGTTTAACCGCGACCGAGCGACGAGTGGCTTTAATATTTAAATTGCAGATCAGCCGACGTTATTTAATTCAGCTTTCGTCCTCCCGAGGATTTATTTATTATTTTCGACAGGGGGAAGTTTCTTTTCGTTGCGAGAATGAAAGAGTGAGTTCTCCCTTTTTCTTTTTTATCACTGAAAGTGATTTTAGCGGGGGTAACCGTTTTAAGTGCAACGCTGATGCAACGAAAATTAGCGATTGGTTGATTTGGGTCACGTGATTCGTGAGGGGGCGTGGATCTCGAATAGGAGTGGCGTTGTCTGGTACTGAGCGATCGCGCCTGTAATTTGTTTTGTATCGTTTCAAATGTTTGCATATCAATAAAATCTTCAGTGAGACGAATCGTGCTGGGATACAAGTCGTGCGGTTTTTCTTTTTTTTTACGAACAACCAGCGTTCAGATATCGGTAAGGAAGAGATCGATTCGAATCGCGCGTGCGAGCGGAATTTGACGATCGGAGGGTGAGCCAAGGGAGACAAATTGTCAAACTATCGTGGCAGAAACAAGTGGAGGCACGGCGAATATTCAAGCGGAAGGAAGGAGAGAAGTCGCGGCGCGGCGCGCCGGAAAGGCAAGGTAATCCAATGAAATCTCGCAGCAAGCAGGCAGGTTTCGCTGTTTCCGTCTCCGTCGGCTCCCCTCTCCCCGGCTCCTTTATCGTTCCGTGCTCATCCGTAAAATTGCACATGACTTTTCGAGATGTCACGCCGGTGGAACGTGCGCGATTCGTTCTTGGAATTTCGTCCTTCCTTTTCCGCCGCAGCCTTAGCACCGCTGCCACGTACTTACGCGACAACCGGATCAACGCTTTTAATGCACAGCCAAGAATCTGTCATCCAAGGATCCTGGCATCGTTCGATTCATGTCTCGCTAACGAGTCGGCGGATAATTATTGTCTCGTTTTATTGAACTTTGGACGACAAATGTTGGGATTTCTTGAATTTTCGTTGCTTAACTCTAAGGTCAATAAAATGACGAAAAGAAATCTTACAGCAACTTTCAATCTTCAAGAAAGATTCGTTCTCACGCTGAATCAGTGTTTTGACGTACGTTTGAATTTTTATTATTATTTCTTTTTTTTTTTTTTGCAAAAAAGAAAAACATTTTTCGAAAGGAGAATTTCGAGAATTACATCGGCCGAACGTCAGAGCAAACGAGAGAGATGGAGGAGAATTTTGTAACGTTCGTTACGCGGTTAGACTCGGGGAGAGGAAGTCTGAGGGGTTGGAGGAATGGCCTGAGGGGGAAGTCCTGCGAATGTCCTGCGAAGGAAATCGAGTTACAGGGACTTGGCGTCGGTGTAACTTCCAGTCGTTTTCAACGAACGATTCAATAACTGTCCGACAGCTCGTTCGCCGGACACTTTAATTTTTGCGCCTTCCATCTCGCGAACTGCGTTTGCGCGACGTTTGTGCAGACGTTTGTGAAATTCTCTCCCTCTCCCCGCTTCTCGGGACCTACTTTCGCACTATTTTCGAAACAAATTCATCTTTGAAATAAAGAAAGAACAAGAGAGAGAAGGAGAGAGACGCGACGAAGGTAAATTAGCCACGAAAGCCAATCGTAAGTAAGTAGGTAAGCAGGGGTTGCCTGCCCTCGGCTGAGTAAATAACGAAAGAGAGAGAGAGAGGCGACGCGGCGTGACGCGAGTCTGGCAAAAAGCGCGCATCCAGAGCGGAAATCAAGAGGGTGACAGAGGAAGGGTGACAAAGGAATGGGAATGGTAGCAGCGATGGGGTAGGAGGGAGAGATCACTGGATCATGAGGCATGATTTCACGGGACGGTGGTTGGCTGAGTGTCATGCCATCGGATGCCGGAGCCTGTGTGCTTCATGTATCATGTATGGAGGGTGACAGAGTTTCAGGGAAGAGCCGGGCGTCGGAAAGGGAACGGAAACTGGGAAAAGCGTTTCCACAGGGGCCGCCATCGCCGCCACCCGCCGCTGAGAACACTTGATTCGAAAGCAGATGTCACTTCCGAAACACGCGTTGCCCCGCCGTGTCCTGCATATTTATTGCTCGAAAGAATTTTCGCTCTGCGTTCGCGGTCAACTTGCGCACTATCGAGGCTGCTGAGGGGTTGGAAAGTTTCGCGAACGAGACTCGTCGTTGACGTTCCGTTGAACCCTGTGACGATCCGTCGCTCGTGAAGGGCGAACGTCGTTCAACGCTTCAACGGACTTCGCGGATTATTCGCGGGTTGTCGATAGCTACCGTTAGGATCGTTCAACGTTAACGACAGTCTTTCGCTACGTTTTTTTTTCTTTCTGTAGAATCTCGACTTTCCATCCGCTCCTCGTCCGTCATCCCATTTTCAACAATTTTCCACCGTAGACAACGCAGATATCGATCTGTAATACGTTCGAGCAGACACACGCGTTCTACGTTCCCTCGAAATTTAATTAAACTTCCAGAAGTCTTCCTTTGACAATTAAGATCCACTCGCGTTATCAGGCGAAACGTTCAATTAAATGAACTCTGGTATTATTCCGCGAGTGTACGCGAAATGTTCCACAGTGTGTCTACAGTAGAAACCGCCGTACCGCGTTTTGAAACGTAAAGTTGGCTCTTCCTTTTTTCTCTCAAGGTCGAAACAAACCTTCCACGTTTTTTTCTAGTCTACGCTTCTTCTTCGACTTGTGTCTCGCCGCAGTATAGTTGAAAATTGCCTAATTAAATGGTATTTATCGTTAAACTAGCGCTGCGGCTTCTTACTTTCGTTTATTTAGCGGCAGTCTCATGCTTATTTTAAATTTTTCCAGCCACGAAAAACAGCAAGCAGTCGCGGAGAAATTGCGTATTTTTCAACCTACGGCATCTAGCTAAATTGCAATGGGAAGAATATACTTAGAGAAAAAGTACTTTTTCTTTTGGAAGAAACGTTCGCTTGAATTTCCGTCACGCGCTGCTTGAACTGACACATTTTGCTTTGTCTGAGTGAAGTTTCTCCGATCGTTTCGTTTTTATATACAAATTCGCACACGTATCGGTACGTGCATACGTATCAACTTTATAACGGTATCGACGAAGAATTTTCCCCAGACGCGGAGTTTAAATTCGCGCATTTTTCCCCTTTTGAAAAAGTGTTCCGCGTTTCAACTTGCCCGGGATAAATCCTTCCGATTCTTTTTTCTGTTTCTGTTTCTTTTTTTCTTTTTTCTTCGTTGGAGATCTTATTTTCCCTTTGACCAGCGAGTAGTTGGTAAATTCGCGCATCGATGGACTCGCTCGAACGGAAAAACCCGCCATTCTGTCGGGGCAAATGTTTAAAATTCCCCCTTTCAGAATGCCCCGTGTTTCTTTTGAACGGAAACTTCTCGCGCGCGAGGATATGCCTGTTGCCAGAGAATGTGGGTCTAAAAGCTCGATTTTGATTCAGAGTATCGTTTTGCGTTCGTTACATCCGACCTTCCACGCCAGATTGAGAAAAACAAGTTTTATTCCAGATTTGAGAAAGATCACTCGAAATTTCGGTTTTTCTCTTTAAATTTAAAACGAGATTAATTTGCAGCCAGCCATAGACTCATTACCGTTGCGTCGTTGATTAACCCTAACTGACTACTGATGGCGCTCACTTCACGTTGCTCGAATCGAACTGAAGGTGTCTGCAAGCGCCTGGCATATTGTGCTATCGACAATAATTGCAGCTACAATTAATTCAACAATTGCATCTCAAATTAATATTCAAACGTGATTATTTTACACAGTCGTTTCATTTATGAAAACCTAAAACCTAGAAACTTAACCTAAACCTAACCTAAAAATGAAAAGATATGGTAATAAATTGATCACGAAAAAACGCAAATGTGTAGTGTGTGAAAAACACAACGGAAGAAGAAAGACGCATTACGAGTGCAAGAAATCTGACATAGGACTATACATTGATCCGTATTTTGAATTGTGCCACACTTGATAGATTATTAGATACTTAAAGTTACTAAAATTAAATTTTTAGTACGTGCACTAATTCGATACAGAACGCGAATACTGGTCTAATTGGTAGTGCAATTCTGTGTTTTAATTATTATTTCTTATTTAATTATTTTGATACTCCTGAGAAAAATTTCTCGCGATTGAACTCCTAGAGCACGCTACGTACCAAAGTCTGCCGTAGCCAAGGGGTCGATCGCTACTGTTTAATTAAGTGTACGTTCGAGGCAATAGTCGGCCGGGTTAAGTCACGGTCGAACGGAACAAATCGGCGAGCTTAGAAAAGTGCTAGAGTCTTGAAGAGGGGGGGAGACGGTTCCGGTTTCGTCGAACCGGAAGAAATGAATTTTCCACGGGTTATCAAGCTGCAACGGTCTCGCCTCTTTAAGCGCCGCCGTTCCGAATATTATAACGGATGGGGGACGAACGAAGGTTTGAAGGAGCTAATCAGGGAACGCGGGTGTCAAAGCCCCGTGGCTCTCGACTCTCTGGCGCTTCACTCACGCTCCATGAGACACATTCACGTCAATCCCAGACACCGTGCGTGCGTACGGAACTTGTCCCAAATTCCCCGGGACTATTCCACGTGCGTTCGGCGTGCACAGGCAAGTGCACCACTCCGTGTTGATTAGGCGCGTCCGCGCTTCTCGTTCGAACGAAGAAAATGCATAGAACAAGAAGAAGTGAACGCGATTCGATTGAATTTAAAAAATTCTAATTGTAAAAAATCTTGCAAACATTCGAACGTAACTAATTCGGATAAGAAATATGTTATTGTTTATTAGAGATTTAAATAATTTTATTATGTGATATAATTTTATTATATGACTGACTTTTGTTTTCTTACAAACATTCTCGTCAAGATTAATATTAGTTTCTGTTTGGACAGAAACACAGTCGCATAAATCTGTTTATTTCACTTGTAACATTTTATACGCAGAATATTTTGACACGGTTGTTTTAATATTTTCTTTTATATCTTTGTTAGTTTTAAATAGTTGTACAATTTTATTATTTTCACGTTACAACGATCGACTTCAGACTTTCGTTTTTAGCTTAAAATATACGAATATTCTCGTCAATGATTTTGGCACGATCGTTGACGATTTTCTTTTCAATTTTAAGAAGTAAGCAACTGCGAAAAGTTAGGGTATTCAAAGTATTGAAACATCATATTTAATTTTTATTTATCAATGTTCAGTTTTAATGAAAGTTAAATTTAAAATCTGATTTGAAATTTCATTACGAGATTTAGGTTAGGTTTAGGTTAGGTTTAGGTTAGGTTTACAATTTACTTTTCCTTTTAAATCGAGATCTTAGCTTGTACGACTCGGTATAACAAGTCAAGAGGTTAATATTAATTTCTGTTTGGACAAAAACATACTTGCATTTATTTATTTATCCAATACAATAATCATAATCTCTGTAACTGAATCGTCTTTACTTTAGGAAAGAATATTTCGCACGCGTCGAAAACTCTGCGCGCGCAAAAGAGAAAAGAAATCATCGTCGTCAACGTGATGGACTGTTTTTCACATTGTCGTCGAGTAGTTGGCGGTAGTAATTACGATAAAAGCGGATTTCAATGGGGGTTGGCCCCTGTACGCGACGGCTCTTTCGCCGTTTCTCCCATTATTATATCGTATTTTAAATCTTCCGGCTGTGTACTTTGAAAGCTCTGGAAAACTCTGTTTCCGCGGCGACGCATGCCAACGCGGTAATAATATTACTCTCTCTCTCTCTCTGTATAATAACGTTAAATTTGAATTTGTCCCCGTTCGTAAGCGCAAAATTATGGACCCTTTTCACCGAATGCAAACGAACCTCACCTTGAAAGGGGTCTATGAACGATGCCGGTAGCACCGGTTATAGTCATGGAAATCTCGCCCGCGGAGAGGACCGCTTTCAGATTTTTCTTCTGCCTTTGCTTTTTCATGCGGCGACACTCGACCGAGTTGCTGACGCGGGAATGGTCCAAACCGTTTGGAGAAAATCGCTGTTTTCAACCGACTGTTATTATCATATTTTCGACGTCGAGTCGTTCCTTTCCCGATCTTTGACGAATTCTCGAAGAACGTCCTCGCCCGCCGACGAGAGAATCCGCAAAAAAGGAGGAGGGGGAAATTAAGCGAGCTGAATCCATTAATCCGTCTGATTTTCTGTCCGGTTTCCTTCCCCTCCTCCGTCCGGATCGTCTTCGTCGTGAGGATCGTTACCGATCGTAGGTTTTCGAGAAGATCAGCGTCCCTGGTCGCTCGTTAGCTGAACTGAAGATTCGATCGATCGCGAAGCAAAAACAGATATACACACACATATCTATATATATATAGGAATGACGAGACCAATGTTTTTCTGATCTTTCAGAAAAAGAAGCGATCAGCGGGCAAGAAGTTCGAAAGCATGACTCGAATTGCGTATAAAATGTAGGAATCCGCCGATTCTCCCAATTTTGTAGAAATTTTACCTACGTGGTTTTGAGTAAAGATAAATAAAGTTTTAATAAGTATAAATACGGCGATGACAGAAATATTGAAGCTCTCGCTAAATCTGTACACTCTCGCAACTCGCTACTCTCTCTCCCGAATTCTCACACTCACGCAGACAAACGCAAACCACATTCTGATATTCCAAGTTTAAATCCCAGACTAAAGCAAACAATCGTCTCAGACCTAACTTTTTCGCTACAACAATTGCAAACGACACTCAGCAGACGACGATTGAAGTTTGTCAGGCTCAGATTTCCTCGTTCCACAAAAATCACACGGAGAATTTCGAGAATTCAACTCTCTCGCGCGTCATCGTCATTTTATCCTCCTCCTCGTACGAGCTCTACCCGGACGCAAACTTTCCCCTCGTTTTCCAATAACTTAGCTAATAGCTCAGGGGGAACATCCCCGTCCAGTAATTGCTCGAGTGTTGCTCGGACCTTTGGGATTCACTTTCCTTCTCTTTGTAACATTTACATTTACTGTTTAACCAGTTGTTCGCTCAAACGCGATTCCTTGGTCCTCCGATTTCGGAGAGATACGTCCGTACGTGTGTACGTAACCGCGAGCAAACGCGAGTCGATAAGCCCGCGACGACTTGCAACGAGCGTGCAACCGAGGCAATTAAGCGAGTTAAAGCTCACGCGGGCCATTTAGCGAGCAACCTCGCCCTTGCGCGAGTTAAAACGTTACGGGCTGGCGTAAGGCGTTCGCGAGCTCTCCCCCCCGCAGCCGCTGATAAAGGCCTCTCGGATCGCTTCGAACGAAAACGGCCACCGGCGTGGTGCATCCGGCGTCTTGCATCTCGTTGACTGAATGCGGTTTACTTCGTTCCAAAACGCACTCGAAACTCGAGTTAATCGTCCTGAGGGGGCGAGGGGGAGGGGGGTAGGTTAGGTGGAGGAACGATGGAAACGAAAAGGACTGGGAGGAGCGCAAGAAACGGACAGGAAGGGAAAACGGTTTGCCATCGGCAAACTCCGTGCTCTCGCGAGTTTGCTTGTTTTACCAACGATGGAATTGGGTCGAGTTTGTCGACCAGCAACGATTCCACGATATCGTTGCGCGACTCGCGGCTCATTCGGGAAACGTCAACGCGCTAAACGCGGTTTCACGACCGAAAGTCAATTTTAAACAACAGTTTAATATTTTCGACGAAGTTCCTTTTTTCAAATGACGAAACAAGGACCTCTCGAGACTCCAAACACGGTCAAACGACTGTGAACGAATACAACGGTAGTCAGAATCAAAGTGCTAACAGCGACTTTATGGCTCTGAACGCGTGAATGTTTATTTTACGTAATTTTCGTAACAACAGTTTAATATTTTCGATGAAATTCCTTTTTTCAAATGATGAAACAAGGACCTCTGGAGACTCCAAACACGGTCAAACGACTGTGCGAACGAATACAACGGTAGTCAAAATCAAAGTGCTAACAGCGACTTTATGGCTCTGAACGCGTGAGTGTTTATTTTACGTAATTTTCGTATTAGGTTTCACTGATATTTGATTTGTCATAATTATAGCGTCAGTGCGAGTCTAAATAATCAAATGATGAAACCAACTGTTAGCATTATATATACACCCACGCATTCAGAACCATAAAGTCGCTGTTAAAACCCACTCGTTCAGACTGTTAAATGATTGACAAACTTTTTTGCTGTTTTTCAAAAAAACTATTGAGACTTATGGTTCCTTCGTAACGAGTAGAATACACTAGAAAATAAAAAATTTTGTTGACTTTGAAATTCAAACTTTTCTTTCCACCCTGTACGTAGCAAAAGTGGCTCTTTCAAAAGCCATCGAATCTAATTCGCGAGGTTCGTAGGACGTGTAACACGTCACAGGGCATAGTTAGAAAAAACGATCGCGGACGTAACTTTGAATTAATTAGTTGGCTACGGCTACACAAGTTCGACAAAGTTCAACACGAGGAAATGTGAAAAGAACCGGTGGAGAAAGCGGTGCCGGTTGTTTAAAGAGTGGAACACCATCGACGTCAAGTACATTTCATCCCTCCGCGTTTGATCCAACTTGCGCGACGTATATTTTTTAACATTAACGGTGTTCTCTCGTCCGATAAATAATTCCGCGTGTCCGCGACAGAGCTGCCGCTGGTTTTTTCACACGCTACGAAGCCTAGAAATGCGCGTACAATAGTTTCTTCGACTCCGTCGCAGGAAACGGAGAAGTTGCAAGAAATCGCGTATTTAGAAAAATATCGTTCGTAATTTCTGGAATATGAATAGATCTGCTAGATATATTTCGACCGTGTAACCAACGTTCGTGTCAATGGCCATGATATATTTAAAAGGGGGGGAAAATGAATGTTCGCCATTTCCAATTGCGTTTCGTACTTTATATTTCATTTCCATCCACCGTGCCGATAAATCTGGAATTTTAGAAAGGGAATCGAAACTCCCGGTCGTATTTTTTTGCCGGGCGAAAAATATTTCGAGTAACATCTCGGGCGATTTTTTTTTCACGCGGACTAGATTTTTTTTTTTCCCCGCCGCGAAAAACACCGAACCGAAAGCTGAGATTTAGTTTTTAAAGGAATACATATATACATATACGTTGAATTATTTAATAGCCCGAAATGGATTTTTAGTCGATGAAATATTGTTCGCGCACCGGCGAAAATCCAGAGATATTCTACTACTTTTTCCCCCGGACCAGGTAGAATAATCCAGATGTTTTTCTAAAATTCATCATATCCCCGCTGGAAATCTAAAACACGCTACGGAATAATAAGCTCGGCAAAAAAAAAAAAAATTATCTCGCTCCGTAAATTTCACGTTTGATAAAAATCCAAAGTACCGAGTATATTTGCGTCGTATTTCGCAAAGATCGAAAGTTTTTTATATAAACGTCCGAACAAATAGTTTTTTCTGTACATTGTACATTGCAGTCGAACTCTCGTCTCAGCTTCAGTACCTGTGTGCGCGAAGATATTCGGGAAACGATCGTCGGATATCGTGGGAACGTTCTTTCCGCGCTGCGCGTGTGCCCGATCGTCGGTCACGTGTGTATACACTGGCGGTGTATCGTCGGGGCAGGCCAAACATTTAACGAATCGTTTGTCCCTCGTCTTGGAATCAGCCACTCCGCTGATATTGTTTGATCACGCGTGGAAAAATATCATAGCCGCCGGATGCGCGTCACGAGAGTGAAAAATTACTCCAACGTCTTTCTTTCTCTTTTTCTTCCTTTTAATTTCTCCGGGACAAATGGGAGATATTGTGACCTCGTCTCGCGGGAAAGAGGAGGGAAGAAAGAACCGGCGCGTAATCACGTGACAGGAATCCGTGCAAACCGAGATTCTGTCGTCCCTCGGTTGTTCCAGCTTTTGAATTTAATCGAGCCGCGACGGCGGCGGTGGCGGCGAAACGCGTCGTCGATCAGAGAGACGCGACGAGGCGAGGCGAGGCCTTCGTCCTGTCCGTAGGCGGACAGCGGACGGAAGAATAATTAAAATCAATCGACGAAGGCGAAATAGAAAAAAGGAGAAAAGAGAGAGGGTGTATATAAGGTGCATGACGGGGAGAGGCGAGAATAAATACCCACCTAACGAGCACGGAAATTGACGGACCCGTTTGAGGGTGCTTCAACCTTCCCAGCACTTCCTATCGGGGACGTCGGAGGTCGAGCGATACCTTTGTCCCTCGTTAAATTCCAAAGGCGACGATATTTTGCCGTGAACCTTTCGCCCACCGGCTCTTTTCAATCTCGTTCCAGCCAGATGACATTCCAGCCAGCTCCGCGAAAGAATAAGGAGAGATCTGGAAATGTGCCATCGAGGATCGACGAAAACGTCACGTACGGTGGGGGTGGGGGGAGGCCGAATTACCGGGAACGGACCGGTGAATTATTAGACGCGAGGACCCGTCTTAATTGCAGCCCCGTGCTAGAATGGCACGGTGCATACAGGTACGCCACCGGAGGGGGAGGCGACGATCCTCGGTCGTTATGCCGAGGGTGTGTTTGCCCGAGATTAATGATCGAGAATCGTGATTTCTCTCGAGGTGCTGTGGTTATATCTCTCGCGCGAGAGGCAATTTCTCCGAGAAGAGAGGCTGTTGGAAGAGCGGTTCTTTTTCTCTTTCTGGAAAAAATATATTCTTACGAAAGTGAAAAAATTTCGTGCAGAAAGTGAAATGAGTTTTTTTTTCTTCATATTTCAAATGAAGTTTATTCACCTTTTGCGCTGGTAACTGGTCCGCGGACCATAACGAGCGACCAAACCGTATACAATAATTCTTCTTTTCGAATTCATCGGTATATCACTGGATAGAAATTACTGAAAAGTAATAAATTTATTATTTGTTTTACCTAGGTTGTATTTTAATATACTAAAAAATAGGAAAATATTGCAATTTTCAAAATTGTGCAAAATATTGCAAATATTATCGACGTGCGTGGCACGTCGTTCAATCTCTTGCCATTTCTGCCGCAACTTTGTCCCCTAGAAACCGAAAAGTTCCTAAAAGTTTCGAGGATTATTTCCATCCATTTTGAGTGAATTCTACGTATTACCGAATTTCTTTCCTTTTTTTATCACTGAAAGTGATTTTAGCGGGGATAACCCAGAAAATCGAGCACCTTTTCAGGTGCAACGCTAATGCAACGAAAATTAGCGATTGGTTGATTTGGGTCACGTGGTTCGTGAGGGGGCGTGGAGTAGACCTCGAGTAGGAGTGGCGTTGTCTGGTACTGAGCGATCGCGCTTGTAATTTGTTTGTAAATTTTATGGCAAAAAAGTCGTCTTCCTTTCCTAGTCAGAACAGTTGCTTCGTACAAATCGTACTGGGGTACAAGTCGTGGGGTTTTTTGGTGTATATATGTAAGTTCGAACGACATTGTAGCGATCTGATGTGGCGTTAATTGCCTCGCGTGGGATCTCGTTGATTCGATCGAGGTTATTTTCGTCGCTTCCTCGAATTGGCCAGGCTACTCGCGTCGACGATGAACCATCGCAGACTGAATTTGGTCCAACGAAATTTTACAACCCTCGCTCGTCGCGCGCTACCCAATTACGCGGTTCCTACGCTTTTCAATCATTGTATCACCGCGACCATTGACGAATCGACTCTCCGATCGTGCACGCTCGTATAAAGCAAATTTAATTGCTCTCGGTAATCAATAACTAAATACGCAATTAATTAACATTTCATAGCGGAACACTCGATAATTAGCCCTGTTCGTGTGCGCTCTCGTGTCGTCAAAAAAATGTCAAGAGTTATTTACTCGCGAATTTAACGCGAACAAGTTTTTACAGATTTCCAACTGACTAATTGTGTTTCAGTTTCTCAACGATTAATACCGAGTGAATTGCGCTTGCGAAAATTTATCTTTTTCAAAAAATCTGTTCTTTTCTTCTTCTTTTCCTCAGCCTGATTCGCGGATCGTTTATTAAATCGTAGAAACGCGAGTCGTAAAAAAATTTGATCGCTCGCGCAGCTTCTTTCGGAGTGACTCCGGGGGGGTGACAACTGAGAGAAGCAACGCAGCGCGCCATTTCCATAAAACATTACGACTTATAAGGGTCGTATCCGCGGAATCTCATAATGCAGCATCCAGCGTAATAAAACCAACGAGGCAACAACGTTCGCCGTAACCAGCTACGTAGTATCGTTACGTTACTTGAAACGTAAAACGAAGAAAGAGAGCGACACTGTGGTCTCGCGTGGTATCTGATCATTCGGAATATTTTTCTTGTTTTCCAAGGTTTCTTTTTATTAAAGAAAAAAAAAGAAAAAACAGGGCAGGGCAGAATTTAAGAAGAAACTCTCACCTCGAAGGGGGTGATGCGTTGTTATCGCAAGCTTTTTACAAAGTCTTGATAATGAAACTGTTTACGAGATTCGGCGATGGCGGTTTTATGGTAACACGGGGTAGCGTCGCCCTTTTTTTTAGAGCAGGAAGTTTCGTGCTTACGAGGAAGGAAGCAACCGTACCACATGTGTACCTTCGTGCAACGAACTTACAGCGGCGAACAAAGCTGGACGCGCAGCAGTGGAATCTTAAAGTAAATAATGTTTCATTAAGTGTTTGCATGTAGAGTACAAAGTGTTTCAGCCTTCTCCCAAGAATTTTATGTAAGAATTTTATCATGAAACGTATTCGCTATTTCGGTAAACTTGGTTTTGCACTGCGGTTAATTTAAATTAACGATACTTTAAATTGTTGTGTGTAATTTCGTGCAACAATCTACTTGTTATGAATTTTGGAGCACTGAACTCGTTTCTTTTTCCAGAGATACTTCAACATGTTCTTTAAAAGAAAAAAAAATTGTAAAGATTTACACATGTACGTAGAAATACCGAAAAATTTTACCTCCACATAATCGTAATCCTGAAAATTAAAGTTCCGCCATTTTATCGGACTTTGAACACTAGAGTTAAACGACGAAAAATTCGTCAAACGTGAAACCCTGACATTTTGTCGCTTACGTGTATTGTTCAAAATTAAATAAAATGACAAGAGAAAGAAATGGTACAGCAAGGTTCGAGGGTTCGTTGCGAAGAAAAGGTTTCAGTCTTCAAAACCACGATGGATCAAGTCACGAAAAAAATTTCCTTATTATTTCTCAACGTTCGAATTTTTACAATTTGCAACAGTGGATTATTCCATCTGCTACACGAACAACAAAAAACAACTTACAAAGTCGAAGAATCGTCGATTTTCTATTACGAGGTTCCAACAGTTTCAAACATCGGCAATTTCTCGTCACTTTAGTTATGCTCTTCGCTGTATCTCGATGTTTGCACACACGCGTTGCTAGATCGTGTTGCATCATACAGCAGATCGATTTTTGGGAAAAATAAAGGAGCATAGGGGGAGGGGAAAAAATCGCGTAACAAACTTGTCTGGCGCGCGGAACTTTGTAGAAGACGAAACTAGAGCTCTCTGCTGGCGAATCGATCGAACGCACGCCAAGGAGAATAAAAGACACTGCCAATCCGCCGATGCTCTTTTGGCATCGTCGATAACGACGCTCGTCGGCTCGATAGCGTAATAAAAGCAGCAGCAGCCTCTTTGTTCGCTAAAAAACCATCGAGGATCATCAGTGTATGCATGAGTGTGCACGTGTGTGTTTGTGTGTGTTTGTGTGTGTGTGTGTGCCGTTACTATACGCGAGACTGTAAAACGTTCGGGCGCGTCTACTTAATGAGAAACAGTACGAGAACGAATCGCTTCGAGACTTGGAGGGAACCCTTTCACAACAGGTTCTTCTTCGAAGAATACAGTATATATAGCGGCTTGGGCGCGCGTGGAAGAGGCTCGGCTTTATCCCTTTGTTGGGAATTATCGAGTAAGCCGCGTTACCTGGTGCTCTCTAGATTAAATCTTACTCTCTCCCCTCTTCCTTCGTCGTTGGACTACGTGGTGGGAACGGCGTCAGAAAATTAAGCGAGAAACCAAGTTGTTTCCCGCGCGAAAGATTTTCCAAGTCGCATTTCCCAATCAAACCACCAACCAAGTTCTAATTGTGCCGGTGATTGTGAAAGTGGCCCAAGTTATGTATTTCTCGTTTACGAGATATTTAGTGGTTTGCGTTTGAATAGATTGAAAAATATTTTTGTACTATGAAACGAAATATTTCGGCAAACATTCGCTCTTGTAAGATAAGAATTTATTGTGACTGTGATATTTTGACTTGGACCATTTTCAAAATTAACCGAATGTCTTAAAACTGCTTAAAATAAGATAAGAAAAGACGAATTTTATTATGAAAAAAAATTTAAATCAAATCTATTAATTCGCATTTTATAATTACGTTTCTAAGTAATTAATTTTTGCCATTTCTGAGTTTCTTCTCATTCTTTGGAAATGGGATTTCGAGTGTCGAGTGATTTAAAATATTTTTGGTAAATTGGTGGGATCTAGGGTAGTAAATCCTTAATATCTTTATATTTGTCTTCTGTTATCGCTCTAGTGGTGGTGTATAATGGAACTGGGTGGATATTTTATATTATTTGCTCTTCTTGTTACTGAGTTTTCCAGCTGTTTTGTTGAAATGAAATCCTTCTGCTTCATTCGTTCTATCAAAAATGGATTCTTTTTTTATAGTTACATACATAGTTCTGTTAATAATAATGTTCAGAGATGTACAAGTAATTCGCTTTTCTCATTCTCATTTCTATCGAGCCAAATCACGATCGTTCGGCAAAAATAAATGGCTAGATGCCAAAAATTTATGATCGTGCACACATTAGTTGTCAATCAGAAAAATCTCTAGAATAATTATTATGACCAATAAAAATGGGCAACAACTTTTCTTGCTACCTGATAGTAAAATAATTAATTATTTTTCCATAAATAAGAAATTCACGAGAGAACAAATGAAAATTAACTGAATTCCGTTCAACAACGCAACAGCCAACTCGATTTAACGGTTCAATTTTCACAGTTTTTCTAGAAATTACATCAGATTTCTTTTATTTGAAAAAAATGTGACGCGAAATAACTGATAAACTCAATTCTCGACTTGGACCAGTTTTATAATTACCGGCACAATTTGTCGTGGAAACGGGAGCTGTTGCCAGACTTTGAACGCATGTATCGTGGCAGTCGAACGTGGAGAGACTACTTATTGGCCAACATCTTCAAAAAGAGATTGACCGATATGTTACACATGATCCCGTATGCGGTTCGAGCTCCTTTCACATTGAAAGCTCCGCTCCGGGTAGCACGCGGAAAATATTCGACGTCAATTTTGACGGAAGTTTACGTTGTCTGCGGAGGAGACTGCAAAGTTAAAGTACACGCGTCTTCGTTGAACGAGGCTGCCACTCGAGTTTAAACGCGGGGCGGTAAAACTATTCTCGAGAGAAGCTTCAACACTCGCCCCTTCGAAACAACGTTTTGTGCAAATTACGAGGCGAAGAGCGAACATTTTTTGAACGCGCGCCTTACGCTTGAACGTAAACAAAAGGGGGAGACACTCGAGGAAAGGAAATTACGATTTTTATGAGAATGGCGACAACAATCTCGTGACGAACGACGAAAACTCTCCTGGAAACCTGGAGATATTTGTTGTGCACGTAGGAAGCGTAATACACGTCGTACCGGGGATCGAGCGTATCGCTCGAAAGCAATAACGAGTCGCAAAGCGGAAAGCGGAGGGAAACGGATGTGCTACCGATTACGCACACTCGGAATGCTCGTGCCAATTAGGGCACCGTAAGGACAAGAACGCCGGGACACAGACGATCTCTGGCCTTCGGTGTCTCCCTCGGGCTCTATTCCCCCGTATCCCTCGCTCTCTAATTAGTCTGCCCGATAAACTCGATTACGGTGTTTCCAAGCTGCCCTCGTGAAATCCCTTTCCTCATATCCTCTCTCTCTCTCTCTCTCTCTCTCTCTCTCTCTCTCTCTCTCTCTCTCTCTTTCTCTCTCTCTTGCTATTCGTTCAACTCGATGGCCAACCATGCAAACAACCATTCTTGTTTGTCGTCGCGTTTCCTCCCCTCCCTTCTCCTCTCTTCGAACGAAGAATTTGCTTCGTCAAGATAATAATTTTTATAATCGAGACTGTTGAAAAAATTCAATGGGAACGGGGAGGCCATGGAAGCACGAACGAGATTTCGAAGGGAGTGATGGAATAAAAATGGAGCGTGAACGAAGGTGGAGAAGGTGCTTAAGTACGACTTTGATGTACTCGATTCGGTAGGACAGGTGAATTGCTCGCAGACGGCAGACATTAGAGAACCATTTGGGGGGGAGGAGGAAACTCAGCCAGTGAGACAATTCAGCCCGTGCCCCCTTAAAATATTGGTGAAGTTTCGAAAGTGGCGGGGCTTCGCGCTCTCTCTCCCACTTCGAAACGAAACTCCCCGGGACCATTGTTCGTTGAAACAGGTAACTTCGCGGAATCGCCACATACATTACCTCGGAGCCAGGGCGAAGCGGCTGCCTGTCCGGATACGTTTAACTTTATGCCGTTCCGCCATCTTTTAGCCATCGTTGCCATCTTTCAACCTCTTGTAACCTCTTGCGCTGGAATGACGAGAATTTTTTGTCCCAAATTGCAACATTTTCTCAGTATTTTAAGTATATTTAAATGCAACCCAGGCAAAACAAACGATAAAAGTTTATTACTTGTTAATAATTTCTATCCAGTGATGTCATACCGACGAATTCAAAAGAAAAAGAAAGCGACGATTTGTTGTGTACGGTTGGGTCACTCGTTATGGTCCGCAAACCAGTTTTGCCAGCGCAAGGTATTTAAAACAGGTCTTTGACTTGATCGATCGATCTAATTGATCAGAGCAGAGTTTGAGAGCTTCATATCGGTTGTTTGGCAATTTTCGAATCAGTCGTAAACGATATCGATAGCTGGAAGATCGACTTTGCGCGCGAGAGACGAGATTTGAAGCTCGCGTTGAGAATTGCGCAGAGTGCAAACCTCTCTGTGCAAAATCCAGTCGCAGTCCGATGATCTTTTGCCACTTGATTTTACGACTTTCTCTTCTCGAATGTCACGTTCCTCCTATATTTCTTTCTCTCTCTTTCCTCTCATCCTTTTACACATTTTCACACTTTAAACATTCACTCCTCCGGCAGGTTCCCAATCCTCCGACATTCTACCTATTATTCACCCCGTTGAATAGTTACTCTGTATGCTCTATAATTCTCCGTACTCTCCGTACATTCCGCTCTCTCGTTTCCTATTCATGAAATAATGTATTAACTGCTGGATACACCGTATGTATCTTTACCGCGCTTATGTATGTTCAATTTGCATTTATATGCAAATACCGGGCCCCCTCCGCTATTCAATCAAACTCGAGATGTGGCGCGATAACAATCATTGAATTAGTATATTTAAGTTTAGAATTAGACAATTAAATCCGGCGAACGACCCGCGTATATGTGTACGTACGTACACGTTTCAGTAGACCTAAATTCAACCAGCGAGGCCGCGAGTTTTCCGCTTCTTCCGAAAATTTCTCCCCTCGTTTCTAGAAACAAACACTCGAGCCGCAAACAAACGAGTCTGATGACCGAAGTATGAATGAATGGAAAATGGATGGTGTCAGCAGCCACGCTTCCTCGAGTACTCTTTCGATTCCCCCCTCGTTTCGTTAAACCGAGTACTGTCTCCGTATCTCGAAAGTATATTGGCCTCGGTCAATTACACCAGGGGATCGGTCATTGTGACGCGGATCGCGGACCAGCGAAATTACATCGATCTTTCACGTTCGATGAACTCGAAGATAAATTTCCTCGCGGGTCACTCTCTCTTCCCCTCGCGCGATGTGTACAGGGTGGGAAGAAACGTTTGGTCTTCTCTGTTGCAAGCAAATTCTGTATCATCTATTTGACGGAGAGACCTATCGAAGGCCAAAATTATCCCTGACACTGAATTTCAAAGTCAGAATTTTCTTCCATTTACGTTTGTACTCAGTGGGTCTTTTAAAAAATGGCAATTGCAATCATTTAACGAAATAGTCTAACAGCGACTTTATGACATGTGGATGCGTGGAGGTCTATTTCACGTAATTTTTCTATTAGACTTCACCAACGTTTGATTTATCATAGTTGTAGCATCAGTGTGTGTTTGAATAATCAACATTATTCGAAATATAAAACATGTACGTGTTCAGAACCATTAAGTCGCTGTTAGAACGCACACATTGAATAATTAAGAAATTAATTTCGTTTTTCAAAAGAACTATTAGGTTCCTTGGAAAAGTTTTATCTTTGTGATGAGTAGAATACAATGCAAAAAAAAACAGAGATTTTTGAATGAAACGAAACAACCGGAGCTGCACGAGCTGCAAAGGGAGAGACATTCGACAATCATCGTGACCAGTAGAATACAAATATGAATGAAAAAAAATATTGTCCGCGAAATCCAAGGTCAAGATCAATTTTGCTCCAGTTGGATTAAAACAGCAGGTGCCGCCAAAGGGACCAATTAGACCACCAGTTAGGTTCCTTGGACAAATTCTCCAGTTTCTCCATCAAACAGACGGTAGACGTAGAATTCACTTATGATAAAATTCGTCGAAGATCTGAAGAGGCTCATGACTCATTTTCCACGTAGAGTAACGTACTGTGGTTTGATTAAACCATCCATCACGTGGGGTCACCGAGTATATACGGACTCTTGGTGATTCCCTCTTTCTCCTCTCTCTCCCTCTCTCGTTGTTCTCTATTGTCCAGAGCTTTGAACGCATTATTTAGAGTCGAGTCAGCCATCGGAATCGCCCTAAATTACGCATTATCTCTTACGGGAGCAGAAGAGGCTCCGCTGCTGACTCGTCTCGAAATATACCATTGTCTCGCACGAGCGGGTGAGATTACGCGACATGCCGTTTGCTCCTAACTAACCTATACATATACATGATCGTGGCGAGTCGCGTCGTCAAAGGTCGATCGCAGACGGAGAATTGGATGTCAACCGTTCGACTTCCGCAGGTGATTGATGACGACGCGCCAATACTAATTAACGGGAATCGGTCCCCGTTATTCTCCCAACGCATCGGGCATGCATCGCAATATCGCGTTGTTTCCAGAGATGCTATCTTCGTAACTCTGGAACCTGGATCTGAGATCGAAGAAAGAACACACGTGTACACGTGCGTGCACGATACGTTTGAAATATTTTCCTACAATTCCAAGATTGAGATTCCTCATTTCGGTCCTAATTCGATCGACTTTTTTAAAGGAAGACGGAACGGCACATTTGTTGAAACAATCCTCGAGGAGAGTCGAGAGAGACGCGAGACCTTTCAGAAAATGCCTAATTGCGGAAAGCGTGACTTTGTCGTTGCTCTTTGTGGCGTGGAGACGGTTTGCGCGGCAAACACGAAACGAGTGTCGACGGTAGGCAAGGGTAGTAGAGAAGGGTGAAAGAGAAGGCGAGAGAGAGAACGAAGCCGTAGGATAGGAACGTAAACGCTCGCCTTTGATGTAGTCGGTCTATCTACCAGGCCAAACCGTCCCTTTTTGCTACGTTCGCCATGCTCCGCGAAGACGAAAGGATCTCTAACGTCTTTCTCCCCTTCCACGCAGCTTCTCTCGGCCGAGAACCGAGAACCGAGAACCAAGAGCCGAGAGCCGAGAGCTGGAGCAAGGAGCAACGTTCTCCATTATGCTCGCCGATAAGATAAGGATCGCGACGCGTGTACATTCACTCGGTCGCGGTGATCCTGGTTGCGGCCTGATAATTGAGCGTTCCGCACGATTCCGTCGAGCCGGGGACGCTGCCGGCCATTATTGTCGAGATCGGTATCGATACGGATCGTAATTTGTTGTTGCCATGCGTCTTGAACGAGCCTCGAGATTTACTGCGTTTCCATTATCCCCGCCTCTGGATTTATTGTTCATCGATTAGCGGTAATCGTCCGGCACCGTGACACGATTTCTGCTCTGTCAACCTTGCTTGTTTGATTGCTCGTGGCTGTCTCGAACGTCGACTGTCCAAAGTTCTGCACCTTAGTTAACCCTTTCGCGAGATATCTCTTGCACTTGGTTTTTGGAAAAGGGCTTGCTCGACTCGAGGTTCGTCGTTCACAGAGTTTCACAGATCAAGTTCGCCTGTTTGCGAGTCAAATTCACCTTGCGGATGACTCAAAAGTAACACAATGTCATTTTAATGCAGTGTTTCTTGCGATTTTATTCGTAATTGTGCGGTCGAAAGAGGACCAGTGTGAGCCTCCACAAAACTCAGGAAGTCTTGCTATCAGCTCTACCAACCTAATCTAACCTGCTCTCCTAACCTCTCCAACCGCAGACGAAGAGATTTTCTCAAAAACTAAATTCTATACAAAGAAATATCGAAAGACGTTTCGATCGGAAGACGTGGATTTTAATTTGCGAGGATTTGCGATCGGAAGTTTAAATTAAATTGTGGCTCGTTTAATGAGGGATTTACGTATGAAGGTGGGTGGATACAAATTTTGATGGAGTTGGGAGAGAGAGAGAGAGGAGTTGGAATGCGAATTATACGTTCCGAGCTTACAAACTTCTCTTTGCCATCTTCGTTGAAAACAACCCGCGCGCTCTGTGTGTGCTATAATATTTGCGAGCTTCGTTTCCTGTCGGACCGATAGACATCGGTCAAATCGAACAAATTCTCGTTCGATAAAAAATTCCGAGTAACGAGGAGCAATCAAAACTGAGCCGAGTGCAAGTACTCGCGCAGTCGGCGGATCTCGTTTTATCAATTTCGCCGATTTAACGACTTGATTAAACTTCAAAAGATCCGTTTGTCCCGTGTTTCAACGTTAAAAACTAACTCACGAGTAAAAGCGTGAAATTTCTGTCAGAGTCGTTGAAGTAAGAAAATAGAGAGAGAAACTCTGTAACACAATGGAGTTTTCCGCGGAAAAAAAAATCAGGTGGAAATACACGTTGTATTTTAAAAGTTAAAACGATAAAATTATAAATTTTGACGATTCTCTGTTGTTGAACAGAGTCTGAAACATACCGATAACATTCACGTTTCGGATTAACTTCTGAATTACAAGTTGGCGAATGTTTCATTGAACAGGTTACTCTTTGTTAACGTGATTAATACCACGAAACACGTACAATCGAATAATAGTGCAATATCTGTTTCGATAGTTTGCGCGCATAACATCCTATTCGTAATAAGTTACGCGCGTTGTGAATTATTAATTCCCAGCAAATTACTGGTATCACCGTCGAAATCATTCTGAAAATGGCTGTAGCGCTCGTAGAGCAAGCGACGCGAGTTTTTCGGAGCGCAAAGCGACGGAGACTTTCCACTTTTTCTCGAAATCGGTGACTTTTACGGCGCCGTAAGTACCGTAATTGAGATATTTCATATTTCGAGTTTCGAATATCAGCGAAATTACCTCGCATGGATAAATTTCGAATATTTCAGTAAATTGTTTCGTAATTACCGCGCGTGTAATTAGTTCCTGTTTCGCGTTTCGAAATAAATGCGAAAGCGAACTAGCTTCATAGGAAAATATTAGAAAACGCATTAATTGTTCTAATTAAGTTAGAGAAGAAGCAATTAAATGTACATCGTGGAACGATGAATTTAATTACCTTTGACGCGTGTACATGTAGTTGACTGCCCGTAAAGTCGAATTACACGACGTGTCCTGTAGAAAAATGTTTTAATACTTGATATTTCTCTTGATATTTTTATCGCTGAAAGTGATTAATGCAACGAAAATTAGCGATTGGTTGATTTGGGTCACGTGATTCGCGAGGGGGCGTGGAGTAGACCCCGAGTAGGCGTGGCGTTGTCTGGTACTGAGCGATCGCGCCTGTAATTTGTTTTCTATCGATTCAAATGTTTGTGTATCGATAAAATTTTATGGCAAAAATGTCGTCTTCATTTCCTAGTCAGAACAGTTGCTTCTGGGCCTTTCAGTGAGACGAATCGTACTGGGGTACAGGTCGTGCAGTTTTTTTCTCTCTCTGTCACGTCGATTCTAGAACGAAAGTCGGAAAGACACCCGTCAACGATCGTTTGTTGGGCGCAATATACTTTCCACGTTTCTCGGCAACAAAGCAGTTTAAAATTAGCTTGAAATATGAAATTACGTCTGGTAACTTCGTTCTCTGTCTTTCTCAGTGCGTTAACGCTGCGTCGCCGCTACGCGCATAATTTTTGTCATCCCGCGGCAATTATTATCCCTTGAAACGGGTTTTGCCTGCGTTTTAACGAGTTTATCTTAGTTATTCATTGCTTTCGAAACAAAAATTTCAAACTTCTCTCGGTCCTTTTTTTTTTTTACGGCTGTTAATATTTCCTTTGTGCACGTGTGCGTACATACGTACCTATATATACGTAATTACGTAAAAGCAGATACTGTATTATAATAAAAACATTAAAAACAGTTTCGTTAAAAGAATAATTAGATGGCATTATTCGCGCGCGTACGCAAAGTGGCTCGTTTTTAACTGAAATAAAATAAAATCAGGAGATGTATGTGTGTATGTGTGAGTCTGACAACCTAAAGATCTCATCAATTAACCAAAATCGTATCAATTACTGCCACAATATAGCGAGGCGATCCGATCTCGAGATCGAGGCTCGTTCAATCTGCGAGCTCTCGCACCTTGCTTGGTTAACCCACCACCGTCTCCTACCGATTGGTTAACCTACTGTCGTCTCTTTGATTTCAAAAGGGAGCAAACGAAGCCTAGCCTGGATATGGGGAAGTCTCCCGAGGGAAACTGCGTGGTATTGTACCTCTCTCTCTCTATCTCTATCTCTCTCTGTGCTCTTTCTCTCTCGTCCCTATCCGGCTCTATCCTCCGCGTGGTCGCTTTCTCTATAGATCAAGATGAGAGGAGTCGGCCGGCTGGAAAATCGCTTTAAACCTCCCCAACTAATATTAACTTTCTCCTTTCGTTTCGCGAAATTCCCCAACTCTTTTTTCCCCGCCGGTTGCTCCCTCGCATACCGGACCGGGCTATCGGGCGAAGGGCAAAGAGACGAGGTGCCTGGCCCCCGGGCCCCTTTTACGGTATCAACCGATCAATTTCTTCCTCGCTTCCTTCGTCTAGGCGAGATGCCTAGATTTTCTCTAGGTGAACTTCTTCCCCGCGGCACGAGCCGCTCGCTTACTCAAAATATTTGCCAGAAAAATTAGCTCCCACTCTGTTCCGTGCAATCTATTCTCCCTACTTTTCTTTCAGCTTTTAGCAGCTACGGTGAAGAAAACAATTTACATACATATTATGTATCTAATGTAGAGATAAAATATAAAAGATATTTGTTTAATAGCAATGTTAGTGGTGAAACGATAGATAATTAGACAAGACAGAGAACACGGATTAATAACTTAAATAAACTCTGTTTTTAACAATTCTCTCGACTCCAATCGACTCCCTCTTTTCCAAAAAGAAAAACACCCCGCGCCAACGTCACTCTTTTCGCACCACATTCATATTTTTCTTTCCATCTAGTAAAATTAAATGCAATTAAAAATATAATAACTACAGATTATATATAATTTACGATACTACGCGAATACTGTGGCTGCGACACTCTCAACTGGCAGTGGAGAGATCGATGCAGTGGAGGGGATAGCGCTAGCGATCAGGAAAGTGGTGGGGGAGAGTAGACAAGGGCCGCCAGTCAGCCACCTCTGGTCTAAAAGATATTCAAGCGAAGATTCCAAGAGTATCGTGTCTCCTATTTCGTTTCTACGCGATAATTACCAAACAATCTTCTCCTTTTTTTATTTCCTCTCGTAACAGTCACGAAACGAAGTAAAATCTAACGGCTCTTCTTTCTCCTGCTCATGGATCTTTACGAGCATTTTTTAATTGAAATGCAACATTTTATGAACAAGATTCCGCAAAAGTTGATGAAAATTCAATCGTCGATTATGGCGGCTCTGATCGCGTATAGGCCAAGCTATAACCACGTTGTATCAAGATCTTACGTCCGAATATACACACACACACACACGCGCGCGTACAGAATTACTCGGTTGTTGCCGAGAACGATGCCGGATAATGGACGCAAGTAACGAAACAGAATTATCAATGCGATGCCGTTCCAACTTTCGTCTCGTTAATTATCGTGCACTTAACGTCGCGCGGCACACGCTGCGCCAGCCACCGTGACCAAGAACTTTTCCCTCTGGAAAGCCACGAGAGCGAGCGACGATGACTTTTAAAGTTCGCAGATTTATAGCCGCGGCCTGGTAACCGTCTCGGGCAAGAAAGATTGGAGGAGTCTCGCGGTGTCGAAGACGCGGCGTACCGCGCCGCTGTTTCGAGCGAGTAAGTTTTTGCGAGCGCTGGCAAAACCCCCTGGATGCCTCCTTCCGCTCGAGCTCTAGGCTCTGGGAACTAGCGTGTCGAGTGACTGTTCAAACCAGGCCAACAATCGGTGCGTTGTCCAACGAAGAAAGACGCGAAGCAGTACGCGAGTGTACGAGATTCTTGAAATTTAAACAGCTGGAAAAACTCGTCGCTAGCTCGACTGCGAGGCGATTGGAACGGATGGAACGCCAGGCGGAAAATTATGAGGAACGTGCACAGACGGGCGGCAAGATAATCCGTTTGGATGAGATTCGGGAGAGGAGAGGGGTCCTCCTAGAAGCGACGCGTCACGCGCCGTCCCACGAGGACCATTTCAAACGCGTGTAATTCGAACGACCGTCGTCGTGCCGACGAAAATGGCGCGCAAGTTTCAAAAGCGTCCTCGTGCCGCCGCCGGACTAAGGCTAATTAAACACAGCGCAACTTTTTGCCAAGCCGACTCGGTTACGTTTCTCTCCCTGGGATATGATCAACCCGCATGAAATTCGATGTTAATCCTCCTCGCGTCGGAGGATTAACATCGAATTACAGAGTTTTTCGATTTGAACACGCTGTTGTTAACATTTCTAAATATTAATTTAATTCATTTCTCATTACACCGTCGCGCACGAAGAACGAGATGTATTGTTTCTTCCATTTTATCACTGAAAGTGATTTTAGCGGAGCAACGCTAATGCAACGAAAATTAGCGATTGGTTGATTTGGGTCACGTGATTCACGAGTGGGCGTGGAGTAGACCTCAAGTAGGAGTGGCTTGTCTGGTACTGAGCGATCGCGCCTGTTTTGTATCAATTCAAATGTTTGCATATCAATAAAATTTTATGGCAAAAAAGTCGTCTTCATTTCCTAGTCGGAACGATTGCTTTTGGGCCTTTCAGTGAGACGAATCGTACTGGGGTACAAGTCGTGCAGTTTCTTTTTTTTCTTTTTTTTTCTAGTTTCGTAAATATCGCTACACTCGAATCGAAAGCGGGGTTTTTTTTCTCGTAATGATATCAGCACGCGGGCGCCTCTTAAAACGATATATCGGCGCAGGCCGATTTCGAGTGCGCTTCGCCGAATGAAAATGTTTGTTAATCCAGCGTGTTCCATAAGTATCGCGCTCTCGAGAGGGGACACTTCGCATTCCCCCGCGTGTAATATCGATAATGTCGTTAAACGAAAGAACCGTGAAATGGGTGATTATGGTCTCGGGAGATTATCGTTTTCCCGGCCATATTTCAAAAATGCTTTTGATCCATAATTGAAACGCAACGCGCATCGTCCGGGGGATGGTGGTGCTCGTGTATTAAAATTCCCAAATTAATTATGTTTGCCCCGTTGAATATTCACGGTTTAATATTATACGGAAAAAAAAGATGATTTCGAGTCGAAGTATTTATCGTTGATTGGACATTGTTGATATCGTTGTTGACGTAAAAAATAAAAGGAAAAAGAAGAAAGAAAAAGAAAGAATCATTCGTTTCTCTGTTGCAGCATAATGAACAACAACAGCGTGGAGCAGCCAGATCCCGACAACATAAAAATGTTCGTGGGTCAAGTACCGCACGACATGGACGAGAACGATCTGAGGAAGTTGTTCGAGGAGTTCGGTCGGGTGCACCAGATAAATATCTTGCGGGACAAGATCACCGGAAGTCATAGAGGTAAGTGTTCGATCGACACAGCCAACGACCACCCTTTCTCTATTCCGTATCCTCGCGGCGATCGTCAAGAAACTCGACGCGACTCGGTTAAAATCTCGAAGGTTAAATTCGCGCAATGCGCGTAACACGTCCCGAATAAATGGAATTTTATCTCTCCGCGGATTCGTTTCTATTTGTTTAATTTGTTATATTATACTCGCGTCGTATTTATCGTTTGCTTTTGACTCGCAGTCGGGGGGGAACAGAGCAGAGCACGAAACATCCCACGATCCGAGCTGGAAATGTATTAAAAAGGAATAACAACGTGCGATTGGGTTTTCGATCGCGTTGGGTTGGGCCGAAAGCCGCGTTAATTTAATTATTTGACTTTTTTTCTTTTTCGCCCCCTTCTCCCCTTCCCCCACCTTCGAGCCGGCGTATAATCCAGTGTGTATCGCAATATTCGATAACGAACCGAATTTTCATTAGTCCGCCGCGTACCAAGAGGTACTTTAATCTTGTGCCGCGGCTCTATTAACTACACCGCGCCCCGATAATCGGACGAAATTGAATTGTCTCGCGGCATTTATTTTTAATCGTTCGACCGCCCGCCCGCCGTTCCTCGCGGAGGGGGGCAAAAAAAGAATTCACCGATCGACGCTTAATCGCGTTATCGCCAATTTCTTTTTTTTTTATCGCCGTCTCGGTGATAACACCGATTTCTAATTATCAAACCCTCGAACCGGTCAAGGCGCAGAAGAGGCGTCAACTGCGACTGCGGGAATGATCCGATACCAAAAATACCAAATACATCGATCGTCTCCTGTACTGCGAAAATTAGGTTTCCTCTTTCTCTCAATTTACTTTTCTACGTATTTTAATCTCTTCGAGATTCTCAGCTTCGAGAGCTGGTTAATTCTCATTTTCGTTTCCCGATATTTTCTCTCGCGTTTCCGCACGGACAGAGACGAAGCTACAAAAATAAAAGAAACAAATTCACGCGACAAAAGGGACTTGGGTAATTGCAAGATGGACGGGGATATCTCGCGATCGCATCGACAACGAAGGTCGGCTGTGAAACGGGCACGCTCGTCCGCGTGACAAGCGCGAATGGACGAAAGGGGCGTTTACGACGCTCGGGAGGGATAAAACGTTCGTGGCCACCGTGGCCGATCGTAGATCGAGATTAAATCGAGCGAGTTCCAATATACACGTACATGGCCGCGTGGATATATAATTTGAGTGTAAAATAATTATCCACGCTCGCGAAACGAGCGGTAGATTGAACGATTTCAGGGATGGTCCCGCTTCCCATCGCGAAGGGATGATAAATTGTTTTTTGCATTCTTACTTTCTGTCCCCTTTGCTCGAGTGTAGAAAAATTATTTCATCGTCGTATCCTGGCTCTCTGAGCTCTCGGCAGCTCGCTCGATCTTCAATTTGATTGGCATCGGGAGGAACGCGCGAAAGGGTCAAAATAAATTGTTAGCAACGTAAGTTTGCCGATCGATTCCGTATATCGGTGCATGTGCGTGTGTCATTGGCTGTGTGTGTGTGTGTCGGTGGCCAAAGATCGACAGGGAGGAACGGTCGATAACGAGAATACGAGAAACGAGAGGGTGGAAATAGAGAGAAAGTAAGTAGCGGTGTACATAGGTGGTGCACGCGGAAGGATCGATGCTCAGACAGAAACGGTGGTCGTCGCTGGCACTTCTCGAGCTATTGATCGAAGAGGGAACCCCCCCAATGTCCCTTGGCCTCTTACGCCGCTACGTCGAAACGTATCTCTACGTACGTACGTACGTACACTACGTGCTCTGTGTGTGTGTGTGTGTGCGTGTGTGCGTGTGTGTGTCCATGTGTGCAGCTGGCCAGCAGTCGTGGATCGCGCGTCCGTGGAATTCGAAATTTGCCTTTCATAACCGCGAATATCCGATCCACTTCTCCCCGTATTTACTTTGGTTCTCGGTTCACTCTCTGGTCTCGACCCGACCGTTACGTTCGTTGCAAGACGTCCCGTTTCCAATGTGCTCGCCGTTTCCTTACGTAACGTTCGTTCGAGGAACTACCGTCTTTCGACACGAAAGATACACCCTAGTATGTCTGTTCTTTTTTTTTTTTTATCACCGAAAGTGATTTTAGCGGGGGTAATCCAAAAAATCAGGCCTTCGGGTGCAACGCTGATGCAACGAAAATTAGCGATTGGCTGATTTGAGTCACGTGATTCGCAAGGGGGCGTGGGATAGACCTCGAGTAGGAGTGGCGTTGTCTCCTAGTCGGAACAGTTGCTTCTGGGCCTTTCGTACTGGGGTACGAGTCGTGCAGTTTTTTTCTTTTTTATCGGTTCCAAAGAAATTTGCCATTCTGCGCGGCAAAGAGAAGAAAACGAGAGCAGCATTCGGATCGTAATTCGATAATCGCAATGACTAAATTGAAACCTGGAATCGATATCCGACCAATGGCAACGAGCATGTGTCGGCCGGCGAAAGGAAATAATTAAAATTGGAGCTTACAAACGTCGATACGAGGATATTAATGCGAAATATTTCGTGACACGAGCTCGTAAAGAGGCACTGTGGAGGAGAGAAGAGAGGGAAGGGCAACAAACCGTTCGCTCGCGATAGGCTTTGAAGATAGTTTTTAATTGTCCGTTCCCACGGAATACGAATTCTGCTCGCCTCGTTGGCATTGCACGGAGATAGAAAGTTTTATCCCGGAAATGCGAGGTACAAACCGGCGCTACGGTCGTTCATAAATCAATTATTGGTTACTATTTGAGAGCCTGCAGCGGAAAATTGCTTTGCAGCCCGGTCTGTTTTGCTCGGATGTCTCATTAATTATCCACCAGTTCCGATCGTGTCTGGATAATAAATCATCGAGATGCACTTGGAATTTTAAACGCTCCTCCGTTTCTTCTTTCTGCTCGTCGGGTCAACGCGCCGTGTAAAATTTTTGGAGCTCGTCTCTCGTTTCGCGTTACGACGACACGCGTGTTTTCTTCGCTCGAAGGGGCTCCGAGTCGAGCGCAGACTGCCGCAGCACCGCGAGCGCGAGCTGATATCCCGAGAACTTTCGGAACGATTAATCTAAACGAACTGTAAACGTCACGCGCAGCTGGAAAATTGATGGCGGCAGCGAGTAGCAGCCGGATGAAATTCGTTTGCCATTGTGAAAATTTCACCTGATTACCTCGGAGGTAATGGTAAATTAATGTCCCGCCCCGGTGGCTCCGGTTTCGTTCGCGTCCGCGTTTCGCGTTTCGCCGATCGAGAAAGTTGCCCTTTTTTGGCAAAATCGAGTGGACAGTTTAGTCATTATTACACTGTAACGTGATTATTAAAATGTAACAATTAAATGAAACGTTATTAAAGCAACATTACTATTATTTAAATTATTGGAAGCAGTAACTAAACTGTTAATCTAAAATTCAGATTGCGTTGTATTCAGAATTTATCAAATCTCGATTTACACATTTATTATTCTTTGTATGATATCATATGAGACAAGCACGTAATCCAATCAATTTAAATTACTACAATTTGTGCTATAAAAATATTCTCTTCGCCTTCTCTTGGCAAAATCTTGAGTCGATTGGACAATTTAGACATTATTACACTATAACCGTAATTATCGAACGAAACTATTTAAGATATTGCTATTTAAATTATTGGAAATGACAACTAAACTGTTCCATCGACCGATGGAATTTAGTTTTAACAATGAAAAGACATTCGCCCGATGCTAGTAGATTTTAATAAAAAGTCGCACTGAGCCTTTCTGATAACTACTAATAAATGCAAACAGGCATTAACATCTAAGATGAAAATTTGATACATTTCAGCGATTGACGTTTGAACATTCTCTAAAATCGAGCAGTTCGACGTTCGAACGTCAATTTCCGCGAAAAAAAAAAGAAAAAAAGGAAAAAAAGTCGAGACAAGGGAAACGGAAAATCGATTTCATTTGACCGCGGGTGAAAACCGAAAGGCACGCCGTTGAAACAGCAAACGCGAGACACGCGGCTGTAGACGCAGTCGCTGGCCAAACAGCGTCGCAGAGAGAAGGCAAATATTGTAATACGCGGGGCGTGCGGAGCCACTTTGCTTTCCAGCTGGGAATAAAACATCGAGAGCAACCCGTGACGGGTATTTTAAGTTAATTAAGCCCCCACCCGCTCGTCCCCTTGCGTTGTTTCATTTCGGTTTAACAGCGAGATGTCACATAGTGAAAACTGCGCGTATCCTCCCGCCCCCCATCTCTCTCCCCTCTTAAAATAATCGCAATAGTCGAAAATTTCCAAATGTCGCGTCTCGTTGCTCTCGTTCGAAACGAGAGAAATATTTATATATCGGAAGGGAGGAGGATCCTCGAGAACGAAAAATGGAAAGAAAGGACAGCTTGTCGAGTCTCGTCGAGTCTCGTCGTGCGTCGGAAACCTTCTTTGCCGGGGACGAGCAAGAAGACGCGAAGGGCCACCCCCCCCCCTTGCGGGAGGATCGGCAGGACGCAGGACAAAGGTCAGACGTAAAAGTCATCGGCAAGGATTCTTCCGTAAGAGCTCCCGATGTCGAAGGAAACGCAGGAAAAGCCATAGAAACCTTGGGACGGAAGCTGCAAGCTTAGTCGAAATCCTATTTCCGTGCGTTCAAAGGCGACTTACGCGACGTATAAGGGCTTGCCAGGTTTAACTGGTTTCACAATTACCCGGGGAGTATTCCTTTCTTCGTTCTCTCCCGCAGACGGCGACCGTCCGGCCCGAGACAGCGAGTCCCTCTTCGCTGTTTCATTATCGATTAACCCCCCCTCCTCCTCCTCCTCCTGTGCCGGGGAAACCGTGGGGAAACCCATTGATTTTTCACGTCGGCCGTTGGAGAATTGAGGAGGATCGACGTGCACGCGCGTCGTCCGTGCTTTCGATTTTTCGTATGACGTGTCTCTTATTTATAGAAAACGTTTCCTGGGCTGACGAGGGCACACAGTCAGACCGTTGCTTCTCCGTAGCCGTGGAAAGATTTAAACAGCGATTGGTTAATTTTCGCGGATAAAAAGGAGCGAGATTCGTCGCTCTTCTATCTGCAAGAAAGGAGAAAAAGAACTGGCGTATATATACGTATCTAACGTACTCAGACACCGGGTCCAAGTGTTTCGTAACGCGTTTCGATTCCGTCCGATTGATCTCAAAGTAAAGTAGCGGAATCCGATACTCTCTCCCGTTACTTTGTGCAACGCAGCGACAAGAGGAAGAATCCCGATCAAACGGCGAAGGAAGATTCTCGTTTCCGAAATTCCCGGTTGCCCGGTATTCGTCTCGAACGATCGGTAAAATATTCCGCGACACGAAGTGCCGAAGAATTTGCTAATTGCGTTGCCCGTGTCCCTTTGTTACTTTGGCTCCCTTCTCGCTTCCTTCCTTATTATTGTGTGTGTGTGTGTGTGTGTATCGTTTTCTAACGTTTCGAAACGTTGGAAATTGCAAATAAATAAATTTCACGCGGCAATTCTGAAAAAAAAAATCGTCTCCCTTAATCACCCCAGTGATTCCCAGTTGATAAATAAAGTTTACGGTTCGGCGCAGCCGTAGATAGAAAGAGCCAAGAGGTGAAAAAAGGAGGAAAAGAGAAATGGAAGAAGGAAAAAGGAGAGAGAGATGGAAGAGGATAAAACGCGAGCAAGTACGAGACATTAGTTGGAAAGTACGTACAGCGTGCGGGAGCCGCGGCGGTGGTTTTATTGCTTCCCCCGGAGCACTCTAGCTCTCCGAGAGATGGGAAGTTTACCCTCGGTCACGGCCGTGGCGCTGTTCCCGTTCCCGTTACCTGCGCCCGCCAAAATAAACGGTGTTTCACGTTCGCGTTATTTATGCAAGCGGTGGACACGAGATAGCTTCAAAAAGTTTCGATCTCTGGACACCGGGGGGGCGGGCGACGGCCCGGCGAAGAGGGGGGCAGGGGGGGCAGGACGGTTAAATCGCATTTCGCGTTCCAGCTACTCGAAAATTGTGACGTTTCCCGGTGCCTCGTTTCTGAATTTCACGCTTGACAGTTTTAAATGGGCCCCGCGATGGCATTCTAAATCGTATTAAACCGCGACGTGTCACTCTCGCCGTGCCTCTATACGTCGTTGTATACCCAGCAATCAAGTTCGATGTTATTCCCGCGCTTTCCTCCTCTCTCTCTCTCTGTCTCTGTCTCTCTCTCTCTGCCAGTCTCTCTCCGAACGAAAATCGTTTCTTGCTTTTCAATGTCTCGCGAGAGCATCGATTATTCGAATGAGCCGGGTAATCGGCTGTTGTTTCGCGTTATTCCCATATAACAACCAATCCCTGTATTGTACACAAATTAAATACCAACATAAAAATATAATAAATGAATAAATATAAAGAATTATAAATGTGGAATAAAAATTTAAATTACAACTACAAATCGTTTCGTCGCTAGACGCCGTGGAAATTGAAATTTCTTTGACCTCTTAGCTGTGGTGCGGTATGTCTTTTTTTAAAAGCGTTTTTTCAAAATCTACATTATGTCGCTAGGATGACGATCAAACGCAAATGCGCAAGCTGCTGTAAAATTGAATTAAATTACAAAAAAGTAACACCAGTTTTTTTTTAAATAATTTTATCGTTTGACTTTAATTAATATTATTTACAAAACTTGAATTGAACAACATAATTTTCTTGTTATACGAATGAAACAAATATGAAAAACCAGTCTCAAAATATCCTAAATATCCTCAAAATATCTAAAATTCACAAGTACTTTTTATCTTCCACAAAAAGTTTAGTTCTTGAGTCAACGAGTGTGCTCGTTGCACGAAAAACAAAATTGCCATTTCTTCGTAGATGGGAACATTGTCTCGCACGTTGTTTAACGACCGTTTCTCTTAAATCTCGAGTCTTACCCTGGAGAGGAGGATAAACCAGGTGAGAACGTTCGCGACGAAGATCAACAGACGAAATTTCGGTAAACGTTCGGCCGTTTAATCGCCAAATATCTTAACATGTTCATTATGATAACGCGTCTCGCTGAAAGACGCTCGGGATCGAGAAGCTTCAAGCTGTTTCTCCCGAAATTTCCTCCGGGCTCGCGTTGAGCTTGTTGTATGGAAATTGTTCGCAGGTTCTGTTTGCCCTTCCTATCTCTCTCTCTCTCTCTCTGCGTTGATCGACCTTATAACACTCGTCGCGCGCAAGCACGCCCCGTCATTAATCACGAATCGCTATTAATCGTCTTTAAGTGGAACCGACGACGTAGCAGAGGCGCCTTTCAAGAGAAATTCGCTCTCGAAGAAAGAACCAACCGAGACTCCAACTTGGACACCGTGGCTGACTGGCTGTGTCCTGAAATCTGTGGCTGGCGTGCGGCAAAGCGCACCACCGAGAACTCCATAGAAATCGCTGTCGAGTTATTTGTCACCGGTCTGGCTTGACGCGTCCTCCTCTTCCTTCCACCGTCACAGTCGATTTTCAAGATCGATGCTCCTCCTCGCTGGTGGTACTCGCCTACACCGAACCTCTGTTTCGTTGCTTCCGCCTCGCGCGACGACGCGAATGCCAGAATCGGATAAATTCGAACCTTCGAGAACCGGATCTTTCATTTAAATCGGTTTCTTAAACGCGACCTTACACTACGAAAAGATGGAAGAAAATTTGTTCGTTCTCGAGAGAACCGAGTTTGAAAGTTTTATCGAGTTACTTTGATTTCCCTAATTCCAGACGTGACGATCAAGCGATCAACACGTTCTTTAACACGTTGAACGCGTAATGTGTGATTGATTTTGTATATCCGGTCGCCAACATGAATTTGTTATTATATATAATAACAAGGTGTTACGTTGAAATATTATCTGCAGATATATAAACATGTTTGATGGATTTATTTCACTGGTGGCTACGTTTCTTCGATTTTTACGTATATTTTACAATATTTTATCCTTGGATGTAGCGAAATTTCTTCACGTACAAATCTATAGAGAAAACTATGCTTATGCCATGAAATGAAAAAAGTGATAGGAAAACTATTTTGTAGATATTATGAAAAAAAATTCAAGACAATTAGATGGAACAAAAGCAAAAAGATCGTCAAATTGTGAAGACTGTATTTTTTTGTTTGCAGTGCTTTAACCCCTTGCGCTGGCAACTGGGGTTCGCGGACCATAACGAGTGACCGAACCGTATACAATAAAATCGTCGCTTTCTCTTTCTTTTGAATTCGTCGGTATGTTATTATTAAAACTGAGAATGTCATTTCAGCGCAAGAGATTAATGCGATACATTGCAATATGCGGGAATAATATTTACGGCGTACACATTATAAATAAAATTAATTTTACATGTTCTACGCCGCATTAATTTCTTCACACCGTTGTAGCAACGAAGTTGATATTGAAAAATTTACAAGCATTAACATTTACTCGAATCACACATATATTTTTTTGTTAAAAGGAAAACTTACATTTTTGGACGTCAGTGTCACTTCAAGGTCATGCTCTAAACGTATTTCTTTACCACGCTAATAATAATAATAAATGCAATAAAACAAAAATAGTTGAACGAAGGAAAACACGTCAATGACCTTGGAAAAAATATATTTTTATTCTATAATTATTAGCCTTTCGATACACCATATTCGTGCAAGGAAAAAAAAACATTTTTTTGCAGCATCGCAATTTAGGCGTCGGCTAACTTAAATGCACGTACGTGGTCGTCTATCGAATCGTTAAGAACGAAGCGAATCCAAAGTTCCGTTGTTAACAAAACTGTTGAAAGGTCTGCGCTTTTAACAGGTGCACGTACGCGTTCCGCTTTTGTTCTCGTTCTGTCTCCCTTGACTTTCTTCTGGCCACCCGGCCCGGCCCGGTCCGAAATTTCGTTTTATCCTCTTTGTGTCCCGCGCTACTCAAAGTTCGCCGGATTTGCGGAGAAGACTTGGGAGGGGGCGGGGGGAGAGAGGGTAGCAACCTTTTCAGACGACGCACTCCAACGGATTAGACGAAAAACTTTAAACGAAAACTGCCACGTGAAACTATTGGAAAGCTGTTTTCGTATCGACGTACAGCCGACATATCTCGTCCCGATCAAATACATATAAAATCTGCCCGCGTCGCTTGCACCAGACACGTACGTACGTTTTCTCTATTTTAATAATTGAATTCATTCTTCCAGACTTTTCGCAATTTCCTTCTTCCCTTTTTCTTTTAATCATCACAAACGTTTCACTCTTTTTACGCCAACGAACGTCTCTTGTTTCAACGAGAAATAACGTTGCGTACGTGCAGGTGAAACGACGCGGAATTATGAAACTTTGGAAGAGACGGGGATACCATCTTGTCGATACCGGTCCATTAACTAATTGCCACCGTCAAGTTTCTTCGGACAGGACTGCAAGTATAAAACTAATTAATTACTTTAACTCGATTGCGAGTTAGTCGATACCACTGGCCGTCGGTATTTAATAAATTTTCCATTTTCGAGTATCCAATTTATCGATCGGTTCTTCTTATTCGTGATACCCGAATACTAGCTCGCGCTAGTGGCTTCTCGTCGTGTGTAAAAACCTCGATTTCGTTAATCCACTATCAAAATGAAAATTGAATTCCATTTAACGACGAACAATCAATTTAACAGTTTAATTTTCACAGCTTTTTAGAAATTACATCAGATTGTTTTATTTGAAAAGAACTTACTTTGATAAACTCATTTCTTTTAGAATTCTTGATTTGTACCACTTTCATAACTACCGGTACTTCACAAATATTCGCCATTTCGAAATTTCCGAATTTATTCGTAAAAATTCGTCGAGCGACAGCGTGCTCCGCGTTATCAGGTATATATATCGTGCAACATTTCACTGTGCCAAAGAAACAGTTAATCCGATGGTTTTTAGCGGAGCAGTGCTCTGCGAGGCACTCGTGTAGACACGTTTCGAATGACGCTTCTTGCCTCGTCGGGTCTCGCATCGAGCCGCGCGATCTACCCTCGAAGTCTAGGTGTACAATGTACAATTCGGATGATAAGCTAACAGCAATAGTGAGGGTGGGGGCGGAGGAAGAAGGGATGAACTGTTAGCACCGAGCTGGCAAGTGGTTGTTCGACGCGGTCAACGCAAAACCTACGCGTTTCATGAATCTGTTTTGCCGCTCTGCGTTCCCGCTCCCGGTTGCCAAGCCTTTCCATCGATTTGCAATTTTGTTGCCAGCACAACTGTCTGCGGATGTTGTCTTGCGAGGTGTGAATCTCCTCGCGTTACGCGTGGATGAGCGTGTTGTGCCGCAGTGGCTGGTTTTTTTTCTGCTGAAATGGCGAAACATGGATAACAGGACGAGTATAATACACGCGGGGTGAAAATAAATTTGTACGTGAAACTGAAATTTTCAAAGTCATGTTCTTTACATATCCGAGCGAGTATGTATTTTTTTACCAGTTACACGGTGCAACAGTTGTGTGAAAAAAAGGAAAAACAGCAATGATTTTGAAAACTCCGACAAAAAAAACCAAAAATTCTAAACCAGAGTTATTGGTCTTTTGTTGCCATTCATATTTAGCAAAAGCATAACAATTTCAAACAATGTTTAAATGGACCACCCTGTGTAATATTCTTACCAGAGTTATCGAGCCCTCGATACCAATCGCGTTAGGAAAAAGCATATTTAGACAGCGTAAATGAATCGACGGTGATTGTGCACACCAGAATATTTCAACGCGCGAAACAGAACGCGTGAGTTTTGTTCCTCGAGTTTCGCGTACGCGTCTTCAACCTGTTTGCTCGCGAAAAAAGAAAGAAAGAAAGAAAGAAAGGATAGAACGAAACGGTTGCAATCTAAGAGCGCGAGACGTAAGTAAAACAAACTACCTTAATTTAAAGTTGCGTACGGGCGGGGGAGAGGGGAGGATTTCAGACTTTTATTTTCCGAGTTGCCTTTCTGCTGCCGCGAGAGGGTGGAGACCGGACGGGGAGGAGAGAGGCTGGATTGTCCCCATTTCTCGGAACTCGTTACGTTTTCGTCGCAGGGAATTACGGCACTTTGACTAAAACCAGTTAAAGTCTCGTCCCGGGGAGTTGCGACTAAACGGGCCTTGATCCTCGTAATCTCGTGGAGGCGAACGCACCTTCTTGTACTAGTTTCATAATTTCATTGATAAATGTCTGCGTCGTTTTAACGGCGAGTCACCGAGATAAAACCGCGCCCAGAGAAAATTCAGAGACAGAGCCACCTCGGCCCAAGTTGAAGGAACCTACCTATATACGCGTAGGACGTGTACACGCGAATTCCGACGTCCTGTTTGAGGGTGTTTGCGAGAGTTTGTCATCGTCGCGTTAATGGCCAACGTGCAAAAAAATGTCGAAAACGCAGTGCGTGTAACAGATATCTGAATCGGAACGAGCCAAAGTAGAGTTAAAGTAACGAATGGCACCCCTGGAAAATAGACTTGTAGAAAAATCTGTGACGAGTAAATCACATCTCGTACTTTCAGTGACTTCTGGTTAATTCAGCGAAACACGTGAAAGTTTACCAGCAAAGTGATTTCGCGCCGCAAGAATGTAAAACTATCTTTGGAACACGTCCCAATTAACGCCTTGCTGTTTCCTTCTTTTCGTCTTGTCGTTGTCGTCTGCAATTTTTAAACTCGATCCTCCAGTTTATTTTGACAAAACACGATTATGAAACGTGGGTTATATCTACGATGACAGAACCAACGTCGTCGATCGGTCAAATATTTGAGGCCATCGATCGACGAGGGGCAGAAAAAAGGAGGGGGGTGTATATTCTATTTCGACCGATATCTAGAATAACCTCGATATAAATTACGTAACCACGAAAGTGTCTCACGATCTATCACGAAATATTTATTTAACGCTGGTACTGTTTAAATTGCCATTGTCCACGGAGGAAGCGCCCATCTTCGAAAAGACGAAGGATTGTTATTTTACTCGGACGAAGATGTAAACGGCACGGCGCCGATGGATGGCGCCACTGAAATGAACCGGAAATGGCGGAACGTAGACGCACGCAGGAAGAGAGCGTTCGTATTCTAATAGAGTTCACCACGTCAGCCACGTGTACAACGGGCCATCAGTTAGAACGACTTGGAACGAGTCCCAATATTCTCTTCCATTATGACACGCATCGAGCTCTTCTTCTGGGCAATAACGTCTTCTTTTTGAATTTATGCGAACCTTCTCCGCGGCGTAATGAATCGCCCCGATTTGTCAAACGTTTTCCTCCCTCCCCCTTTCCCCGTCTATTTTCATCGTACGAAAGACGAAGCTGAAATTTCTTCAGACACTGCGTCCCCGTTCGTTTATTCGGGTTAGCTACCAGTCCGACCGATCGTTTATTCGTCGGGGCTAATTTTACACGGGGCATGTCCAACTTTGATAATTAACAGGTGTCGAGTGCTCCGCCGCGGTGCGAGAGTGACAGAAAATGGCGATTCGAGAGTCGGGATTTCAATTGGTTCACGTTCACGAAAGTTGAGCTGAACGAACAACAGAATTGAACAAGCTCTCTCATACTTTATAAAACATGAAATTTTTAGCTTTGGTGTTAAATTTGGTGTTCGTAACGGGAAGATAAGATTCATTATGCGCAAAGTCGAAAGAAACATTTCAATCGACGATCCATCTACGAAATATACGTGTCTAATAAAAACTCAATATTCTCGGATCAAGCGTTTTCAAAGGCATTTCTCCTCGAAATGATTTTCTCGTAAGGAAGGATATTCTCGTGAGCAAACTCGACTCGTGAAAATAGTAGATCAACTCGATCTCACCGGCGCTGTCCTCTTTCTCTCCTTGCATCACAGCGAAAGCTGTCCGATAAAACAATATCGAGTCCAAGTTCAACAAACTTTTCTTTTTTCAGTGGAACCATTCTCTCCAGTGTAAGGAAAATTTTTTCCATACTTTGTAAGTTATACGAAAACTGAGAAAGACCGGTAACTGCGTTTCGCAGAGATTAAAGTTATAGGTTAGGTAGGTCAGGCAGGTTAGGTTAGAATTAGGTTAGGTATCCGATACTCTCTTAAAGGAGCTAGGCGTCTTTTAAAGATTTCTTCTACGAAGAAAAGAAGAAAAAGAAGATTAGGTTAGATTACCATGAAGCTCGAATCTACGAATTAGCATCAAAGTCGAAAAACTCAAAGCGTGAATTCGATCGCGAAAGAGGAACGCCCAAGTCGTTTGATCCTCGTTTCATCGCTCGTCTATCGCCGAGTGCCGATAGAGAATCCAAAATCCGTTTTTTTCTACGCTCGACAAGCGCCTCGCGCGGCGTTAGCTTTAATTAACCGGTCTCCTCAAGTCCCTGTGAAACTTTACACGGGCGTTGCAAGAATTTGCATTGGGTTAGCCTTGCAAGCCCGGGCAGGACGATTCGGACGACAACGAAATTACACGGCGAATTCTCGGCGAGGCTTTTAAACTTCCAAGCTGCCGTCGAATCGTCGAAGGGCGAAAGGACTCCCGGGTAAGGGAAACTCGAAGCGTTGAACGCAATTAGGACGACCGAGAAATAGAAAATTTTCCAAAGCGACGTCTTATTTCGCGCAAAAAATGGCGCCCCCTCTCCCCTCCCCTCTCGCGGCCAGAACGGTCCACTTTACCAGGGCGGATTTAATGAATGAACAAGCGACGGGAGAAACTTCAAAGCGCGCGAGGGTGGAGGAAGGTCTGGTTGAAAACAGTGGAAAAGAGCGGAAGTAAAGTACGACAAAACCTCAATCCCTTTAATGGAGACAAATCTCCCTCTGCGTGCGACCTTCGGCGAAGGAGCCAGACAATTTGTAAGAGTATATCCCACCACCCGGCCTTATATTAGCACCCAACGCCAACTGGGGTGGTCCCATTGGCCAATCATCCTCAGAAATGGCTTTCTTCGCCTCTCTCTTTTTCCTCCTTCCCCCCTCCCCCCTCCGGGTTTTTCCTTCGCCCTCTTTCTTCCTCGCTTTTGTAATTTTTTTTTCCCCCTTTTTTATTATTGTCGTTTCTTTCTTCGTTTCCTCTCGTCGCGAAGAATTTCACTTCACTACGTCCGACCGTGCGCGAGATGGCCACGATTTTCCCACTTTTCGACCTTTTCCTCGCTTTTTCTCCTTTTTCTTCGGGTCCTTCTTCCTTTCTCCTGTCCTTCTCCTCGATTTCGCAATTTTTTTCCCCTCCCTTCCCTCCCTTCCTCTCTATTCTTTATTTCACCTCTCCGCGACTTTCAGCGGAAGCGGCCAGCAGAGCGCGTCTACCTGCGAAATTATAAAATTAACGAGCGGCATCCATCAGCCGACATAATACCGAGCATTAAGCCTGGCCTCCCTCCCTTCCTCCCCCTTCCACGCTCCACCGCGAAACCAAGTTTTTGTCTTGCCACTCAATCTTGGTTAAACCTCTCATTCTCTCCCCTTCCTCCTCGCGCGAATTCCGCGCCCCTTTTCGTTCTTGTCGTTCTTGACTTTCTTTCTCTCTGGCTGCACCGTCTGTCTCTCGTTTCGTTAACGCGCGCACGTATGTGCGCGTAGACGGAGATACGTTTTTCCGTCGTACGCTCGAGGTTTCGTTAATTTTCACCTTTTCACGGCGGGTTGCTTTTGACGTTCGTGGCTAAAACGCCAGGACGAATGCAATTTGTCACCGACCCATCTGCCACCGCGTCGAATATTCTTACCGGAATTGTCGTCAGATTCTCGTTCGAGGTTAATTTCGTCTCGCTGACAATTCTGAGACATTGTCTCGGCCAAACGAGTATGCCCAAAATACGTCTCTAACGTGTTCCAATGGCTTAGCCTTTGCGTAAAGTGCAAAGAGCAGAAGAAACCAGCTACGATCGTCCGACTCGGTTTTGCTCGGTTCGGTCGATTTATTTCTTACGGTCGCCCTTTCGATCGCCATTTGTCACGGTCTCCTTAACGTCGACTGGAGGAAGGACTCCTCGAGAAATCTATCGAGTCGATAACTTACGTAACAGATGGTAATGAAGACCAAGGGTTGGCTGGCTGAGAGAAAACAAAGCTTGCGTGCTTGGAACCAATCGCCTGGATCCTAACACGATCTAATAACAACGTCCAAGCGATTGGACTTTCAAACTTCGGAATCGTTGATCAAAGAAGAATCGTAAAGCAGACGCGTAACGATAAACGAAGGAAGGGCGGGAGGAAAAAGAGAGAGAGAGAGAAAGAGAAAGAGATGTAAAAATTGCGAGAAATTGCACGATCGTGAAATCCCTGAGGGAAATTTAATTTCCCTGTTGCCTGTCTGAGGGCCGTTCCTCTGCACTCGCCGCGAATCACTATGACAGAATGTTTTCATATAATATCAAAAGCCCGGGACAGACGAGAGCACGCGGCCCTTGCGGACTACTCAATCATCCCTCTTAATCCGGGGCTAAGGTCTAAAGGACTAAAGGTAATCAAGATAAACTACTCTCCCGGGGGAATTTGAAGTTGCAGCTGCTTCGAAGGAGACATCCAAGTAATTAATTCGTATCTTTTGCCCCCACCCTCCTCCACCCTCTCCCTCTCCGGCCCTCCTTCTCCCTGTGTTTCTCCGCCTCTTCTTGTCGCGTACACCTCACCCGCGCGTCTCCTCCGGAATAAAGTAACCGAAGAAGAAAGTTATCTTTCCTCCCGGAGGAAACGAAGTTTATGGAATAGACGTTTCAATTAGCGCAGTTCTAGGCTTCATTCAAATCCATCAGAGAAGGGGGGGGAGCGGTGTGGGGATTAGAATCGGCTTTCCGTGCGCGCGTAAATTACTTCGATGAAATTGAAACGTAGCCAGCGTGTCGCCAGCGTTGCTTTCTATCCTCTCAGGAATCGCGCACGATAATATATATATATATATATATATATATATATATATATATATATATATATATGTACGTATCATACAGTTTCTCGGTAATTATACGATCGCATTTGTAATCGCACGCGATCAAGCCGTGGCTCGTGGCCACAAACACAAATCGCCTACAAAGTAGTGTGACGTGAGCGCGAAGAAAACGTAAGCGCGCCCTTTGCGGCAGTGGGTGAGATCGCGTTCAAAGTAAATCCCGTTTAATCGAACTGCTGATTGCCAAACTGGGGAAATTCACTGTGTAAACACTGTTGAACACAAAAGGGGGGGAAACTGGCGGTGTTACCCTTCCCGACAGGGGAGGACTCGTTCGTTTCAATTATCCCGCGAGAGGAGGAACACCGGTATCCTGGTGGAGTCATAAATATTTATACGTAATTCCTTGTCAATTTATCGCATATTTATACAAAGACTCGAGGCTAGGGACGACTCGCGAAGGTGTCGAAGTTAACGCAAAGTTAAGCGCTTTACGTCAGAGCCTGGCTAATAAGGATTCTCGCTTAGCAACACCGTACTACTTGCACGATGCGGTTCTTTCTTCCCTAACCTCTCATTTTTCACTTTTCGAATATTTAATCCTGACTCTTCTTACCGATAGCTCTCGTCAACTGTCAACTTTTATTTTGAAGCGTTTAATCTCGAGACTTAGAAACTAAAGTTTCATGCCTTTTCGCAAACGCGGGAAAATTTCATTTTCGTCGACTTTGCTTTCTGTTTGTATTCCTTGCACGATGCACGATTATTTCTTTTTTATCACTGAAAGTGATTTTAGCGGGGGTAACCCAGAAAATCGGGCCTCTTCAAGTGCAACGCTGATGCAACGAAAATTAGCGATTGGTTGATTTGGGTCACGTGATTTGTGAGGAGGCGTGGAGTAGACAATGCAAGGTTTCTTCTTCATTTTCTAACCTCTCATTCTTCATTTTTCCACTGTTTAATTCTGAGTCTTCTTAGCTTGATAGCTTTTGTCAAATGTCAACTATTACTTTTTGATTATTATTTGAAAACTCGTGCAACCTCGAAATGAGAAAAACTAAACTTTGCACGTGTCATCGATATACAGATATCATAGAGAAAGTGTGTTCCCTTCCCTTTTATTTCAACGGTAGCTACTATCAAATTCCGATTGTTGGTTGACCATCAATTATTATTTGAAAGCGTCTTCCAGTCTTGGAAGCCAAAGTTGCGAGAAGAACACGATGAATCTCGGCTTTCGAGCGACGATGATTCGACGTGTCTCCTGGTGAAAGAAGAGCACGCTGCAGGCAAAGGGATTCGCGTTGCGTTGCGAAGAAACTGCGAAAAAGGATTAAAAAAGGTCGAAGAGGCTAAACGGCGCTCCTGACGAGCCTGGCAAGAGTTTCCTAGCTGCGACTATCCCGCGGGAATATTTATATTCTCGGCACCTAGCCACCGTAAATCCCTGGCCGGCAATTAAGGCTGGCCAGCAAACGGGTCTCGTTTCGTCTGGTCTCGTCTGGCCCGCCAGCTCGTCCAGTTTCCAGCCTTGTAACTCTCGACGGTCGTTAACGCGGGCTATCATTGTGTACAGTGGCTCGGCTAACCGGCGTGATACGTTCGTCTTTCTCCGTCTATGTTTGTCTGCACCAGTCACTCCGTCAGTTCCTCGCGTTTCACCGCGTGATCCTTCTGCGTTTTCCTGCTGAGGGAGCCAACGCGTGGAATCGCTTGGGCCCCGCGAGTCCAACGTTAAATTTGGAAAAGGGAGCCGCTTCCTGCAGGTTAAAAGCGAGCTTTGACTGCATAAACGCGCAAGTGTTTGAAACATTTGAGATTTGTGTCGATTCGACTACGATGGAAGCATTGAAAACTGACCTACGAGATTTCGGAACATAAATTCCACTGGTGGACAAAATCAGATTTACGTCGTGACTTATTAGAACGTAAATACGTTGTACAAATATTAGTGTAACGTGTAATATATCATTTTATGTAATAGAAACGCCTCGTTTATCCAGTTACAGTGTGTTTAACCTTCTCATTACGAGATATGTACGACATCTATTGATGTGTTGCAGTAATCGCATATTAAAAATACATAATACACTCCAACCATCGAGACGAGCTTCTTTTATTTTTTTCTATTCGACGGTGGAATATCTATACAATAAGAAATCATCTTTCTTAATCTATTGCAATTGAAAAAAACATAACCTATAGATGTAACTGTTAATCTCTTAAAAATTTGAGGTTAGATTTTCGTTCGAAAAATTAAGGCTCGTTTAAAAAGAACGTCCCTGCCAAAATGTTGAAATTCAAAAAAGATTTGACAGTAGGACATTTATGAGATAAGAAGTCATTATAATAAAAAAATCTCTCTTTATCTATTGCAATTCGGAAAAACATAACCTATAGATGTAACTGTTAATCTCTTAAAAATTTGAGGTTAGATTTTCGTTTGAAAAATTAAAGTTTGACAGAGTTTGAAAATGTTTAGTCAATCATGAACGAGGGACACGTGTCTTAATAACTCAAAAGAGGGAAATCCAGCTCGTCAAATTCGAAATTAATATGAAAGTCTTCTCCTATCTCATATATAGAAAAGTTGGAAATGATGGAAGACACGTCTCGTCGCATGGTAAAGATTGGACGCGCTATTAATTGAGCGCGCAATAGTATTTTGATCTACGCAAAGAAAGAATATTTTCTTTCAGAGAAATTCATCCGCGTTCTTATCAGACACACTGTACATTCCGCATAAGCAATTACACGGATATTCGTTTCGCTGTTTTTAAACGTCATTACGCGACACGCCGCGACACGTCGCGCATATTTACGCGCTAATATCACGTGGGCCAACCGGCGTTCTACAGAACGTAACGAGTGGTTACCCCGGCAAGCTGGCTACGTTCTACTCATTAACCTTTCTCATTTAGGTGAAATGTTTCCGAGTTATACACACCGTCCCTATGCATCTGCGGGCAGGGACCAAATATGTGTGCACGCGATTACGTAAAAGTGAGATAAGATTCGTCACGTACGCGACACCGTGACGACGACGGCGACGACGACGACGACGACGACAAGTTTCCAGCAAGTTTTGTCTCGCAATTTATGCCTCCGTCTTTAGGTCCCTTTACGCGTCTTTACGCGTCGGGTCAGTTGCACGCTCCCTCGTTAGCTCGCCACGTGCTAGCGAAATCTCGTCTCGTCGAATTACCCTACGCGTTCGTGGCCGTCTCACTAAACTTAAACCAGCTGCGCTGCGAATAAATCATACGTTACGACACGACGTCCAGCCTCACCTTCCCCGGTTGACGTTATTTTAATCATAGTCGGCTTCATTTCCGTCGCTACCACCACCACGTCGCGTGCTTTCGCCCGCGTTTCGGGAATGTTCGGTGGAAATCCAATTTTTTGAAGAAAAACCAAGCTCGAATAGGAAATTTAATTTATCGAAAATCCTAGCAAAAGTGAAAGAAAAGGAAGATGAGGAAAAAATCGTGATTGAACGTACTCGAAATGTCCATTTATTAATCTCTTTCGTTCGTAACTCACCGTGTCATTGTTCCGCAATACTTTTTTTCTTTCTTTTTTTTTTTTTTTTTAGGGGAAACGATTCGTTTCGGGAGGAATCACGTTTGTTCCGTTACCGTAAGTCTTTAATGGGATTAAAACGCGTTAAATGACACGTGAAATCGGGGAAACTTTTTACTACCGGCGCACGCTACCATTTTGTCATGTGTATTCGAACGAGTACCAACTCGTGTACTTACAATCCGTTTGTGTGAAATATTACACTGATTTCGCTCGAACGTTTTCAAAACTTCAGCCGTTCTCTAAACTTACATATTTCCTCGCGTGAATGTTAGGTTGGGTACGTACTATAAAACCGATTCGTTTTAAATCAAACTGTCGCGTTTTAAATCAAACGACACGATTTCGTTATTACAACTGTGACGGTTTCCTCGAGAATGGCCAAATTCTTTTCGAAATTGAAAATTTCAATTATTTTTGTTTGATATTTTACAGAACAGTGTACAACACTTTAACTTTTATAAAACAGCATTTTTAGAGAGTTGAATGATTCTTCGTAGAAAAAAAGCTTGTGTACCCTATTCTGTTACAAAAGAACAGTTACTTTTCTGTTGTTTCTCTCTTCTTTGTTATTTTAACGTCTTTGACAGAAATTTTATGCTCTAGAACGCGTCGAATCTAGATAGCAGTATAATGTTTGCAGTATAATGGGATATTGTTTTTAGGAGCAAATAGCCAAATAACTCATACTCGGGGTATTTACCATTCACCGTCGTGACTCTGAGGGACTCGAACGTGGCCAAGAGTGACCGTCGGGGCGGAAATCGGGGGTTGCGAAATCAAAGCGGCTGTTGAGCGCGAATCAGAGAACTTGGAGTTAACGTAATACCTCGTAACGATCGGTCCCGGCATCGGACGCGTACCGAAACGGCGGTAAATGAAACGCGAAACGATAAATCATGCTCGCGCGCTGCGGCTGTGTTTTTCCGTCCCCGTCCGTGTGTCCTGATGGCCCGTAAACGTTCCATTAATCGAGATTGCACGCGTTCGTAATAACGATCGCGTTCCACACGTTGAAAATCGCGAGATCGTTTTATTGGCCGCGATACGATCGAAGAGAGAGCGTAAGAGAAATGTACAATTAGCTTTAGGGGTTGTAAAAAAAAACGAGAAATTCTTTCTATCTCGCAGTTTTTACTTATTGGAAGGTCCTAGGATCCTTCGCGTCTGTTTGATGTTTCTCCTTCAATTTTATAATACTACTGTCAATTCTTTCTTTACGAGAGAAACCGTTTTCGGTTTCCGGTTACGGTGGTCATCAGCCACGTGCGAATTAACACGGAGGAATATAGACAGTTAGGATTTTCTGCGGCTTGGTAATTAAGCGAGCGTGCCACTCGAAGGAGTTGGGTTACTCGGAGCGAGCTTAAGAGCTGTTAGCTCGAACCTTCTGGTTGGCAACCCACGAGGAAGGGGACCAGGACAGACTAGAGAGAAAGAGAGAGAAAGAGAGAGAGAGAGAGAGAGAGGACCTGCGAAGAATAGATTCGAGGATCCGTGAAAATGGGATGGAGGATGTTCGTCTGGTTTTTAAAGTGTACTCGTGCCCAACTCGTGTTTGTTCCTCTCCCGCTTCTCCCGGATACGCAGTCCTCCTTTCCTTCGCCTTTTCGGAAGACTCTCTCGGTCAAACACCGATCATATGACACGCGCATGCAATTATTTCGCAACACGGCAAGGAAATCTGCCTTCAGCTTCCTCGTCCTAAGCCTCGTCCTTCGAGCATCTCGTCGTCTCGACTTCGAGTTGCCGCAAGTAGGTACATTCGCGCTATCGCGGAACAATCACTTAACAACCGTAGTTTGGATTACCGCGCGAATGTTCCAATGCAAATATTCGTAGCCAGCCCGGAAGCCTTCGCCTCGCCGGAAGTTCCAACTCGAGCAAAGCAAACATGCGCGAGTAACAATGTTAGCGGCGCGTTTTTGCGCCGGAAACGATACGCCGTGGTTACGAAACTTCTCTGGTACTAACTGATGCGTCGCGAGACGGGAAAAAGGGCAGTGAAAAATAACGAAACACTTGGACGCCAAGTACCGAAATGACCACGTCGTGAAAAAAACCGCGTTCGAGAACTTTTTGAACAGTCTCCAACACGGGTACCTGCTGTGCTCGACTCTGTGCACGGTTCGCTGGTTGTTTTTCGCCTCGACGTGAATAACAATTAAGGGAATAAATGGTGTGATGCACGTATGTCGCGTCATTGTGCAAAGTAATTCGATTATTGGACAATTTGGATGTTTCATCGACATCTTGTTAAATGTCCATGTTGGAAGGCGTTTGAAGTATCGGCGATCTGAGTTGCTTTCGCTTTTGCCAACGTTGTTAAAAGATTGTACTTTAAATTTTACAATTTTACAGAACTTTTATTGGAGCAAGACAAGACTTCCATTTTGGAATTTGTTGACGTAAGAATGTTCCAATATCGGCTACAATATTAACTATACTGTATTGACTATAGTATACTGTACTATGCTGTACTGACTGTAAATTCTTTTTGCCGTGATTACATGTACTTTCCGATTTGTACTTTGGATTCTGGCCAAAGTACCACGTATGACAAATTTCTAACTTTGTAAGGATACAATGAAAAAATTATACTTTACAATTTTTATTTTTATCACTGAATTTTTATTTCAACGAGACAAGACTCTCCACTCAGTGCCCATTATGCATCCTTTTTGCCTTTCTGATTTGAACCTTGCTTTCTCGCGAGTCACATGTGACCAATTGACCCAACAACGTATCGGATTGGAACTATGTTGGAGTAATCGGTCTCGTCTTACGTAAGCGTGAAACGAAGAAATGAAACATTTTCGAAAGCAGAAGAAAAGGGGGAATTCAGAGGGAGGGAGAGAGGAGGGGAGAGACCGTTGAAGGTATTTCACGGAGTCGAAACACCCGCGTTGGAAAATTCCATGCATACACGAGTATCGTGAAAACAACCAGCACGAACGCGCTGTAATAATGCGGAACGCTGCTGCCGGCGTGCCCTGTAAAATTCTGCTTAATATCAACGGATTCTCTCTCTCTCTCTCCCTCCCTCTCTCCCGTCTTTGCCGTCATTTAGTCTTTCTAACTATTCCTCCGGTAGTGCCTTACCTACACCCCGGTACTTTCTCGGTATTTTGCCTTGTTAATATCGGATCGCGGGATGAATTACGAGCTGGCTTCGACCAAGAAAGTTTAATTATTATTCCGACTTGCTGGAGCAGGATTGGATCGCGGATTCCGCCGGAGAATCACTCGTACGCGAAATTTTGACTCGTAATTAATTTTCGTTTCGTTTCGGCGAACGCCGGGCGAAATGTCTGTTAAAGTGTCGAGGCGATTGTTTCGAAATCGAGACACCGAGGGGAAAACTCGTTTTAATCGCAGATGCGTATCTGCCAGCTGGTCGATCTCGGGAGTGAGATACAACCATTCGCGGGATTCGTTCGCGTGACATCGTTAGATGCGTACATGCTGGCTGCCTGGAATAATGGAGGTACACGTATCGATTTGCCGATCGTTATCGTTGATAACGTGTCGAGTTTCCGCCGAATATCGCGGAATTTAATCCTTAATTGTCGGGTGAAGCTTCCCGCGAGCGTTGGGTACGCGATTTCCTTCGTGATTAACGCCGTGATGCGGGCAGGCGGATTCCAAGAATCCGAATAATTTACAAACGGGGGGGGGAGGTTCTTAGCGGCGGCTAATAGAAATCGTCGCGACGCGAAATCGATGTTTGTTCTCTCGTTGGAGTCTCGATCGATCCCCCCCCCCCGAGGGTTGGGGGTAGGGGGCAGGGGGAAGATGGCGGCGACCTACATACATCCGGTCGAGTGGTCGCTCGCTCGCTCGCGAATTTCCACCGAAAGGGAGGAAGATACGCGCGAGTACGCGTCTGCCTCGCTCGCGGAATTGCATTTCTCTTCTGTCAGTTGGCAGGTCGGTGGAGCGAGCAGCAGCCGGGAGGAGAGCGAGGGGGGGTAGTAATGCACATCGGTGCACTGTCTGGAGCAATGTGCTCCGGTGTAAGGGAAACGGCAAGGGTGACACCGGCCCGGGAGGGCAGAAAGGCGAAGCGTCGGACGACTGGAAATAGCTTGTTGCATTCAGACGAGGATAAGCCGTGGCGGGCTCCATCTTGTTTACTTTGTAGAATGGTTCGCTGGTATTTGGCCCGGTGGCCACCCTCTTCTCTCCCCTTTCTCTTTCTCTTTCTCTTTCCCTTTCTGGCTGCCTCGCAGCGAGGTAAACGTTCGACCCTTCGTCTTAGTCTCACCCTACCCCCCCCCCCCTTCTGCCCCTTTTCGTTGCTTTTATTTCGCCGCTGGCCTTGCGGATGGTATACGATGAAATATGTAAAGGAATGCGTGCGAGGTGAAAACGTTCGTCGGGCGACGGGGAATAAGTACTTCTCGAGAGCGTTCTCCGAGACAATGCCGGAGATGGTGGCAGAGGAGGGTGGTGCTTCCTCGGCTTCCTGAGTTGCCGCAACAGATCCAACGAGGATCGTTAAATTGCTCGTGGGCTGAAACGAGTGTAACCTGGCCGCAAGAGTCGCCGTGTAACGCTTCAATTTGCCATTTCGCCGTATCGATTCTACCACCGACTGCGCTGTTATTCCGCTGTTAGTTGCTAGTTCGATACAATGGTAATGGTATCCTTTTATACATATATGTGTGTGTGTGTTTTTGTTCCGTAACACCTGATTGTAACATAAATTGAAACTGGCAGGTGAAGCTGTAGCAAAATATCCAATTATTTCTTTCCATTTATCACTACAGATACTAAAAATTATCCTTCGTGTATTGATTATTTATGTTTCATTGATTCGCTCGCGAAACATTTATCTTTAGGCAAACTTTGCAAGTATAAAGCTGAATATGTAGATAATTAAGATTCGTTTCTATTGTTCGTGAATTATTTTATCTGTCATGTATGCATAATTATTCTTTAGGAATAGGTTAGGTTTATTCTTTAAGAATAGGTTCATATTAGATTTAGGTTAGGTACGTTTCTATTACTCATGAATTGTTTCATCTATTATGTATAGGAATAGATTCATATTGGATTTAGGTTAGCTGCATTTCTGTTCTTGTGAATTGGTGGTTAGATTCTGTTCGTTTCTGTTACTCATAAATTGTTTTATCTATCATATATGCACAATATTGAATTTAGGTTAGGTTCCTATTCAGTTCTGTACAAAATTGATGTTTGCGACGTTCCTTGCAATTTGATAGCATTGATCGATAATCGTGCGGTACAAACGAGGAACAAAATTTTACATAATTGTCGTTTGTATGTAAATCTTGAATGTATCACAATTTCGAGCCGTTTGAAGAAAGTAACTTCAAGAAGCGAGAAGCAGACGCTGCTCGCAAACGTAAAACGATAAATTCCCGATCAAGGGGTATGATAAGAGGACCGGCGGACTGGACCCTGTGGGAATCGCAGGACAGCGGTAGTTGTCGACTTATTAAATTTACCGGGGCCACAAATTTCAGGGCAAGGGAAGACGCTGGATTTGGGGTCCGCCAGGCAACCTGTATAACCGCGCACTCTCGGGCTAGAGAGATATAATGTACAACTTCAGGACCACCAAATTCCCTCCTAAATACCCCGCCTAACTGGCTTACTGGCTGCAGCTAGAACCACGGCCAGTATCGGTGTGCCAGAAGGCAGCGGCGTTGGCTCTTCGCCTTTCTCAGGCTTACCGTGCACACGTGTACCACCGTAGGTTCCTAGGCCCGATATTACCCCGGCAAATATCTCGTAAATACACCGACCCGGTGTCAGCCGTTTCAGGAATTTCTGGCTTTCTCTCCTGGCTGCCCGACAATTAACGCGATCGCTACGCTCCCTCTACGACAAAACTACCAAGTAACAATCCCCTACCGCTTTGCCGTGTCACTTTGATTAAAACGTTTAACCATTTCCCATTCTCTCCTGTTACCAATTTTTAACACGCATTTCTCGACACGATTGCGAAACTCTCGATAGAGCTTAACCCCCTCCTTTCGCGCTCCCTCTTTAACGAACTTGCGAGGACTCGTAACTTGCCGAAGGAAAAGAAGCGAACGAAGATTGGAGAGTGAAAGACGATTCGAATACGAACGAAGGAGGAAGAGGCGAGGGTGAAGGTCGAAAGGGAGGAAGAAAGAGGGGATGCCTTCGCCAACGGAAGGCTGAGAGAGAATGGGGAGACAATACAGTCAGCAGCAGACGCGGCAAATTGCCCGTTAATAATCTGCAGCAGGAGGGATGAAGGGTGGATAAGGAAGAGCGCGGGCCTCCCTCTCGATTTCGTCGAACGAAGGGCGAGCTGGATGAAATATTCCTCTCTGATCCGATGTAATTGCGACGTAGCGGTCGTGCTTGAAAATTCTCCTGGCCCTGCTCTTTTCTGCCTCCCCCGAATCCACGCGCGCGACCCCAGAAATACCTACCCACGCTAGAAAATCACGGTCGTACTGTCGCTACGAGAAATTCATTATTATTGCCACGGGGCATGACAATCCGATCGATCAACAATTCCTTTATTTTCTGTAAAGGTCTAAAATGCATCTGTCATTTATTTCTTTCAGGTAAGCGATCGAAAGAAGTCACCACTCGCGAGATCTTCACTTTGGTGAGTGACACAATTCACGCAAGTCTGTAGCGATCAGAACGACGTCGATACTCGATAATTCAAATTACGTCCGTTATCATTGTCATCGAGTAAAGTGATAATGCGCGAACAGGTACGAGTAAAATAGCGTACACGGGATAATTCAGCGAGGACAGAATCGTAATGACGGATAGTAGGACGTCCGAATAATGAATGCTCTACCGTGACCAACGGCTACTCTGTAGACACGGTCGATTCGTCTAATTGTAATATGTTTGCCATTTGCATTGTTACCGACAATTATTACAAAGGTTAATTACAATCTTTTGATTCATGCCAATACGTTACACGGTTTGGCTGCCAAGTAATTATCGTTCATCGTATCGATAGCCGGCGGAAATTAAAGCTGCTTCGATCCAAAGCATGGCATAGGTCTGTGTCTATGAGCTTCGGTTCCGCAAGTTAAATCGGCGGTATTCGTGTCAATCGGTGTGACACTCGAACGTTTCATTTAAGCCATTAAAAAATTCGAATCTCGCAGCAAAAGACAAACCGTGTTCGTTTCGCGGAGCTAAAAAAAAGGAAAGACAGAAGCATAAACGTTCTTCGAAGATTGAGAAAAAACGCGTAATTAAACTTTCTCCAGCTGCTGTGTTAGCCAAGTTACACAACCCCTCCGGTGATTTTCGTGGAACGAGGAAAGTCGCTCGGAGGAGCTGGAAAGGTGTCGTTTGGTTGGAAAAATCGTGAGAGAACAGAAGGGGGGGGGGGGATGGGAATGGCGTATACTTGGCAGAAGAAGTTGCACACGCCGACGCGACGGCGCTAACTTTCGATGGTATCAGAGGGGTCGCACCTTTCTTTCGGAAAGAAAGTTCGCGACACGACATGGCATGTAAACTATCGTTGATTACTTGGAAACAATTCAACTTGGGGGAATATGTCGATGGCAATGGCAAAGGCGAATGAACTTTTCGGAGCGTGGCTGGGCTCGTGGGCTCACGTTGTGAGCTGTCTCGTCGAGTGCGAGTGACAGGTGTTTCGCGGCTAATAGGTCGAATCGAACGAGTGCCTCGAGTTAGTAAATCGGTTTGCGATCCAGCTGGTTTGGTTAAAGATTGGTCGAAACGTATTCGCACGCACGACGAAAAGATTGCCTGTGCGTACCTTGAACCTTCTGTTCTATGTGTGACAATTCAGTTGGACTCGTTTCAAATTTCGCAGCCTTCTACGTTAACTTTTTTTGAAGATGTTTTTTCTGAAGATTATGTGGCGAATTTCTAAAAAAAAAATTGTAGAGATTCAAATGCCTCTGGGGACATTAAAAGAAATTTTTTGCTGTACTATTTCTTTTCGTTATTTTATTAAACTTTGAAATTAAGCTAGAATTTCTTGAATTTTTGTTGTTTAATTTTAATTTTCAAGACGAAAAATATTGTATGTAAAAAAAGACTGCAATCTTCAAGATTATGATAAATGTAGTCTGAAGTGTTTGAATTTTTACAACGTTGCTTCTTCATCTGCTGTAATTGATGTAAAGCATCTTTGGGAAAAAAGCTCAATGTCGATAAAATGGAGATTTCACGCTTTAAAACGAGATCTATTAGATTGTTGTACGATTTTTTAATCCTTTCGATCTTCATATCGAGTATATTCCTCATCAAAGGATGGCTCTTTTCGTTTGATAACGAGTAAAAAAAAATTTTAATTTGCTGTTAAACTATTTAGGTAATTTTAACATTTTGACATTTTAGAATACTTTAGGTAATTCTTGTCAATTGCAATTATATATATTTTTGCGAGACAATACAATTTTTTAAACATTCATAATAAAAGGAACAACTAAAAAATTTTGTCTATTAATAATTCATTTAAATTTCAGAGAAAATACACTCGCTCTGCTTTCGTACGAGCGTACTCGTAAAAATGATCGAGCACACGGGTGCACGCAAGTTCGAAACGAAACGAAAAAAGTAGTTGCTTAAGAAGTTAAACAATTTAAAATATCGACAATCCCTCGCCGTGCTATGTACTTTTTGTCCATCTATCATTTACACAAAACTTTCCATCCCCGAGACTAGAATTTCCCAGCCCTGGCCGATTCAGCTTTCCGAAAATTACGTTCGAACGTTGGCCGTCTTGTCCGCCCGGTTGCCACTTCATCGGACAACGGATTATAGATTCCCCCCGGTAATCCATTTGGAAATCATTGTAGTTTCTTCGTTGGCTCGGCTCGAGGAGTTTCGAGGAAGCAAGTTTACGCTCGGGCTGCGTGAATGGGGAAGGGTAGGGCGCAGGGCGCAGGGCGCAGAGCTCGGCAGCAATTCCCCCGGGAAAGTCGTCCGATCGGCGGCGATTGCTCGGGCGTCGCGCTTCGCCGGGAAATTCTGAGGACGCGCGCGTGCATATCGGCCTCGCGGACGTGAAAATTTCTCGCCAGCCAAGTCGTCTGCTCGGCGAGTCCCCTTGCTCGTGCGCGAATCGTCGCGACTTACGAGATAATTCCGTCGAGCAAGTTTCCCCCGTCGAGTTAAGGAACTTTCCTCCGCTCGAATTTTCCCCCGGCATACACGATGGAAACCTCTTCTCTCTCTCTCTCTCTCTCTCTCTTCGCTTCCTTCTGGCTTTCCCTTTTCCCTCTCAACGAGATTGTCGGAATTTCGAAAAATTCTACGAATGTCGTCCGACGTTCCCGGCCGAGACCGGTGGAGAATGCGCCACCCCTTCTCGGCGCATTATCAAAGTTTCGCTACTTTTCCACCGCGCGGCCGGAAGAAACTCGGTTTAATAGGAAGCGGTTTGCTCGGTGGTCCCCGAGTTTCCTCGAGCGTGATCCATTTGTCAAAATTGCAAAGAGCAGGAGCGAAGAGAAGTTCTTCGCCTCCAGATGATATTTCCTCGCGAACTCAGGGTACGATCGATCAGGCACGAGAAAGAAAGAAAGAAAGAATAAAACGCGAGAAGTTAAATGGCAGAAAACGGAGGCGAATTTGACACGATTCGAGGGTGAAGCGCCGATTAGGTTGCCGAACGAAGTTGTCCGAACGAGCCGCAATCGTGAAAACACGGCGATTCGAGAGAGAGTGTGCTCCGCTAGAGATCCGGCACACCCCCGGAAATCTAATTTGCAACCTGCACCGTTTCGTCAATACCGTGAATCTGGCGTTTCGCGAGAGATACACCAACCACCGTGGGAGATATCCCGGGCGAATTGCGGGCTTAACGTACAATGACGTCTGGGAGACGCGATGCGTTTCCTAACCTAAAATCGACAATCGTCTTTGAGACGTTCTTCGCAGGTTAACTCTTACATAAAAAAATATTTTTCTTTGTCAAATTTGTCGCACGAATGTCAAATCTTTTTTGTTTTTTTTTTCTGTCTTGGCATTTCATATCGCGAATTTCATTTAATTTCATTTAATTCACATGTCAAGAAGGTTAGGACAAAAATGGCCGACATTGTTCCCGCTTGAGAGAGGAACAAAACTGAGAAGGTATTTGTCGTTGAATGCGCGGATTGCTTTTGTTTCGAGATATTTGAACGGAAAGGAGACGAAGGTTATTAAAAGAAAGGCACTTCGACGTTATTTGAAATTCCGCTAATTATCATTCGGGGAATAATAATCGCGCAACACGATGAACAATAGTACGTACCTCTGGTATTTAAGTTCCTCAAAGGACGAAATTACTGCTAAACATTGATATCTATCAAAGAAAAAAATTCCCGGGCCCGACGCCGGAAGAGAGAGCCATCGCAATTAATTAGCATGGATATTACAGTTCAGGAATCCAATTAGACTCGGTATTATATTTCAACTGAATCGTATCCTCGTTTAATCAATCGACTGTTTCACCGTGATATCCGAACGTACGCTGGAAATGTATTCTCTATGTTTTCCCCCCACGCAGGTTTCACCAAGGGACTTTCAGTCTGTAAAATGGCACTCGTTGACGAAAAAAAAAAAAAAAAGAAAAAAATGTTTCTCATTGGCTGACTTTCGAATTGAAAGTGTCGACGAAGCAAATAATATTTTTTAATTAAATATCTTTCCCGAAATGCGAATGTTGTTCTTTGTTTCACTCAGATACGTGAAACGTGCATGTATGTATATTTTTTTTTAATGCGAAAAACATCATTTCGAACACTTTTCCTTTATTAAAAAGTGGATTAACAATAGAGTCAGGACGAAAAACGCGGAATTTTTGCGAAAATAAAAGCGAGATACAGCGAGGGCAGGTTGGGAACAATGGTACATAGTTTGTCCGGTGGAAGAAAATAACATGCAATAAAACGAAACTCCATTCTGTTTTTTGTAATAATATCGCATATACCGTTGAAAATAAACAGAAACGGCCGATTGTGTTCCCGCGAAATACGCGCAATTGGTTATTTTCGTGAATTTAATTGAAACGACTGATAAATAAAGTCGCGATATTAACGTTGAAATTATTATAATTGAAATTATTGCAACAGACGAATTTCGCCTGTTTGCGCGATAGTTTCTGACGAGATGTACGAACGCTCGCACGTTCGGATGCTCTTTGACGAATTTGACATTTGCACGTACGCGCGAATAAAGAGAACGAATAAAAAGATTAAAATTCGCTTCGAGGGAATAAAATTTCCTGACCCCCCCCCCTCTCTCTTCGCTGTTTCGGGCCGATTATTTTAATTAAATGCGCGACTATCGCCGCCGCGTCGGCATTATCCTGATAAATTCTAAACGAAGCGACAATTCCATTAAACGAATTTCGCCGTTAAACGAATAACCAAATAAATAAATTTCCGTGGAAACGTTTTAGAAAAGGAGCGCGGAACGGACGGGGAGGGCGAGCGCGTAATTAAATTGACTGGCGGACGCCCTTCGGGATTCTCAATTCTCAAACGATCCGCCGGCATTATGTGTGAGAAACACAGCGAACGAAAGCGAAGAGAGGCAAGAGATGGAAAGGTCGGAGGGAGAAGAACGAAAGAGAGAGCGAGAGAGAGAGAGAGAAACGAGAGAACTAAAAGCTACGAACGATTTCTGCTTTCTGCCGAGTAACCGGCCTCTTCTAATGGATCGACGCCCTTTTGTTTAATGAGATAAGAGGAGCCGGTTCATTACTGAACAACGTTGCTACGGAATAAAATCGTGACTATTTACAATAGCTCCGCCGACCCAACTTGCTCGGCGGAACATGCTCGGGAACAAAACCATCCACGATGGCAGGCAGCGTGCTAGTTTCTCAGAGGGCGGGCGCGCGTACTCGCGGCTAAGAATAATTACGCGAAATTCATTAACGTTTTGCGTCGGATGAAATCACGAAACACGCCTGGCGGGACTGATGAATCGAAAGGAAGTGGGGAAAAGTTTAGGGGAAAAATGGGCTTGCCCCAAGTGTTTGCCCTGGCTTGCCGCGAAAGTGGCAAACAAGTAAGTACCCGGTAAGCTGGGCACATCTGGAATGAAACGGTAATTGAAATTCTCTTGTTGAAGTTGAGATGCTCGTTTGAAGATTTCCTTTCATTTGACTGGTGCATTAAAATTATTTATTTATTTATTTATTTATTTATTTATTTATTTATTTATTTATTTATTACGAGCTTGGGGGAATTGTTAATCGAAATAATAATTTTGAAATTATTACTCGACATGATATTTCAGCGCTTCGAGAGAAAAGAAATGTCAATATTAGTCCTGAGGAAAGGCTGGCCTATTTGCTCAACCTGCGACGTGACACGTTTTGAGAAAATGTAAATTTCATTCAAAGATAAATAATTGAGAATGACTTCACAAGAATAATATTCTTATAAGTTGAATATACGTTTTGCGTATAATTATTTCAAACACTGCTAATGTATTTACATTTTACTCCAAAAACACTGTCTTGTCAGCCACAAGACGTTGTTCGTGGAGTCGAGAACGGAAGAAAAATTGACCGAGTGAAACAAGGAACAACGCGACGAGTTCCGCTCTTTTTCCGTAAACGTAATAAGAATCCACTGGCAGGAACCGTTTTGGTCCGAAAAAGAACTCGGTTGAAGGGTCTCTGGTTGGCTGGACGTGGGAGTGTCGTTGAACACGTTCGTCGATCGCGTCGAAACGCGAGGAAGACGGCAGGCAGTGTCGGGGCGATTATGATCCAGAATCCTGGATGGATCAGCAAATTTCAGCCCGGAGAATTTTCACTGAGGGAGCACAAAGTAGCGAGAGCCATCGACTAAAAACGGGCACGGCGGCGAGGGGAGGGAAAGGCCAGAATGGGCGGTAATGAAATTGTCGACGAGGACAGCTCTTCAACTTCTTCTCGTCGTAGATCAGCGCGCTTTGCACGAACGGCTCGACAACTTGAACTAAGAGAGAGAGATCGAGAGAGAAAGGGTCTGGCTGGTCCTTTTTTCTCGCCGGGTAAACGATCGTCCTTCCGGATCATCAAGGATCCTTGCGGCTGATTCGCGACTCGTGACTCGTTAAAGGAACGTTCCGTTTCCTTTTTCCTTTTCCGGCGAACGAAAGCAGAGTCACGTTCGTCAACCGCAGCAGGCGATTGCTCTTTCCCTTTGAACCCGTTTGCCCCAGTTTTCTCCTCTTGTACGATCTCTCCTTGCGCTGGCCATCTCTTCCTTTCCTTTTTCTTCCTCTTTTTTTCTTTCCTTATCTTCTGTCCCTTGCCCCCTCTCGCTCCGTGGATTAGGATCGTGAAATCACCATCAACCGATCGACATTGTCGCAAGTCTTCGTTTTACTTGTCACCTTTCATCTCGTTACTCGCGCTCGGACGATTGTCAATCAAACGTGAAACACCGTGTCGAGGATTCAAATCTGCTGGTAAATCGTTTGTATTTAGATGCAACGCGTGATTATTTCGTTATAAATCAATTTTTCGTCGCACGACGTTTGAAAAAGTGGATTGACGCGACGTGGATTGGCAATCGAGGAACGAAGATCGACTGTGATAATAAGATATCGGATGTCTGCAGAAATAAAACCAATGGAGTAGAGTTGTTTAGTTGTTTTGTCGAACCACATTCGTAGTGCACAAAAATTATAAAAAAATTACACAGCAATTCGAATTAAAACTCTACTTTTGGATTGTCTAATTTGAAAATTAGAAAGTAGGAACGTTTCGAATACTTTGCATCTATTCCCAATATTTGATTTTCTGCAGAGGCGAGAATCAGTTATTAACAGTGAATTTTTTTGCATTTCTTTAAATGAAAATTAACTTTCTAATTCTTGTTTAGACCTTGAAGTTTTAATTATGGCCTTTTAGGCTTCCTCCAAGTCAAAAACTCACTTTTTGAATAATAAGAATTACGTGTCACTGAAAAAGGTTGGGAACCACTGATCTAACCTGATTTTATAATTAAAATTAATCCCTATCTAGGAAGTTTGGAAAAAATATTAAACGACGACGAAGAATATAAAAATGTTATAAATAACGGGGCGTTTCTGCTTCTTGAGAGTTACTCGTAATAAATCTCCATAATATATTCATTTTTCGTTGAGGTTAGGATTCTCGCTGGAGGAAAAAGGGGAGGATCCCTTGTTACACGACTCTTTCACTGTTGACACTGTCGGCCGACGACTCTCGCGGACGATTTCTTTCGTTATAATACCTCGTCCCCTGTAAAATTCAATTTAGATAAGGCGGTCGATGTGGGTCGACGATAACGAGGAGTGACCATTAATGGAATTTCGATCGGATCTCTAAGTATTCCCCGCGGAGATGACAGCAGTGTGGCCAACCAAGTGGAAACTGAATGTCCCGAGTAATCGGTAGATTTAAGATTTTAGGTCTTTCGTGGGACAATGTCTCGTGTAGAGATCTGGCCGGCCAATAACGCTTCCAATTTCGTCCTGTAAAACTGTTGCGAGTCTTTTGAAGACTCTCTCCTTTGTCCGCTTGCAAAGTCCATTAATTGCCAAGCAACGAGTGGAAAAATATCGCGTTTAGGTTAGGTTTATGTTAAAAAATCGAGGGAACAGCTGTTACTTTCTCTCCAAGGGTTTCGTGTTTATCGCAAAAGAAAAAAAAGAAAAAAAAAAAAAAGAAAAAGAGGAACAACGCGAGCGATTGTAATACAGAGAATTCCAGCAGACGGCGGCAGAGAATTCCACGTACGTACCGTTGTCGTTGTTTGCAACGTGGCTTTCGTCAGATCTGAAAGAAACACGGGACGTAGCTTCCATAGAAAACGCAAACACTAGGCCAGCTTTAAAAGCGCAATAACTGTCGCTGGGTTGAACGCCATGTTTACTCGACGTGTCGTCATCCCGTGTGGATTTCAAGCTAGAGCAAAACGCCGTGTACATGTCTATCCAGCGTGTTCCGCACTTAACAAACGTTCGAATCAGCTGAACCGTTCGTTTATTCCGGTTTCATCAATTTTTTTTTTCCTTCCTCTCCCTCTCTCTCTCTTCTCGAATGCTACAAATTTCACAGACTTAATTAGACTTAATTATCAGAGAGTAAAAATTGAAAAAAAGAAAGAAGAAGAGAAATTATTTCGATCGATCGATCTAGGATCGAAGTGGCCCGGTCGCCTCGCGTGGGAGGCGTGAATATCGGTTGAGAAATTTGCGGGGAGAGAAAACCGGGTCAATCGACGATAGCCGGAACGGCGTGAGAAGAGAAAAAGAGCTCGGTCGATCCTCCGGCTCCGGCCGATATCGCCTCGATACCTTTACGGATTCACGGATCGACGCGTCGCACGGGGGCGAGAGAACGGAAAAGAAAGCAAAAGAACGAGAGGGAGAAGGGAATGAGAGAAAGAGAAGGCAGCGAGAGGGGGATGGAGCTTGGAGGGAAGACGCGTTTAGCAGAAAGGCGCAAAGAACCCGATGCTCCTCTCCGGAGTATTTACGCGAGCCTGCGATTTATAACCTCTTCCCTCCTCTATCGTCGGCTGTCTGTGTTTAACGAAAATAATAAAACAACTGTTTGCCTTCTTCCGCGTTCTTTCCCCTCTGAAATCGCGCTCTTTCCTCCCGTCGCCATTTTTTATCCCGCGCCTTTCTCTCTCTCCCTCTCTCTCTCTCTCTTTCTCGCTGCCAGCTTTTTTCCTCGCGGTTCTCCATTCAGAGAACTTTCTTCCCACCTTGATCTCACTTAGATTCTTTCGCGTGACGTCGCGCGAAAGGGCGTCGATTTCGTCGAAGAACGAGGGGGGAAAAAAGGCAGAGGGGGGGAGGAAGATGACATTGGACGGAACAAACAACCGTCGCGGGATATATGCACAGCGGTCGAAGAGTTCCGCGCTGTGCGTGATTTAAACGAGGCAGTTTCTTGCAACGACTTGCCATTCGTTTCAAGACGAGGTCCCTCGTTCCTTCCCGCGACATATTTTCTACGTTTTTCACGTCCGAAGGCGTATTTTTCCAAGGAGCGCGCGGACCTTTTTCCCCGACCTAAATTGTAATATTTACGTCACAGTTAAACATCGCTCTCTCACTCTCTCTCTCTCGAGCACTTATTCATTAATTTTTCTCGGCGTGTTTTTTTTTCTTTTCTTCTTCCTCCCTCCGCCGGAAAGGAAGGGATGGAATTGTTGGACGGATGGTTGGAAGAAAACTAGAGCGCGAGCAAGTCCGCAAATATTATTTTAACAATCTTTCTTCTGTCGTTTGAAATTCAGATTGCAACGTTTGCCTGTGCCGTAAATTCTATCCGCGTTTCCGCGTTAAAGAGGCGAGAGACGTTCGTTAGAGGAGGTGGGGGATTTTTAACACGCGGTACAGATACAGTAGCGTTCGTAACTGACCAACGCTTATCCCCACTCCATTCTTGGATTTCGGACTATCCCCACTCTACGCTACCTTGGCGTAGAGTGGGGGTAGACCGCGCGAGACGCAACGCGAGGCACAACACGAAACGAACGATACATTGATCAAAGTTTGGCAAATTTTGTTTTAAAGAACAAATACAGTGATTGCTTTATTTTCACGAATATTTCCTCAATTAATACATACATTAATAATTATACTAAATTACAAATAACGAGAATAAGTAATGGTAGAAATATTATAGAAAAAAATAATAAAAAGAGTAGATAGAAAGTATTTTGAATTTTAATGAGATTTTATTATGGATAATGTAACAATCTGTCAATTTCTTCTGCCCCTATTGGATATGCGCAAGAAGCTACGAATGGAAAGATTCTTCTGCAGCATTCTGTCATTTCGTCATCAGAAATCGTTTCACATTTATTGTTTTATTTAGTTTAAAGGTATATATGTGCTAAGTTAAAAATCCTCGTTTTCGCTGCTCCGATAAATAAAAATCGTTGTTGGCCGCGTCTCGAGATTATCAACCCTGCGACGCTTGCATCGTCGCGTTCTCGCAGATGAAATAAAGAGAAAAAAGACACGGCGAATACTGTCGTGAGAGTAAGAAAAGAGACGGCAAAAAGAAGAAAAATAGAAGGAGAAAGTCACGGAGGAACGAATTTCCTTGGTCTGGAAATGTTGCGGGGAGCAGTGTCATTTTACCGAAACGGAGTTTCGGAAGAAATTACATTCGCAGACTTTGCAGAGAGATAAAGAGCGAGAGCGAGAGCGAGAGAGAGAAAGAGAGGAAGACGATTCGAAACCGCCTACGGCTCCCGACGATCTCGTGTTTATTCCGTCGGCGCGTTGCTTTTATTTCTATTTCACTTGTAATCTAAAAGTTGTATAGCGTTTTTTTTTCTCTCTCTCTCTCTTTTTTTTATTTTACTGCAGAGTGGAACTAGACATTTGGCGTTGCCAAGTGCGTGCTTCGTGTTGTGGGTAACGATGGAAATATTTCGAGAGCAAGCGCTGTGCCCTTAAGAGGGAGATACTCGCGTAACAGCGATGAAATTGAATGATTTTTTTTTTTTAAATTTCTCTTTTTAAAAAACAAAGAATTATTAACAGCAAAAAGAAATAACATTTTACTCAACGCTATTATAAATTATCCTTATGCGGATAAATAATATCTTAATGGGAAATTTTTCAATTCAAAACACAACAGAGGGGATCCGATTTGTTCTTTCGATCGAAACAAAAGAGTTTCCAAAATGGGAGCAAGTCGCAAATAAATGGTGATAAATGTATTCGAACATTTTAGCAAGTTTGAAAAAAAAAGAATCGCGAACGAAAGGTTAATTAATTGACAGAGCCGATTGAGAATCACTGTTAGAATTGTGCGCACGGTGCACATATTATACCGGGGCCGAATTCTCTCGGTACACGTGGCCAGAAGCAACATTACAGTCAAGTAGCCGCGCACAGTCGTACATTTGTACCAAGAGAGAGGGTGGTGCAGGTTGCCGTAAGTTAGCGTAGCTCCGCGGAGGTAATTGCTTTTCCTCCGTTCGTCGAGACTCGTCGGATTCCTATCGGATTCCTTTTCAGCCGCCTTAATCGGCTAACGAACGATACGCGTGCCGGTAACTTTAATAATTGCCGCTTATCCGTTCGTCTGGCCGGGGATCGACCGATCGCGACCGATCGATTTCCTATCGAACGCGATGCTGACGAACAGCATCCGCGATGCTCCGGAAAGGAAACAAAGTGAACACCTTTGCACTGGGCGAGTCGTTCCTTAATCGTGTATCGTTGATTCTCCGGATAAATCTCCAACATAGTTCTCCCGACGAGAATGTTTGCTAACCGATTAATTGCCAATCGTCCGCCTCGCCGTCTCAATTTAAACTGAAATCGCGTTTGCGATGCGCGATTCGTTCGGGTCCTCGCGGCGTCCGTAAAATAAATAAATAACTGCGTCCCGAAACTTTTAATTACCAATTTTATCTACCCTTATTCCGCCGAATCACACCGAATTTATTCAACCGCACGCGCTACCGCGGCCCCGTAAAGCCTCTTTAATAACCACCCCCGTTTCCGCTTCCTTCGAATTACCCCGGCGAAAGGGGATACTCGCGTCCGATATTGCTGTTTTTAGCATGCATAATGCCTCATCTTGCTTATCAGTTGCCTCGCAGTCGTCGTGTGTGGGCCAGCTCTCGTGCTCGTGGAATACAGAAAGAAGGAACAAATCATAGAAAAAAAAAAAAAAAAAAAAAAAAATAGGAGAGGAGGGAGAAAAAAGAAACAAACGAACGGTGAAAAAAGAAAGGTATTTACGAGCGGCGGGAACGAGTTCGCCGTTCGTTCGAATGGCGAATTCCAGCCATTCGATCGTCGAACGACGGGGGGAAGGGAGGGGCCGCAATTTCCTGGCAGATAACGATTTTCCACTCGAATTATGCGCCTTTTCGATAGAGATTTTTCGCGGCAACGAATGCGGTTTCGGGACAGAATGGATCCATCGAGCGGCGAGATCGTTCGGCTGAAATTTTACCTTGGCTCGGTACAGTCGGTGAAACCGATGTTCAACACACTACGTTCGCCACGCGTTATGCAGCGAGGTTGATAAATCGGATGACGTTCGTTAACACGCGCTTGCCTCGATTTTAAAAACTCGAAAGATCGTTCGTAGAAACTTGTTATCAAAACGCACGTTCGTGAGGCGAGGCTGATAAATCGGATCGTTAAGCGACGACGTAAACATAATGTACATCTTGTAGAAACACTTTGATCTTCAAACTGAAAAGATCATTCGTAGAAATTTCTTTTCAAAATGTACGTTCGTGCGTTATATTATATAGTGGCGAGGTTGATAAATCGGATCGTTAAGCGACGACGTGGAAACTTTTTTTTCAAAACGCACGCTCGTGCGAGGTTGATAAATCGGATCGTTAAGCGACGACGTCCATTAACGCACGCAGCAGCGATTTTTCCTGGATTTCCAAACTGAAAGAAAGAAAAAGACTGACGCTTTCTTGAGCAGAGTTATTCTCTTCGATTTGACATTTCGTCACGTGGAGCTACGAAGGGTGCAACTGCCGTTGCATCGACACACGTGGACAATATCCAGGCTGGCCGGTATCTATCCCGGATGATAAACGAGCTGGTTAGCAGTTACGATACGATGAAGTGACAGCCGGAATAACAAATGTCCGCGCGGAGACATCCGGCCCGCGTCTAAATCCGGGCTCCTTCGGCGCATGCGCGATCGCGCGAACGATTGTCACCCCGTAATTAAACGCGGCTGTCACGCGTATTGCCGTTCGCGCGGATATTATTAGCCAACCCCACCGGCGGTCCAACTATGGATTCCCGCGTTTCTCGAGTCAGCCGTTGTTGTTGCTGCCGTTGACGGAGATTGATCCGTTTATTATGCAACGCGTGGCCATGCGTTATTCCAGGGAACGGATGCGAAGATAAATAGCTCGTGGAAGGTTGGTACGTCGTACGTGTGACGCGATGGGACGTCACGTCCTCTTCCTTCTACCTCTTTTCTTTCTCCGAGGAATTCGATTCGATACGATCGCTACTTCTTCCAGGGGATGCTGTTGCTCCAGTTGGAGCAAGTGCATAGGTCAGGTGTTTGTCAATACTCGAAACTATGTTGTAACACCGTAAAAGAAAATCGTGTAATTGTGGTAAATCATTCGACTGTGGTAAGTTCGTTTTGTCACCGAAAGTGATTTTAGCGGGGGTAACCCAGAAAATCGGGCCTCTTCAGGTGCAACGCTGATGCAACGAAAATTAGCGATTGGTTGATTTGGGTCACGTGATTCGCGAGGGGACAGAACCACCGACGAAGTGTAATATTTGTAAGCTTTATTAATATATTTTATACATTTTATTAAAATTCTTCCATTGATACATTTCGTTAAAAATTACTCGAGCATCTAAAAATACACTGTCGCAGATATATAAAATTTCCACATAGAAAATTATAAATTAAATCATTTTGACCATTTTCGTAGTTCCAATGTTAAATAAATTCCACGTGTGCGTTCCCCATTTTGCTCATCAACTTATCCAATAACTGCTTCTTTCTATTTGCGGGAAACTGTGAGAATCGTTTCAAGGACAGCATCAGATCTCCTTTTCAGTCGGACAAATTTCAGTAGGACCGAGCCCTGGGCGGAGGACCAGGCTGTGCCACAAGTCGCGGCAACGAAATCCAGTAAACTCCATCGCGTGGCGGATTTCGTCGCGGTCGGTGGCAGTCTGTTGGCTGACTGTCTGGGCTCGGAGTAATCCTCGATAATTAACGCACGATTACTCAAGCCCAGGAGCATCTTAAGCGGACGGCTGGCTGGCTTGCTTGTCTACGACTTCGCAGACAGGACACCTGTTTCCTCCGTTGGTCCCTTCTGGCGTTGACGTCAACAGATCCGTTTATTATGCCGCGCAGTTGATCATCGTCTGGATAGGCGGCAGCCAGCTGGCCGCCTCGCGCGCCGCGCGGCCTACTTGGACCACTTGCTCGCACGCCTCCGTCCTAGTCCTACCCTACCCAGGCACATGAGGCCACTTGCCTCGGTTAGCCAGCAGTGCGCCACTGTGCCACACGCGTTCCACCCAGCCGAATTAATATCGGCGAGATTAGTGGAGCCAGTTGACTAACTAACTGCCTGTTGGCAATTCTCGGACGACGGGGCGACTTGGTCGGTCAGCAGACCAAGGGGAGAGCCTCTCGATTAATCTCCTTAGCAGACTCAGAAATTGAAACTGCCGATTGTCCTCCCTTCCCCCGAGATTAAAGGGGAGACGGCTTGCAAGCCTGGATGGGACGCGATTTCCGCGAGAAATTGAATCGGATCTCGATTTCTTTGACGCTGGAATTACTGGAAAGCTTGTCGAAAACGACGAAAAAATTTATAAATAGCGTACTTTTGACCACTTGCGCTGACAACTGATTGCGGACCATAACGAGTGACCAAATCGTCTACGATAATTTGTCGCTTTCTTTTTGAACTTAGCGGTATCTTTACGATATCACTGGATAGAAATTATTGAGAAGTAATGAATTTATTATTTGTTTTGTCTGGGTTATACTTAAAATTGAGAAAATATTGGGACAAAATATTTTCGACGTGCGTAGCACGTCATTCCAGCGCAAGAGGTTAAAGATTTCGTACAATATAGAAATAGAAGCTTGCATATTTCATTGTATTGTAAAGTTTCTCTATTTTTTTTTTGAAAAAATGTTTCTGATGGAAATTTTATGCTTTAATCGTCGGTAGTTCTAGTGTTAATCGCGAGGCAAAGGTCAATGACCTTTCGATTCGTGGCCTTTCTTCTCACGTTTTATGATAAACTCGATAAACTTGCAAAAAGTGTTGATGACCATTATTTCTCCGAGTCTCACTGTTTATGTCATTAGTTAAGCTGTTACACAACGATCACGGTTAATTGTTATCCTGAATTCTGACACGACGGCAACAAGCTTTTCTTGTCACTTCCATCAGCCGTTTAAATGTCGGTACAAATACTACCAGCAATATTGACAATACTGATAATTCATTACATTACATTTTATCAATACTATATATTTATAAAAAGCAACAATTTTGCCTCCTTTAGAACCATTCAACTTGTTGTACTAAACAATATTTCATTGGACACACAATTTAAAAGTTATTTCAGGCGTGCATGTTACGTGACTCATCCTGTATACATCGACAACAGTGAGATGGAAATCAGGACTCTCGCGCAAGTTGCAAGGCAAGCTGCACGTACCTGTAACGCGAGATCCTCCTTTCGATCCTGGATAAAATTTATCGCGCGAGTACTCGCGAACGCGGTAGCAACAACCTCTCGCCGAGGGAGACCCAGCGACAAATAGAAACGTCATTTACGTAGGCTGGCTCCGGCAGCGCCGGTAAATAATCGTAACGAAGGGTAGGAAGGGGATGGCGCCTTGAAACCGAACTCCTAAGAAGTATTATCCCGCGGGAGGAAGCCATCTTTTACGCGCTCGGAATATCAATGGTCCTGCCCGAACGGATAAAAGTGTATCTTTCCCACGCTTTGCCAACGGTTGCGCAGTTTGTAATGAAAATATCGCTGTACACACAGAAATGATGTTCCACGTCGGAAGATTCGGAATCATCGTGCTGGTCTGTTCTTTTCCAACTTCGATTCGTCTTCGCTTTATTTTGTGCTTTCGAGTTAATCGAATCTGTGTATAGATTTTTCGTACTCTATACAGGATGGTCCATTTAAGCGAGGCCATCAGCTGTGACGATGGAAAAAATATTTGTTGCCTAACGTGATTGTCGAAAAGGTGGCAAAAATATTTTTGTTCTCGAATCAAGATCATTTACCAATTACATACATTACATATTCTCATATTTTTGGTTTTTGGCCATTCGTCTTAGACGCATCGTCAGTTCGGAAAGACATTCAGATGGCCTCGCTTAAATGTACACCACCCTGTACAGTTTCTGGATCGTCGGCTATTTGACCGTAGACTGTGACCGAATCTGTCGAATAAAATGAAGCTCGAGAGTGTACGAATTTGGCAGGATCCGGGCTTCCATTACCTCCAAATGCTCGCAGCGTGTTCCGAACGACGTTTCTAACTCCGCCTCTGAATTTGAATCAGACTCGAATTGAAACGATCAAGCATCGGAGGATAATTACGCGAATGGGGTTACACATTGTCGTGCAACGACAGAACAAAGCCTAGGTTCGTTATATGAAACAAGCTTGTTCTTTCGAAAGAAACAGAAACAAAAAAAAGGAAGGAAAAGAAATCAAGCTACTTGCTCATTCATCGAGGAAGCGACGCTTCGGAATTCGCCGGTGTGTGCAGAGTTGTGTCGCAGGATTCGCGATAAAATGGAGAAACTGGTGCCGAGCTGCAGCGTATACGTATATATTCTCGGTGTGGAACGGCCTGAAAACCCAGTAAGTATCTCGTCGTCACGTAAAATCATTCCAGGCATCCCCCTCCCCCGGGGGCCCCCGGATAGATCGATCGAGATTTGTTTACGTAAGGCCATTTCGCTGATCCCTCGAAACCGGGCCACGAACTTCCTTCCTTCGCTTCTCTTCTCTCCTTCGATCTCGCCTTCCTCCGCCACCTAAGTGAAGCACGATCCGAAGTAAGCTTCGAATCCAAACCTCCCTTCTCCCTCTCCCTACCCTTCGTCACTCCGTGTTGTGCATCGTGTGTGACACAACCTGCCCGGGGAAACACACTCTCTCTCACTCTCTTTCTCTCTGTGGTTCAGGTTTAGATTTCCGCGCGATTCTAGAGGACTCGAGCGAGAGAAAAGCTTGGGAGGAAAGTCCACGCGCGGTTTCATTCCGTTCCAGCGGTGGTGTATCCTCGGGATTGGCGGTGGATTCGCAATCTCTCTCTCTCGGTTTTATCGCGAAGATCTGCCTTTCGTGAGCGCAAAATCGGTGTCTAAGGTCTCGAAGACATTGGTCTTCGTCTTCCTCGGTTCGTAGCAGCTTTCGTGAACCACGGACGTGGATCGATTCGTCGATCGATCGACACACAGATCTCTCCGTGTCTCTTTCATTCGCTGATTGCGACAAACTCGCGAATATCGCGGTACAGGGACGAACTTGTCTCTCGCGGAAACAGCTGGGGAAACAGATTCCTGCTGATGCGGCTGATTGCGAGTTCCCGCGATCGATCGATCGGAACTTTGTCTTTCTGCAGTCGTCTGCGGAGGAAGAAGAGGGGAGGGAAGGTACGAATTAATCGGGGAGAATTCGGGTCGTTGGACGCGTCCTCTTTCCAGTTCGCGTTGTTTGTCGGAACCCCTGCCCTTTGTTTGTTCGTCGATAGGGTCAGACGAGAGAGGATTGAAATGAAGGTATCGGTATCGGTAAGTATCGTCGATTAACTTTTTCCTTCCCACTCGCGAGCGCGTGTTCCTTCGGGCGTGACATCGCCCTCCGATGATTGGGCGGTTTTGCGTCGAAAAGACGGTCTCCCGTTTTAAAAGTGCAATCTCAAATATCGATCGGCGATTGCGATCGGTGGAAGGTCGAATCTTTGTGTCTCCGACCTAATCAGAGAACTCGCGTTGCTTGATCAGTCAAAGGTCTCTCTCTCTCTCTCTCTCTCTCTCTCTCTCTCTCTCTTACATGCGCGCGAGTAACATCCAAACCGATTTCACTCTTGCTTGCACTTTACGACCCTCCTGTTCCCGCGTTTGCGCAAAGTCGTATCGTCGCTTTAATTAACAGTCGGTGTACTTGCACTTTTGATCTCCGATATGCTGATTACATCCTGAGATCAGTCTGTCGAGACAGACGACAATCGAAAGAGAGAGAGAGGGAGAGAAAGAAGGAATCGCGGAGGAATTTTGTTCGCTCCTGAACTGAACGATCGTGAAATCAGACTGGAAAGAAAGAGAAGCAAAGGAAGGAAGAAAAAACTGTACCCCAGTACGATTTGTCTCACTGAAAAGCCCAGAAGCAACTGTTCTGGAAACATTCTAGGAAATGAAGACGACTTTTTTGCCATAAAATTTTATCGATATGCAAACATTTGAATCGATACAAAGCAAATTACAGGCGCGATCGCCACTCCTACTCGACGTCTACTCCACGCCCCCTCACGAATCACGTGACCCAATCAACCAATCGCTAATTTTCGTTGCATTAGCGTTTCGTTTGCACCTGAAGAGGCCCGATTTTCTGGGTTACCCCGACTAAAATCACTTTCAGTGATAAAAGAAGAAAACACACACGGAGGAGAGGAGAAAAATCGAGCAGAACAAAAGAGGAAAAGTAAAACCGTCGTACTTACTGGCGGTCGTATAAAAGCGGAAAAGATGTCTCGCAGAAAAATGAAAACAGAAATAAAGAAGAAGGATGAGGGTAGAGGTGTGTGTATACACACACACACACACATGTACATATAAAGGGTAGAGTCTCGGGGAGGATCGAGGTAAGGAGGTAAGAAACGCGAAAATAAAACCGAGAGAAATATAAGATACGATGGAGAATCTACGTCACTCGAGAGAGAGACGGCTGCCCCGTACACCGAGTTGGACACCGAATTTATGAACACGATCGATCCTTCGCTTTGATGATATCTCTATCGACGTCTCTGTGGACTCTCTGCTCGTCCTCCTCGAGCTCTCTTATCGATAGACGTGACAAAAGAGAGCAAAAGAGAGACTTGGGTGGGAGGGGGAGAGGATGAGGATGGATGACAAGGAAAAGGTGCAGCGAAAGCAGAACACACGGTCTTCTAGCTGCGCGAAGAATGACACCAATTTACGAGTCAGGACGAATTTATGTTTTCGCCTCTCTCTCTCTCTCTCTCTCTCCTCTGGTGTTTTCTCGCCAAACATTCGAGCATAGAACTCGTTCCCTCCGCCAGTCGATAATTGTTGACCGATTAATCGCGACTAACTGCACTTTGCAAATGGCATACTCTCGGTGAATCTTTTCGCGAATCGCGACTCACTCGCGTCTGCTCGAAACTTCATCAATCAGCTTAATCAGCTAAATTTACACTTGCTGTGCTTTACATTCGGACCCCTGTAATTCTCGACAGAAAAAAAAAAAAGAAAGAAAGAAAGAGCACGAAGAGTACGAAAATTCCCCGCCGCGCGAGCAATCCTGCCGCGTGTTTAACGAGCAATCAGCCCCTCGATTATTAATACCCGGGGAAGCGATGCTGCCGAGGCAGCGTGTTAGATATTTGCGTAAAACCGCGCGCACGGGCCGGGGCCCCACGGAAATTATCGCTAATTAGATTCATCCGAATCGTGGATCGCGCATTATCGGTACCGCGGCGCGGCCAGAAATTATCGGTTAACTATAGGTTAGCTCCTCGCGCGGAGAGGACGAATACCGCGATGTAGGTGGCGCTGCGGAAGCGCGGAAAGTCGAGCGCATGCGAGCGCACACTCCGCGACGTGTTGCTGCTAGATTTCCCCGTGGACTCCAATCACGCATCGACATCGAAGTAGCAAACGTGGGAATCGCCTGGGATCGTTAGTCGAGCCAGTCGTGTACGACTGGCACGCTGCTCGCAAAAATTAGGGAATATTTCAAGATGAATACGAAACATTTGATGTTCTTTTTTTTTTTTTTTTTACGTCAGAAAAGCATCGTCGATTTGCATTTCTTACGTTCTTGTTTAATAAAAAGAAATGTCCCCTAAATATCGGCATTTTCGAGCAATTTCCGACTATTTTGCCTCTCGGAGGCAGTAAAACCACAACTGAGAAAATAGCGCTTGGCTTAGCCTGAAAAATATTGCAAGACATTGCAAAATTGCAAGAATTTGGCGGAGGCGAAATTTAATCAAGAAACGTTTAAAGTATATGACTGGATTATTTTATCCGCTTTATGCGGGGTATATTTCAGGTCGTAGCCTGGGCACGTTGCGCAACAGAAAATTCTCATTTGCCTTGCCCGGGTAATTTGCGACCGCGCGTGCTATAACGGAGGAAACGTTTCTTACGCTCTAGGACAACGCTATTCCTGCCTTCGTTCAATTAATCATTGAAGGCATACAGCCTTCACTATTAACACTGGAATCACCAAAATGATTATAATTTTACGGATACAGAAACATCTGCGTTTTTGGATATTTAATTAGATATTTAGATTTTTTAGATATTTACTTTCTGTGAAACGTCAGCAAATAGAAGCTTGCGTAATTATTGTGGCGGTGCGCGTATTTAAAAGAGCTTTCGAGTTTAACGGTGGCGACGTTGATTTAGAAGAAAAGAGAGCAGAAAATATTTTATATTATATTCTCAGTTGTTATGTTAATAATCGTTAAGAAAATCTCACGATTTTCAAAATCGAGCGAGAAAATACAAAATCGCTCATTGCGTTACGCCGTGTGGGAGCGGAAGCATTAGCTGGAATGGATCCAGCAACCAACCGTATAAATGAATAACAGCGGGAAATCAAATCGAGCGGCCAACGAACCGTCACTCCCGATTAGCGAGAAATCAAACATTGTAGAAGTAGACAGGGCATAAAGTATTAACAGTACTGATATTGACAGAATGACAGAGTCTCTCTCCTATTCTGAAAATACACGCCCCCGGAGGGTGACTTGTCGCTTTCTTTGTCCTCGATGGCTCGTCAATCTGACGGCTCGTCTCAATTTCCGGTAAGGGCGATGCGATTCGCGCGGTGCTTAATTATAACTTGTACTACGTCAATTGGGAATTTCTAATGGCGACCTAGACGATTGACAGATTCGCTCTGCTTATCCACCGTGACTTTTGTAGACAGAAAATAAAATAAGTTTTCGAATCCTCTCGATGTATGTCGCAATCACGATGCTTTGTTCTAACTTTAACACTAAGTTACCTGTTCCTGCCTGTTTCTTTTTACGAAAGGGACACTAGTGATTTAATACAAACGAAACATAATGAGAAAAAAGAAATTAGATTTCGACAGGAGTCGAACGAACCAAGCAACACATTTTTGCAATTTTAAATCAAATTTTATCACTGAAAGTGATTTTAGCGGGCCTCTTCAGGTGCAACGCTGATGCAACGAAAATTAGCGATTGGTTGATTTGGATCACGTGATTCGTGAGGGGGCGTGGTGTAGACCTCGAGTAGGAGTGGCGTTGTCTGACACTGAGCGATCGCGCCTGTAATTTGTTTTCTATCGATTCAAATGTTTGCACATTAATAAAATTTTATGGCAAAAAAGTCGTCTTCATTTCCTAGGCAGAACAGTTGCTTCTGGGCCTTTCAGTGAGAGGAATCACACTGAAGTACAAGACGTGCAGTCAACTAATCGAACTTAACACGGAATACTTCTTGTCATCTTCTCGTGTCTCCGCACCAATTATAATAGATTGTGCTTTGATAGGCTTTCTAAATATTTTCTCCCTCTCTTTTTCTTTTTAATGAAATTTTCACGTCGCATCGACTGCGATTTAGCAGGTTAGAAATACGCGTGTTATATATAGATGAGTGCTCTTAATCGAGATCCGGATCTTACTATAGATCCATTCGTCTTTTATTATTTTTCATTTTTTACGTTTTTTTATTACTTTATTATTATTTTGCTCTGCCGCGTCGGTATTTTCGTTTCCTTTTATCCCATGGCGAGCGTATAAATATTTCACAATGTAATTTATAATGCAATTTGTAAATTTTATAATATAATTTGTTCATCGTCCCGATTGTATTATACATGGCGCTCTCGACCGGTGAAATATTATTATCGCCTTCTCGAAATTCAGCTAATCGAAATATTGCTCGAATATACGGTTTTTAGAATGACGTATCACGTGTCGAAATTCTTTCGATTTTCGTCAGTTTTTACACACTTCAACTGTGAATAATATGCAAGAGTGTTGGCGTATATTCGCGGGCGAATGATTCCATTTCTTGATCGGCAACGATCGTCAATCGCAGTCGATAAGGCGAGAGTAACAAAAAAAAAAATAAAATTAGTTTATATATATATAAATAAAATATATATATATTTTAATATATTTATAATAACAAAATGTATATAAAATATATATATATATATATCGATAATCTCTGTTTGAACAGAGAGATATATCCGAGATTTATAATGATCGCGTCGCGTTAATAAACAATAAAAGAGGACATGTCCCGTAAATAAATTTATCAAATTATCGCATGTTAATTAAAAGAAGCACATTGCAACAACGTTGCACAAACGAGGTTCAATAAACTGAAAAATATTGTAATTAATAAGGGCATTTGTAATTATCTCGTTATTTCGATGAAATAACTTCGGGGGGGGGACTATCGTCTCGTACAATACACGGCTCCAACGCCCACGTGCGCGTAGCGACACGTTTGTAAAGAGAGTGTTCCAATTAGTGTATATTGACGTCGAATTACTCATGGTTCAAAAATAATTATTGGATTCGTTGAAAATACGTCCCTTTAATTAGAAATATCGAAACGTGTCGGGAAATATGCCGCGGGCATGCTCGTTTGCACGTGAAAAATAACGGGGGTGACGGGGGGACGAAGTCCCCGAAGTGGTACATCTTGAAACGTCATTTGCAACAAGAATATTCATTTAAAACAGAGAATATATATATTCGAATCGAGTCGAATCTTGCGAAATTTCGAAACGACGTATCCCAAAATTTCCCAGCCGAATGGGAAACACGCGAGCGCAGAACGTCGGGTTCTGTTCTACGAGTAAAATATTCCAAATAATTGAATCGTAATTGCCGCTTGCAAATTGCCTTCGATATCATTACACATCCGTGTTTTCTCTATAACGTTATCCCGTACATAAATCAACGCTCAGTCGCGAACGCGTATAAACATATTTCGTTCCCCGATATCGGCGAGCATTCCATTGATTAAATAGTCAACAATGTCAACGATTGCGCCGCTCGTTATTGACGTAATTGCACCCGTATCGGGATAGTAGTCGGCAGTTACTTTAATAATTGTTATTACCGTGTCAGTGTGTAATGAGTTTACGGTGGTAAATTAGTTTCAACCGGTGGAGAATAGTTTATTCGAATTTACCGCGTTTGCGTGGCGCGGCAGGGGGAGAGGAGGGGGAGGAGGAGGGGCGAAGGACTCGGCTCGTTCGTCGCGTAATCGCGTCTTCGCTTTCTTCGTTCAATGACCGTTTAATTTCGAATTTCTAGCCGGAGATTTCACGTAATTACGACCCGGCGCACAATCGTCCCCGGTTACTGATTATTCGTGTAGATTATAATTCGGGAGTGGGGGGGCTGTACGCGGAAATGCATGAATATCGCATGCAAGAGATTAATAAATTACGCATTAACTGTTCATTTCAATCTGCATGTCGCGCGCTGCACGCCGTGCCTCCCCGTAATCCCGTGATCATTTAACGTTCCCCCCGCGTTTTTGTTAATGAAAATTCGCGCATTATACGCGATTCATTTCCACTCACAAAGAGAGATCGACGGGCGCGCGTTTATTTCGTCGGCGTAAGTGGCAGCCCGGCCGCGTGCGCGCTGCAAAATGCCAATTATCCGGATAAGTCGGAGCGCAACGCGATCGTACTTTCAATAACGTCGATTTTCAAATTGAAATAATTTGGTAAAAGAAAGAAAAAAAAAATACAAAATCATACAACAAATCTGGGCCTCGACTTTCGAAACGTGTCGCTCGTTTCGTTCTAAAATTCTTTTTACATCGCGTAGGTGAGGACGAATAGAACGACGAGAAAATGTCACGGTTTCTTAAATTCTCGTCTCCAAGTCTAAGTTTGAATATTCCAGATTCAACGAAACGATTCAACGATTCAAGTTTTTTCGAGGCTTCAATCTTCACAGATTCGGTCGTAAAAAAGAATTTTTCAAATTAGCACGCACTGTGACGATTTCGAGAAACGTCTTAATGTGAAATAATCGAAAGTAAAGGCTTGAAGGATGTTTAAATTTTTTTAACAACAGTTAAAATTTGTAGTGTCCGAATATTAATGGGAGTCACTCTACATATATACATAACTACACAAGATTTATACTTATTTATATTTATAATTAGCTATGACAAATAAATATATCGTTGTAATCGTTGTTACGAACAAATTAATTATAACACTATACATTGTTACATCACATACGTGTTATACAAATGTAAGAGTCTTCGCGTCTGACCACATACGTCTCGTACTACTAAGTCCTTCCCCCCTCAATTCCCATTAACGATCACTTTTTCTATCTCTTCCACATTTTCTTACGTCGCGATAGCGATATTATTTTCTCGAACACGACCCTCCGCTTCCCTCGTAAAATTACCAAGAGTGGGGGCGGCGAGGGAGAGGGAGAGAAAAGAAAGAAAAAGGGAGAAGAAAAATGCAAAAAAATTCCCGAACGAATTTGTAACTGTCTGCGAGGTAACACGAGCCACCCACCACTCGACAAACCTGCGAATAAATCAGAGTTGCCCTGACCGCCACCCTTCACGTTCCGGTTTACGCTGGCTTTCACCCTAACATCCTCCGACTGCTCGCACGACAGTTTACCACGATTCGTCAATGCTCAAAGCACGGCTCGGCAACCATTCGTCAATGTAATTCCCGCGCCATAGTCAATAAACCATAGGCGTCGCGGATTTTATTCAAACGCGGCTACAATGCTTTGATTACATTTATGGACGACGCCTATTGAAATTTACCGTCCGCACGCGCGTCCAATGAGGAACCCTCGTTCCGATGAAAACGCCGTGGATGTTGATCCATCGGCAAGGGGCGCTGCATTCGTCGTATTCATTCGCCAAAGGAAGTGGGGGGAGAGCGAAACAATTTTTTAAAAATTTTATTTAAACGAAATTCGCGAAATGAAAAAAAAAAAAGAAGAGAAATATATATCATCGGTATCAGTGGCAGGGTCGTAGCTCTGCGTGGGGGTCGTCGAAGAAAAGAAGAGCCGGCAATGCCGGTCGATATATAGCACAGTGGAAGGAGGAGAAGGGAGTTTGGTGTTGGCACTTCAACGAATGGGGTCATTTGTAGACACGAGTATTACAGGCTGGCCATCGAGCAACCAGAGACGCGGTGAGGGGGTGGTTCGCGCAATGTGATTTAAAGGTCTATCGAGCGATGATGCCTCAAGATTAGTTACCCGCCGGAACATAATTTCCCGAGTCGTAATTTACCGAAACTCGCCAGTTTGACGTATCAGGAATATCTAACGCTGTTTTGCCCCTTGGCCAGTGGGAAAAACCCGGGGTGAAAAATGTCCCTCTTGCGCGTGTTACCAGCTAAACCGCTCGCCGGTCGAATGAAAAATTGCAAAGATCATCCCCCGCGATTTCATTTCTCGCAAGACGGTATTGATTCCATCAGAAACGGCTGCTCTGTCGGTAAGACTGTTGCCGATTCGGTATCGAGTTACTAATTTTCTCGGTTGCGGGAATTCTGTTACTCTTCCCGATCGTTAGCGGCCGTCGGAGAATGCGCGAAACGAAAATTACACGGGGGAGGAACGAAATTTCAGTTGCAAACGATGCGGGCATCGTGTTACGCATTTTTCAATTACGCGTCGCCGCCACGTCGAACACTATTTCGGATAGGGTATCGAATACCTCGTTACAAATCAACCCTCCTCTGGCGGCAGCCCTCGGAAAACTTTTAGTCTTCGGGCTTCCTTTCGGCCTCAACCATAATATACAATATCTTGCGCGAACGAATTTCGCGTGAAATGCATTCTAACGTTACGCTCGAGCAACACAGTTGACGATTTTTCTCTGTAATTACAGTAGGATCTCCCCTATAACGCGATATACAAATCCAAGAGCGCAAAAAGCTATAACTTAATAAATAGTCTTTTTTCAGTGTGACAGAAGAATATTTTTCAAAGAAATATTCTTGCTTTTACATGCAATCTTCTATCCATATAATTAATTATAATTTTTTGTTTTTTGTTAACAAAAGACCTTTTGGGGAGGATTTCTTTAAACCTGATGATGCTCTGGCTCTTACTTTACTTTCATTTTATCACTGAAAGTAATTTTAGCGGGGGTAATCCAGAAAATCGGGCCTCTTCAGGTGCAACGCCGATGCAACGAAAATTAGCGATTGGTTGATTTGGGTCACGTGACTCGCGAGGGGGCGTGGGGTAGATCTCGAGTAGGAGTGGCGTTGTCTGGTACTAAGCGATCGAATTGAGCAAATTGTTGATTCATTTCTCTTGAATTTCTTGCAAAGAGAAGTCAGATTTCAACTTGTCAAGAATTCCCAACTTTTCTTCTAACGATATAAATCTTCTACTCGGTTTATCTTTCGTGGCTGGAAAATATTATTTCTCATTTCTGACGTTAAATAAGAAGATTGCCTCATCTTACGATATCTACCTTGTAATTGAAATGAATTCCTTTTTGAAATAACACAACTAATTCTGCAAAGAAGTAACTGTTCCACGATACACACTTTAAACGACTCCTCCTTGTCGCACAAGAGTCGATGCAACGACATACACGTATTTTCATATCAGAAGATATGAGTCTTTTCCAGCAACTCTTTAATTTTTAGTCCGCGTTACAGGGGTGCCTTTGAAGACTGTACGGTTTGAGATTCTTGCCAACTGAAAATTTACTTATCCCAACGTTTACTCTTTCAAGCATTAACGTTGCATCGCGATTGCGAGATCTCACGGACAAAGGCTCCAAACGCCATAGACTTCTTAAACACCGTGCCAGAAACTGACCAACTTATCCAGCTTTTTCCCTCGCTGGGCAAGGTAAGGTAGAATCAATTTAACTCGGAATGGGCAGGGGGTAGGTTACGTAATCCTAAGGTTCCATTCTGGAATTCGAAAGTTGGCGAAACGAGCGCGCAGCCATGGGCTTTCTCGTTTTCTGAGTCTACCGGCCATGAAGTTTGTCAAGCTGCGTTTGTCTGCGCGCAATGGAAACGGCCGACTTGACTATCTGTATGCAGCTACTTTATTTCGTAAACTAAAGGGAGGGCGGGAGGTAGGCTCCCGGCTAAATCCATTCCCCTGAATTTTCAAGCCGAAGGGATGAGGTAACCAAGTCGCTGGCAATGGTGAGAGGGGGACGAAGGGAGGGGGTGAGGCGGTAGTAATACAACGGTGTATCGAACTTTTGGCAACTATCGACCAATCCGTTTCTGGCTTGGTTGGTGTCCAGCTGTGACGATGAACGAAAAGCCCTGACGAGCTTCCTCCGAGCGTTCCACCATGTTTTTCCGTGTAAAAGTCGTCGTTGTCATCGGCGATAATAATGCTCGCGTCGCAGACGCTATTAACTTAACATTCTTCGATTTTGCGCAACATCTCCGTCGGAGATAAAAGAGAAATATGGAGAAAGAAAGGAGTTTGGAACTTTTATCTCTACTTTTGTTTCACGAAAGAATCGTTCGAATCTCTTTAACAGGATTGCGTTTTAATAAATTTAAAAATATCGGTGACATTGTGGTATTTGTCTTTCTAAGGGTGTATAATTTACCAACCCAATTAGTATGATAAACGTTCTTTTAAAAGATAACACGTTTTTGATGGCTATCAAAATTAATGAAATAATTTTTTTAATTTTTATAAAGGCGTAAGTCTCTTGATAAATATATATAGATATACAATTTTGCGCCATAGTTAATTCATTTGTACTTTTTCCATTAGTATTTTTTAACTTTCCAAAAACCTCTAGGGGTTTAGCTGAAATCCTCTCGTTTCATTTCATCCGAAATAAAGTAATTTTTTCCAAATTTATATTAAAAACAAAGCAAAACTTAAGCAGTCCAATTAACAATAAAAGATATGGCTCTTGTCTCGTAAAATTTTACGTAATAAAATACTTCGTATCAGTTTGAAACTCTTGAAATGGGACTTGAGCCACTTTGTCGTTCTATCAACCGGCTAATTTTCCGTGTAAAAAATCTTGGTGATTTTAAATGCGTTAGTTACAATCTGTTTAAAAAATGAAAAGATTACGTATTAAAACAGCCAGCTTCATTTCTGCACTTGGGCCACTTTCAAACAATGGCTCAACTCGGCCATTTTGTCCATTTTTTGGTGGCCCCGGCTACCTGTCTGTCACGATCGGACGTACGAATGCTTAAAGAATACTCGCGTTCTTATGAAATATTAATACGCGCATTTAAAATTTTAACCATCGTGCGAAGGGTGCCCGGCGAAAGAATCCGTGATTTACATTTTGCTTCATTATGTGCATTTTTCGTTGCAGGATGTTGCTTCGTAACGTTTTATACGAGAAAGGCTGCCCTGGACGCCCAGAATGCTTTGCACAACGTAAAAACCTTCAGCGGGGTAAGTCAAACAGTTTCTTCTTAAGCGCGAATAAATTTTCCTCCGTTCCATTTTTATAAATTTCCTAAATATATTCCGGGCCGAGGGTAGGAGATGTATTCTCCTCGCGTTATCGTTTGTATCGTTTGCTCTTCGAACAAAATGGCGAGACTTGTCGGGGTCTTGCAAACTATTTAGCAAACAACATGGGAGTGGAGGGCAGAGGGGGGGTGGGGGATGGTTATGGAATAATTAGGGGCGGAATTTCTGGTAATCTGAGTTCCGATATCGTTGAAATGCGCGAAAATATCGGCGTACGTCGAGTTCGCATCAATCAACGCGTACATTTCGTACTCGGGCGAATAATGAACGCTTACCTAGATAATTATCCGAGTACCGGTGATTCGCATAATCGAGATATTGACCGAATAATGAATATTAATAGGTTTGATCGTTCAAATAAATTACTCAAATCTGTATAACCAGCCGATCAATCCTTTTGACTAATCGTCAATCGCTGGAAGTGAAATATCTAGCTGGGGATTGAATGGTTCTCCCTCGCCTCCCCCTCCTCACCCCTCCCGTTATGTCTGTATTGATCAGTTCGTTTGCAGCGGCGTTGCAATTTGTTCCGTTGCGCGGGATAAAATTAATTTTCGAACTGACGTGCAGCGTATTAATTTTTCCCGGCGAAACTTTATCGATGTGTGTATCGATATAATAACCGAAGGGGGGGGTAGGGAGGACGGCGCGGCATCCGGCGCTTTCGCGAAAACTGGCACAATTCGAAAGGTATAAATACGAAGCCGGCGACAATTATAACGCGGGACACGCGTCATTTCTAAATTCTTCTGGACGGACGTTCCAATTATTCCCGAATTAGTCGAAAGAATCCCGAGTGAAAAGCGGAGCGATTAATCGCTCTGTTCGAGCGCAATCTCGAACCACGTTCGTTTCGACCGTTCGATCGTAACGGGAGAGTGTGCGGCTTCAAACCATAATAACAGAGAGAGGGAAAGAGAGAGAGAGAGGGAGGGAGAGAACGAATAAGAGAAAAACATCCGTGAAAATATTTTTCGTCGGCAGTTTGCACACCGGCCGGATTGTAGCGACGCGGCCAACGATGCTATCGTTGAAAGTGCAGCCGGTACGATAATTACGGTTTCCCCGTGAACTTTCGATGCAATTACGAGACGTCATTACGAGCATTTAACCCACCGATCTCCCTCCCGCGTCTCGTCTCTGCGCCCGCGTACCTACGCGCGCATTTATGCTTGAATTTACGAGAATAATTATCATCGATCGCGAGAACGCGGGGCCGGACCACCCCGGTTCTCCTCCGGAGCCCGCGCGCGCCAAGGAGCTGAACAAAGAACGAACGAATTTTCGGAGGTGTAACGATCGGTGAATTTGATAATTAAACACGCTCCGCGGCGAGAGAGATTTTGAGTGCAAACATCACGGCCGCGGCGTGGATGCGTTTAGACAGTCGGGCGGTTTGGACGAGGAGGAATTTGGAAATGTGTTATCGATCCCTGCTGGTTGCTGGGCTGCAGCGGCGAATTTTTCCTTTCGACTCGCAAATTCCAAGTCTTGCGCTTTTTTGTGTCATCTACCAGCACCGTCGCTTCAAATAAAGTGATACAGCGGTGGAAACAATCGTTCAAATGGTTTTTGTTAAACCTGTGATACCTGTTCAAACTTGAAGCAACCATCAACGTGCATCACGGGTTTGCTAGAACAAGTATTATACAGTGCACAAGAGTCAATGATAACATAGTGTCAATTTCTGGAAAAATAATATCCTCCATTTACTATTTTTTAAACTTGTGCAAGAAGCCTAGTTTATTCCGACTTGTGTGAATTATTGCCATCCGAAATTTCTTCTTCTGAAACTCTTTTCGTTATTATAGCTTTCACTGTGTATAGATATTATATTTATATTTCAAAACGAATAAACGATAAAAAAAGAAGCATTTGACTTTGTTTTTCTGATATTCTTGTATAATAATAAAAAAAAAAGAAAATCGAATCAATCGCTCCCCTAATTTTTGTGAGCAGTTTACTATTGTACATCACGTCATACAACACCAAACATGTTCCTTACAATCATCAGCAAATTATAAATAGGGAAAGTCCGAGCTGTTGGCTAGATTTAAGTGTAGTGTCCTCTCAGAAGAGAGAATCGATGGTATTTTGTTCAATTTCAATCGTAGAAAGATACTCCTAGAAAAATATACTCTCTATAGCCAAATTCCAAACTTCAAAACATCTCGACACGGTTTGACGAAGTGGACGCGCGTTGATCCGTCGAGGAGGCGAGGAACGAAGTTTTCTCGATCGTCGCACGGCGGCGACACTGTCCCGGCCTCGCTTCAACCTCGGAATATTTATCGTCCTCGTACAAATTACACTCCGGAGGATTTTACCGAGGCATCGTGCGAATTACTCGGCCAGCATATTGGAGACGAACGACACGTGCGGTTTCTCCCCTCTCCCTCGCTCGCCGACCCCCTCCTGCATCTGCAACTTGGTTAAATTAGGCTTCGTAAATTGAATACGCCACGCAATCGACTGGCCTGCCCCGGCAACGATATATCACCCACGGTGTGCCGCGGCACCGCGATTTGTGCGGGGGTTACGTAGTTATGTATTACGATGCACGATGCCATTGTACTTTGCGTTTAAGTAATTGTTTAGGCACTATGATTCGGCTAATTGCCTTGGCACCGTGGTCTCCCGTTAGCGTATGGCATAAGGCAGAGGGGCAGAGAGAAATTAATCGTCGGTGACAGTAATGGGCTTTAATGTAATTTGATGTGCACGCGTACGTGTGGTCGTCGTCGATGTGTTCAACCGCGACGAAGGAACGCGAGAAGATGCATTCGCTATTGCAAAAATATCACAAGATGGTAGAACCGATTTTTTATTAACGAATCCACTTCGGAGTAAAGCCGGAGTTTGTGCCATTTTTGAATATGAGAGTTGTATGATAGTTTTTCGTAGTTTTTGTCGATTATATCGATTGTACGTAATGTTTCAGTTGGTTTAGGTTAGGTTTTGTTGGTTTAGGTTGGTTTAGGTTAGGTTTCAGTTGGTTGTTGTTCAACTGCGAAAAAAGACGCACTTATTGTTGCAACAACATTATAAAATGGTAGAACCGACTTTTTCAGAGTAAAACCGGAGTTTGTGTCATTTTTGAAAATGAGAGTATAGTAGTTTCTCGTAGTTTCTGTCGATCGTATCGATTGCACGTAATGTTTCAGTTGGTTGTTGTTACATGCGAAGAAAGATGCATTTATTATTGCAACAACATCACAAACTGCTAGAACCGGCTTTTTCAGAATAAAGCCAGAGTTCGTATCGATCGTTCGTGCCATTTTTGAATATGAGAGTTCGACCGTTTCTCGTATACGTATATTTTTAGTTTCTGTCGATTGTATCGATTGTATTAATATTTCAGTTGGTTGTTGTTCAACTGCGACGAAGAAACGTGAAAAGAAACGCATTTGTTGTTGCAATAACATTACAAAATGTTACATAGATTACAGATTATTACAGATTTTATAGATTCTACGTTAACTAAGTAAAATCCAAGTTCGGAGTAAAGCCAAGTTCGTATCGATTGTGTCACCTTTGAACGCGCGAGAGGGCCGTTTCTCGCGGAACTGTATAGCTCAATTTATATGGTTATATTGGTTGTATTAATATTTCAGTTGGATCGTTTAGTTAGGCGGTAATTAATCGAAACAATAACTATCATGCCGTGCTGTAAATTAGATTGCGTTTAATTAGCCGTCGGTGAGCAACATTGTGCCTCGCGAATGCGTGGAGCGAGGGAACTCTATCAACAAGTCATTAATATATTGCTAATCTACAGTAATTGTAGTTACGATCGTCGTACGTTAATTGGATATTAAACAATAAATCACCAACTGAATAGAGTCTCTTGAACAATCCATCGTCGGACAGGCGGTTTCGAAACGGAAAGAGGGAAAAGTGAGAAACAATTAATCGGTATAGTATTGGAAAGGATTCACGAGGCAATGGCAAACCTGCGACGAAATTCCCACACGGGTATATATATATATGCGATAAATAGATATAATCGAGAAATCGATACGAAGCTTCCTTCGTGAAGATCACGTAAATTGCAATCTCGATATAAACCATCAAAGGCAACGCGAGAGGGTGGCGCCGGCAGATGACAATAATTTAAAGGAGAATTCTCGCATCACGGGAGCAATTGAGCGCGTAAGAGTCTAATGTTGCTGAAATTGCGCGCGTTAAATGTAAATAACAAAGGGGCGGTAACTCGCCCCCGTTTCGCAGCGCGGACGTGTAATAAGAAATTTCGCGGTAATTGACTGGCAAACGCCTGAAAAGAGAAACTTCTTTTGACTTATTACGTCGTCTGGAGGTTACTCAAGAGCCCCGTAATACGACGCGAGCGGAGAAATTCATTTTCCCTGAAACGAACCAGATTATTCGGGTAGAAAACAGGGGAGAGGCCGCGCCACATCGAACAGACGAAGAGTGAAAATATCAGGCTGATGCCTGACAGCTTGGAAAAATCCTGGCTACTAGAAATTGCAATCCCGCGGCGAACGTAATCGGGGCGAGTCTCCACGTTGGATAATCACTCTGTCGCGACTCGGACAGATTTTCGGAGCCCTTTGCGAGTTTGCATCGAATCGTTTCTTTGCCTTCTCAACAACAAACAAACCGATGCAAATCGAGCGAGACAGCCCTCGACCGAAACAAAGCCAGCGCATTTGCCAATTGATCGTGGCAGACGCGCGATCTTTGAAACTCGTCAAGCTAAGTGCTTCAACTTTATTCGGAATAAAGAGAATGCGCGAAAGGAGTATTTAAGCGGATCGGGCGGACGAGAGGGATCCAATTAAATGGCAGAGTTACGGACGAGCAGCGAGCAGCGAGAGAAAGAGAGAGAGAGGGGAGGGAGTTGGAGGATCCCCGTGGAAGAAGGTCGCGTGCCGTGAAAAAAAAGGCAGCCGAAATCCTCGCCGCAGTGAGAGAGAGGAGCGACTGTACGAGGTTAATTAAGGGAGTTAAACAGTCGGAAGTCGAGGTCCTGCTCCTCTCGTCGGCTCGTACCGCGGGGGTAAGGGTGAGGCAAAGCGTGAGGGGTGGAAACCCGATCGGGAGCGAGGAGAGGAGAGGAGAGGAGAGGGGTGGCAGTGGAAGGGAAAACGGAGAAAAGAATTCTTCCGGAACGGCACACCGGGGCAGCCAGAGGTTGGCTGGCGAGTGCACGATTTCCTAACAGAGGAAACCAAACCGCAGAGTAACGAAGAAAGAGAGGGTGGAAGAAACCAAGAGGTATACCTATAGAGTGCTGTAACGATAGAAAGAAAGAGAGAGAGAGAGGGAGAGAGAGGGAGAGAGAGGGTCGAGTGTAAGGGGAGAGAGTTAAAACACTCCGGTGAAGGAGAACGCGTAGAGGGAGAGGGGGGCGGGGGAGGTAAAAAACGAAAGAAAGGAAAGAGTAAATTGCAGAACGACGTTTTCGCGATGAAAAGGGTTGACTGAGTAGAAGTGGGCGGTTGAAAGGAGCAGGCCTCGAACCCCCGCCCCCTCCTCGTGCCCCTCGAGCAGGAGGGAAGGAAACGGGAGGCTAGAAGAGAATGGTACAGTATACAACCCGATGCGTAGAGAAAGAAATCGGAGGGGGGTGGTGGATGAAAGAAGGAAGGAAGAAGGAGCGAGTGAGAAAAATAGAGAGGGATTCAAGAGGGCCTGTGTATAGTAAGGGTGGAATAAGAAGCCGCGGGGGAGGGGGCGAAGTGGGGGCGGCTTGTGCATTTGAAGGAGTTTAGCTTTTCTCGTATCAGATTTCGTTTCCACGAGTGGCGTCGAGTCGAGAGGTCTGTGTTGGCTCCGGAGAAATGAGTCGAGTGCTCCGGGTACGGGGGTAAACCCTCGTTACTCCCCCTCCTCTCCCCCGTTAACCTCACCACCCCCCGCTCTTCCGCTCCTCTCGACCTCCGTGACTCCGCGGAACCACTCTCACCCCCTCACGTACCGCGATCCCATCGCCCCCCAAAACTCCGTTAGATGTGCTCCGGGAGTAGATTTATTTCACGGGGAAAAGCGACCAGGAGGCTTTGAGTTCGTTCGTTCGCTTCGAGTTTCGACACCGCGAGCCGAGTGCAAAGAAGCGCGTTAATAAAAGCGCTTATACCTTACGTACCCCTCTCTCTCCCTCTCTCTCTTTCTCTCTCTGGTTGGCTTGTCGATACGCTCAACCAGACCGTGGCAAACCGAATCAATGGTAAAACGCTCCAGATTGTATCGTGTTCTTTGATTGTACGAGGTTTTTCGGGGTTTTTCTTTGGGCGAGGGAATCGACTTTCGGCAAGGAGAGCGAGGAAAAGAACAAAATCCTGGTACAGGATTGTAGTAGCTGTAGCAACGTTCGGGATATTCTCCCGAGTACGAGAGTCCGATCCGGCGAAATCATTTTGCCGTTCGTTTAACTCCCCCCTCTGTTCCTCTACCAGTACCTCTCTTGATCAAAAAAAAAAATAAAAATAAAAAAGAAGAAGAAGATAAGAAAGGAGAGAGGAGAATTTATTCGCTACAATCGATCTTTCCTTCGAATTCCTCGAAAGGATTAAACATCGGCGCGGATTGGCCATTCTCTCCGCCCCCCGTCTCGAGAGCTAATTTACGGAACGTTTAAACGGAACCCGCCAAAAACTCCAACTTTCCCTGAATTTTCGCGCGAATTGGAAATCTCCGGGACAATCGGGAGAGGAGTAAACAAAAAGAGGAGTAAAAACGGTGAGTTTTGAAGCTCGACAGGGGGCACGGGGGGTTCGCGCCCCCGAAGAAATGAATTTGGCACGCGGCCACGAAATAGTTGGTGGCGACAATGTGGCATAACGTTATTAAAGCGCGACGGGGCAGGAGGGGGAAAGAGGGACGCGAAACAGGAAACGAAATCGTCGTGCGATCGAGGCACGACGATCGGTTGGGGGGAGAAACGCACGGTTTGTGGCACAAACGGGCGCAGAAATGGCAGACCCACCTCAGAGGCTGGCATACGGCTGTGTTCTATCGTTCGGCCAATATCACTTCCTTCTATCGATCACCTGTAAACACGCGGGCGCTATCGATTTCAAACGTGACCATTCCACACTCCCGCCTCCCCCTTGTGCCTTCGCTTCTGTAATGGTCGGATATATGCCACAAAGCTCGAACGTCGGAGTCGGGTCCGTCGAGTTTTATTTGCCGTGCGGAGATACGACAAACGTGATTTCCTGTTCGACTGAATATTTCCCGATCTCAGCTTGGATATACGTACGTGAAGTGCACACTTGTGCGCGTCTTTTTCATCCCTTGTCACGATCACGATGGTTTTCGACACCGTGTAGATAGATTTTTTTTCGCTTTTATGGTATACCACTCGCAAAAATTGGGGCATTTGATTTTTTTTCATCGAACAAGAATACCAGAAAGGCAAAGGACAAGTCGAAGAAAGTTGTTCTTGTTTCATAAAAAGAAATCAAATGCTTCTTTTTTTCATCCCCTAATTTTTGTGGGGTTGAAAAACAGTGTAGTTTATGCCGCGATAGTTTGTTTCCTTATTTATAGAAAGTGGCTTTTTACTCTTTTCTCTCGAAAGTAAAATCGATGCCAGGCGAGCTGGAAAATTGGTAATTCGAATTTACGAATTAAGGAATTAAAAGAAGAACGGAGATATAATCGAGTACGTATTTGGGTTGACGGCAGAGTTATCGGTCAATAATACGCGCGCTGACAGTCGACAGTTTTTAATGCCAGTTCTGGCAGGAGGGAAAAGTTTCGTAATGTCCCACTTGATAATGCGCGCGATTAAACTTAACCCCTTCGATCCAGCACGCTGATAGAGTCAGAGCGCGTGCACGTCCCGCGTACAGCTGCGATAACGCGATGAGTCACAAACACGACACTTTCCAGGGATAACGAAAATCGATGAACCTACCTCGTTCAACAATCGACACCGAGAACCGCGCTATCTATAAAGCTCGAGAAAGAAAAGAACTTAAACTCAAACTCAAACTCACCTTGTCACTTGCGTCACTTGAAAGCTGTAATTTGACGAAAGGTGAGTTTTAACGCCGGAGCGGAGGTTTAGGTTAGGTTTAGGTTAGGTTTAGGTTAGGTTTAGGTTAGGTTTATTAAATAATGAATCCTTTGCACTCGACATCCTACTTAAATCTAGCCAACAGCACGGACTTTCTTTTTTTATAATTTTCTGACAATTTATTTATTTGTTTCTCTTTCAATTTATTTATTTATATTTGCTGATTATAACGAATGCATACATTTTGTATATATAAAAAAATATTTTGTTGCAAGTTATTATGAAGTTGAACAATTTATTAAATATTGTATGATATAATAGTACATAATATTCAAACAGACGCTTAGAGTGAAAGATGTAAGAAGAACAAAAGAAATTCACATAATTCGCATAAACTAAAATTCTCATAGCGAAATTCTTTTCACGAATATTTAAAAAATAGCGGAGGATATTATTTTTCCAAAGATTGAAACTATTGCATATTACACTTATTCTAGCAAATACACGAGTTGATAATTCCTTTAAATTTAAACGACATCACATGTTGGATACAATCAACAAAATTTTTATGATTATTTCCAATGCCACGTCATTTTACTAAAAGTGGTGCTTCGCGAATAAATTGCAAACGCAGATAAAAACGGTGCATAAAAACGCTGGTCGAGGGCGAAGGGTGCTCAAAGTATTCTCACATTCGCCGTCGAGAATGTAACACACCACGTTCGATTTCCCAAGTATCGTCACCGCTTGCTTTCGAAAAAAAAGAGAAAAAAAAAAAAACAAACACGAGGAAGCCGATAGGAAAGTTCCGCGCGGAGGAAACTAGCCAGCGGCTGGAAAAGCGTGCTGGAAAACTTGGATAGGTTTTTTTCTATAATCGAACGGCGGATACGTAGCAATCTCAAACTCGCTAAGTCGTTTCCCTCCCCCCTCCCCCCCTATAATAGTCGCGGTTATAAAAGTGATTTGGTCGAGAGAGAATATACGTGCTCCCTCCCCTATACAGATTTATAGATTTCCACGCGGAGTGCAGATTTAATTGCCATTTTCCTTCTGGATTTGACAAAAGGTATCTTCCGCTCTTCTTCTCGAACTCGTCCAGCGAATCGGCTCGGATCGGTGCTCGTCGGGGTCGTTACACCTTGCTCGAAAATCGCTTCCTCGTGTACCATCCTCGTCGCCTTCTCTTCGTCCTTTCCCCTCTTCCCTCCGGTAGTTTCCTCAGGTTAGGCGCCATTTGCTCGTCCCTTACCGCTCTTTTTAGCCGACGCGTCGAGGACTTATTGTTAGTATAGAAGTCGTATAATATAGGTCGTACCGTCGAATGCCCCCGGTGCGGAAGCAGAGTAATCTTCGTTGTTTCGCCGCGTTTTGTTCCGTTCAATGGACGAGAGGCAAGAGCTCGCGCGCTCCGGGTTCGCGCGAATAAAATTAACGAGCCAGCCGTTCTTTTGCCCCTTACGCTTTATTGTCTTCCGTAACTTTCACCCCTCCCCCCTCCTTCGCCGCCCTCGCCCTTGTTCGCTGCAGTCTGCCCGCGCGGTGCAGACCTTGGATTTCTAAGAGGGAGTCGAAAGAGGCGCCGGGATTGAACGAGAGTTAAAATCGTGAAAATTCAACCGGCCTCTCCTTCCATCTTCTTCCAACCTTTCAGTTTGATTGATTCTCGTGTCGTTCGAGTCGCGACGTGTCAATTATTGTATTCCAGTACGATTCGTCTCACTGAAAGACCCAAAACCAACTGCTCTGACTAGGAAATGAAGACGACTTTTTTGCCATAAAATTTTATTGAAATTTGCAAACATTTGAATCGATGCAAAACAAATTACAGGCGCGATCGCTCGTAAGCACACAGCGCGACACGCCCCCTCGCGAATCACGTGACCCAAATCAACCAATCGCTAATTTTCGTTGCATCAGCGTTGCACCTGAAGAGGGTGCCTTAAAATCACTTTTAATGATAAAAAAAAGAAATATTATTTCTACTTGTATCATTAATAATGGAAAATTTGTAAGAAAAAAAGATAAAGAATAAAGAGTTACGGCGCAAAGATATAATAAACCGGAGGGCGGTTAAAATGCTACGATTCCAGCAGTGATTTGTTAGCGTCAACAATACATTCCTCTCGTCTAAAGAACATTTATCGAACAGATCTTCTAAGAACACCCGGTAATTAATCATTCTTCTGCCATTTTTGAGGCCCCAACAACGTGGCGTATTTATTTGAGGCGAAGCCCTGGGGTCTGAGTTCCCATTGTCGGTAACAGCCTTTCAAATAAAAGATTGCCCCGCGTAATATGCACGCATCGCGTACGTAATGAACGCCTAATGGAACGAGAACAAATGAACTGTCAGCTAGAAATGAAACACTGACTGTAAGACGGTCGGGCGTGTGGCGCGCCTAAGGACGAGGCGTTTAAACTTTACATCGATCTGGCTAATTAACTCGTTTGCGAAGTTACGTTTCAACACACGTGCCTGACATCTGTTTGATTCAAACATGAAAATCGTGCGAAACGACTGACAGTAGAACTACCAAAATGGTCAAAATGACAATTTGGATATTTTCGTTCGATAGAAAACTGCGTACTTTTTGCAAACTTGAATGATTCTTTGTAAAATGCGTAAATAAAAGCTTGTGTTATATTATGTTGTATTATAAATTTTTTGTATAGTTTTAATCACAATGTTGTATTATAAATTTAATAATATCGTTTTTCTGTATTTTGTAGCTCTGATAAAGATTTTCTGTTTCTATTGCTTTAACGTCTCGTCGATTTTGTGCTTTAGTCCTTAATCTCGTTTGCGCAGCAGAGTTACTCATTTAGCGAGGAATCTACGACTGACAAACGATGAAAGAGAAACAGTCGCTTTAATTTACACGAAAAAAAAGGTGTATTTTTTTAAAAAGGAACGACACTCGTCATTACTCCTGACGTTTTGATGCATGAAACGATCCTCGTCTTTCATTCTGCGGCGCCGATCGAACGTGCAAACGGGTGAAAAGGCGCGTAATAAAGTTTATGAATTTTGACGAATTCAGTGTCCTGTCATTCGGCGGGATATTCGGGCGCGAAATCAATGGCGACTCTTGATTGCACGCGCCTCGTATTCCTCCCCCGAGTTTCGTTTTCCCCGATTGAGGGAGGGGGAGGAGGGAAGTAGCTTTTTGCGCGCCGGAATTTCGGATGCTCGTGTTCCCGGCGTTATTCAATTCAGATTGTCTTTCATATCAAATTGAAAGGTTTTGCTTTGTCGGCGGATATTTTGATCGCGCGAAACGCGCGAAAATTGCCTCTCGTTGGGGGACTCGTTTATTTATGCAAACGCGCATTGTATAAGTAGAAAAGAAAAAAAAAGAAAAAAAGAAAAATATTTAAATTTCCGCGCGACAGATGGAGGGACAGGGTAGCGCACGAGCGTGATTGTTGCAGTAATTATCGTGAAATATTGGATAATTCCGCCGTTTAAAGAGCCACGCGCGCGTCAAAACACGTCCAAACCACTTTAAAACACGCGCCGATAGCTTCGATTATTTGCACTTGCGCGTATGTATTATATATATATATATGTATCGAAAAAAGAGCTTTCGAACTCGATATATTTGTCGTTATTTTTCGTATTAATGAAAATGTTTGATAAGTGATTGGCGAGAACGGCACTCTGTTTGCTCTATCAACCGTACTCTAAATGAATGAACAGTCCCCACTGATTCGCCGAAAATGGATGCTTCAAAGAAAGCGAGAGACCACTAGCAGACGCGAACGTCACGGCAAATATTTGTAATTTTGAGGTAATTCCCTTCCTCGATCGTGGAAGATTGAAGAGACGAGGCAAGAGAGAGAGAGAGAGAGAGAGAGAGAGATAGACAGAGGGTCTGGCCTCGTGTCAGAGCGACTGAGACACGGCTCGTTTGCAAGCGAAAACCAACAACCAGTTGTATTTCACCTGGAAACGCGCGTTATCTAAATCTAAATCATCGCCCCGCTCGTATTATTCGCGTCGGCCTTTTCCTCCCCCTCGCCCCCTCTCTGTTTATCTATTTTGTGCGTCGCGTCGCAAGAGCAACGACACTCGCTCACCTTTCGAGTGGCAGCTACGGACCATCTTAGGCACGGCTGGACTTCTGAGGCTTCGAGTCCGAAAATAAATCACCGGCTCGTCGACGTGGCTGGCGACGTGGATCACTCTCTGCCTCTGGGTTCCTGGGCCGCTACCCTTTTGTCGTCTTGGTTTTCCTTCGCGCGCCAGCCAGAAAAGGAAACAGGTACGGCGTGCAGGTACGCGCACGCGGGACGCCTGACCCACATTTCCGTTTTAAATAACGCCAGCTCCTCGTTTCTTCCTCGGACTCGAGAGCTCGCCTCGACGTGCAAGCTCGGTTCAACGACACAACCGAAGTCTTTCAAATTACACACACACACGCGCACACACACATGCACGTGCTCGATGATAAAAACTCTCTCGATCGACGACGAGTTGGATTTTTCGAACTATCCGTCTTTCTCTCTTTCTCTCTCTGTGTCGAACTGTAGACACTTGCAGACTCACTGTACACATCGTATACAGATATGTAGATAAAACTCGGGGCTCGGATTGATGTGAATAAAATTGACTTCTTTTCTAGGGGAAATTTTTACGAGAAAATCGAAAAGAGAGGGAAGAAATCTTCTTACAACTGTCTGTCTGGCATTGTGACTCGGGGGGAGCCATACTCCGGCTGTTCCGCGTGGGCATAAATCCTAGTAGGTATTTCGAACAAACTTTCCGGTCCGAAACTTTCCTCGCTGCGCGATTTAAGGACATTTGTACGTGAAAATTCTTCCGAAAGAATCGAATTTTTCTTTTCGATATGTTTATGCTCTGTGTGTATATTTCTGCTCCTCGAGGAGACGTATGTTCCAACTTTCACGAGTTCTGTATCCTTGCAACTCGCGTAACGTACCATGTACGATATTGTCACGCGGAGAGCGAAAATGGAGAACTTAACTCGTTCTTAATTTCCCTCGTATGTTTCCTCGTAATATGTGACACTGTCAGGGTTTTCGGAATTTTTCTTAATTGTCTGCCATCGACTGTCTTTGTGTTTGAATAAAAATGAAACGTGTCGTGCCGTTGACGCGAGACAGGCATTTAGCCGTGCTTTAATATAAAAGCACGTTGCGTCTTTTGTCCTGCACGCTTCAAATCTTATTTGCATGGAAACTGCCAACGCCGGGAGTATGACGGCGGTCTGCTTTGAAAACGTGTAATATGAAAAATCTCTGGGCTCTTCAAACTTCTTGTTTTTTTTATATATAAAACGCGCGTCTCAAGTTGTACCCTTTAATTAATTGTCCACTCTCTCATAGTTAGCCAAGTATGAACATATACAAGAAACCACTGATATTAGGTTTGATTAATATTACACGTACCTTGGTCATTTTATCACTGAAAGTGATTTTAGCGCGGTTAACCCAGAAAATCGGGCCTCTTCGGATGCAACGCTGATGCAACGAAAATTAGCGATTGGTTGATTTGGGTCACGTGATTCGTAAGGGAGCGTGGCGTAGAGCTCGAGTAGGAGTGGCGATCGCGCCTGTAATTTGTTTTCTGTCGATTCAAATGTGTGCATATCAATAAAATTTTATAGCAAAAAAATCGTCTTCATTTCCTTCTTGGCCTTTTAGTGAGACGAATCGTACTGGGGTACAAGTCGTGCAGTTTTTTGTATTTAGAACTTTCAATCCACACATTCAACACTAAATGCCTATCTAAAAGTTATCCCATGCACTATTCCCTATATTAAACTAACAATTAGCTGTACTTTTGTTTTATAATCGGTTGTGGTAGGTATAGTGTTGGTAAAGGGTTGATGATTGATCACTTGATCCATTTTGACACCTTTTCACCCGCCGAACAATTGAAAATAATTAAAAATCACCAATTAACGTTATACCCAGGACACGTGTGCGCGTATAACCTGATAAAAGGAGGGAAGAGAACGTGCCGTGTTAGATAGAAAACCGTGAATGCGCAGTGTGATTTTCCTCCAACGTCGAGAAACTTCCCTCATGATCTTTGACCCGCTATTACGGCACGCGGTGTACTAACAAAAAATAATGATTGTCGTTACCGCGGCCGGATAATGACTGCAGACAGAGTGGCGCGCGGGGGAGTGGGAGTGGGAAGGGCGAAGGTGGTGGCGCGGAAACGTGATCAGCGAAATGGCGAGTTCAGCAGTTTTGAGAGAGAACCTTCCCCCCGAGCGTTTAAAGACGCTCTTCATTTTTCAGTCGCCTTTGTATACCCCCCAACGATCGTCCGATTTTTCTTTCGTGCCGCGGCGCAATCCTCCCCTCACCCCACTCCACCACGAAACGATCGCGCGTAATTTCCATCATAAACGTTTGATAAATTGAAAGCCGCCAAAGGCGGGCGGGGTAATCCAACGATTTATCGAGCCGTTGTTAGAACTTTATCGTCCGATATCGCGAATAATTGGACAGAGTTACTTCGTCACTCTTGCTGACAGTGAATAACCAAGAGAAAAAGATGTTACAAATAAAGAGAGAGAGAGAGAGTGAAAACCCTGATGACTATATATATATGTGCCGGTGATTAAATCATATATTTCTCGTTTGGAGATATTTAAAAGTTTGCGTTTGAATAAATTAAAAAGAATATTTCAGAAAATATTTGGTCTTGTAAGATGAGAATTTATCGTGACTGTGAAATTTTATGTGTAGCTTATGAGGAAATATGAGCTCTGAAGCTTGAAATGACCATTTTCAAAATTAACTGAATTTTTAAACCAGCTTACAACGATAAGAAACAACGAATTTTATTATGAAATAAAATTTAAATCTGTTAATTCGCATTTTATAATTACGTCTCCGAGTAATTAATTTTTACCATTTCTGATTTTCTCTCATCCTTTGGAAATAGGATTTCGAGCGTCGAGTGATTTAAAATATTTTTGGTAAATTGATGGGATGTAGGATAGTAAATCTTTAATATCTTTATATTTGTCCTCTGTTATCGCTCTAGTGGTGGTGTATAATGGACCTGGGTGGATATTTTCGTATATTATTTGCTCTTCTTGTTACTGAGTTTTCCAGCTGTTTTGTTGAAATGAAATCCTTCTGCTTTATTCGTTCTATCAAAAACCAACTCGATTTAAAGGTTCAATTTTCACAGTTTTTCTAGAAATTACATCAGATTATTTTATTTTATTTAAATGAAGTAATGTGTCACATAAATAACTCACTTTTTTTTTAAATTCTTGGCTTGGACCACTTTCATAAGTACCGGCACGTGTATATCACTGTTCAAGTTTGCACGCGTTCTTACGAACCAGCCGCCGGAAATTACAGAGCCTACGGACGAGGCTTGTATCGAGGCTTCGATCGACGACCGACAGAAGGAATAACGGCGAGCAGAGGAGGTGGTATTCGATTTGCTAGTCTTGATTATTGCGGCTGCCAGGAGAGCGATGGGAGGGGGGGGAGGTAGCCGCGGCCGGTAGCGATGGCCGCGGATTAAATTGCGTTCCATTTCTCACTAACTTTTTCAATTTGTCGCGACTCGGCCAACTAATTACCGAGCAAAATGACTTTCCCCGCTGCCTTCGTCGTCGTCGTCGTCGTCGTCGTCGCCGCCGCCGCCGCCGCCATCGTCACGTGACCGTCCGCCATTATCACCATACGCTTTGCTGGTTCTGGCAATTTTCGACTTGTCGCGAGAAACAGGAAAGAAACTCGAGGATTGTGTTCAAATTGCAAACACGAACACGGCTAATTGTAGCTTAATCGACTCACTGTGAGATCACTTTCTTAGAGAATTATTCGAGTGACAAATGAGTGGCAAGTTTCGAAAAATAGAATTTTCTTTTTTCGCGAAGCTTTCCATAACCTCAAATTGCTCTGCTCCGCTTCTGGAGATTTTTCTTCGCCGACTGAAGAGGGAAGCGCCATTAATCCCGCGTTTTTAAGCGTGACGAAGACAGCGGGACATTTCTTGGGTAAATTTTTCCCCGCGAAAATAATAATACACTTACTCTGCGAGCAAAGACCTGACAACCAGACTGGATACGAGGAACAGCTATGCGTACGATTTTTTGCTCCATTTTTAAAATAAAGACCGGAAACAAATAATAACTCAAACAAAAGGAGGCTTTAAAGTTCTCGTTAAAGTAGAGCAACGCTGCTGAAAGACCAACTGAATCCTACCAATTAAAAAATTTCGCGGAAGCTCGCCGAAGCTTGTTTGATAAAATTCTCTTTCTGGTTTTCCCACTTTTAATGCTTCGCTGTTTCTCTTTCCCTTGATATTTAATTTCAACTGTTTTCGTCTGCGATAATGTAACAATACACGGGCAAGAATGACTTTTCGAAAAATCCCATTTTATCACGAGCGTAATAGATTACGCGATCGTGAATCCAATTCGGCGACGGGGGTGTTGCGCAGCGCAGGCCAGGGACATGTTCCTCGTAACATTCGTCTTCGTCGCATATCGACGATCGGGAGAAACGATTTTAGCTCGACGCTCGGCCAAATAAAGAAATACTGATTTCTCGTGACGGCCTCTGGCTTCTGCGAGACAAATCCCTTCGACACCTATCGTTTCTGGCGTTCGATCCCTTGTCGCCATCCACGACGCGGAAAATTTTCGTGTATATATGTGTGCTTACTACACACACACACATCCACAGAATGATCTCGCTCATCCCTGATTTCCGAGCGAGTATCGCGATCGAAAGAAAATAGACGGTTTCGACGAAGTGAAAGGGAACTGGAGTGTTTGACGAATTTTTCATTCCAGTTCGTAACAAAGAAATTTCATTTCATTTCATTTTATTATTGGTAACGCGCAAAAGACTTCAGTTCACACTTCTATTTTCGTAACGAAAGTGGCTTTTTTTATAGGATGTAAATTAACTGTCCACACATGTGGACATCCGGTATCCTTGTTATTCTAACGTGTTGTGTTATTCCCTCGCGTAATTAGCATTTTCATTTTAATTACGAAATTATGCGCGCGTTTATAAATGCTTGAAAAGGTTATAAATGTTCAAAATGTAGGTTATCATTATTTTATCACTAAGTGATTTTAACCCAGAAAATCGGGCCTCTTCAAGTGCAACGCTGATGCAACGAAAATTAGCGATTGGTTGATTTGGGTCACGTGATTCATGAGGGAGCTTGGGAATGGCGTTGTCTAGTACTGGGCGATCGCGCCTATAATATGTTTGTAAATTTTATGGCAAAAAAGCTTCTCTGCTCCTGGGCTTTTCAGTGAAACAAATCGTACTGGAGTACAAGTCGTGCAGTTTTTATGCTCCCATCAGTTCGGTCGATCTCGTCTTTAATTTGCACTGCCCGGGCAACTGAACAGAAATTAACCGCGCGATTCGCATTGCGTTCGATATGGAGGTATAAAACAAAGGGGAGAGAAAATGAGAGAGAGCGAGGAGGAGTAGAAAGAAGTGAAATCGGGAAGAGGGATGAAGATGGGCCATGGGAGCAGGACATCAGAGGGATGACCCGATAGAAGGCTCAGAGAGGAACAGGCAGAGGGCGTGTTGCCAACTGCAGTTTCGCAGCGGCATTCTTCAAATCGATTCCCATTTCCCTGAGAAATGTGCCACGCCAGAGGAACCGTCCCCCGGTCGAATAGAAGCGCGAAATGGAAATGGATCGCGGAGGACGCGTCCTCTCGCGAAACGGCCGCCGCCCCCTGAAAACGAATCGTTGCGCTGCATCATTGGAGATAATAGCCTTTATAAGCTGAGATCACCTCCCGCTTCCATCTCCACGCGAGTTTGTCTTCTTTTTTCGGACTTCTCGCGAGAGAATTGTTACGATATATCCCCGATATATAGGCGAGCTTTGTCTCAATTTTGCTCGAACGTAAGAGAGGAGCGAGGAGCGTAACTGAATAGATGACGATGAAAAATTCTAAACTGTTGCAACTTTGTGAAAAAAAATATCATGTAATGATTAATTTTATAGTCCAAAGTGAAGTTTTAATTTGATCTAATATGCTCTGTTTGTTTGCTTTTGCATCGTGTAGAGGTGTGAGAAAGTAAGAAACCTAACCTAAACCTAACCTAAAACTTTATCCTCGGAAATTGTAAAAGTTGAAACGTTTGTAAGAACATTCGAAACTTTTTAAACTCTTTTTAAAAACCTGCTGTAAATTTATTTTTTCGTCACTTTATTGAACGTTAAATGACGAAACGACGATTTCTTAAATTTTCGTCCCAATGTTTAACCCTACCGTGCGAAGCACAACGAAATTCTGAGAAAAAGGTATATCACGGTCGTTGTAAAAGAAAAATTTCAATCTCCAAAACCAACATTGGGTGGATTTAGTTATAAAAAGAATTTTCAGTATTTTTAAAGACGCTTGAACCTTTGAAACGTTTTTTTAATGGAACAGTTTCCCACTGGTTGAAATATCTCTGAAAAAAAACACACTCACCTTTACGCTTTAAAATGAGACCGAGTACAGACTGTCGTGTTTTCGTACAACGTTTCCAACAATTTGAAGTATCGATAATTTTTCATCGGAATTAGTTGCATTGCAAAACGATGACAACAGAGGATCGTGAAATTTTTTCCGAGCATCCCACAAAAACGCTACGTATTTTATTTTATTTTTTCTTTCACACTCCTAAAAATATTCGATAAATTGTCATCCGTGTTAAAATTCCGTATGCATGTACGGGCTGAATGTTGTTGCCAAAATTGCGCGTTGCTGAGATACGACGGTGACTCGGAGCAAACGCAACGTAAGTCTGAATAAGCCGACGAATCGGGGCGAGATCACCATCAACATGATGGCTATTAATAAACGAGCAACATTTCGTTACATTGTATCTGGTAACATCGGCCACTGAAAAACGACTTGCCGTTCTTCCCCCAAAAGACCCAAAGTCTGCCAAGACTGCTGGTTCCCAATTAATACACACGGATGGCCGTATGGAAACCAAATTCCCGCCAAAAATTAAAATTCGCTGCTGATTTAACGATTTAGCGATAAGATATCGAACGCAAACGCGGAGGAGAGAGCGCTGGAGTAAATCCGTGGAAAATAAAGAGACGTCAGCCACGCATAAATGATCGCAACGCGCGCATTCGGTCAGATGAGCGCGCACCAACGCGTATCAATCACCCGGCTAGTTTACCGAGTGCTGCCCGCTTGCCAAGTAATTTAATCACTTTTAGTGCCCCATTGGTATTCCGGGAAATCCGGCCAATCGGCTGCAACCGATCGGATCGTACCTGTCAGTCGTTGCTCCGTTTAGATTATCACTCATAATCGTGGTCATTCGCGATCGTTATCCTCGCTGTTTCCTCGCAATAGTCATTTCTTCTTTTATTTTCCAAGGTTTTAAGTCCGAATTCCAAGAAGAAACATTTCGCGCGCGATTTCGATTTGATTTTTATCGTGATTTTTATTCTCGAGAGAGATTTTAATTTTAACAATATTAATTTTCTCTATTGGATGGACAATAGCGTTGTGAGATGCGCGACGAGAGAGTTGGGAAACTGCTAATCTTTCGATCGTACGGTGGATTTTTCGCGAAGGATAAGGGGGAGATTGCCCGGAGAATCCTCGATTGCTGAGCGATTACCGTTTACTCTGCAAACAATTTCGTTTTCGATGCAACGTGAACCGTTTCGTTCCCCTCCCCTCCTTTGGGCGCGCGCGCGCGCGCGTGTACATTTGCGAGAATTCGATTAAAATCGATCCCAATCGGCCATCCGCCGGCGTTCGCCAATCGCTCGAACGCGAAATTATAGTTCATAACTATTCGCATAGATATTGGTGTTTTGTCGCGGCAGTGTTTTTTTTTTCCTTCTTCGTTTTACCGTCGAACGCCATTGAATTTTAATTACTCTGTAACGAAGGGATATAAACGATACAGAGAAGCAATAAGGTACCGGGGCATAGTAATTTCGGCGGGCAAAAAAGAGGGAAAAAGATGGCGGACAAAAGGGGTGGAAAACTTCATTTTCTTTCTCTGCTTTCTTTGACGTGGAAAAAACGGATTATCACACGTTTATTCGCAACTTCAAACCCGCCCCCGAGAGGAATATTCTCTCGATTGCAAAAATTTGGGGGGGAGGTTACCTTTGGCATTCATGTCGTATTTGTCGGTTGGAAAAACCAAAAAACGATTCGAATATTGGGACAGCTTGTAAAAGTTATTGTCCGGCCTATGTTGCTATAAAAAAAAAAAGAAGAAGCACGAATTCTACGAAGTGGAATAAAAGCGGAGAAAATAGGAAGAATTCGCAAACGTAAACGTACTTTTCGAAGTAGGGGGTAGTAGCGCGCGCGCGCGCCGGAGCGTCGACGTGGCGGAAATGAAGACGAGATCGTACGGCGGATAAAACCCGGGCAGAAAACCCTCGAAAACTCGTTCCTACATCAATAACTGAAAAAGAACTCCTTTTCGAAAGGGAGCCCGGGCCCGCGAGCGACGCGGAAATTGAATAACGCCGTCGCGTTTACTGATTTCGCCGGGAAACGTTGGGTGGATGTTTGCGAGGGTTTCCGGCCGCGATAACGACGACGACAGCGATCGGCACTGCGCGATCGAAATTTATGCGATGCTCCTTGGGACTCTCGTCAAGACGATTCCCTATTCTGGCCAACTTTGTTCGTTCGTTCAACGTGTATTACAAAAAAATAGACGTAACAGATGTTTCAGAAATCGTCGTGTCAGTGGAAGAGAATGGTCTAATGGAAGAGAATGTTTGGAAAGGCAGAAACTGATATTTCGACGATCGCTCGACCCGTTGATGTCGAACGCGCTTCTTTCGAATCTCACCCCTAACCGGAGCTCTCGACGATCTCGACGTGGTGCGAGGATACCACGCGTCGGCCCATAAATTTCGTTATATTTCATCCTAAAAAGGATCGTGACGGTGGCTGGGTGGCCGAGGAGGGGGTAGAAGGCGACGAGGGCGCGCGAAACAGGGGGTGCTCGACGAAGGTGGACGACGGGGCGAATATTAAAATTGACGAATTCGGCTCAAGGGCTCTGCCACGATCGCTGGTTATAAATTCGTTTCGCGTTCCACCACGTCGGCGGACCGTTGGAAAAAAGCGGAAAAGGGGAGATCGTTTTCTCCCTCTCTTCGTCCTCTTTTCCTTTCGTCGTCATCCAAGTGTCGCGGGAAATCCGCACGCTGTAGTGGAAATCGCGACGAGATACGTCGAAACCAAGCGTTCTCAACGAGGAGACCACTCGATAAAATATAACGTGCGAGTTTAACGTCGCGCTGGTTCGCCATTTTTACGCCGGGCCAAGATTGATGGTTCCAGAACGAAATCCGTGCTTCGTCCTTCGTTTCGTTTTTCGTCCGCTTCTTTCTTTATCACTGAAAGTGATTTTAGCGGGGGTAACCCGGAAAATCGGGCCTCCTCAGGTGCAACGCTGATGCAACGAAAATTAGCGATTGGTTGATTTGGGTCACGTGATTCGCGAGGGGGCGTGGCGTTGTCTGGTACTGGTTCTTTCTTGAAGCAAGGTACGACACGTGATTTTTTTTCATAGACTATTCTTTTACATACAGCGAATATTTTTGTATAGGTTTAATTTTTCGTGTGGGTTTAGATGTGCTCGGTATGTAATTTGGAAATTGTTTTGAACTGATGTTAAATTTTTACCTTCAATTGGATATAATTCAATGGTTACACGCGTCAATTCTCCGTTATTCTTTTCATACAACAAACACACGTTAATTTTATACAACACATTATTCTTTTAATACAACAAAAATGAATTCAGTACAAACAACGTCTGAAAGATGATATTTCCAGTATATACACAGAAATTGTATATAATGCATCCATATTGACTTTCACGCAACAGAGACGGCTAAATCCAAAGGACTAAAAATAACAGCTAAAACTGAAAGAAGTAGCAAAGTCTGAAAATATTCTAAAATGCCTAAAATTTATCCAGGAGAAAATTTAACTCGAGTAACAAATTGCAATTAATTTCTTCCCACTCGTCGTTCGCAGCTAAGAGGTTAGTAATCTTGTAACTGTCCCTCGGGGATATCCCGGATAATTTCACATCCTGCATCCTAGATCTTTCCCGTGCGTTTAAATTTCCCCGTAAAAGAGAAGGGAATTCCGGTGGAACTTCGTCCATTGATTTCAATCCTCTCGTAACTCACATCGGCTTTCCCCTGTTTCACGGCGCGACGCGGCAAAGTATACGACCTCTCCGGTGGCCCTCGCGTGGCCCCGGCAATGCCATCGTCGCGCGTAACTTTTAAATCCCAGCCTCATCCCCCGCCTTTATGGCGGTCCAAGTCGTCCTTTATCCGTGCCCTTTATTCGCGTCCCCTCCCTCCCCTCCCCCCTCCCCCCTCCCCCCTCCCCTCGCCCCACTCCGCTTGGAATATCATAAAAGTACGCGCGTATCCCGTCGGACGAAAGGCGAGAGCGAAGATTAAAAGTCGCGGAGTCGGAGTCAGCAGACGGTGAAAGTGAGAAGTAGCACTTTTGTAGTTGCACGGCCTGGAGGGCGCACTCGCCGCCATTCCGCGGTGGCTGGGGGTGAATTGAAGAGTTCCGCGAGGAGAGGAAGGCAAGTTGGAGGAAGAAAGGAAGAAATCAAGAGGTCGAGAGAAAGAAAAAAGAAACGAGGAGTGAGGCAGGGAGGGAGGAAAACATCCGGCGTCTGGTGTCTCTTTAAAGCGACCGCCGAGCCAAACTCCGCCACCGAGGTGGTGCAACTTTAAATTCGCCTCTCTCTCTCTCTTCTCCTCTCTTCTATGAGTCTCTTTCTCTAGGAGATTATAAAAATTACCCTGCCGCAGCCATTCGAAATGGGGTCGAGATTAAAAGTCACGAGCCGAGCGCGGGACGCGGAGGCGCGGAAGCGGAATTGCTGCTTTGGCAGTCCGGGCGCGAGCCGCGGCTAAGGAGGATAGAGAAGCCGCGGAAACGAGCGGAAAACGAGAATACGTAAGCAGCCGGTGTAACTTTAAATCGAGTTGCCTCGCGCTGGATGGCTCGCGTCATGAGTCCCTCCGTGCGCTGTGTGTTCCCACACCGGCGATGAGATCGACGAGGGAGAGACAGACAGAGAGGCTTAGCCTCTCGTCGCGGCGAGAGAACGGCGACGTTCTCCCGGAAGTGGATGCTCTCCTCGTCGACCGGTGGAAGGTCACTGGAATTGCTGATTCTTCCTTCGGTGGGGCTGCGTGTGCTGAAAATTGAGGCCGGGGGGGGAACGAAATTAGACGAGGAGAACAGAACGAATTTCACGAGACAGCTGGGTTTTGCCAATCTAGGGAACGAGATTAAGGATTAAGAAAGCTACCGGTGGCCGGATGTTGCGCTCGCTGCCTCCGCCGAGAGCTTCGAGAGAGCTCGATTCGTTTCCTACCAAGTGGGAGACCTGTTGATCTCATCGAAGATCAGCTCGAGAGAGTTGAGCAGGTCGAATGACGGTGTTATTGTTTTAGACTCCGACCGGTTACTTGGTTTTCCATGATCGATGAATTAGAGGTTCTCTACTGGCTACTCTACTCGTGACTCTTTGAGGTCCGGGAAAGTTTTAGCCCTTTGCCTTCGACAAACGTCTTTTGTCATCGTCTACTTTTGCAATTTATTTACGAAGCAAATAATCACGTCAAATAAAGTGATATTTAACACTTTTTGAAATTTTGTTGATTGTATCTTTCTAGCGTGTGATGTCGTTTATATTTAAAGCAATTATCAACCCACGCATTTGCTGGAATAAGTATAATGTACAAGAGTTAATGGCACGTAGTTTCGACCTCTGGAAAAATAATATTCTCTACTAAACTTTTGTAAGAAGCCTAGTAGTACTCAGAACTGCCTTCAGAAATGTCTTCTTTGTAAAATTCTCTTACGTCGTTATTATACGCTTTTTTTACCAGAACAGCAAATGTACATATTAGGTATAATTATCAGCAAATTATAAAAAAGAGCAGGTCCAAGCTGTTGGCTAGATTCAAGTGCTCCTCAGAAGGGAGTGCAAAGGGTTAAAGTTCAAAGAAATGGTACACAGCGATGAGCAAAACACACGTAGAATTTTATCGAGTATTTGCACGCAGAATACGAAAAAGGAAAAACACGCAGTGTCTTGTGGAATGTTTTGGCTTCCTCCAAAAAATTTCAGCATCGTGTTACAGATCGCGTTCCGACAGATACAAATCGTTTTCGCGGAGTCAGCTTTTCACCGCGATTAATTTGACCTGTCACAACAGCAAAATGAAATCACATAACAATGCTCTTGGTAACATTTCAAAGCTTAGAATTTCTATTTCGGCTACTCTGAATTCGTTTCTCTTTTTCCCCAAGATCTTTTAACGTCGTACAGCAGCAAGTGGAAAAATGTTCCTTTCTTTCAAGAAAACAATAAAAATTCTAACGCACGTAGAAACACTGATTCATCGCGAGAATGAATCTTCCTTGAAGACTGAAGTTTCCTCTTCCTCTAAAAAAAAAACACACACATGCGCCACACACGTACGCGATTCGGATAATTGCGCCAAGTCGAATGGCGATATACAATAAAAAGAGGAGAGAGAAAACCGGAGGCGAGTTACGCGGTCACCGCGAATATACCGAGAAGTCGAAACACCCGGGTAAGTTTATTTTTCGACGAATCGATATCTCGCGGGGGCTGCCGGGGCCGAGCAGCGTGTGTACAAAATCATGGAATCGGGCGCAATATAAAGGTACGATGCAGAAACCACTAAAGCCAAACGCGAGGGTCGCGCTTAGCATAGATATGAATTTCATACTCGTGGCGCTGGCACCGCGATACGAGAAATTCCTTCGTGTCTGGAAGATCGAGAAGATTCGCAAATAGAATATCTCGAACTTTTGAACCGCGGGAATATTGTGCCTTCCTTTCTTTCCTCTTCTTTCCCCGTAAAAAGTCAACTCTCCGTGAAGAGTCACTCGATGATCGGTGTAAAAATAAATTTGTCTCTTTAGCTCTTTGAAATCTCATAATTACGCCCTCGCAGCTCTCGCGGTTCGTTCTCCCGCGGCCAAAAGCGGGACTCGAGGATGTCGTCGAGGACGACAGACGAACGCAAACGTTCCCGAAAACAATGAAGTATCGTGTGCAAACTGAGGAAGAGGCTTAGTCCGCGCGGGCGTGACGCAACGCGAGAATGGTGTAAAATTTCAACAATTGGCCGGGCAAGCGCGAAGATTCCAAGCAGGAGGCCACGACGTTGTTAAATAGACTCGCGAGACTTATGGTACACGCGGACAGTGACACCGGTTCGCGTGATTAATTCGTGCCCGTGGGTATATTAACGCGGCGGATCTCCGCGTAGCGAGGGATCAGCTCGGTGATTTAGAGGATAGGCCAAATTCGAGCCATCAGGCAGTTATCCAAGCTACGTGCGCGCCATCGTTACAACCTGGGGTTGATGAATATCGCGAGCAGCGAGATCTGACGATTAACAAATTTTTGGGGAGCATCAGGATGCGTTCTTTGATACATTTACGACTTTGTTCTTTGACACTTTCGATGAAATGGCCAGTTTTTCAGTCGAAGGCTCTTCTCGAAACTCACAATGTGCACTGTATTCAGTGTGCAGAATAGATAAACAAAATCTTTTCGCATCTTTTAAAATAGATAGTACTCGCCGAAACGAATGTAAGAAAGTCTTGATATTTTTACATGGGTCGAAAAATTAACGACGATTTTTTGTTGAAATGCTTGTGGTATCTTTTAAAACAATTCTTTTACCACACAAAGTGACACTTGGTAGGTTCACACATCAGTATCGTGATTCCTTACAGATTCAAACATTTCATCACTGAAAGTGATTTTAGCGGGGGTAACCCAGAAAATCGGGCCTCCTCAGGTGCAACGCTGATGCAACGAAAATTAGCGATTGGTTGATTTGAGTCACGTGATTCACGAGGAGGCGTGGAGTAGCCCTCGAGTGGGAGTGGCGTTGTCTGGTACTGAGCGATCGCGCCTGTAATTTGTTTGTAAATTTTACGGCAAAAAAGTCATCTTCATTTCCTAGTCAGAACTAGTTGCTTCTGGGCCTTTCAGTGAGACGAATCGTACTGGGGTACAAGTCGTGCAGTTTTTTTTGTAAAATACATAGCAGTTTTATAGAAAGGAAGACACGTAGAAAACCTCCAGTGATTAGAAAAAGAAGAAATTACAAGATAGAGCACTACTCACGTACAGTATAATAGCTCCAAAAGCGAAGAAATTCGTTTGGAAAAATCAACCGAAGCAAAAAATCGTTTACAACTTTGAAACTACTGATTTTTCCGAACCCATGTCGAAAATATCGGGATTTTTTTTCCACGTTTCAGCGAGTGTCATCTATCCTGGAAGTTAAAAATTCTTTTTCCCACTCATCCTGTATAAATACGCAACGCATACAAATCAACCTAACCACGGATTAGTCGTTTGACGCTTGCAATCCTTTTCTAAAGTGTGTGGTACGGCTGCAATCGGAATGACAGAGGATGTCGCAGCGGCGGGTAACCCATTTTCGTGAATGAATGGTAAATGAGAATCTGCGCTTTAGCGCCGTCATCGCTAGTTAGCGCATGATCATCGACAGATATCTCCAGACAAGTATAATGGTCGGCAGCATCGTACGTCAATGAAGAGAGAGGGAGAGAGAGAGAGAGAGAAAGAGAGAGTATAGCTCTCATTATCAACTCTGGCCCGATATTGCCGCCCGATGGATTAACTTACGCCTCCGCGTATTGAAACCTCGATCCTCCTCCCCCTTTTCACCGGCCGTGTTCAACTTTTAATTATCGTAACGAGTATTTAATCTGGAACGATACGGATATCGCGCTTTATTCTCCTCCGCTATCGCGTCGTATTAAATATCTCTTTCTCCTCGTCCCTCTCTCCCCCCCTTTCGCCCGGTCGCCCCATCCCTTTCACCCCCTCAAAGTGTAGAGTCCCGGAAATACGTTCGAAACGAAACGAACTCCATCCACAGAGGATATATTGAAATGTATAAAGAGCCGTATGATCAATAAAATGTTACCGTCCGGATGAAAATTTCTCTCTCTCTCTCCCTCCCCCTCTCTCTCTCTCGCGCCGTTTTTATTTTAATACTTTGTACGCCCGTTCGGCCGTAGTAATTTCAAGATAGTGTTTTTTTTTTCTTTTTTTTCCCCAAACTGTGACTCGCCGTGCTCGCGCCACGATATTAGGGAGAGCAGGGCGCAGGGCTTTACGTTTTGCAAAAAAGGGGATGAAATATCCATGTGTATCTCGGACCGGAAATATGAAACAAAGGTTTTTAACAAATAATTTCACCAGCAAAATACTTTGTACTTGGTTTTCATCGAAGCGGATATGTAATTACGCTTGTATGCCTGTCCCTTGTTTTTATATTGGCGATACATTAAGTAGTAGCAGTGCCTGCAATTGGAAATTGTTTTAGAAAGACCACTGTGTACAGGCTGGAAGGAAAAGTTTGTTCGTGGCTGTCATAGATTAACCCGCAAAATTAACATTGAATTCAACATTTTTATTACTGAACGCTTTATCACTGCAACGAAAATTAGCGATTGGTTGATTTGGGTCACGTGATTCGTAAGGGGGCGTGGAATAGACCTCGAGTAGGAGTGGCATTGTCTGGTACTGAGCGATCGCACCTGTAATTTGTTTTGTCATCGTGAAGAAACCTAATGGTTCTCTTGGAAAAATGGCAAAAAGTCTGAGGACGGATGCGTTCTAACAGCGACTTTATGATTCTGGACGCGTCGATGTCTATATTACGTAATGTTTATATTTCAAATAATATTAACAGTTGGTTTTATTATTTAGTTATTTAGACTCACACTGATGATAAGACCATGATGAATCAAACGTTGGTGAAACCTAATATACATAAACATACACGCGTCCAGAACCATAAAGTCGCTGTTAGCACGCACGTTATATGATTGAAAAACTTTTTTGCCATTTTCCAAGAGAACTATTAGGTTGTGACTTGACCTAAAAGTTTTACCTTCGTGACGAGTAGAATACAATGCAAAAAACCATTTTCGACCTTGAAATTAAAAATCGAGGTTCTTTAGCAGTGTTTTTTTGTCAAATCAAAGGTGTGGAAGTCATCTATGAGAGCCACAAACTTTTCTTTCCACCCTGTACGTATTTAGGTTAGGTATTAGGTAACTATTTTATCATTATTTTTAGCACGTAGGCATTACGCTTGGCTAAAGACAGGTTTAAACGCAAGCAAATCTCACAAGCACAAAAACGCCCATAGAATCGAAAGCAAAGTTTATCAAAGTTCCCGAATTAATAAAATATCCTCATTTGCCACGTGTCTTTGCCACAATCTTCCGATCAATGAAAATTCTTTTACTTCGCGAATCTTCGTTAAGATCTAAGAAACAGAGAGAGAGAGAGAGAGAGAAAAATTCAAAAACAAGATTCCTCCTTAGCGATCGAAACTAGTATCGAAACGTGAAGAAAAATCGAAATTCTTCATCGTTCGCGATCGAGTCTCGAATATTAGAGTTACACGCGAATCGCGTTGGTGAGACTTTGATTGCGAGCGAGAAGAGGAAGAAAGAGAGGACGAAAGGGTGAAGGCGAGGGAAAAGGATGGAAAATCGGAAGAATCGGCGTGTAGACGCGAGGAGGTGGGGGAGAGGGGAGGGGGGAGCACCCGTTCGAAACGGAAATTTAATTTTCCGCGTGCATTCCCTTTGTCTGCGTGCACCGCGGAAAACTTGGCCGTGGAAAGCGGGCCTCAGGAATTTTACAAAAGCAAATCGATGCGAAACAACGACACTCAAACCCCCGCGCCCTGCGTCTCGATACGGGGGATGAATCCCGCGTTTGTCCTCGAAAGAATGCGCGCCAGGGAATTTCCTCGTATTGCGCGCGCGAATTATTGTTCGTCGCTCACCTTGTTGCTCGGCTGCGGAAGACGGGGGTTGTTTTTAATAAGGGGAGACTTTCCAGGGTAGGGAAATTTACGGGGCCAGGATTCACCGTGGGGTCGGTGAAATTTCTGAATTTCGCTGAAATAGTTTGTTGTCGGTCAGCCTTCCTCGTTCGCGGGTTTATCGACATCCACGTCGCGCGATTTCGATTGTGAAATTACAATGAGCAGCATTGTCGTATTGTGTGTACCGTGAAAATTTGTCGATAATTTAAACTTTGTGGAAAACAGGATTGCAACAGCGTTGAAAGAGAAGCGAGGATGCTTTTTTTCTGACTGCTGAGAATTGTTGAGGAAAAGAGTTTTTTCCATAACTGGATCCACCGTCATTTCAAAGACCGAAGTCTCTCCTTAAAACTTGCTTAAAAACGATTTCATTAAATGTTGAAAAATTTTTAAAAAGTCCCAATATTACAGCGAAGTTTCAAGAGAAAGTTTCAATCTTCAAGTAGATTCAGTTATGAAAAAGAGATTTTTTGCGCGCGAAGTTTGAATTTCAATTTCATAATAGCAAAATAGAAATTGTACTAAAATAATCTTCGAAACGAATCGCGAAAATACACAACTCACCGAGATTTCGTGTCTGGATCGCAACTTTGTTCGAATTATAATTACGAACACTCGATATCAGTTATCGCGAAATGACTAAAAAAAAAAAGAGAAAAAAAACAACGAAATTCCATTTTAGCCTGCATCATGAAACGACGAGAGGAGACGTGAAAGAATATATTATAGTTCCGTAATTGAAGATCGATGCATACTTAAACGCGCGATCTCTCTCGGAAGTTATTTAATAATAAACCACCGTCATCGCGCGAAATTAAACATTTCTATTCATGGAGCGTGGAGAGTCGTTATGAATTCGTGTGAATAAATAATCGAATTTCTATTTCCTCGATTTTCTTTTGCAGATGCGCCATCCGATCCAGATGAAGCCCGCGGACAGCGAGAATAGAAACGGTGAGTAAAAATTCAGTAGCTCGTTTCGAAGAAGCTTGCCATTTCGGGAACTAGATGCATAGACTTTCTACCCTCTCGTGCGTTTTCTCATTCTAAGATAGCGCGGTGTTAGGCTAAGATTTTCAGTTTGCCAAACTACACCGAATCTCGCGCGAGTATTAAATTCTTGTACTCAATGCGTCCGTCTCGTAAGCAACGTTACGTCGTTTCGTCGTGCTTGCTCGAGCTCGGAGAGCAAGAATTTGTAATAAAATCGTCAGAGGTCGGGGACAGCCCGATGGCAAATAGAGGAAAGAATAAAAGGACGCGATACGCTTGGCCCCTCGGTTATTACTCGCGCGACTTCTCCGGAGACATCGTTTCCTGGCCACCCCACCCCTCCTGAAACCGCTCGGTCGCTTCCCTTATTCGTTGCTCCGCGACTTGATTATATCTTCTTTGACTGCGCAATCTCTCCGCAACCCCTCAATTCAGCCAATTAATTAATACTTAATGAACATGCTTTGAGCCACATTCTCCGTCGTCGCCGTCTAGTAACGTAGACAGCGAGAAACTATAAGACGGGAACTATCGGGAACAAAGAAGCGGGGAATGGATGTCATCCGACGATCAAATTTTATATATCGAGTAACTTTGTTCCGTTCGCGTTCGACTTTGATTCGTCGTAAACTCTGGAAAAATTCGTCTGCAATCGATTGTGTTTTCCTCTCCTGATACAAAGGAAAATTACAGTCTATAAGTTCGAGGAAAAGAAAAAAGAAAAAACTGCACGACTTGATATTCAAACATCTCAGTATCAGACAACGCCACTCCCACTCGAGCTCTACGCCACGCCCCCTCACGAATCACGTGACCCAAATCAACCAATCGCTAATTTTCGTTGCATCAGCGTTTTAATATCACTTTCAGTGATAAAATAGATCGTATTTTTTCTCGATTCCTCGCTGCGGTGTTCGTAAAGTTTAAATAAAGATCGAATGATCTGGAAAAAACGTTTGATGCACTAATCGCGGCGAGAAGAGAGGAAAGAATTTCGTAAATACCGTGAGTTTTTCAAAGCGGTCACGGCGTAAGTGCACGGCAATGAAGAGCGTACGGCCATCGTAGTTAGGGGAACGAAATAAAAATGGTCCGCGGCAGGCAGATCGGGCTGGACGACGAAAAACGAATGCTAATGAAATATTAACGACACCCGTCACGTGCCACGGTCCCAGCTGGACCACGGATTGCGCTCATTTTTTCCACCCTTTTTTCCCTCGCCCCAACCTCTCCTCACAACACGGTCCAGAAACCGCATGGCTGTAACGAGTACACGGTGACGGGGAATTGATGCGCGAACGAGATCGCGTAAACGGTACTTGCAGGAATCGAAAGTTTTTAAAAAGTGTCTACACGAAAAAAATAAAATGTAATTTTTGTTCCAAATAACTGAAACAACAATTCTTCCAATTTCTCTTTGTTGTTAAAGTGACTTGACTTTAACATTTTCTTTAAGCTGATAACGTTTTACCAACCAGAGAAAGACATATTTCGCCGTGAATAAATATAAATTGGATATAATTTTTGTTCCAAATAACTGAACCGACACTTCTTCCAATTTTTCTTTTTCAACTACTGACTTAACTTTAACTTTCTCTTTGAGCTGATAACATTTCACTGTCCAGAGAAAGTCATATCTCGCCATAAATAAATACAAATTAGATATAATCTTAACCTCCGTTAAACTGATTTTCGCCGTAAATAAATATACCTACGTGCAACTGTATACTACGTAGTTTGGTTTTTCTTGGCGGCAAAGCGCCACGATTCTCGTGTAAATGCAAATTACGCGTGGAAACTTCCAAACGAGACTTTCATCTAACGAGCAACGCGTTCCGCGTCCGATTCTTCCGAGTCAGCGTATGTACGTACGTACGTACATACGTTTAAACCAAACCCCCCTCTCTCCCTCGCGAGCAAGCGGATTGAGAAAAACCACAGATTGTGGAAATCCCCTGAGAGCAGAGATTGTGACAATCTCTGAAAAAAGAAATAACAATTCCCAAGTAATTCTCGCGAATTTAAACCTGTCGCAGCTTTTGTTCGTTCATTACGGACAATTACACTTCGGAGAAGCAAATTGTCGCTACACACTGTATGTACGAATAGGCACGCGTGTACGTGTGTAATTATTCTCGTTAATGGCGGACGGTGGACGGTGGACGTTTTTAGAGATGGGCACGTTACGTACGTGGTTCCGGGTAGACAGGAAACACGTCGATCAACAGCGCCCTCTTGACGCGTCGATTCGACGAAAAAAGAAAAAGAAGACGAAGAAAGAGAAGAGCTCGCGAAGAGGTGAACGCGACGAGAGTGAAAGCTTTATTTATAGCTCCGTGACATTCTGTTTATTTTGGCTGACACACCCGTGTCTCTCGTAAGTAACGACACACTCGGTCACGTGTTACGCTTCATCCACGTTCCATCCATTCTCAAGATCGTTCGTCGCGCGCAGGTTACGCCATCGGCCCGAGCGAAAACCTAACCTAAACCCCACTTTCAAAAACTCCGCTTTGTCGCGCGAACTTGTCTCGCGTAAGACACGATTGCGAAAGAGATCTCCTTCATCTGTTCTGGGTTCTCAGTGATTAAGCAGAGAAATTATTCCTCGTTCAAAGGGGGGATTGTTGTTCGATAATTGCTTTTGTCGGTCGAGGAACTCGACTGGAGCTTCGATTGCGTTATTGTTCCAGCGACAGGTGGAAAAATTTGTTTGCCCGGACCTACGGGGCTTAGCGGAGGATCGCGAATTAATATTAAATTTAATGAAGCGTATAAGCAGTAATTAATTTGGGAGCGTTAAGGGGATTACGGGAATCCGCTTAACACGTTCGCCGCGTGCGTCTCAGATTCGAGTAGTTTAACACAGGGAAAAAAGTACAACGCGCCAAATGCGGATACGCGTTTGAACGAAAAAAAGTTTTATCGTCGTGAGATCATTGGAGAATCGAGAAATTCCGCAAACGATTCGGATTTAACTTTTGCAATTTTAGGACTGTCTTAATGTCGCGATTAAAATTTGCAAATTACGGTCGGCCGATTTGAGAGCGAGGCGGCGGTTGCCAGGCAAATCGCAAGCCTCGCGAGCATCGAGAATTCGAGCGATTAATTATTAACTAACCGAGCCCACCGCAATTGCCTTAACGAAGTGAAACACGCTCGAAAAGCGTCTCGCCTATTGGAACAAAGGAGAGAAGCACTGGCATAAATTGCAGTCTGACTCGTCCTCACTGAGGTAATCGTAATTACGTCATTCTCGGCGCAACGTCAAGGATTGCATTACTCACAATCCACGGAGATTAAGTATTATGGAAATGTGCCTAATATAACCTGTTTCGCCAGCCGTTTCGCGGAAACGTGGCTTCAACTCGTCCGCGGCCGAATCTTTTTCGTTCTTCAACAGGCAGCGTCGTTGCGATTAAAAATGCCAGTAGTAAGTGAAGAGTTGATTAATTAAATTGTCTGCGCTTTTTTCTCTTTCCTGTTTATCAACTATTGATATCCTTCGCTGGGCGAACCAATTTGGAAGCAAAACGCTTTTGAAATATATAATAGTTAATAGACAAAATTAAACGCAACACTGTCTCGACGAAAACTAAGATTAAAATTACGATTCTCATCGAGCTCTAATTTCGCGATTTTAAATTTTAAGCTGCGTGAAATAAATCGATTTTATCGCGGACACAATCGGGGCAATGGACAGCACGCTGTGTGTATCGTTAAACGCTTCTTACCGCTGCAAGATCAGGAAACGCGAGACGGAGAAACTTACCGTTCATGGTCAGGCACGCGAGTGTCTGATAAGCTTTATCTTATCCGACGAGAACCGGACGACTCGTCGAAAGGAATAGCTTGTACAGTCGGTGCAAACGACCACCGGCCATAAAGTCATAAATTACGGTATCAAACGACGACGTTGATCGATGCGGAAGCACGCGTCAGAGATTCGCTTCGGCGAAATTTAGAAAATTTAATTGATAAAAAATATTTGAAAAGGGGGCGAACCGACAGTTCCGAGCGACCGCGTCGAGAGCTCGATCGAGATTAATTTAATTCAGAGGGAATTATAAGCAAACAGACTCCGACGTTTGACTAACTGTACGCCTAGTGTTCGTTCGCGTACTTCTTCATCCACTTGACACCGCAGCATCCAAGCCGGTTTATTAGATTCTTCGATCGTCAAACCCGTTTCTGATAAATTGAATCTCCGTAAAGATTTATCGCTCTCTCTTTCGCAGCGAACGATAAGTAATGCAAGCGATATTTCGAATCGCCGATCCGTGCACGGACGTACGCGTAAAATATATTTAGAAAACATGGTTCTGCTCAAACATGGCGGGCGAAGCGAAATGAATATGTATACGTTACACACGGGTGTCGCCGAACACAAGAAGCGCACTCCGAAACGACTTTGCATGCAAAAATGACACCTTTCTTTTTCTCTTGTCCCCTTTTTGTTCGAAGCGTTGCTTTCGAATAAATCGATACCAAAGAACTCTGCCGAGTAAGAGTGCGCGGATTCGTTTAAAAAGAGGAGAATGTAGGAGCATATTTTGCCTGGAAATAATATCTTGGAATACGCCTTGTCGCGGCAATTAATCTAAACTGTCGTCGTTGGTTGTGATAATAAACTGCAACTTCCGTTGAAAGGTTTGAGAAAAAAAGGAGATGTTCCTTCAAAGTCTTAATCTTCGAGTGAGCGATTAATAATTGGGACTTTTTGCTCGAATGTGTATCTAACGTAACACGGAGACGCGTGTTAATTAACGTCGGCTACATGAAATTTGTAAAAATTAGGCAGGATATGAATCGCTTTCCCCGCGTTCTTGTTTGATTAAAAAAATTGTGAAAAATATGCCTCTAACGCGCCCCTATTCTTCAACCTACTTTCATTTCACTCGGTTCATTTTCTGCTTGCTTCACCGAGCAGATCCATTTCTCTCGCTCGCTCCACGTGTATTTTTCCCCGCTCCTAATATTTCACATCGCTTCACGCCGCAATGAGTGGTACGATCAAAACCAGGAATTCGAAATCCTAGATATATTTTCGTCTCGAAAATAAAACGAAATCTCGTCGAGCTAACGTAATTTACTACGATCTATGTTCGACAAACACCGAGCGTTAGCTCGTTGAATTTTTGCGACTCGGAGGAAGCTCGAAACTGGAACAATTAAATCGGAAAAGTACAAGTCATTGGCGTGTGTTGTTTGCAAAGCAACGCGGAGAGGGGAGGGATGAATAATAGACGACACGCGGGCGTATCTTGCGAATTTATAATGCAAAACACACGCTGATTTTTCGCCTCGGCTTCCTTCAGCCGTGAAGTGTCCTCTCCAAGAATCTCCAAACCCCATCAATGAAACATGACTTGGCAAACACTCCGCTTAAAGTGAACATGCACTGACTCGAAGCAATTCCCCTAACTCCTCCTCCACTACGTCCTCTTCGCGCGATTCCATTTCCTCGCCGCGCGAGCACGGATCCAGAAAGGGGGGAAGATCCTCGCCGGAACAAAACCGATCAAACTGCCTGTCTACGTTCGACGATCGCGCGTGTTCGGTATTTTCCCGCAAAAGGGGAGAAAAAAAGGAAAACGCGGAACGCCACTGCGGCGTGTTTTCTATCTCGTTCCAATTTCTATCTCGTTCCAAGATGGCCGCGCGTGCAACCACGGAAACAACACTGCTCTCGAAACAACAACGCGCGCGTCTTGCGGTAGCTTTGTCGTTAACGAGACTTTATTCGGGGGAGTCCCGTGCTGTTTGAATATGCATCGAGCAAGCAGCAGTCCGCGGAAAAGTGGATCACAAGGATCAGCGGGTAAATAGAGCCAACTTTCTCGCAAGCTTTCCCGCCTATATGCCCGTTCTAGATTGCCCCGGCGAAGAAATCGACGCGACGTTTACCGTCCATTGAAAGTTTGCCCGCGAAATAATACGCGGCTTGAAAATTAACTCTATTAAGAGGGGGGGCTAATTTAGACCTGGCTAAGACTTTGTCGAGACGTCGTTCAATTGCACACTCTCGAGTCAGAGTATAGATCTGAAGGAAAAAAGGTTTCGAAGGGTTTTATTATACAATTCTTTCCTGAAATTAGAAAAATCGATTTTACAAGAGGTTGTACATTCTACGATTCTTTTGGAATTTATCCGTAGGTTGAAGAGAAAAATGTTTCAAGGAGTTATATTAATTTGATAGAGTCAGAAAAGTCGATTTTCCAAAGTCTATAATTGACGATTCTTCTGAAATAAAATTGCCAAAATCGGCACCAGAAATATTTCAAAGACTGCCGAGCCAATTTGAATAAAAGCTCGTGGTGATATTCTCAAGACTGTGATCTAGTATTTTTCTTTCTTTTCCTTTCTTTTTTTTCTGTCTCATTAACATAGAAGTTTGACGAAAACTTACGAATGGTTGTAATTTCTTTAAAAGTCAATATTTTAATTCAATCTCGACAAATATTAGCTTCTCTTGTACAATTTAAGGTTAAAAAATAAAATTTGCTTGAGATAAAACCACACGAAGATATACCTGGTGCAGTGCCACGTTACTTTTGTATATTTAGTTCGAATCTCTGACATATGACGAAACGCACGTACATATTATTTGCTTAATGAAATGTAATTTCATCTCCGAAAGAGTTCTCTAATTTTCCTTGTTTTGCAACGATTCGAAGGTACGTTAATTATCATCCGGCAGGTAGTAGATTTATCTATCATTAGCGCGTAATGCGAAACTCCCGGTCTTAATAAAAGCCAAACATCGCCCGATGAAAAGCAGGCTCCTCGTCGAGGAACGAGAGATCTGCATAAAAATACATTCGTACAGGGATTTCGTGTTTATAACAGAAAGAACACGCTAATGCACCGTTGCCAGAGAAATTGCGCGGACTGCGTGCACGCCGGCCAACGAGTATTTTTCCGTGCGAATCGGAAACGATACGTGAAACTAATAAATACGGGGACGCGAGCTGTCGGCTCGCAATAGGTCACGGTTGTGTTCCGCGCGGCGGGTGATTTTAATTATTTGACCTGATTACCTTTTACACGCCACGCTTGCTGAGATTTCCGACGCGTGCTTCGTTGTATTAAACAAGGCAACGTTTGCTTTTAAATAACTGTGAAATCCGATGCCCTGTCGCTTCCTCTCCGATTTTCCCGATGGCGAAACGCCACACGCGCGTTATTAATTCCTGCCATTATGCGAGGAAACGCACGAACAGAGGCGCGAGTGATTGGAAAACGCGTCCCTCTGACGAGAAAAAATGAATTTGTGTCGGAGAAAATGAATTTTAATCGGAAGTATCAAAAAATGAGACATTTTTTTTCTTTTTCTCCTTGTTAATTTCTTGAAAAAGAAAAGGTCGCAACGTTGATAAGATAACAACGACCAATACAGACTGCTATCGTTTAAAACTTCTGCAAACCTAACCTTGCTACAGCCTAACCCTACTGCTGAAGCTAACTTTGTCTAACCTTACTACTGAATTTAACCTCAATCTAATCTTCACATCTCGCAACAGAATCGACGGTCTGTCAAGTAATTAATATTTTATCCTTACTGCAGCGTATGCTCAAGAATGTAACCTAACCTTGTTACTACTTCTGAAATTAACCCTATCTAACCTTGCCATTCAATCTAATCTTTACATTTCACCACAAAATCGATAAAATCTGTAAAGCAATTTTATTTTTACTGTGGCGTATGATCAAGAATGTAACCTAACCTTACCACTATTGCTGAAGCTAACTTTATGTAACTTTACTACCGAATCTAACCTCAATTTAATCTTTACACCTCGCAACGGAATCAACAGAGTTTGTGAAGTAATTAATATTTTATTTTTATTGCGGCGTATGATCAAGAATGTAACCTAACCTTATTACTAAAGTTAATCTTATCTAGCCTTGGTATTAAATCTAACCTTAATCTAATCTTTGCATTTCGCAACAGAATCGATAGGGTCTGCGTCTTCGAAATGAATATTTTATTTTTACCGCAGCGTACGGTCAAAAATGGTCGAGATAATTGCTCGATTATACGAATATACGGTGCATTGTCGAAGCAGAGGCTTACTGACTCGTAACGGAAGTACACGTGTAACGTGCGTTTCCGACTCTCCTGACGACAATGGATAGCATTAACAGCGCGACACGATCCCCGCATTTCTACGTTCTCATGGCGAACGAACGAACGAACGAAGATACACGGCTTCGCGGATTTGATTCGAATGCGTTTGGCATTCGTTCGAGACGGAATACCAAGAAACCACACAGATACTTCTACGGGCTGGAATACGAGAACTGGCTACCGATTCGATATCGCACCCGGTACGATTGTCCTCGCGTTAAATATTCCATTGTCGAGCCCTTCCTTGACATTCTTTGTTCCAAGTTTCGTTGCCCTTTATCGTTATCGTTGAACCTTAACTGACGCAAGATTTATGACAAATATACGACGGTGCAGTAATTTTAGTAATTAGGTCGATGGAAAATATCACTTTCAAAAACATATCTACGCAATTTCCATCAGAAACATTAAAATAGAAAAATGGCAAAGTACACTAAATTACACGGATCTTTATTTATTACATTTTTCGAAAAGTTTAAATTTTTTAAGATACATTACTTTGTGTCTATAAAATTTCTAACAAAAGTTATAATTTGTTAAAAGTTCATATGTTATAATTTTACTAGTATATTATATTCTATCGTAATTTTTCTAGTGTTAAAAATCCTTAAAAATCCTCGTCGGACATTTCTGAACCGAGAGTCAATCAAAAAGACTCCGCAGCGCCATTTTGAATCGCTGATGGCAAAAACGATCGTAATCGAGCACCAGTGACAAAAATTTGCTACGAGCGACATCGATAGAAAACGAAACATCGCAGAATAAAATTAAACGCGGGAGAGAGAGAGAGAGCGGGAGAAACCAAGAAAAAAAGAAAAATGAACACACGCAGAAGGTTGGCGCAAAAACGACTCCCGCAGTTATTATGGTCCCCTTGTACGTTTTGCCCCGGTAGGAAAAGCGGCGCATTCAGCAACGGAACGCGTCACCGCGGACTTTACAAGTGGCTTTGGCGTTGGAAAAGCAGATGTACGAACCTTACGGCCAACGCGGAATGCTGCAGCAAATTGGAACCCGGCCAAATATTTATACACAACGCAGCGCCACATCGCGCACACTGTTGCTTCGCCGCGCGTCCATGTTGTATCACGGCTATTTAACGGGTGCCACGTAATAAAATCGAGGCTCGTCAGAAACCAGTGAACCAATCACGCTCGTTCGTTTAGTACCGCGTTTAGTGCCTAAAAATGCGCGATCACGCTCATGAGCGGACGAACGTCTGTGTAATACACCATCTTGAGTAATACACCGACACTCGCACGAGATTCATTGATCATGCGAGTAGGACGCGAGAGCGAGGCAGATGTTATTTGTGAAATTCTCGCGAGACGTCGAAAGAGGAAGCGCGTAAAGATTGTCGGGAATTCTGATGGAAATGGACGGAGGTGGTTTATTTTGGCTCTGCAAAATTGACCGGGGGTTGAGTAATCGCACGATCGGTGAATCGACCGTAAGTAACGATCAGCGATAATTCGCGTTAGATCATTAATGAAAAAGAATGTCAAGCGATATCAGTACACGTAGTATTTTGAATTTAATTCTTCGCGTATGATTATTATAAAATGTGCTGTTTCCGTGTGAAAAAAATATTTTACAGAATTCTCTTGCATTTGTTTTTCTTTTCATTTATTCTTTTTTTGGTGTAAACAACGAAACGCGAAATATTTGTTTCGCAAAATTTCGTTGCGCGCGTTATGACGAATCGCAACATTTACGAACCTCTCTGAAATCTGTCAGTATTTATATCGCACGAGGCGAGAGGATCATTGCAGCGCTGTAAAAAAAATCAAATCTCCGAAATTATTGAAAAAAGAGAACCTCCGTCACTTGCAGATGCACCCGTAGAGAATAAATTGATTCGCGTCCTTAATGTTTAATCGAACGAATTTCGCTTTGACTAGCGCGCGATTTTTCGAATCCTTTTAATAGAAATGTTCGTTTCTGGTTGGCACGTTTCACGGGGCACGAAACAACTACACGGCAACGTGTCATTGCCGGCGTATATTTTTAATTTACACCGGGCCACCGCGAATTCGAATGCATTATTCCCCGTTACATTCGGTCACAAGGAAAGCCTTTCAAGCGTCATCAATTATTTCATGCGTGGAAAATCCATTTCGCGCAACAGAACTGGAAGGTCAGCTAATCACGAATGCATACGATCCCCAACAGGCTTATTCGTAGTCATCCATCTTGATTTCATTCGCTGCCAAGTGCGAATGATTTCAATCGGGTTTTTCCCTTTTTTTCTCTTTTTTCGCGTCGATAATTTGGAAAAAGACTCGCTCCTCCAGCGACTCTGATGTCAAAGTCAAAACTATCTTTAAACTATTTTTAAACGACGCGGGTAATTACAATAAATTAAGATCAAATTTCGAGAATGAAACAGGTGCTCGTCAAGTTGTTAAAAATGAACATTTTTCTCTTCTTCTTGCTGTTCGCGTAATTTTAATTACGTTTAATTTTCTCTTAAAGCGACGTGGTTTTTGTAATAAAATTCACGGAACTCGAATTCCATCCTCTCGTTTCGCCAAAAAAAAAAAAGAGAGAGAAAGGAAAGAACGAATTTGAAAATTACTCTCTCCCCCCGAGGGAATTAGCGAAATTTCAATTATTAAAATCGCGCTCGCGTTGTTTCTCCAACGTTTAGGGTTTTTCTCCCCATAGAGTCGCGCAATTTCCACGGAGGTGGAAGTTTAAATATCAAAATCTGCGTGGCAGCGGAATTACAAACGCGGGAAATAAACAGGGAGGAAGAGCAGCCAGCTTTTGAAAACGAACGGGCGAAATTTCGAAAATTGGACAACTTCGTCGGTAGTGGCCAGCTTCGTCCGTGTCCTTCCCCTGTCGCTGCTCCGCCGCTCTGGCTTTGATTTATTAATCGCATCGTCGCGGATTATTCGCGTTGTTGCGCGCGAGATAATGGCTTCTGAATTATTCCGTCATCTCGCATTCTGTTTTACCGTGCGCATTGACGTATTTTGTATCGTCGGGTTCACGCCAGATCGCGTGTACGCGCATTATCGTGCCGCCGCGGCGCAAAATGATTCATGATGGCACGTTCCTCTTCCGAAAACGTAGATAATAGCCTGCAACGTGCAACGAGGGGTTCTTGACCACCCCTCTTCAGATATAAATATCGATCGTTCGAGCGGCGAGTACGAATTGTACAACGAAATCTTTCTTTTTTTCGCCTTGGCAATCCGGCAAACATCGGTACATTGTTCCATCTCTCCTGTGGAGGGATTTTAATGAATTCGACGACGACGGGCTTCAATTTCTGTGCGGTGTAAGAAGGCCACGGGCGTAGGCGGGAATTAATGTAACAGTTGGCACGAGAATCGCGAGTTTCGTCGAGGAATTCCGTTCGTGCAACAATATAAACGGGGGGCAGATTTAATAAGAGAAATGTGTCGACCAGAGGAGAAAGATGACTCGAGCTGCTGCGGCGCGAGAGATCGCGCGGCGTCCGTTGTGATGGATCGATTTACGGCCAGTTCGAGGCCATTAATTGGAAATTCGGCCAATAAGACAATAGGCTTGGGAGTGTTAAAACGGGTAGCTCTGCGTTGGACGCATTAATTACGGTAATTAGTCAAAAGATTCGGGCTGCGAAGATTAATACGTCGCCGACGACGATTGCGCCGAGATTGCTCGACCATTATCGCCTTCGTTTTCTTCCCCCATTAATTATCTCGTTCGAAAGTTTTGACCGACGCGAGTCTCGTTCGCGAGTTTGCGCGTTCCACGGTACGGAGAGAAAAGAAGAGGGGAAAGAACCGATTTTCGACCGATCTCGTTCTAGAGACGAGACCACTCTGAAACGCTGTAAATTACGTAACTTTCGTTCTCGGTGTGTGCCGTCTCCGAACGAGACGGGAAACACGATAGCGAGGAAACAGTTCCAAGTGCAACATTCTTTAGAAAAGCAATCATCGGGACACTAATAGAGAAACAGCGGCTGCTTAGCAGCCGAGTAGCCGCGCGAATGAATTTCGTTTTGGTCGTCCGCGGCGATGACTCTTCGTCGTCCGGGTCGGACTGAAAAGCAAAAGCACTTGATAAAAATCTACCTAAAAGGTTATTATCGAGTTTCCACTGGAGGAATGGCTCGACTACTATTTCTATGTTAACGAGCCCCTTGAAAAGAGATCCTGCTAACAATAAGAAAGCAAATGCGCCCCATGAATAATGGAACACGCACGTTGTCTCTCGCTTCCTTCGCCCGCGTCTATGCGCTTCGCTCGTTGGTTATCATCGTCGGTGCTTCGCGAGTGGACGTCGACGATCGGTTCCGAACGGTATCGAATTTCCTCGGTAGTTTATTGTCATTTAAAACACGATTTAACCCCTTAACCTACGATTTACATTCCAACAGCCTGGGCCATTCCACGGTTCGGCAAATCGGTCCCAAGTAGGTTGCACTAAACGCGCACGACTTGCGGAATGTAAATACACGTGTAGGATACAACTGGCTTAATTTTGTGGAATATTTGATAAGTAATTACAACCTGATAAGTAATAACTGTGGTGGATATACCACAAAAGATTTATTATCAATCGCTAAAATATAACATTTGAATATAACTGAATATTGAAATTAACAATTCACCTAATTAGCATTTATAAAAGAATCAATAACAAAAAATTAATAATCTTCAATGGTGTGATATCGTTCGAAACATACTGGTAGGTGCAATGGAACTTTGCACCTCTTGCACTCCCACGTTGTTTCGCTACGTTTTTTACTTCTCGTGCAAACTTTGCAAAGTCTCGATGGCCTTAATTTTGATGCTGTTGGGTCAATATGTTTAGGAAAATGAGCCCAATGTTTCGCGTGCAGTCTCTCTGGTACATTTCCGTACGAAAGTTGTCCTCGTCCTTTATAATCTGGTTTTGGCATACTCTTCAGTAATGATTCGGCTATCTCGATCCTATAATCAACGTAGCTTTGTTTTTTTCCGCTATTTAGCTTGTTGAATAAAATGTACGAATTGAAAAGACCAATATCGAACAGATAAAAGAACATTTTTCGATATTCTTTCATATATTTCCTCATGATTGGAAAGCATGCTAGTATTTGGTCTTGCCGATCAATTCCAATCATTCCCTTGTTGTACTCAATGACACAATTTGGTTTCGAAGTACGATTGGATCCTTGCGTAGTCATTTCTACTGTTTCGTGCTTTGTCGTCATAATAATATGAACATCTCGCTTATCTTTCCATTTTACAGCGAGTATTCGATTGCAGCTTCTCATTGCGTGTTCCCCCCTTTTTAATTTTACTTTACACAAATCCTTTGGCATATTCTTTCTATTCGCACGTACTGTGCCAATGACATTTGTTTTGTAATTGAACGATAGTGTCACAAACAATTTTGGCGAAGAGCACCAATTACCTATGTATAAAGTGTGTCCTCTGTGCAACACTGACTGTGACAACTCTTTGACAACACTTTCAGAAGCACTTTCGTCACAATTTATTTTATCATGGCCTGTATACATTTTAAAGTCGTAGCAATAACCTGAATCTGACTCGCGTAATTTGCAAAATTTAATACCGAATCTTGCCCTTTTTGATGGATTGGATTGTTTGTAAGATACGCGTTCCTTAAATTTCATGAGCGACACATCGATAGTAATATCCTTTTCCATTGTATACACTTCTTTAAATTTTTGATTCAGAAAATTGGTCACGGGTTCTATTTTGCCCAATTTGTCTCTATCGGCAGCCTGACTGTTATTTGCGAAATGCAAACATCTTGTTATTTGCAGATACCTTTTTAGCGGCATTGCTTCTCTAAATATGGGCGTTTCTATAACAGCCCTCTTCGACCAATTCATTTGAATTCTTGGTTTCTTCATCTGAGACATTATTATGGACAATGCAAAATATCTTTTGATTTCATTAGAATCCACAGGAAACCAAGTGTCGTCGATTCTTCGCATTCTCTTTGGATTGGTTCGTATTTGATCTGCGTACCGGTTAGTCTCGGTTGCAATATTCTCCCAGAACATGTTGTCAAATATTACATTGAATATATCTAATTCTCTTTTATTTCCTCCTAACTGACGCAAGGCTGCCTCTTTTATGCCAGGAGTCGTCGTATAGCTCCAGATTTTTGGACTATTTCTCATTTCTTTCCAAATCCACGGCTCTGGTAGTTGATCTTCGTCGGAGGTATCATCAACAACTAATCGCTTGCATGTTTTTCGTACAGAACGTATAATGTCACTGCTGTCACTTTCACTAGCAGAAGTATGAACATAACTCTCACTGTTCTCATCACTAGATCTTCTTTTTGAAAACATCTCGTGGGTATACTTCTTTGGAGAAGTTGATTCACGAGACAAAGTTGTTTTTTGTATCGAAAAATTGGATTTGTCACTCCAGAGCCTCTGTTCTCTTCCGGCGGCCATCTTGGCGGCCATCTTGTCACCTATGCATCCTCCAAATTTTGATAGCCAGTCATTTTCCCAAATATTCGCTCTACGTCATAAATTGTGAAAAGACCAACTAATCTACATGTACACGCATCCCTAATTGTCATCCAGCGATAGACTGACAATCGGATCGAGTCGCGAAACGATGAAATTTATTCGACGTACGAGGCGCGGAAGAATGTGATGGATACGTACGGTGGGATCGTGGTCGGAAATTCGAATAAAAATCGTCTCTAACGTAGCGATATCCGGTGAACGTCTCGAGGAACTTGCCTGCTGCGGCAGCGTCGACGTCGACGCATGGATCCTCATGGATAATGCGTCACCTCGATGATGACGATGTATGCGATACGCGCCGCCGCGTATAAATAATGCATCATCGACGTCGCTCGAGAGGGGGCAGGGGGAGAGACAGGCCACAAATATCCATGAAACTTCGATGTCAACGATGACCCCATGCCCGCTGGTGAATCGACCAATAGTCATCGGCGCGGTTCTGTGTATATAGTCTGTAGCTGGAATGAATATAGTAACGTCGCAAAAAATAAAATCTATCGACACCAATGTTAATATTCCGGAACGTTAATTTAATTTATTCAAACAAACGGGAGAAACTCCTTCTTATACGAAAAAAAGAAAAGGAGAAAACTGGAGAAAATCAAGGACAGAATTATGGTAAATAAAGTGTTGGGAAAATACTTGTATAAATTAAGTAATTGATATAATAATGTGATGAGTGATAAAATAAGTAAGACGAGGACAAATATAGTAGTTACAGCAGATGAAAATAACGGAGATAGAAGATAGATTGAAAGAAGAAGAAAAACTTATACACAATAAAGTGTGCTAAAGAGTTGTACCAAAGTTGATCAAAGACCTTACACGCTTGTTGAGGTAGCAAAGAAGCTAATATTGTTCGCGTGAAAGTTTGTAATTATCGATGCAAGACAGCCCTTATCTTTCGACTGATTTTAGAACGTCGTTGCATCTCTTTCGCCAGCTATACATCCGCGCCTGTTGTTTCTGCCCCTTTTGCGCGAAATTAAAATGTAGAAGAGAGGAATGGAGGTCTCTGTAAACACGCGATCGAGAGTTCGGTTAGTGGAACCGACCATTGTGCTCGAGTGTTTTGAATTGTACATAGGAACTTGGTGAGATTTCACGGGTGAGTTGGATGGCGAAGTATCGTGAATGATTTGTTGCAACTTTTTCTGTTTTATCGAAGTGAGGTAAAAAAGAGAAAACAGACGGAGGATGAAAAATGATAACAGATTGATAAAATAAAACGAATTGGAAGTTTCCAATTGTTGCTATTGGGTAGTCTGAAATGTTACAGGATGATAGAACGTAGCGTCTAATTTCTCAAAATTCAAAAGTGAGTGGCAAATCTAGGTGTGATAATTTACCTGCTCTCGAAATCTCAGATATCTTTCATAAGACACAAAGTTTTGAAACTCTCAGTGTTTCGAGAAAAAACTTGATTTTTTTACCATTAGAAACTTACCGCGACGACGGCTCTTGGTGGTTCGATAATTTATTAATGAATATCAGTTTAGTGGGCAGCTGCGCGCATCGTGCTTCAACAGCAAATTTCCGTGGGGAAAATTGATTTGCAAACTCTAACCTACTGTGTTACGGAACTAAAAACAAAAACGATGATCGATTTATCGATGTTTTCGCCGTAAAACCGAGGCACACCAGAGCGTAGGTACGCAAACACGCACGCACGCACACACCAACGGCGCCTGGATCATCGTATATTTAACGTGTCGAACGCGGAACGTGTTTTATTTGCCTTGGCGTTTACACCGAAATTAAATTTCCCTTATAAACAGCGTAAGATAATTTAACAACTGCTGTGCTGTTGTATAATCGAAAATAATGTAAATATTCACAAAAAAAAAAAAAGAAAAATAGATGAGAATAAAACGTCCGAAAGGTTTCGTTTTCGAAAATTTTGAAAATTCATACTGCATTTTACGTTGCCGTTGCAATTGTATGAAAAAGTCATGTAAAAAATTTGCGCTTCAAATAAGAATAGAAAATTCGTAATGTTGTAATTTCGTACCGTTTACAAATTTGAAAAATTTCTAAACTTTCGTGCTTGCTGAAAATTTGCCGAAATTAACATAATTTTATTCATTTATGTGTTTGTAATACGCAGAAGCGTTGAAAGCTATTCATATTGTACCAGAAATGGAAACGTTATTCCATAGACTGCGCGCGGTAGATCTGACTGAAAAAAAAAAAAAAGAATCTGCATTGTATGAGCTAACCGTTATTGTGTTGCTTTTAAATAATTCAGCAGCTTCGCGGAAGATCGACAGACAGTTTGGTTATTATTCCGAACGGAAATACATTACTCTGAAAAGAAACGAACAGAAAGATTAGACGAAGAAGCACGTGCGTAAAAGCGTCAAGATGTTCTCGCGCTATAAAATTCTCATTCTTTGAAAAAAAAAAAAGGTACATCGTTTCGAGTTGCGAATTCGGATTAAGAAAAGGGGATTCTTCAATTCAAATCTCTTTCGGATATTTCTCGACCAATTCTGTAATGAACGTATCCGCGCCTGAATGATAATCAAGCGTGACTCATCAACTCGATGTCTGTTGGCACGGAATCTTTCCGGTAAACAAGTACAATTATATTTCTGGCCCTCCCGGCGACCGTGTACGTTTTCCATGCTGGGTTAGCGTCGCACGTGCCACAAATATCAATTATCGTTTATCAACGCTGAAGCGTCCTAACCATTCTAACTCAATTACAAGTGTCAAAATAAAATTACTCATCGCGACACGTAGCGACGACGAGATGTGTATGCACTCTTCTCGAAAAGCTCCGATCTTCTGCAATTAGAAAACCACGAGAGCGTTAATATATATCTACTGACGCGTTAATCAAACAATTTGTAGAGAAACGATAATTAATTTAATCCCACTGAACGACGATTCTATCCATCTTTTTCATTAAACAAATTATCACTATACAGACGATAGCAGTTCTTTCGCTTTACCGCTTAAAAACTGTATAAAAATAATATAAAAGATAACGGACGGGTTGTTTAAAGGCGCAAACCGAAACAACGAAAACGTACCGCTGCGTTTTGGAACTCGAGCGTTTTGTATTTGCGCCGCAAATCGGAAATCCGATCTAACGAAAACAAGGAGCTCGCAAGTGCATGGGATAAAAGGAAGATGAGGACACAAATACGGCAGAATCGCAATGAATGCGCGTTCCTGCGATTCGTCAGATTCCCCTTCAGCGACGTAACATGCACCGAATAACAGGCCGCGTCGTCGATCGTTATCACTTGCCATTTCGCGTTAGTTGCACGAGTGTCCCGCGAATAGGCGTGAAATTAAATCGTATCGCGTGGTTAGATCTGCGTGTGTCACGAAAATACGTATGTACTTTCTTTTTCGATTCTTGCGATGACACGGAACCTTGTAATTCTTATTCTTTCCACTTGTACTTTAATTCGGAGGAACGACGTGACGTCTGAATCAGATTCGGATCTAAGGTCGGGGCTCTTCAATTGTGACGTAGTGTTCTATCAGACACACGGGTAGCAGTGTTACTATATTTCACAGGTATGGAACTCTAAAGTTGAAAACTACGTTCTAAACAGAACTGAAATAGGAATTGAATTTTATGTGCTGTAGGGTGAGCCAAAGGTTTCTTAATAAAACAACAAAATGTAAGAAAAAACTACTTTTATTAATGTAATATATAATATTAAAAATAATTATTATATATAAATAATATGAAAATATATAATTAAAAAATTACGAATTTACTTCAGTACTCATCCTGCACTTTGAGTTTGTAGTTATCGAGTAGTAACGTTGCTATACTGTTCGGCTTTGACAATAAGATCACGTCGTATCGTGTCTATGTATAACTTAGAGCTGAAGGCACGCTTTTTTCATAAACAAATAAAAAAAAGAAAAACGCGTTTCACGTTCAAAGCAAGTCACGTGTGCGAGTCTTTGGCCGATCGTGCGATCCTCCGTTGGCTAGCAATCGGCCGCTCTGTTTTCGCCGGATGATGCCGCGCGATCTTAATGCGGGGAGCATACATATTAAGTTAGAACGCGATATGATCTAATCTCGTAGAGAACATCGTGGAAGGGAAGGACGGCCAAAACGTTGAGGAAACACGAAACGCGACGCGTCAAAGTGAATCCGTTTTGTCGCCGATTGCGGTTATTTCAGATTTTATTGACAAACGAATTTGCCTGACGTTGGAAAATTATGAAAACCCGGGATGACAAGTCGAGATGAAACGTTGAAGCGAAAGTGACAAATAAATGTATTTCGATGCAGTTGCGTCGGCGACTAAGGTATTGCGTTGATACGTATTTCATGAACGTCGTTGTCTCGCAAAGGAGGACGATTCCCTGTCATTCTTCATTTACCTTCACGATGCTTATCGAAAGCTGAAATACGAATTGCTAAATATTCACGTAGAAATTTTAATTACGGACGTAATTGAAAATTATTTTATTGCTATTCTGTATTTTGCTACACTGCTATATTTATAGCAGAATTATAGGACAGAAATAGGAAGAAAGCTTCGTAATTTGCTCTGACGAAGAGTAGAATGTTACCGTAAAAGTTGAATCGACTTCAAGGAAAAAGTACCTAGAGTATATTTTATATTATATTATATTATATTAGAGTGTCAGAATATATTTATAGGACAGAAATAGAGAGTTTCGTAGAAAGTTATCATAAAAATTGAAATAAAAGAAAGAGAGGGCATGATTGGCTTCAAGGAAATTTGATTTTAATATTCATTGCGACGCGACGCTAGTCAAATACTATGAAAAAAAAAAAAAAGAAAAATCCAAGGTTAAGTAACGTTAAGACAGTTACTTGCAGTAATTCAATATCGTTCGAAGATATTACTCGACGACGCAACGTTTATTCGATAAAAAAGAACACTCCGTCAATCGTGCGTTCATTCGGTTTTCCTTCGACGTTTGTATACACGTAAAGGCGAGAGAACGCTGTTCGAACAAAGTTAAGCCCGCGTCACTCGATAATTTTAATTCCGTCGGGATTATTGACGAAATTTTGCTCGTTAAAAAGGAAACGAAGCGTCGGACTTTCGTGCCGGCGCGAAGCTCGCGCAAACGGAAATTGAACGTTTGATGCGCGAAAGCAGAAAAAGAGAGAGAAAGAGCGCGGGTAGGGATGGGGTTGTAAGAGGCGCGGTGGGAAGAAAGAAGGAGGGCACGAGAGAATGTAAAAGAAGGCTGAGAGCGACAGGGACAGAGTGAGAGCCGAGGAGTGGGGGAGCGGTAGTCGGCCGCTAGAGAGAAGTGTCAGGAGAGAGGGACAGGACAGTCGTGAGTGCACGAAGAAGCACGAAGTGACGAGTGGCGGTGGAACTTGAGGCGAACGCCGGTTCTCTCACTTGTTGAGTGTCGAGCGACGAACCGAGATCTACCTACCTACCTACCTACCCGTTCGTTTGCACGGCGACCGGTAGGAGACCAACGGTCGCGTGTTTTCTCGTGTGCGCGCGCGGTATATGCCACCGTTCCACTCGCTCTCGTGAACGCGCGCGGTGCACGCGAGAACGTGATAGGACGCGCGCGCGTGTTCGACATTTTCGCGATGATCGGTGTGCGCGGGTGAGATCGTGTGTGCGCGCGTCGCGCTATCGAACGTTGTACGTCCGTCGCGGCTCGTGATTCGACGGTTCGATAGATCGATCGATCGATACATGGTACGTCGCTGTCGGTTCTTGAAAGCTGTCTGACTTGAAGTGAAGCGAGTGTGAAGCCTTTTTTCGCACCTGACAATCGAGATGCGCATGCGCGCGTATCAGGTTCCAAAGTTCGAATTCGACGAGTCACGCTGAATCTCGTCGATGGACTGAATCTCGTCGATGTTATTTGACGAAAGAAAGAAAGAAAGAAACGTGCTCACGTGCTCGCCAACGGCCACCCGAGAATTTCTTTGTTACACGAGCGATACGACAGCGAGCGAAGTAAACAAATGTGTCAAGCATCGGCGTCTCGCTCGCGCTCAGCACGGAGTGAAGAGAGAATTTCTAGAAATATACCACCCTTGATAACTGGCCAAATCGAGCGAGCCGCGGTCAGCTAGCGAATCGAAGCTCGAGTCAAGCTCCACGATCGACTCATCGGGCGACGAAAGTTTTATAGAGAAAGGTGGTGGATGACGCTGGATACGGAAGGGTCGTGGTCGCGAGTCGCGTGCCTTATCATCGTTACTCACAGGCACGCCAGGCAAAAGTTCCTGGAAAGAACGGCAGAGACGGCATCTATTTTCGAGTGCTCGAGTCAGAGTGTCTTCGCACCGACGGCTTGTCCACCGTCGTTATTTGTTCTAGATTAAAGTGCACGCGATCGGCCGGCATTAAATCCAAATGGGCACGCCGCCGGGACGGCTACGGGCGATCGATCGTTACGGCGAATTCTGGTAGAATCGATGGAAGGGACAGAGTGGTGGTCGTCGTCGTGTCCGCTTGATGGAGAAACGCCGGCTTATTTTGATTGGCGATCGGGCCGACCGGACAAGTCGATACGTCAGAAACGAGCCTCGCACCGACGATCCTTGTTCCATTCCGATTGCTCCACATTGCATAAGCATCGTCTGTGCGTCGATTATGTAAGACCGGCGAAGGAAATCGGACTTAGGACACGCGTGCGACGATCTTTGTAATTCGTTCGAAAGCTCGAAAGTGACGTAATTTCGTATATTTTGTACTATTTCTCGTTCCACTCGCTGAAGTAAGTAGCGTGTGAGACTGAAAGCAAGACATTTGTTGTTGTTGCTGTTGTTGAAAATTATCCGTTTCGTTTCGTTTCGTCTCGTTTCGTCGACCTTGACGAATGTTTACGCAGTGAGTTTCGTGAAGCCAGAGTGATACGTCGACCTCATACGTTGAAAAGAGCGAGGTTAGTATATCGAGGTTGCGTGCCGCGTCTGTGTCGTTTCAAATTTCCCGCGCCACGACGGTGCACGTGGAGGAGGAGAGGGCGACGATGGCGATGAAAAGCAAGAAGCAGTATACCGGGCCCAGCCTCGGATCGAAAAGTCATTATCCTGCGATCAGTCAAGCCTACTGGGCACCGCAGCCGCAAAATACGCCTTATTCCGTTCCAGGTAGCCTCATACCTTTAATTAAAACGTCAAAGTAACCGAATATAAGCCCAATTTCAAGGCAAATCTCGCCTCGATATTGCGCGGTAGACGAACGTATATAAATTTCTTTTGAACGCTTGCGAACGACATAATTTACCTCGCGTTATGATTTTATACGTACCAAATTGCCGCAAAATTTCTTCTCGATCCACCGCTACGAATTAATTTCTACGTACAGTTAAGTCGTTAAGAAATTAGTACAGCGGAGAGAGAGAGAGAGAGAGAGGATATGATACAAAGTAATCGTTAAAACGTCCTACTTTTTCGCTAGGTAATGGTAATTAGTTGCAAACAAATGCAGTTGTACGGTAATACTTTGCTTCGAAATAAACGTACGTGGATACACTCGAGCTTACAGCTGCCTAGCGTTGGGTATAATCCAACTCGAAAAGATAATTCGTTCATCCTCTTAACACTGGAAAATTCAGCCAGGTCATTCGTTTAGTTGCTAGTTTCGTTAACGAATATAATTATCTTGCTGTAAATTTTTATCCCGAGTTTACCCATTTGTATTTTCTTTCTTTCTCTTTTTTTCCGTCTTGAATTTGCTCGCCCTTAAATTTCTACGAGCATAGAAGACTCACTCGGACGCTTTTGAGATGAAACGATCGAGATAAAAGATTACTGTAACGTCGTTTTAATGACACACCGTGCCATAACTAATTAAAGTATTACACGCGCCTGTTTATGGCGTTTCAGAATTTACGTAATCTAGGCCGCTGATCGATCACAGGTAGAATCGTTCGAGTCAAGGTAAACTCAGTACAATTTAGGTATTGCTTCCAACTCTTGCGCAAATGCAGTACTTAAGAGTTTATGGTCGTGAAGAAAGTTTCCGAGTTTTACCCGAGCGCGAGATTAGCAACCTGGTGTTTTCGAGTTGAGGAGATAATCTATTGATCATTCGTGATAACTGTATACTCTACGGCGCGTGTATGTTTTGTACAAAATTGGTACGTTCGTTCTTTAATCGCCGACGAAAGTTTCAAGATGATCAGTAAAAAAAAAAAGAAAAAATACGTTCGTGCGATTAACAAGCCGGCTAACAAGTCAATTTTGAACAAACACGTCGCCAATGACGAATGAATTTTTGATCGAATTGTTATCGAGCGTGCGCTGATTACCATCACGTACTGCAACCGAATAACTTCGCAGTTAATTAACTACACGATGGACAAACATCTTGCTCCGTGTTTGCTCTGCAGAAATCGATTTCGCTCGCGCGCGTGACCGATTACTTAAAATCGTGATTATTGTTCCGCGTCCCGTGTTATAAGTGAAATTTTAATGCCGATTGTCGAGCCTGCGCCGGTACGTGCATGCATTAAATCGAACGAACAAATACCCGAGCGGTGTCCAACGCCGTTCAACGTAACGAATAAATGTGTTTGCGTTGAAAGGAGTTAATATACAATAAAATCGAGCGTTTTAATTAAAAAGTTGAAACAAATGGTCAACGATTAAAGGTTCTCGGCTGTTTGCAACTGTTTGCAGCTGTTTGCTTTGATACGATCGAACAATTCCAACACGCTTTTGTCTCGTTAACGATAAGTCGTCTCTTCCAGGGACTTGTGATCAATGTTTGTAGTTCAATTTGATAGTCTCTGGTGTATTTTTCGGATAGCACAAAGTCCCATCGCTTTAGTTCCTAGTCATTCGAACTCACGTATTCCGTTTAATTAAATTTCATCCTGTCCTCGGGACCGAAAGAAAGAAAAAAAGGAGCGCGTCAGCGTCCTGCTAATGACAGCGTTGTTAATTAATGACCAAACAGTTCGCATTTCACGCACGTCTAGCCACGAGGCGGCTATTGTTTCGCAAGTTAGTAACCGAATATGCTACTGGTACCACTATAGCTCCAAATAAGACTACGTCGCGAGAACGTCACGTCAATTTTGCTGAACGATTTCGAAGGCTAAACACGTTGCACTTGGTGTCGTATATACGCTTTAACGATACATTTGCTAATTTTCGCGAATTAGTTGCAGCAGGTTTTATGAAGGAAAAAGAAGAGGAAAAAAGAGAAGCCAAAGTTTAGTACTCGCGGTAGTCGTGTGTCGAAGCAAGCGTCACGCTTTGGTCGATAAGGAACGGTCTCTCCACGCGCGATAAATAATTACAAGAGTGGCCGTGACGTTAAAACGAAACTTTAACTTGAAGTTTCGTATCAGTAAGCACGGAAGCGATGGATTCGACTCGCCTCCGTACAGGTTCATTGTTCCGTTGATTTATTCCCCCGATACATACTTCGAGCCACTCGGTACCGTAGAAAAATATGCAGATACGCGCGTTATTAAACCTTTCTGCGTCTTTTCTTCATTTTTTTTTTTTTCCTTCGAAAATTTCTCTTCTTTCCGCCGTTCGAGATCAAAGGCATTCCTCGAAATTACTAAAAAATATGTACGAAAAAATATGTAACCAAAGCGTGCGCGTTGTTCGCGAAAGATCCTCCACTCTCGAAGATTATACACATTATGTTAATTAACAAATACCTGTGGAGCATTCCATATTGCCTTGCGATAATAAGCTCATTTTACAAGCGCTTTAATGTCCCGTATAAATAACGCGAAACACGTTTGTTGTTATCTCCGAAAGCATCTCTCAATTTTACATTTGCAATTAACATTAATTGCGCGCTCGATGCAAGCAGAATTTAAAGATTAAATTACGAGTGTGCTTAGTTTTCGACCACGGCAGACGATCCGACATTCAGGTCGTTGTCAGCCTGAGTAATTTTCGCTAAATTGCCGCCCAATCGGTCGCCAAACGCTGTCAAACCTGCGAATGCAACGTCAAATTAAACAAATACAACAAGAGCGCAACTTGTCTTTTATTGCTATAGTGGTCGAACGGACTGGCTGGCGATGCGTCACGTGTGTACATATTATTATTGCAAACGTGCCGTATCTTTAAGCGAAGAGGTATAACAAAGACGTACGTAAGCGCCCCAAGGCCGCAAAACGAACAGTGCGTGAATTCACCAACGCAGTTGATTAAATCTTCTTATTAAAACATTCTGTGGATGATATGCTTCGCAGATACGTGCTTGCATGGATAGATGACGGATTAAGATAGCGCGAGATGGATGATAAATAACCAGAGAGAGAGAGAGAGAGCGAGAAATTAACGAATGGTGTACGTATTAACAGGACAGAAAGTATATAGATTTTTGAGATAATACGTGGTAACAGTACTATTAACGTTAACTATAATGTAGGTTAATTTATCACCTAAAGGTTAAAATTATTAACAGTACAGATGTAGGTCGATTTACTACCGTTCAAATTATTAACTTTATATTGATAATGTGAAAGCATGCGTGATGAGTGCATTGAAAACACGTGGAATATGTATGCATCTCGCGCAATATTGCCTCCGCATATATGTACAGTGGATCCAAAAAAAAAAATATATTGGCACGTCAAGCTTTTTTTTGCAGTATTTTATGTGAAAACAAATGATATGTTGACAAAATCTGTTTTCGTAAATAGTTTGCTGCACGCAGCAATTTCCAATGAAGAATCACAAAAATTCGAGAATCAAAAAAGGTATTGATACAATGATGTTGTATGTGAGGTTTTTTTTTTTGGAGCTCTTGTATTTGAACAGAATATAAAGTACCTCTAATGGCTTAAAGACGAGCGTTTCTTCCTAATGGTAACGATAACTCGGTCCAAAGGGTATTTTATAATTTTTCTAATAACAGTAGACACTATTAAACATCGATTACAACTGTTTCTCGACTCATGAATTTTTCTATCACTATCGCGTACGACTTCTTGTCTCGTATTATTATCGTGTGACTCATTATTGAAAACTATCGTAGATACCGCCATGCACACATTACCACACTTTGTACATAGCGACGTAGGTCATTCATTTTCGAAAACTAAAGCTTTCTTGACGCACTCCGCGCGCGCGTTGCTAATCCAAGTAAAATATAAAGTTTGCCGTGGAAGTAAAAGAGAATCGCGAATATACCTTGAGCAAACATTGATTGACTGGTTTCGTATGTAGAGGCGAACAGCGTCGAGTTACGGCGTAACGTGAGATGATTTATTACAGTTAATCGGCTCTCAGAACTCTGCTAACGTTTCTCGGTGACTCATCATCAGGAAATATCACTCCCGGCCAGGAGTAATTAAACAAAGTATGTTCTCTCTGCGCTGCCATCGATATCCCGTAAGGAAACATTTTTCCTAGCTGGTTTTTCGTTTCCTTCGATTCTAATTGTAGGACGGGAGAATATTTGATGATGCGAGAACGTATTGTTTCAATATTTTTAAATAAGTCTCAACTTGCAGGACTTTTTTACGTTTCGAATTTACATGTCAAAATTTCAAATTGAATTCACCCTATAGAGGGCCAGTAAAACGCAAAAGACGAAGAAACAAAAATATTTAATCATTTTTTCTCAATGTGTTTTCTCAGTGAACTTGTTCAACTAAACCTAACCTAAAATCGTAGCTGCCAAACATCATCGGAACAATGTTTGGTTACAATCAGAGTGTTTTGAACAGTATTTTCATTAAATGATAATAACAGATGATGATACGAATGACAAAATAAGTGATAACATCAATAAATGAATAAGTGGAAAAACAGAGCCCTTTTTGGTTTGGGACAAAATGGGACAAAAACGAGCAAAGAAGTTTTAAAATTCGGGACATCCTCGAATTTGGACATGCTCGCAGAAATACTAAATTTAGAACAATAAGACTGAACGACATTCAAAAAATACCACTGACGGTCAAACACTATCACTACTGCGATAGAACAATCGTTTGAAGTTTATTCGGTTCTAAAGATATTCACTCTTTGAACTCCAACAATGCTTAAGTCATCGATTGCAATACTTCAAACGTTACGTCAGCGCAGAAGTCAGGCCTGTTCGTTTTCCAGTATTTCCGATTATTCACGACTTCCATTGTAATGGTGCAATTCTAAATTCCAAAGATTTATCTTGCCCTTCCATCTCGCACATGTTCGAGAATCAATTATATTAGGATCGAACGTGTCGCAACATTGCGAAATGAATAAGTGCCCTATCGTTTGTCGTGTCGTAGCTAAACGATAAGTAGAACTGTTATCTTCGGCTCGTCAACTTCGAAATAAAAACGTCGATTTTTACAAATAGAAAACTATAAATTTTGATAATTACACGATCGTGCTTTTTCAACGCTCGACTCTGACAGTTCAATGTCTTTAGTCTATAACTTTAATTGCTACTGTGTTTCAACGTATAGGTTAGTTACTAGTAAGTTTTACTAGTTACTTTAGTTGCTACAGGGTGGCCACTGAAAAACTGAAAGGTTCGAAAAAGTCACAACTTTTATATTAATTATATTTATATATTTTTAATATATTTAATATTATATTATATATTTATTTAATTTAATATTTAAATATTATACGCGATATATTAGTTATATTTCCAAATAAAATAATAAAAAATTACGAAAACGTGTGTTTGTAAAAATTACTTTTGTTTTATATCGTTCAGTCTTCCAGTGACTATCCTGTCTGTTTCAACGCATAATTAAAGAACGCAAACGACATCGAAAAAGGAGAAACAAAAGACTGCTAATGTAACAATGTTCGATAAAAAGAGACGCGTCCCACACCCCCAACATATTACAGAAAAGACAAACAATCGGGAGAGTGGGCATCGAGTGTATAAAATCGCAAAGAATGCCAAGGGAAGAGTATACTGTAACGACTACACTTTCAAACATCCTTGACTTCCTTATAAGCTGGCACGCGGGAAGTTACATAATGAGCTTTGAGTAGCTAAGCTGCTAAGCGGATAGACAAGTAAAAACAGCGCGCAGAACAACGAAAAGAATCGAACAAGGAGGATATATGTGGCAAAAAAAATCCGTAGCTGAGAGGTTTTCATCTCTGTTTCTCGGTCGAGCATTTATCCGTCTAAATTTTGTATTACGAACAGACCCCCTGAAAATTACGAAAAAGAAGAAAAAATAACAAGGGAGAATGTTATTAGCTTAAATATGTACATTCGCGAATAATTGACATTTCTTAATTTTATAAGAAATATTACAATTGTACATCGTCGTCAGATAGAGAGGAAATTTCCAACGATGTTCTATTTTCGCGTGAATCGATGAAGCGATCGAGCAGGGCCAAGATCGGGCGAAACAAGGGAGAGAAGTTGTGTCGAAGCGGAGCGAAGTCAGGCGCAACGTTTAATGGATTGCGCAAGCCACGGTCGCGGTTGCACGTCGATACACACTGGACAAACTGCATGCCTCCGGTATTCTCGGCCACATTTGCAAACGATCGCTCTCGGGATTATTTCTTCTAGCGTTGACCTCGTTAATGGACCGCACTGTGTCCTTACTTGGAGACGAGCTTTTCTGCTCGCGATTCGGCCTCGTGCTCGTCGAGAACTCGGGAAAGTTCTCGGAGAACACGTAGTCGAGTGTTCTTGGATGTCTAGGGATTTTTCTAGCGGCGGAATAACGAGCAACTCGAAAAATCGGAGCCAGTTAGTCGAAAAATTCCTATTATTTGCAAACTCTTTGTCTACGATATTTTTGGAGAGGAATTCTCAAATGATGAATTGAAAAATAATCCAAACACACCTCATTATCCCGGGATTTAAACGTGAAGCTCTGTTGCGAAGTATCGCGGCATTTAAATTGCGCGAACAACCAGCTCGCTTTAATTTACGAATATTACGAACAAGCGGCGGCGACGCAAGCATCGCGACGGTGCAAACGACGAGGGTGTTAATTGCCCTAAAAAAGTTAGCAGTTGCTCGGTAATAATTCACGCGACCTAAATCCACCATCTCGATAAAACACACGGTTTAGGCCATCCTGCGATTCGAAAAAGTTTCCTCTCCGCGAAGAAACTGGTCGTAAAGTTCCCCCTCCCCCGGATCGTATAAAACATTCGTCCGGAAGTTGTTGCTCGGTTTTCTTCGTTGTACGGTAAAGAAGAAGAAAAAAGAAGAAAGAGAGAGAGAGAGAGAAACAGGAAAGAAACCCAGAGAAATAAAAGAGAAACGACGGGAGGAGAGAGAAACATCGTTTTGAGTTTAGCTGGACACTTGTGTACGACCGAACAACTATTTGCCTATTCCGGTACGTCTGGTTGCCAGAAGAGGCATTTTTTCGGGGGGAGGGAAAATGTGACTACGAGCGCGAGAAAGTTAAAGCGCCTCGAGTGAGGCGACTCTAGCCACGTCAATGGTGTATGTGTGTGAGCGGGGACCGGCTGGAGAACGAGTTTTATAAGCGACATTTATTGGTACCGAAAAGTCAAACGCTGCTGTGCCCTTCGATTCGGAATTCCGCACGATCTTGCATGGAGCGCAGGCGATTGAAATTGCTGGTCGACGCAACGAGTGACGAATATCGCCTCCGGGTTCTCCGTTTCCCTGAGAGAAAACAAAGCAGAAATGAAAAATTCTAATCCCGGAAACCAACGGGAGAAATCGATACCGAGAGAACGTTTGAATGCTGCGATTTAAGAATTACGTAGAGCACAACTGTATGAAAAATTGTTTTATTATCACTGAAAGTGATTTTAGCAGGGGTAACCCAGAAACTCGGGTGCAACGCTGATGCAACGAAAATTAGCGATTGGTTAATTTGGGTCACGTGACTCGTGAGGGGGCGTGGGGTAGACCTCGAGTAGGAGTAGCGATCGCGCCTGTAATTTGTTTTGTATCGATTGCAAATGTTTGCAAATTTCAATAAAATTTTATGGCAAAAGAATCGTCTTCATTTCCTAGTCGGAACAGATGCTTCTGGACCTTTCAGTGAGACGAATCGTACTGGGATACAAGTCGTGCAGTTTTTTTTTTTTCGATGCACTTTACGAATTGAAAGGACAGAGTTTCGAATCAGCTAGATGTCATACTCTTAACGCAACGAAATGCAGGGAACACGCACGTATTCTCAAGGAACGAACAAACTGGAAAGTCGACGAACACGATGACCCGCGGGCGCGGATCGTCGACATCGAGAGTGCCTGCCTCGAATGCCAAGGACCACCGAGGTCAATGCTGCAACGCTGGTTTCAACGGCCGACTTTTGCAAACCCGTTGCAATATAACGCGGCCGGAGAAGCAAATTGGCGATGTCGAGGCGCGGTCGAATCTTGATTTACACGTAACGCCGCGCTCAGTCAGTCAGCTGATTGTGAATGGCCGACGTCGCTTGTTGGCCTTTGAACGTTTCCCGCGCTGAAACCGTAACTCGTCCGAAGAGTTAACAACGCGACTACGTGGGTGGATCAACGACAAATCGTTGAAGATCAATTATTAAATTGAATTTCAAAAAATCGATATCGTTTAATCAAATAATCATTATTCCTCCATCTTACTACCTCTGATATTTACTACCTCTTACTACCACACCAGATTGCAGAGAAATCGATTCTCGAGGTCGCTCGTATTGCATATTCTAGCAGAACGTTGCCTCTCTTATAGCAGCACTATTTTTAAATCACTTTGCACGTCAATCATTCCAGAGCGTGAGAAACGTTCACTTGCGTCGATTAAGAATGCGCAGAAATATTCGCGGTAACGAGCTGTGACACTTCTATTTCGAAATCTGCTATTTCAAAAAGGCTCGATCTCCGTGTCGAGCGAGAGGAGATATCATTCAGGAATCGATTCGTAGAGAGAATGAATCGACGAAGAGGAAGGAGGAGGAGGAGAATGTGCTGCCTTGTCTCCAATTTGCATCTGACCCAGTCTCAGCTGATCGTAAGTGGTCGTTGGCTTCTGAACGAATCTGCACGCGGTGTTTCCTCTGTGGTGGTTCGAACGCGCATATGGTCGACGACTTAGGCTCGTCTTATTAACGCAGAAAGAAGGATGAACGAGCAACGAGGACGTTAAACCTCGATCGTTGATAGCCTCAGGGTCGTTCGGGGAATTCTCGTAGGAACGTGCTTCTCTCAAAAGACTGAACCATAGAACCATCTTGAAAGTAACAATAATTTCTTGAGAACATTGAAAATATCCAGTAATCCGAGTGTCAATGCAACTGTATTTGTAAATTCACTGTAAAAGTTGTTTTAACACTTTACCGACTGGGTAGCCTATTAATCGGCTACCGGTCGGTAAAGTGTCAATATCCTAACCTATAAATAATATAGGTTACATTGAACTGATAAAAAAAATATTGTTGGCCAATGAGGCGCAGAAGATCTAAAAGATTGGACACCCATGATCTACGTACGTATAACCGTACGTGCGTAGACGAAAATAAACCCTCGCGCTACAAAGTAGGAAGTCGAATCCGCGGGTGCTCGACTTGCAGATTGCGTTCGCGGGTGAAATGATGAATTCCAGCCGTGTAACGGAAAGTTTCCTTTCCTTAACAAGACAGAACGTGCGACATTGTTCCGTTTTTGAGTTCTCCGGAGCACGGAAAAGAGTCGTCCCCTCTCGTGTTAATTGACACCTTTGTCACGTGCGCGCGCGCGCGAACGCAACCAGCCAGCCAACCAGACACCGTTCTGCTTTCTCTCCTCTCTGTTATCGTCCCGCATATGCAGGTCGTTGCTGAAAAGTCGGGTAACTTGTCACGCTCGACGGGCATCCACGTATGCTCCACAAAACTGAAAGAAATCGTTGAAAAGTCGAGAGACTCGTGCGCTCGGTGTGTACACTCAACGCTGCTTGGCCACTTCGTACGCGAGATTTTAGTACGAAGAAGATACACAACCGCAAGGTACGGCTACGCAACAGTTAAGACGTTAGACCCATCAGGACACTAAATTTCACGGCGAGTTTGCGCCGCTGGCGTATATCACGAGGCTCTCTCCCCTCCCCCCGTTAAGGAAGCAAACTTGCCGGTTGCGGATAGGACGTTCGTAAATTAATATAACCGCGAGCAGCTCCGGCCAGCTGGAAATTTATTAGATCCGTGTCGTCACGGTATTTCATAATCCGTGTGCAAATTGGGTGCACGCAAGAGAGAATGGGGAAACCGCGAGAGGGAGCACGCGAACGTCGTCGTCATCGTCGTTGTCGTTGTTGCGAATCGATGAACACTGACGAATCAAGGGGTACGCGTTTACGATTGTAATCGGGTCGATTCGAGTTTTCGCGAAAATTGAAATGCAAACGCCGTTACTCGTCGACCGATAGTCGAAACAGTAATTCTCACGTAACTGACCGACAGAAACTGGGGACCGAAACTGGTCAGTTAAGCGAGGTGGTGTATTCCAGGAATTGACATCGAAAGAAATAGTGAAAGGGGGATGAGCGTCAACAGATCGTCATATCGGTATCATGTAAATCACGTAGAGTGGAGATAGTGCCAATTTCAAAAATTGGTGGGAATAAACACTGATCAGTTAGGAGGTCCAAAGTGTGGTCAGTTACGTGACTACTGTGTAACAACCTCGTGTCCCTGCTGGAACGCGAAGTTTCGTCGAGCCAAGTTCACCGTGTTACGTCATCTCCGTGCCGAGAATGTTATTTCGTTGGTGGTACAGCAGCAGCATCGACTAACGGCTCATTGTCATCGAGAAACGCATTCCACGAGTGAAGTCGAGAAGCGAGCTTCTTGCGTCACACGCGCGCGCTCGTGTTCGCCATTGTTCGCGACTGTACGTGTACACCACCGTGTAGCTCCATTATTCGCCGGGCCAGTGGGCGATAGAAACGAAGCCGTCGATTGCATTACACGTTATTTTCCATTGTCCGAGCGGCGAGGCCGGCGAGGCGTAGCCTCGCACAGTTTGCAGCATCGCTGTCGTCGTAACTGTCCTGGCCGTAGCGGGGGCCGCCAACGTTGCCTGTTACAACAGTACACACAGGTATACGCACAGGTTGTTGTTGGATCGTATCGTTCCAACGCGGGATGCGATACACTGGCCGGTGAAAAGAGACGAGGGCGTGTAATTCTCCTTCTGCAGACGTAACCGGCCGATTTGTAGATACGGCCATTTCAGCCAATAACGAAAATACGTCTGCCCTATTTTTAAGAGAAGGTGGTACCACTGAGAGAGAGGCCTGGATCCTATTACACTGTAAATCAACCGCGGCTGCGTTCATTCTGCCAGCCAACTTTTAACAATTGACCATCCAGTTTTACAACGAGGTAGTACTTTTTGAAACGATGAGTCGTAGTACGATTGTTGATCAATTTCGAAGAAGACTTTGGCGGACAGAAATCGGCAAATACAATGAGTAATTTTGATGGACAGGATAAAAATCCTAAGCCTAATTTAGAAAGGAACAAATTATAACATCGAATTAAGTATATATAATATCCTCCCAACTACATATCTCTCCAAGTATCGAATTTCTGACTATAGAAAATCTGCGAATGAAAAGGTTTCATCTGCGCGTTTAAGAATCGCCTATAGTGGCACAACCTGTATGAGTTAGCGTGAAACGTTGTCGTAAACAACGATCCGGAGGCCGACTACCATTCACGATTAGCTTGGGACTGGGTCACATGCAAATCGGGAGGCAAGGCGGTGCCTTCCACCTGTCACTGTCGCTTCGTTCCTTTTCAAATAATTCGCGTTTCTCTCGTCTGTTTCTTGGCAACGGACATCAGAAGAAATCCGGTAGTATTTCGGTTGTGATTAAAACGCGATTGTTCAAACAAATTTATGTATATTTTTCTATTTAAAATCGTTGAAATTAAAATTACTTGATCTTTCTGTGTTTCAGGTGAGTAATGCCCAGGTGATACGATACTTTCTAATCGTGTTTGAGCGGTAAGTGAAAACATGTCCTTCTGCACCGTTTTTTTCGTTGAGATTGTCCGAATAGAATAGGATAGTGCAAATTCGAAGGACAATAGCGTGACAAATTTATGCGTTAAGGATTTCGTAGTTTAGTACAACAAATTCATACATTTGAATATCGGTAAACGACGATCAGAAACAAAGATTTTGTGCAAATAATTTTATTTCGATATTTAGTATAAAAAAATTCGTGCATTTGAATAGTATCAGCGAATAACGATCAAAGGTCTTGTACAAATGTGTCTTTCGTAGTAGAAATAGTAGCAATGATTGAAGTTTCGTCGATGAGCGATGGTTAAAGATCCATTCAAGAGAAACAAAACAATTTTTTTCAAAGAATAGTAAGGTATCGTTGATGACTCCAATAGAAGTAGAATGATAGTGGAACATTCTTAAAAGTTTGCACACACCGCACATGCAAACGCGTGTTGCGTGCAGCTATGCAACACTTGGGCGTTATTCGTGCCCTTGACTCGAGAAACCAATTCACGATCCCGCAGTCTTTTGTTCAAAGTTCAACATTCAAGTGTGAATTTATGATTTCATCGAGTTTCTCGAACGATGATTAAGATTCGCAGTTTGTTCGCTTATTTTCGAATGAAGCAATGGACAGGCAATTTTGTGACGTAAATTATCACAATAACAATAAACAATGTAGTAAATTTCTAGTTTAGCAGTTTTTTCCAATTTTGGCTAAATTTCGCCGACTTGTAATTCTTTTAAACCTGAAGTTCAAACAAGAAAGTAACTTTTTCACTTTTTTATTTTATACCTCTTGTCAAAAAGGTAGCCAAAAAACTGATAAACTAGAAATTTACCAAACGACGCACGTGAATTTACAAAGCAGATTCAAAGTAGGTACAAGTTGGAAAAAGTTGTATCGTCCGTAAGATTCATCCTAAAATTTTTCAAAAAACAATACAACTCGTTGACTCGAGTGTCAGCCGAATTTAATATTCATAAACGTCGCGATAGTCGGAGTTGGACGCGATACACTTGGCGTTAGCCAGAAGCAACAGCTGTCCGTGAAGAAGGGGGAAAAAATGGCGTGGAAGCAACCCCCCAGGCGCTGGTGAACGCCATAAATCGGAGTACGACGCGTGCTGCTCGTGATCGTTGTTTTGCGGCGGTGGTTCGCCGGTCGTTTACCGACCTCAGAATTTCATCAATGGAAGCCGTTATTACGAGAGATAGGCGTCTGGAGGCGATAGGCGACTGAATGAACTAGCGGCTGGAACTCGACTGGAACGAACTAACACCACCTCCCACTTCATCTTTCTCTGTTCTCTCTCTCTCTCCTTTTGTTCCGACAATCGGCATTACGTGAATCGGCGTGCTCGTCGAATTTCTTACCTACTTACACAGATACGTGGCTTGTGTCCCTGGACCATTTTTCGAGTTCCATCTCCTGACGTTTTCGTTTTCTCAACGCAACCAGCTGGTCATCGATTCGCCCATTCGCAATTTCACTCTTGTTTTAACGTGCAGACAAGGGACTTTAAATCTTAGAGTGTGAAATTTGAATCGAAGAACGCAATATACGGATATCTGAAGTTTCAGTTTTCGCGTGTGTGAAATCACCAGACATGTCCTTGAACATCAGTCAGTTCGAACTGACTGATCTCAGCGTGCAAGACAGGATTTTCAGGCACATTGTTACGCAACGGAATGTTAACGTAAACGGGTAGTCAAGTACGTGTCGAATCTCTCTCTCTCTCTTTCTCTCGTAGTTCTGCGTTATTACGTTGAAAAATATGTCTCAAGATCGAATAGACAGACAATCGATCCTCTTTTTATTTCTGACTGCAACTCGACTCTTGCCCGTATACAACAATACCTCCGCGTTCGAAAACAATTTATTCTTTCTGTTTCTGTCAATCTCTAGCCATATATATATATATACATACACACACATACATACATACATACATACATACATACATACATAGCACGAGCTTCGCGATATTACTGACAAATAAATTGAAAAATAAATTTCAGTTCTCGTGGATGATTGATATTTTATTTTCTTTTCATTCTCTTTTATTTCATTTTATTTTATTTCGTTCTGTACATAGATATACAGCCGCGTTTTATTTTTATTTCATTTACATGCAGCATCTACCACGATACAGAAATCAGTGCTGCGCGTGTAATTGTATTTTAATTTGCGACGCTGGTTGGGGGAAAAAAAATAAAAAGAGCGTTTTAGTTACCGTCATTTGATTTGCTGTTTTGCTTTGGCTCTACGAACCAATCGATCGTCGATATGAACCTCAAGTTCAACATCTTTGCAGAATAGAAACGACGCACAACCGTTAATAGAGTGTATATTATGGTATTTACCGTCCAATCGTAAAACGGGCCGTTTCACATGAAACCGCGTCAAGTGTGTTTGCCTCGCGCGCCTCTTCCTTCCTCGAGCAGACAAATTGAGAGGCACGATGAAACCGCGTGTGCCTAACCGGTTCTTCTCGCGTTGCATCACGCGTCGCTCATCCTTCTTCCAAAGTCGGTTTCTCCTCGAACAAAGCGTAAAAAGCGAACGAGAGACGAGTCTACGAGAGGAAGACCGGTCATATCACCTCGGACTTTTCACTCCGACTTGCGTATAGTTGGCGAGAAAGATACGTGCATCTAGAAGAGGTTAGGAATTAAACTTGACGCATTTCGAGAATTTCACATGCATCAACGAATATAATTCTCTTTTATAATTAATATATATTGACGAAGAATATTTTTTAATTAAAATTAATTAAAATTAAAACTCTGACTTGTGTACAGTTGACGAGGGAAATACGTACGTGCATCTAGAAGAGGTTAGGAATTAAACTTGACGCGTTTCGAGGATTTCACATGCATCAATGAATATAATTCTCTTTTATAAGTAATATATATCAACGAAGGATATTTTTTAATTAAAATTAATTAAAATTAAAACTCCAATTTACGTACAGTTAACGAGGGAAATACGTACGTGCATCTAGAAGAGGTTAGGAATTAAACTTGACGCGTTTCGAGGATTTCACATGCATCAATGTGAAAGAATGTAATTCTTTCTTATAATTAATAATTTTATTTTTGATTAAAAATATTCTTTTTAATATCATTGTATTCTTTATTAGTTAACGTTGCAACAATCGAAATAGGCAATAATCTGAACAATATGGCGGGTACGATAAAATTTCCCAACCAAATTCTTTTTTATTGCCACACGTGATCTGGTATCATCGTGATGAAAAATCACGTTTTCTCGATCGCGAAAGAATTTTCTTTTTCCTTCGATGAACCTTCGAGCTCCGTGCGTGTGGAACGATCGATATCTCCACTTGGCCCCTTCATTTATCACGTTTAAGAGACCGTGTCTCTTTCAACCACTGTACGTACTGTATGAACGAACAGGTGTGTCGCGTCAAGGCACGGAACTTGAAGACGTCCATTGCCGGTCCGACCATTCCCGCTATTCCTCTTCGCAGTACTAGTGTTCTCGCCTCTGTCGTATTTGTGGAGGGCCCCTTTCTGTCATGCCTCATCCTCGTGAGTGGCGCGAGTGGTTCGGTCAATTTTTCTTTTTTTTTTTCTCCTCCATTGCTTCTCTGGCGCTTTTGCTTGAAATCGTCAGCTTCGGAATACTCGGCGCTTTGTCGAGTACTCCCAAACGAACCGCAGCTAAATAAACGGATCGTCTTGGCGCGTTCGAGATGCGTCTTTGTTCAACTTGCAAAATTTATCGTCAATCTGTCGGATCAGAATTTTTGGAGCAATTGCTGGTTAATTTAAATATCAGGTCGTTCCATAAATTTATTCCGGAATTTTTCGCCTGATGTGAGATGGACGACGATATAAATTCAACGAACGAAAGGAAGAGGCTATCGGTTCAAGAAACGTCGGAAGTTGTAAGGTATTTCCCGGCATCAACCGTGCAACAGACATTTCGAGAAAATGGGAATGGTGTTGAAACTGGAAGTTTCCTATCTCTCCTGTATATCTTTGCTTGCCCGCGAAAGATACAAAAGAACTGGTGAAACGTTTGATAACCAGAGACGAAGAGTGAATTGTTGCACAACAATTCCCGAGGAAGACGAAGACTTGGACCGGAAGAGAAGAACAAGCTCAACTGGTGTGTTAAACCAGGTCTACATACTCGTAAAATTTTGTTCCCTGTTCTTTTGATGGGACTATCAAGGAATTTTCTTGCCCCTGGCTGAACAAGTATTATAAATTCAGAGAAATATTGTGTCTAGCTGGATAAATTGAGAGAAACAGTAACAACAGAAATTCTTCAAACTCACAAATCGAGAAAATGTGATTTTTCATGCACGAAACGTGAAAAAAAAATTGTTTTTAAGTGGCAAAAAATATGACGATATAACACAGAATATTAATTATAAAAAAAGACCTCGAGAAATATTTTTTAAAGGAAAACCAGAGAAATTTTGCAGCGATTGTGCCTTTGCTAAAAGGATGAGAAGAAGTTGTACAATTCTGGCGTAGTATGATTACCACAAATAGGCGGAACGAATTGACCCAATATCAGTTCCTATCAGTAAGACCTAAAACATGGAATTTAATTTACTCGAGCGAGTCCGTTTTACAAAGAATTTCTAATTCTCCGGGATACGCGTTCGAGCGTTTCGTTTCGAGGTTCAACGTGATTCGTATACGATGCATTTCGAGGCTGGAATGCGGATTCGTCTTCGAGCCGTATTTTCTCCTTTTTGACACTCCCTACTTTTTACGCGAGCATACGTAGCTGTATAAATCACATGGTGAAAGAATTAGTCGGACGTTTCGCTATCACAGTTGGACCGTATTTATACTAACGTTGTCTAACTATTGTACTGTTGCAATACGAAATAAAATGATACCTACGATCGTAGCGTGACACGCACGTGGTGCACGTTTACGATTCATCTTTCGATGATTATCGTGAATCACCTGTGATGTACATTTCCAAGGCTACGGCTGGAAAATGTCAAGCAACTTTCTCTAGAAAGTGTTTCGCACTGTTCTCAATGACGATCGATGTCTCGTGACCACGCGTGATTTCGCACACGGACGTGTTCGACTGGTATTTCAATTTCAGAACCGGAGAATTTCAATTTCCATTGCAGCGACTCCCATCGATGCACTAAACGCCGAAACTGTTGTAATTTTGTAAAAAGAAATCGTACGATAACAAACCTGGGCTTGTTTCGCAGCTTCAAGCCTCTACTTTCAAAATATTGTTATTCGTTTTATTCCAAAAAAAAAAAAAAAAAAAAACACTTAACGAGTGAAGATAAAGTGAAAAACATTGAAAAATTGTTTTCACAGTCGAATCTCGATGCATGATTCCTCTTCATTTTATCGGACCTTTTCAATATACAGGTTTAGATGAAAATTCAAGAAGTTTGGTTGTTATGTTCAAAGTCCGATAAATTAATCGTTTCAATCTTCAAGTCCATTGTAGATTCAGTCGTGAAAAGAATTGTTCAATGTCTTTACACACTGTGACAATTTGACATGAATATCTTCACTTTTTTTAGGTTCAAGTGTAAAAGTATTCTAAGATAAAACGAATGACGTATTTCGAAAGTAGAGGCTTCGAGCTTTAAAAGTTCACTATCGTGAATCAGTCGATTCATTTTCACGAAATCGCGACAGTTTCAATATCTAGCATCCAAGTATTAATCCCTCGAGTACATTTGACACTCATCATGCACTTGTTTTGCACGCACCAAGTGCAAGATGACGATCCTAACTCGTCATTCAAAATTATTAGTAATTTGCTTCTGTTTTCATTTTGAATTCTCACGTAAAATCCTTTGCATACTGCCTTTACATACTACTCCGTGCACCAATAAATTTTTTCGAACAAATCTCCAAAGAGTCAAAACTCGCGCTGTATTTGCATATACAGCCGCAAATTTAAATTTCGTTCGCCGCGATATTATTTGCGAAACAGAGATAACAAAGTAATCGAAGCGGCGGTGTTCGTCGCTACGAATTGTTATTTTTCTTCTTCAGCTTTATCTCGAGTAAAACTTTTCGAAGAAGCTATCACGGCGTAGTATGTAATAGGTGCTACCGCAACGGAGTTGCCCACGGCAACCTACTTACAAGCGCAGTAAACTGCACCTACTCGTCGTCTCGTTATTTTCCAACTGTAGTATCGTACATCCTGTCGCGCCGGGTCTTCGACGAACATTCATTGTCCATTGGTCCCCGGAATGTTCCGTTCGACTAATGAAATATCTGTTGAGGCTTGGCTACGTGCAGTGATTCCGTGATAGTGGCCTCTCTTCGTAGCTTCTTCTTCTTGAGTTGAGTTTCCCGGACGTTTGGTACTGTCGTTGCATCGATGTTCTTCACGTGTGTCGTAAGGACACAATTTCGAGACTCTGAAATCTCGAAATTTCATTTAAGGAAAGAGGCGATGAAATTCTTCTCCTCGATTTTTTTTTCAATATCTTATTTAGTAAGAATAAACTACTAAAATATTTGGAAAAATATCTTATTTAGTACAGAAAAACAGTGACAATTCTTTGGCTCGAACAAACTATTACGTATACGATGACTTTCAATGATTTTTCGCAAACGTAACGCTGGGAAGAGTGTGGCATTCGAATGTCGAGACAGACGAGCCAGGCGTTGTAATTAACAAAAGTCGCAGTAAAATACATAATTGTAACGCGAGTAGTTTGAACCGTTGGCAATTAAAAATTTAATTAAAACCCGTCGTATTGCTATCCGTCACGCTTTCTTGTTATATCGTAGCAGATGTGAAGAAGCTTTTGAACGAATGGAAATCTCGTTCTTTCTTTACTTTTTTTTAACTTCTTTTTCTCATTCTTTCGTTAGTTAATATACTTTATTAAAAAAAAGAAAAGAAAGAAAGCGCGAATTGTTACATTGCATCACGTCGAACTGTTGATATATTAGAGAAAATTCTTAACTAGTAAATATTTAACTTTCGATTATACGAAGATTTTTTCCGTCTTTTATTAATTTTATTGATATTTTTCCGTTTTAATTTTATCGATATGCGAACATTTCAATCGATACAAAACAAATTACAGGTGCGACAACGCCACTCCTACTCGAGGTGTACACCACGCCCCCTCGCGAATCACGTGACCTAAATCAACCAATCGCTAATTTTCGTTGCATCAGCGTTGCACCTAAAGAGGCCCGATTTTCTGGGTTATCTCCGCTGAAATCACTTTCAGTGATGAAAAAAAATGCCTTTCGTCGTTCCGACAGAGTTGCGTTCAGCTATATCCTTCCAAACGATTCGTACGAATCGCGAGAAGAACGATATTAACATGTCAACCCAAATGTGCACGAATGCAAAACGAAATAACAATGAAACGTACTCTTTATGCTAATTTCATGCGCGCAGTGAAAATTTTCCATCGTACGGATAATAAATAATTATATACACACTCGGAGGACGCGAACGCGAACGTGTCTTGCATCATTGGCAAACAATCGCGTTATGAACGCTTACGTAACAGTTTTGGCCATTTTGCCACGGCGATTTTCAATGGCACGAACATCCGCGCTGACTCGCGTGTTACAAAGTTCCGCGATATTCCGCGTGTTATCAAGCCTGTTACGTTAACCACACGACGATTAAATGTAATTGTAAGTACGCCCGGTAATTACACGGTTATCGATATTGTTCCATGGTTGACTATTTCGGCCCGTTAGTCTGCCGCAATTTACACGCATTGCCTACGCTCTGCGCATCGCCGTGGAAAGTTTCACGATTTCAGTGTTTCTCGTTCGCGAGCCGAGAAACACTCGGATATATTTACGTATGCAAATTTACGTGTTTACGGTAAATGTTACTTTTAGAAATGGTCTAGGCGTCTGCACCAGGAATAGTCGTGGATGCGCCCCTTTCTTTCTTTCTTTCTTTCTTCCTTTTCTCTCAGAACTAACGTGAGCGCGACGTACGGTGTGTTAATTGAATATTTGTATGGGACACGCGGTACCTTCGACTTCCATCCGGTTGGCAAAGTCCGTCAACTTGTTCGAACGTTTCCTGCGTTTCTTTTGTTCCTTATTTCGTTCCGTTCGATTCGGTGCCCATTTCAAGACACTAGTCTTTGTAATGTAGCTCGATCTTGAATTTCTAATTACCTTAATTTACTACGTTGAATTCCACCCTCATTTTGCTGTTCAAGACGTCAACATTGAATTTTATGTAGGTATTATGCTGAAATATTATATGCAACAGATAAGTTGACTTTCCACGACGCTGAAATGCGTTTCTTCGATTTTCACGTATTTTTTACTAAATTTTTAATAAATTGACGATTTCTACTTTATCGACTTTTATTGCGTTGCTTGGCACTTTTCTCAATTACAGCAAAAAAGCTCTATCCCGTACGAGTTTTTAAATAGCCATTGGCACTAGAACGATTAAATCATTCGTTCAGAGATAATCTGACGACTAATGAGACTCGACAGAACGCGATTTCATAAAAAATCCAAAGTATATATCGCTTTGTGTTCTTTTATGTACTAAAAGTACAAAAAACTTTTGAGGTTAGGGGCGATTATTTCTCAACCGTTTTAGTACCACGCAGCACTGTTCAATTTATAATGCACTCGGTTTCGATTACAGCGTTCATATCGAAGCTTTCTCTCCTAATTATTTTCTTTTCAATCAAAACTACCAAACCACGTGCATAAGTAGGCAATTTCTACCTTATCGACCTTCATTTTTTCGCAGTTACATCAAGGAAGCATTATTTACAACACGAGTTTTTATTAAATAGCCTGTAGCACCAACACGATTAAATCGAGTCGGCGTCTTCCCTTCATTTTACGCTAGCTCGTAATTATCATTAATATCGCGGTGAACTGGTGCCGCAATTAGGCGCTAGCGAGTGAAACGATCCGAGTCGAACCCGGCTTATCCTCGGAACGGTTGGGAAACGGGGGACGATGATACTCGCAAGTCGTCGCGATCGGAAATTTATGGTCCCATTTCTACGCTACGGTTGGGCCGCGACAATCGTTGTCGCGAGGAAGATACTCGATCTTGAATTCGAGGCGACGACGGGGACTTCCGCGAAATATACGGGCAACCGGTGGAAATACGCGTTGTCCTCGGGTTTGCGTCCGGCTCCGAAGCGATTCGTTTTGGAAAATGGAACTCCGGCGCTGTCGCTATCGTGTCGTTCCCTCTCTCGAAAGAAAAGTATGCACGAAAAATCAATTTCTCCCGGGACGAGACGCGTCGTGACTCTCCTGACTCGCGTGTTTCAGGACGATAACGAGCAGGGAGAGTTGTGTCTCCTGTAGAAAATTCGAGCGGACGTTTTCGAAGAATTTTTTTGAAACGCGCCGGGTGATCTTTGTCGAGGGACTATGCGAAACGCGTCGCGCGACAACGAGTCGAGTTTACGGAATTGGGGGAAAAGAGGGAAAGCTCCGCCACGTGACGGTTCGAAAGGAAAGGGATTATTCCGCTCACGTTCACCTTTATGAAAAGAAAATTTACAGTCGGCGCCGTCGTGAAACGCAGCAGAGAAACGCCTCGCTAATCGGAATTCGTGGCTCTCTATAAATCGTTGCCACTCTTTGACGTCACTTCCTGCGCGCTCTGTCGGCGACATACTAATGACGAGTCGGCATACCTCTGTCCAAAACGAACCAACTCGCGTGATTCTGTTTCCTCCAATGCCTGCTTTGATCGTATCTTGACTGAGAGAAGAGTTCTGTCAAACGATTACTAAAACACAGAGCAAAAAGATTAGAACTTTTTTTGACCACTTAAGCGTCTCTAAAAAATCTTACATAATTCTTATTGCTCAAAAAGTGAATTTTTGACTTTTGTGAAGCAAGACCTAAAAGACCATTTAACTTGATCAAAAGCTTCCAAAGAACGTAACATCCATGAAAGAAAAAAATAAAAGAATGAAAGGACAATAATTGAAGTACCTTAAAAAAAATAATAATAAAACGAAGTGATAGCAAATAAAAGTTTTAAAATATACAAGACAGAACTGAAATGCACAAATGTATGAAATAATTTTAATTTTTCTGTAATATTTCGATTATTTAAATTGTCATAAAATAAAATAAAGTGAGATGCAACAAATTCACTGTTAATAACTCATTCTCGAATTGCCCCCCTGTGGGACGTGGGCCCCACAACACTAAAACTACCAAAATGGCCATTTGACCATTTATTTTTGTTAGATATTTTGTAGATATAAAACAGTATTTTATGTCATATTTTTGGAAACGAATGATTCTTCATAAAAGAAGAATTATTGTATTATAAAGATTTTCTGTTTCTTTCACTTTAATTTTAACGTCTCTGATGGAAATTTCCGTCGGTACTTCTAACCTTAAAAACATCAAAGAAGAAAGAACTTTCGTTCGTACAGTCCAATCGCGATAATTTTCATTGTCGACTGGATGCCACGTGATCGATCAGTGTTCCACCAGCGCGTTAAGAATAACTTCATCAAAAAATGTTAAGGGAGAGCTTAATGCCAGTAAATCACTGGGTGGTTAAAAATACTCGATTAACGTGAGATTATAGTTGGTTTCACCCTCGCCTTCGCCCTCATTCTCACCAGATGTACACCTCCTTCGGCACGAACCTCTTTCACCGTGTTGACCGTTTACGTTCTCTCGTGCCACGAGAGAATAAATTATAAGAGGGCGAGAGCTTATGAGCGTGACTCCCTCGTACGACTACATGTAAGCTCGTTTAAGCTCGTGTAACAGACACTCGTCGATTTACCACCTGAGATCTCCAAAGAGGCTGATCCAACCATTTTCTTTCTCTTTCATTCGAAATGAACATTTTGTATCTCGTATCATTTGACAGATATATATATATATATCTGACATTTTTCAAATGAGATAATTCGAAGATAATTAATAAATTAGAAATTATTATAGAATTAATAAATTATATATACACAGAATGTCCTATTTTAATATATATATATATTAAATTTTATTTTTTTTATATATATATATTAATTATATATAATTATTAAAATAGGACATTCTGTGTATATATAATTTATTAATTCTATAATAATTTCTAATTTATTAATTATCTCCGAATTATCTCATTTGAAAAATGTCTCAAATGCATTTTTTTCTGTTTTAAGAGGGTAGCACTTTGGTAAGCTTAGTTTGTCTCTAGATAGAGAAGATCACTAATATTTTTCAAATATAATTACGTAATTTCTTTTTTCAATCAATGAAGCAGATCGTTCTGTACAAAAAAGTATCTAGTTTAGAAGATATTTATTTGATATTTCAGTACCCGTGCTACAGTTATTTTTGGAATATTGTTCTCGCGACTAATCTGACGTACAATATACAGAGAGATTTCGCGTTGCACGCGATAAAAGACGATTGAAGAGAAAATATTGTATGGATCAGAGTTAATCCGAACGTTGCTTTCTTCTTTTTTACTTGTTCATGGCAAATCTTCTGGCAAAGCGTTTACAAAGCGATCTAGTTGAATTTCTTACAATTGGTAATTCTCACAGATGAAGTTCTCTCTCGTAGACGATTGAAAGCAAATGGGCGATTATCGTTTCCAACAAAACGCGTTTCTGAGAGATGATTTAGTGCGACGAGGATGTAAAGCAACTCTCGAACGCTATTCACACATGTAAGTAAAAGAAAACTAAAACGTTGCGTAACGTAAGTTTCGACTTACCACTTCATTCGCTTAATAGAGTAACCAAAATTTTATCAATCCATATTAAATAAAATGTACAAACAATTTGACAAATTTGTTTAGTTGTAAAGTCAACAGAATATATCGTAGTGTATATAGATAAACGTTTATAAAAGTCAAATTTCATTGCGATATTTCTCATGAGCCAAAAGTTGTCCAAAAATGGCGCGTGAATTCTCGAGTCGAACCACTTGCGCGGCCTCCGACCTGTGCCGGAGGGTCTTTCGAATCTCTTTCGAGATTCTCGCCGTTCGTAATCTTTATTATCGAAATACCGCGCTAATAAGTATCATCTTGACCTTGAAAATATTTACCTGATTGTGTTGGTGGCCAAACTCGCGTATATTCCGCTTATCGGAACAATTTCATCCGCTAACTGTCCGAGCAAGTGACCCGGCGGGGTATGGTTCTCGACTATAATCGGTCATCCGGTCTGAACGCGATATATAGAGAGATATATATTACACATAAGCCAGGGAGCCCTCGGTCTGCTTAGCAACACCACGGCTAGTTCAGCCTGGTTGAAATTCAGTTAGTTTGAACGTGGCCAAGCCCGGGAATTAAATTAACAAAGTTAATTCTCATTCTGGTAAAGGACCACGAGTGTGTCCCGGAAGTGAGAGAGGCCGGGTAAGAGACCAAGAATATATTCCTGCGCGCCAGCCAGCCAGCCAGCCACTGCTTGCTTGCTGCCAGTTCCGCCGAATACGAAACAAGCAGTGACGCAAATCCAATCTTTCCCTAACGTGTTCCCCTACCCTTGGTTGGCTTTTTAGTCCGAAGAACGTTCTAATCGTTTCTTGGATCCGTTTCGTCAATTCCTGCATTGAATCTTGGTCAACACCGTGAACCATCACTGTCGAACTTCTCGAAATTTTAATTGAAGGTTTACGAACGCTGGTCGGGAAAACCGCCGTCTTTTTTCCCCATTCGTTCGAAAGCGAAGGAAACCTAGGAAACGATTCCAGTGGATGAGCAGTTCCGCGATTTAATTAGGGGGACAAACACCGTGTACGCGAGCGCGATAAAACTGATTTACAGACATTTGCGCGGTTTGGTGGTGCTTGGACGTTCGGCGGTGGCCGCGGGAAAAGCGCAGAAAACAAGGAAATATCGAATCGCGGATTAATTGGAAAATGAATGTGCCGGCTGCGGAGGAAACGCAGGGGCTGTTCAAGGCCTCCGACGAAGCAACGAAAGAAAAATTGAATCGATACGCTCGATACGCGAACGTGCGTGTTAAATACGATTTACCCTGTGAAACGCTACTGCCACGTGGAGGACGCAGCGCTATATTCCCGCTGAACAAGGAACAAGGATGAACCGAGACGATTTTTCTCCTCCGTGACGATCTTCGTTTGCGATACGAACGTCAACCGGTAGTCGTCAGGGGACGAGAAAAATGAAAAACAGGGAGGAAGATAGAGAGAGAAGCTGAAAGGGGCTGGGATATTCCCGCGGTATCCCTACACGCTCGTGCCCCGGGTAGTCGGTGCTACCGCAGCTAAATTAAATCAACGATATCCAGCGCGCGTTCTATTCCCCTTCCCCCAACTTGAAGGCCAGAGCCTCTATACTCGAGTCTCATCCCCCCTGCGATCTATCTGCAAGTGCTCAATACATTCTTCCACTTCCTCTCTCCGCTTAAAGATAAAGCTCTCCCGAGCTATCAGGCAGAGATAGCTTTTCTCCCTTTCTCTCCGTTGCAATTTCGGACGGAGAAAGCCGAAAACGAGGAGCAAGATCCTGATAGAAGCGGCGGACCAACGTCTTTGGTATTTAATAAACATTCCAGCCGGAGCCCGCAGTTTTGTTGCGGACCGATGCCACCGGACAAAAGGGCACGAAGAGGGAAGGGCGAGAGAGAAACAGACTAGCGCTCGGGGCTTGAAATTTTTTCGTGGAAAATAATTCGTGGCTGTGGATATAACCCGTGGGGTGAATAGCCAGAGGTGAAGGAGAGAAGACCAGGTTCAATCTCCATGAAGCTTCGCTTCGTGGAAAATCTGATACGATGCGCGAGAGCGAAGCGTGGCCGGCCGGACGGCGAGCGGGCGAGCTGCTCTGGTATCCGGTTAGGTTACGAAAGTAATTAAATCGTTAACAGGGGACGAGTTTGCGGCGCAATCGACGAATATGTGCGGGGTTTCCACGACCCCATTCTCCCCCATCCGCTATCCGCGTCCCTCCTCCTCCACCGTCGGCTCTTTCGCTGACCGTTTCCCTTGATTCTCAATTTTATTATTTCTTTTGCCAGTCGTAGCCTTTGACTATGGAGGGGTGGCCCCGATGAAACACGGCTCGTTACGCGAGGAACTGTTAACGAGTCGAATTCGATTCGGAGGCGGTCGAGTGATCGATTTAGGTACGCGCCGGGGCCACCGCCAGAAAGGGGAGAGAGAGAGAGAGAGAGAGAGATGGCAATCGATCGCGGGGAATTGTTGCGAATCGTTGAGATCTTGCCAATCTGGTCTGGCGACCAGGATTGCGATTAACCGTTTAAAGAATTAGCGCGGATGGTTTCTTAATTGAATTCCACGACGATGGCAAAGGGATTTTAGAGCGTGAGTTTCTCGCGAGAGTCTAGTTACCAAACGGAAGGTGTGAATCGCCCTCCGTGACCAGTGATCTATATACGAACATTCGTTATTGGCGTTATTTCAAATTTTTCGAGAATCGAGAATATGATCCTCGTTCGCGTTAAACTAGGAAATTCCTTTCAGAAAATTTCTCAGAAGCTTTTGAAATTGCTCGATACGTGGTTAAGATTTATTATTATCACTGAAAGTGATTTTAACGCGGGTAACCCAGAAAATCGGGCCTCTTCAGGTGCAACGCTAATGCAACGAAAATTAGTGATTGGTTGATTTGGGTCACGTGATTCGCGAGGGGGCGTGGAGTAGACCTCGAGTAGGAGTGGCGTTGTCTGGTACTGAGCGATCGCGCCTGTAATTTGTTTTGCATCGATTCAAATGTTTGCATATCAATAAAATTTTATTGCTTCTGGGCCTTTCAGTGAGACGAATTGTACTGGGGTACAAGTCGTGCAGTTTTTTTATATCACGGATTACACCATGATCGTAGTGTATCATGATTTTTATGCGCTCGCAAAGAAATAACGAAGCCTATTCTCTTTCTATTCGAATTAAACAGACGACTTTGTTGGATTCAAACGTCGATTGACAATTTTTCGATTATCTGTTAGTGTTAAATTTAGAATTATTTTTTTAATTCCGTGAGTATTTTGACAAGTGTTAAAATCGTTCGATACGTAGCAAAAATTCATCGACACTGCATACTGCGATCTTTGCGCACGTGAAGAAACAACGAAGCCATTCTTCCTCCAATTCAAATTAAATTAATTGAATTCAACCACTTAGTACGCAAGAAAACTCGCTGACCTCGTTGTTAATTTGCATCGCAGTACGGAATTAGATTTCAAAGAAAAATTCATTCGGTTCCCTCGCGACCAACCATTATCATGTTTACTCTCCGTAGTTAAGCACGTAAAACTACTCTGTAATTAAATAATTAAAGAACGACGAAAATAAAATCATTTTAAAATCATTTCGCAAACACGAAGCCTGGAAAATGATTGCAGACGATTAAAAAGATTCTGTGAAAAGGGGCAAAAAGAAATAATTCGTCGAGGGTGATCTCGTTGATGGGAAATTCGCGAAAACACGTAAGTGGAGGATGGATCGAGCAAGGGAGAAAGAACAGGCAACCCCGAAAAGGGGTTGACAGAAAAATGGAAGGGTGAAAGAGAGGCGCGGATAGAGATATTCAGAGAGATGCAGCCGGTTACTTTGCGTCGCTGCGCGAAACCCTACACGACGCTGAATTTACATAAGCGGCTTTTCTCCGGGGCGGGGCTTTTCTCTCTTGGTCCTAAGCAAATATTGACTGGGACCACTTTCATCTCTCCTCGCCACCTGTCATTCTCAAATGACGCGTGCTTGATACCTGGCGTGATACCTGAATGCTTATTACGCCGATTGATGAGACGATAAATAGAAGAGAACAGCTAACAACAACAAGCTCGCGTGTCCGAGTGTTGTTTAGACTGCGGAGCACGCGTAGGATCGATTGACTCTTTCACGATGCGTGATTCAAGTATAAATTTCATTCCGCTTTCTTCCTTTTTTTTTCCTCGGCGAAAATACATGGAAATCTATGTGCCAAAGATAGAAAGTTCCGCTGTCACTTTTGCACACAGCCTGCAACGTCTATTAAAATGATAATGACCGATTGACGGCAGCAAATAATTTAGCGGAGCTGAATACCAACTACGTACTGATGAACTGATGCAACAATTTCTTTCTTTTTTTTTTTTTTTGCTTTCCAGAACGCAAGCTGTTCGTTGGCATGCTGTCGAAGAAGTTCACCGAGAACGACGTTAGGAACATGTTCAGCGTTTACGGAACCATCGAGGAATGCTCGGTGCTGAGGGACAGCACCGGAAAAAGTAAAGCCTGTGCCTTCGTTACCTTCGCTAGTAAACAATACGCCATCAACGCCATTAAGGCTCTTCATCACTCGCAAACGATGGAGGTGAGTGGAATTGAAACGTGCAATTGTTTTCTCCTCCTATCCTAGCTACTTAACTCTTGCCGCCACAATGTGTCCTTCCTCCCCCGTTCCGATTGTCCTTAAAACGACGACGACAATGGCACTTTGTCACCGAACTTTGCTTCTTCCATTCAAGACCGACTCTTCAATCCGCGAGAATTCCCTTTTATTCCCGGTTCTTCTTCAATTATACGCCAGTTTTTATACAAAATTCGTGTCGCCCGTGCGAGAGCAATTATGCACGTATCGCTGCGACAGCGTCGTACCAGTAGAATCTGTCCTCTATCGTAATTTAATTTCTAATTAACTTTGTTATCCACGGCTAATCTCTCGTCGAAGATTAATTTCGCCGGGACCGATGCGTCCTGATAACGCAGAGCCTGAAAGAAACTTTGCATCCCTGCCAAAGTTTCATCCATCATTTAACGTGGGACATCCTGGGCCTCGCCTAGTTGTTGCACGCCCTTTCGCAGCGAGGACACGATGCAAAGTTGTAAGAAGGAGCGAGAGACGCGATACTTGCAAAAAGTATCGATATTTGGAAGTTGGTCGATTTTATAACACGACTTTATAACAAATTTTTCAAAAATTCTTCGTTTCAAAATGAAAATCACTGTGGGATGCGTACGCTCCACGCGGCACGGAACGTGTTAATAATTGATAATCTGAGATTAATTGAGATAAGTCGTTAGACTTGCCCAAATATTCGCAATTTTGTTGAAATAGCACTTTGAAACGAAATAATCCAGTAATGGTCATCCGAGCTTGAAAATGCTACGAATTCTTCAAATCATTTATATCCGTGGTTCAAGAATAAGTTATTAACACTTTACCGACCGGTAGCGGTCGATAGGTAGCCGATTAATAGGCTTACCAGTCGGTAAAGTGAATCTTTTACTTTTTTTTTAAATGAAAATGTAACTTTCTAATTTTTTTCTTCCACGAATGTCATGTTTTTTGAAAGCTTGTTTAGACGTTGTTAATGACCTTTTAGACTTCCTCTGCAAAAATAAAAAATTCACTTTTTGAATAATAAGAATTACGTGTCGCAAGGGTGAGGCATCAGGATCTTGGAGATGTTTAAAAGAAAATGGTTGAGAACCTTCTACATTTGCCAATGAATTCTTTTGATAAAAAATTATGTTTTCAACTTGGAAAAAAAAAGGCAAATTGCAGTGCTACGGAGTACGTATTTGAATTTAAAATTTTAATTCTCCGAACTGAAGAATTACAAATACAAATTGCTATACAATGCGTGTAATTGTAACAACCAATGTACACCGAGGACTGAGAAGAAAATCGCAAGAGCGAGGGATTAATACTTAATCAGTCGTTCCCTGTCCATTTCGCGCGAACTCTATAAAAGTTTCAACAAAAGTATCGAGCAATTCGATACTTGGAAACATAATAGGGCGGGTAGCAGACCCTTCGAAGTGAATTCCACGCGCTCTACGGAATTGTTTCTTTTCTTTACCCCGTGTCTCTGATGGCATGCTCGCAACCTAACTGTGCACGGATGCCCGGTCCCGACCCGGTGAAAGAAAATCGTGCCAAGGCACGCGGTCGCGACAGCAATTCCATTTTGATATCATGAATATTTCCAGCTGCAGATTCCTCGAGCTTTTGCTCGTTGTGGTCGACTTAACTGGCACGATTTCGTGCTTTCCATTGTCTGCCACATAAACAGTCCTGCATTTCATATTCTCTCCTTTATGGTCGGAGCAAGCCGAAGGAACTATATATATATATATATCGCGATCGTTATTAATTATTATTAAAGCGAGCCTTCGTGATTCCACGCAGTAATTCTCTTCGACGGATGGTTCTGGTTTGATTATTGTCCCCCGGTCCAAAGTTTATTAAACTCGTTACTCGCACGTTCGCGATTATCATTTGTTTGTGTTATTTGTCCTCTTTTATCAGCGAGAATCTCGAAGGCTTCTTTCTAAAAGAACTAGCTACTTTGCAATAGTGAGTTTCGAACAATTCAGCAGTTGTGAGCGCAATTTTTCTAAAGGAGGGAATTTTAAATACAACAATTTTCGACAGAAAGTCTTTAAGCGTTATAGAGTTTGGATATTGGGATCATCCTTCTATCCTCTCCTCTCTTTTTCTCTCATTTTCTATCTCTGGCTATTCGTGGCTAGTGACTTCTATAGTAGTCCCAAAATTAGGGACAATTAGTCTCATTAGTTCGCCTGCTGAACACGACTGGCATCTATTCATATTCAAACAGTCACATTTATACCCTACACGATATCGGAATTAGGTGCGTTACGTTAAAGATCATTAACCGTAGCTAATCGCTATAAATAATAATAATAATAATAGTAATTTGTAAATAGCAACAATGGAAATTTCAAAGAAATTCGTACTATGTCGGATGATTATATTAATTTTCAAAATACAGGGTAGTCACTGAAAGACTGAATGATATATAAAACAAAAATAACTTTTACAAACGCATGTTTTTTTAATTTTTTATTATTTTATCTGGAAATATAATTAATAGATTTTTTTCAGTATTATGTGTAAAAACTACAACAAAAAAAAAAAGAAAATGAACAAGTTATGACTTCATAATTTTCCGAGGCAAAAGCATATAGTTTTAAAAATACATGACCTTCGATTTTACAGAGAATTAATGCTAAAACTATCTATACGAGCTGCATATTGATAGGCGTATGTATTTAACTTACATCTCATGCATTTATTTATTTATTTTTTTTTTTTTTTTTCTCAGGGATGCTCGTCGCCGCTGGTTGTGAAATTCGCAGATACGCAGAAGGAAAAGGATCAGAAAAGGATGCAACAACTTCAGACGAATCTTTGGAATATAGCAGGAGTCAACATGGCGCCGCATTACCTGACCGTCCGTATCTTTAATATTTCATAACCAACCTTTTTACCCGATATCAAAGAGCCCATTTGCATCGTGAATGGAAATACTTTCTCGCAAATTTATTTCCCTTGAATCTTCAAAATTACAAGCGCATCCAGCGAATCGGCTTGATACTTTTTTTTTTTCGTGCTACGTAACGAAAAGAGAATAACACCGTGCTAAAAGACAGGCATAATCTCTCAATGGAAATTTTTATCTCCCGACGATCCGACCAAGGGGTTTTAATTTGTTAATTAGAACGTAATCTCTTCGCGAGAATGATACAGAGATATTACAAACATTGTAGAAATATTGTAGGAAACGTGCTTGAATCAGCATGTTAAATCGACTGACGTCAAATAATTGCTTCTATAGATAAAAATCATCCGAGTAATTGTCTCTGTGGAAACAGAAAGGAATTAGTTTCCACGATTATTTCAAGGGACAATTTATTTCAAGGTGGAACAATTATTGATCAATTTTTTTTTTTATTGTACGAATTAATTTATTCGGAATGAAATTTACACTAATTGTCAAAATGCGTCAGAATTATATAATACAAATCTATAAAGCACATCATGGCTACTAAACCTAACCTCTAAACCTACACGTTTTTATAAAAATCGAAGACTTATTTTTATCCTAGTTTCTTCGGCACAACATTTTAATTATTCATCGTTGCACCGGTCAGTTACGTACGCTTGTACGCATGTTCGATGTTACATGGAACATGGTGTCTCGGCATCAAAGTTCTCGCGAAAATTTCCATTCACACGATGTATAGTATCGATGGCACGTGTGACCTGAATGGAGAGTCACGCGGAAGAGGCGCAACGCGCTAAGCTCGCATTCAGATCACGCTTAACTACGCTCTTGCGCCGTGAAACTCGCTGCAAGAGCACGCGAGAATACTTTTATTTATCTTGACTCTATGGGTCAACATTTTACGCGGCGTCTCTTGCAACGCAGCAAGTCGTCGTTGCTCATAAGCGTGTATGGCTCGAAGCAACAGATACTCATGTGAGAAACGTTCGTTTGTTCGCAGAACGACACGCCTGCTTTGGCGCCCGCCTCGCTGCAATTGTTGCAACAACTTCAGGCGACGACGAGCGCGGCGACTCCGGTCGCGGCAGGCGCTGGTGCAAACGCGTTGTCGAGCGTGCAGCATCAGTTGTTGCTGCAACAACATCTTGGCCTCGGCGCGGCGACTCCTGCGCACGCGGCTGCCCCTGCCGTGCCAAGCCCGCCAGAAATCAACCCCACGAATCTTCAAGGACTGGCCACCCTCGCGTCCCTCAGCAACACCGCCGGTGAGTATGGTTGGTGTCCATTTATTTTACATTTTATTTTCGTTCCTCCTTCTTTGTCTCCACCTTTGATACCTGCCAATTTACTTCAGTTAAGCGTCAATTAGGCGCGTCCATTTTTTTACTGATCGTCTTTGTCTCTCGTTTCATCCATGCTCTTTGCTGTCTATTTGTTGCGTAATATCCGTTTGTTATAATATTATTGAATAACATCTATTTATTTGTCGTTGAACACTTTTAGCGCGCAAGATTCTTTCCAACTTCTAATTTCCTCGTTGACTTTTAATTTTCCTTCGCCAGTGACCGACGCGGCACTTGACGAGTGTTCTTACGCTCCTTTTCAATAAAGTAATTAGAATTCGTTGCTGATAAGAAAATGCGAGATTGGAATATCTATGTACGCACAAGTCGGATCAACTTGGAAAGAAATGTCACTGCGACGTCGAAAACGGTTTAACGCGGGCAAATGTTACCAACTTTGAAATTACTTTGGCAAACCTCATTGTGTTTATGTATAATCGGAAACCATTGGATTTCTCCATTTCTTTCTTCTGCAGTTTGTCAATCTTTGTGTCGCGCAAATTGTAATTTATGCACGCTTGATAGTAAATCGACATTTTTGTCATCCAAGGTTAACGATTGCATTTTATCGCCCGATATACATATGTACATTCGTCCTCGTTCTCTCACGCTACTTACATTATCGTTGTCGCGGTGTTTCGTTTCGTTTTCTGCGCGTGGCGGCCACGTTCTGGTATATTTTCTCCAGGTTGTCTTCGCGACAATAAAACTGTTCGTTTAATAAACGTCGGGAAGCATGCCAATGTGTAATGACCGTTGTAGATGCCTCCTATTAGCATCCATGTTAAAACGCGTGTTTACTATTTATTAGAGAAACGTGTGGTTATCCGATGACATACCAGAACTTACGTAATCGTATCTTCGGACAAACATAGTATACGAAATGACACGCTGTCGTTCTCTACTTCTTTTTCTGTTCCTTATTATTATTTTTCTTTTTTTTTTTCTTGATGGATAGAGAATTCATCAGAACTCCGAGCTGAACTGTTTCGTCTGTTGATTCTTACGATCTGCGAACTTACATACGTCCGGGGGGGGGGGGGGCATAATTTTTCAGGAATTTAATCTCGCGCGGAAATTCGCGACTCGATGTTTCGTTGCCGCAGTTGTTCTTTCGCAGTTTGCGACCAGAAAATAACTACTAACGAGAATATTCACGACTTCCTGCTAACAAATCCAGCCAATTATACTAATTACAAGGATTACGTAACGAAATATCGAGTCGCGTGTTTGTCATATTTGTGCGCGATTTAGAATCTAATCATTGTGTGTGTGTTGGGTTATGTACGTTGCAGCGAATGCAGCAGTGTCGCCGATGAGTATGCAAAACCTGGTCACTCTGGCGGCCATGACTGGCGGAAACGGGAACCTTCAGGTGTCACCAAACAGTGAGTAGAAGAAAAAAAGACAACTTCCGCCGTGACACGAGCACATGTGTATATGTGTAATACGTACAAACGCGATAACGTTGAAAAATTCACTTTGTCACTTGCTATAATATCACGTACAATTTGGTCAGTATGTGCATTTGTGTTCCTCGTCCTTCGTTTCTAATAGAAACAGACAACTGATCGTTCATTTCTAAGAGCCGTGCTTTCGCAAAGAAAATTGAAGAAGGCTTGAAACACGTGATATTAAATTAAAAAACAAAAGAAATAACAGCATGATGGAAATCACACGGTTCGTTGCTGTGATCAAATCGTATTGGTGGAATATTTGACACGTATTTTATACGACGTTGATTAATCCGACGGCCATTAATCGTAACTTGTTACGTTTCGAGATCGTTCGTATTTTATCTGTGTGCGTGTGTATAATCTTCATTTGTGTATGTATGAGATTTATCCGTGTAATGCAAATCGTTGAGTAGAGAAATGACGTCACGAGTGAAAAGAAAATTTGTTTCTATGCTCGTGTTCATAAATTCTGGAATGGCTTTCCCGCCGAGAAATTTAATCTTCGACGTTTGTCGAGAATTTCTGCAAAACTCAGTCGAGACGAAAGATTCGTCTGTTGCATCCAAAATTAACGAATCGTTAATTTTCTGTTTGTCACTCACATTCGTGCACTTTACCTCTGTCTTTCCTCCTCGTCTTTCGTTCCAGCCGCGATCTCGATCGTCGATCGTTCCGAGCAATCGCGAGTAACGATCGACGATATCGCAGCACGACAATTGCGTATCTTATATTCGTAGCGTACGAAGCACTCGGCTAAGTAACTTTCGGTCAAGTTTACGTGCTGAATATGTAAACCCGTTACTAACTCTGCTTGTTAATATCGTGAACGTGTTCTGTGTTTCAGCGTTAAGCGGACTGGCGAATTCGACAGCAGGTATGTCGCTATGTACGTGTCGCCTTGCCTGGTATAGTATTAACAATTACTAAATTAATCTCGGCCGTTCGACTTTTCTAACTCTATATCTTGTCTCTATTCACTCGTCTCGGCACATTTGGTTCGCTTCAAGAAATTTTGGACTGTCTGCGATAGATTGGATCTTATTGTCACGTAGGAAAAGAGCTCGAAGAAAAATGGCGTGCAAAATGGTACAGACGGCTTTTTTTAAGTTTCGATTGTAGAGTTTTTTGGAAAATGTTTTTCTTCTCTTCTCTCCGTTTCCAAAAGAAATTACGTGTACCATTACGTGTACCATTTTTCCACTGAACTCTTCATACCTGACAATACCACACACTCATGTCTAATGGCGAGTACTTTATTGGCCACATGTCTGTGGAAACAGTTTTACTTTACGTCACGTTGTTACGTGTCTCAGTTGTATAAGAACGATTTCATATTTCATATTCTGCGATAGAAAGAAAATTATTTAAATAGTTGCGTGTTGGATGCAAATTTCTGCAAATTTTTTGCAAGTTGTTCTCTCATTGACCCGTATTTGACCTCCATTCGTTAATGTCCGAAACTATCGTGCGTTTGAACAGACTTCTGTCACCGAATATCGATATTTTAACTTGCGTAATTTTTAATATACCAACGCACAAAAGCTATAAACTGCTATTGACGTATTCATGTTCGTGTCGCCACTGTATACTTGCACGTAGACATGACACCAAGTTCCATCACGCACATGTATCTCTCCCCCCCCCCTCGCATTTTCGTCCCTGTTTTCGCAGAACATTTTGACTTTGGAAATATATTGTCGGAAATACGATAAAACCTCCTCCCTTTGCGTTTACTCGCACCAAGTGCGCCAAACGATTACTTTGATCGAACAACAACAAAACGGTTTCCATGAGATTAATTAAAATAATCACGCTCACACGTTCGCGTATAATTAGCTCTTAACAAACGATTCTCTCGTTATCTGCTACAATGTTTCTTTCTTATACTTATGAACGTCAACCATTGTTAAAAGAAAGTTAAAAGACGCGCGTGCCTTTCGATTTTTTAAAAGACGAAAGACTTGACGTATAAAAATTAAACAGATAGATAAGAAGATTAGCGCAAAATCACGCCACTGATCTCAATAACATTCGTTCAGAATTGCATATTCATTTGTTTATCTTTTTTTCTTCTTCTTTTTATACGAACGCACGTCAGCGTTTTAATGTGCACATTTTTTTTTCGTGCGCAGCTGTCCTTCTTGGAAAAACCGGAAACACAGGTGAGAAGAAATCATTGAAACTTTTAATAACAAAAATTCTTTTTTTTTTTTTGACTTGTTCGTTAAACTTTTCGCTCCTTTACGAAGCTACTTTCCCTTTCATTTTTCTTCGACTTTCTTCCTTTTTTTTTTTCTGGTTGCATTCGCCATTTTGCTGCGTTTACCTTCCTGCCAAGGATGTTTTAGAATTACGAGCCGAGGCAACGGGAAACGGAGAGGAAGATATTTTTATCTTTTTATAGTTACTAAAACTGTAATTTACACGTTACTCGTACCTGTCGTTTCCTGAATATCGTTGTCTGAATAATTCTGAAGCATTTTACACACCATCGTCATCTCCCTTCTTCGTGCATATCTTCACGTTAGATTCGTAAGCCGAATCGTTAGCTGTTTAATCGATGGAACGAAGCTCACCCAATATTTGTCCGACATGTTTCAATTAAGCTTTAATTCATTTGCCCTGTTTCGTAATATTTGGTGGTATAACAGAGAAGTGTCGCAACGAAAGATAATAGTCCTCCGCGATGCTTATACATGTACTTGTATATGTATATATATATTCCAAACATTCAATTTGAGATTTAGGTGAGCTACGAGAGTTAAGCTGTTTAAGAAATCAATAACAAGTCGATATCGATGGTATTAAAAACCTGATGCTTTTTAGTTTAACGATCGATAATTGTTGATTGGTGTACATCCATGGTTAATAACGTGCCACAACGAGTTGACCCTTCGTAACGAAATTTCAGCCTTGAACTCCTTCTCTCCGAATTTTGATCATAATTTGACAGAAACACAGTCTACCGAGCCTAACACGCAATTTACACTGTATTTTCGTAAATATTATTCACTTTGAACACGTTACATAACACGTCGTGTACATAATCGCTTTTTGCAATTAACGATATATACATACTTAAAAACTCTGCACATTGAAAACGTTGTGTTGTAAAAAACAAAAAACAGAAAATACCTTCTAAAATTAACTTTGGACGAAAACCACATTACTCGAGTAATTACTGTACAAACTTGCTTCTAGCAACTATCCGACAAGCGTTTACACAATTAACAAACAAGATAATCAACTCGGCGTAATACCAGCTATTCTTCTCTGTTCTTTCTTTCTTTCTTTTTTTTTATGTTAGAGGTACAGCATGAAGCATGCCATGAAGTCGGGGAATTACCTTTTTTGCAAAGATAGGGAAAAAAGAAGCAAACAGGCGTAAAACGATTTATTCAACTGTTGGCGCTGTTGTAAAAGTTCGATCGAACAAAAGAAAAAAAAAACACACACACACACACACACACAAGGACTCGAGAAATGAAATTAAGTAATCGAATTGATTTCAACTTTGAAGGGTCCACCGGAGGTAGCCTCAGTCCTGTGACGTCCCTAGCGCTCAATTCCCTCACGGGGACACCTCTAAATGGATTGCAGGACTCTTTGAGCAACGCTTACTCCAGCTTGCAGCAGTACGCAGGTAAGCATGGCACATCGCATCGATCGGTTGTTTCTATTTGACCAAAGAATGTCAATTCTTCGCCAATTTCAAATGGCGAATTAGCATTGTTTAACTTGCACTAATGGTTTGCTGGAGAAGTGCTGTGTTCTAACGAGTAACTGTGCGCCTTAAAGCTCTCATTGGAAAGACGACGGTGACCGTGGAAAAGAAAGAATTACATAGTGAGTAACTAAACGTACACACACACACACACAAACACACGCAGAGAAGCGAAATGCCTGAGTTCTTTTCTTACAATTCGTAATACGTAATGCCGGGACTACTGTTTTCTGTTTGCGGCCGATTTGCACGTGATCAAATGTCAAAAGTCCGCAGAGGTGGTAATGCGCAAATACACATTCAATTCGAGCCAAATTTACACAACCTACATACAGACGGTTCTATTTTTTTTTTCTTTTTTTTTTACAGTCGGACAAATTTACAGGGAGCAAAAGCACGAGTTGCCGATTTCGAAATTTCACGTGGACGAAACATTGAAATTTTCCCTTTTTTTTCTTTTTTCTTTTGACACGTTCGAGCGAAACGTCTTGCGCATGACCGCCACTGTTGCTGAAAGTACAAATCCTGCAACTCACAAGATACGCGATTCCTTCGAAACGTCATTCGAAAATTGTCGTTGAAAATACCACGGACGAGTGGTAGCACTGCCAGTGAACTATCTTTCGTTGCGTACGTTCGATAACTCGAAACCGCAATGAGATAATTCAAGCTAGCAATTCGAACCAACGCGGCTCTCGAATAATATCGGAGATCCGTAATCGAGTGAACGATCGCGATTCCTAGAATGCGAATCTCGTGGGATGCCGTGGGAGGAAATACGACTCGTAGCTGAATGTCAACGAAGAAAGGGGTTGAAGAAATCGGTTGATGACCGAATTTTGTGGTTGCAGGGTTCCCGGCGTTCACGGCGGCGGCGGCGGCGGCTGCGGCTGCGGCCCAGAAGGCGAAATTCACCAACACCGACAAGCAGATTGAAGGTCCCGAGGGCTGCAATCTGTTTATCTACCATCTACCGCAGGAGTTTAGCGATACTGACCTCGTCTCGACGTTTCTGCCGTTCGGCAACGTCATCTCCGCCAAGGTCTTCATCGACAAACAGACGCAGCTGAGCAAGTGCTTCGGTAAGCTGCGATTTACGCGGTAAAAGATCATCGAGTTTGCTCGATTTTTTACGATTTTTAAAAGCGAGTATCGGGTAGCCTCGTTGAGAAGGAAACGGAGAGAGTCCGCGCACAGTTGGTGGCCTCCGTGAACAAAGTCGTGAAACTAGTGCTAAAATAATTACTTGCAAGACAACGACGCATGATTTGCAGGTTTCGTGTCGTACGACAACGCGGCGAGCGCGCAGGCAGCGATCCAGGCAATGAACGGTTTCCAGATCGGCATGAAACGGCTGAAGGTCCAACTGAAACGATCCAAGGACGCGTCGAAGCCCTACTAGCCGATGTCCCTCATCGTTCGTAGGTAGATACCAAGGACTTCTCTTGGATACCACGGCTCGGAATCAACGACCTTGGTGTCCTTGCTCAAAAAAAAAAAAAAAAAAAGAAAAATTCACAATTATTGACACATTCGATAAATCTCGCGACGTCGATCATCGATCGGGAATGTTCCTCGGTCTGGATGGATAGATTGACAGATAGATAGATTAAATATAGGTAAATATATAGGTAGATAGATATTTTCAAATGACCAAAGTGTCCAGCAGTCAAGTTGCCAGCTCAAAAGAGATTGTCTCTCTAGTCTAGTCAAGTCAATATTTTTCTACGAAGCTCGAAGAATATAGTCGTTGACAATCTTCTCCCTTTTTAGGCGCCATATCGATTTTCAGTCGAAATTCTACGAGTTAGAGTTTACGTTCGAAACGAGGCTGTGATAATATTGAAGACTTACTGTATCATCATAACTCTGTCCAAAGAATATGTGTGGTTCAATAGGTACGGATCGTACATTCTATAGATATATACGTATATACATATCTAATATATTTTATTTTTTAAAAAAAACGCTCGAAGCAGCTGCAAACGAGAGTTATAGTTTCCTCTGGAGTTCAGGTCTCTTCGCCTGGTAGTCCGTCCACGTGAATATGCAGCATTCTGGTTATTTTTATGTCCAGACGATTATAGCTGTCTTTTTCTTCGTTCGTTGGCTACTACTGATACCTATAATATTCGTGATACGCGTGTTTTTTTTTTTTTTTTTTTTACTTTTTTGACCGTTTCATTCTTCGAAATTAGTACCTCGTACCGCGATAGGGATTCAATGACGATTACGAGTAATGTGGAAGTTTTTATTCTCGTCGAACGTCGCAGTGGTAACTCGAATATTTCGATTTCTGTTTTTGTTGTCGGTGATAAGATACGACGAACAATTTCTTTTTATCTTGTTTTCTCGTTTAAATTTTAGTCCCTCCTCCTGCAAAGAACTTTAGCTAGAAAACGTTCAATTAGACGTACGGATGCAAATAATTTTGCTTGAAAAATTCGAAAGTAAAATAAACTAGATATCTTGTCTGTATAGTTTCTAGAATTTGTACAGAATTTCTTTTTTTTTTTTTTTTTTTTTTGTATTATTATTTCTTTCTGTTTTAAGAAGGTATAAACGTCAGAATACGCACCGCATCAAAACGAGATCTAAATATTCTTACTTAAAAAGATGTATCATTGCTCGTCCTTCGAAGGTGCAAAGCCTGCCCTTCTAGCCCTTTATCGCCCTACCAGCCTCCTTTCTTTTTCGCGCCAGTGGTGTAATCAAAAGTTCATTTCGTTGCAAACGGCTGCCAATCAAGCTTTTCTGTGCTAACTTTTGTGCACAAAGTGGAAATTACGTAAACGTGGAAGTTTCACTAACCAAAATTCACCATTGTAGCTTCTCCTTCAGGATATGAGAGATACAAAGTAGTTCGCTTTTTAAGTTTTTTTTTTTTTTCTCTCACGCAACGTTCAAGTTCCGTACGTTTAACTAAACTTACTTTTGTTGTTGTTGTTGTTGGTCTTATTTTTTTACTTGTTTGTTGTACTCTTTTTTTAAAAGGTCTGCTTCTATCGTTCCTTTTTTTTAATCGTTTTATATTTACACGTTATATATTTATATACTTTGTCATCTTACGTGTACTACACACGCGCGAGACACAACGCAAGACACACAGACACAGAAACATATCTCTATTTCAGTTAACTTCGTCGATAATTATTTGTTCGTTATTCTTGGCGACGCAAGATACCAACGAAACAACCGCAACGATCTACCTCACTAATTTTATTTAATTATCTGATTACGCCACTATATATTTGACAATATATTGCAATCGCGAATGGTCGATCCCTCGTCGTTGTTGTTGTCTTCTTTTTTTTTTTTTCTTCTTTTTCTTTTTAAATTGTGCAGGGCACGCAGAACTTGGAACGTTCTATCGTGACAATAATATCTCGAAGTTTGATGGTTAATTTACGCTATGACGCTTCTTTAGTTGTTAGTACTAACATTGCCGTGTGTTCTTTTTTTTTTTTTCTGGGATGTCGTCGGACATCGGGTACCGTTAATTGCCAGTGGTGGTTCGTCGATTGATTTTGTTGTTCGCCAATCGTTGTCGTGATTTTTGTCTACTTATTTTACACACCAAAGAATGAGACGCGTCGATGAACCACCAATATGGCGTGAAAGAAGCAACAAGAATCAGATGGTAGTAAGACTGACCAAACGATAACGTTGAAATTCGTAAAAAAATTAATCAAGTGATAAAGATCCTTGTCGCTCCTGCGTGTAGGAACCGTGTACCGACATACTACCCGTGTACACGTTGCACGGTGACGTCGTTTTTACAAATTTGGCAAATGTTGAGCTCGTCGCTCCAACGTGTCTAGTGCCTTCCCCTTCAGCAACGTTGTCAGGGAAGGGAAAGAAATTGACAAATGATATATATACGGTCTCAAAGAGAAAGTTTTCGCAGATTCTAAAGAAAAGGAAAATGTTGGAATGGAATGGAGTGGAAATGTCGTGTCAGTTCGTCACCGTGCACGTTTATCCGGGGTAATATCCTACATATCTGGTGTGTGGTGGTGACTAACCTGTCCGTGTGTTTGTTTGTGTGCCAGCAGGTGGCCTGTGACGTTGTGACCGTGTTCTCGATCGGAGTCGCCGTGCCATGTCAGTCTCAGTCAGTCGAATCGGTCAATCGTTCGATCGATCGGCCAATCGATTAGTCGATCAGTCGATCAGTCACGACTCCTTGGTCAGCCTCTTGATCAGTCATTCTGTGTCTGTCTCGGTACCTGTACACACCTGTGCCCACCACCCCTTTGCTCCTCTCGCAAGAAGCGGCTTCCCACTCTGCTCCCCCGGACGTACCACGACGTATATACTATATACACATGTATATTACCACACACACACGATGCTTCCTGTTACTTTTCTCTCCCCCTCCCCACTTTTTTACACGACCGTGCTCGAAGAGAAGAGCCAGAGAGCAACAACACACCTCCTCGAACGAATCCATCCACTTTACGCGTGCACCGTTTTCCACCTACGGGGGTCGCCATGCTTGGTCCGTAACGACGTTTAACCCGTAAGGGGATACAAGTGACAACAGCACCGTTGATTGTCAATTGTGGCGCGTCACATGTGGCTCGTGTGATACTATACGTAGAGAAACCGATTAATAGAGAGAAAGAGAGAGAGAGAGAGAGAAAAAGAGAGAGAGTGAGAGAGAGAAAGAATGAGAAGAGTCGTCGTCTCCTTGATGATGATCGTCCAGGCCAGCCTTTTAAAAAACTCCTGTGGAGCAACTCTGTGCAAAATTAGCCGGAACGGAAATGGAAACGGAAACGAGGAATCGTCGTGGGAATGATAAAACGCTCGATCTTTGCGTTTCGAAAATATTCGAAAGGGAGAGAGAGAGAGACAGAGACCAGGGAAACGACGATAAATATATATATGTGTATCATCGTTCAGAGTTCAGGACTAAAACTCACCGTGTGTGTAGTAAAGAGTAGCGAAGCGAAAGCACGCGGAGCATCGCCGATCGAGCACTTGTGTGTTTCTGTGTGTTCCTTGGACTGAAAACTGTAAAACGCATCTTCTCTCTTTGTTTCTTTGTATGTGTGTCATATAAATCGGATTAAATATACATGTATATTTAATCCGATTTTTCTCACGAAATCACTTCGTAATTATTTGTAACAAATGTCGTGCGATCGGCTCCAATTGTACCTTGGATTCTTTTGGTGCCGTTGCTGCAATAATTATGACACCGGGTCAACCGGAAGATTTATAAACGAACAAAGATCGTCTCTATGTACTTTTTACCAGGGGTATCAAGTCGGGATCTTAAGTATTTAACGGACGCGTTAGATCAAAACCGAATCCGACAGTTACACGCCATCCGTTATCTTCAACGACAAAAGTTAAAAGTAGAAATTTGAATTTCAATGGGTTTAACCCGAATTCGAGCGAACTAACTGGCGATGTAATCGGATCAATTTATTCGTTAGATCTATTTATTCCTGAATCCGCTTCGCTGCTCTTTATTTTGTATGATACACTGTGTGTCATCGTCCGTGGCATTGTACGTGGCAACGCAACTCTGAAATGTAACACACAAGGCCACCTTATCTCTCTGTTTCTCTGTATGCGTGTGTGTAATATATATATATATATACATACACATATATATATATATATTACATAACATACGCGAATGTATGCATACCTGTATGTATATCTGTGCATGATGTGTATGTACATGAAAAGTATGCGTACGCACGCGCGCGCGAGCATGCGATCTAAAACTGATAAGAGAAACACTATAGGGTATAACGTAGTTACCACGATCTTTCAATCGCTTTCAATTTACCAGCGATTCGAGATAAACGAGTGACGACGACGAGAAACAGGAAATGGATCAATTTTAGATCGCAACGAATTTTTTTGCGGACCGACCTCTAGCGTAAGAAATATTTCGCGAACAATCACACTAACTAGCCGTTTAAAAGAGTGGAAGGAGAAGGAAAAGAAACGAAGGTAAAAGGGACGAAAGTGTGTTCGTCCAGCGGGACAGAATCAGCGGTACCTTTATTACGTATGTATAATAACGAGAAATACTAGCGCGCCAGCGACTTCATTCATCGACTGAGAATCGATTTTTATCGGCTCGCTATCGAGATCGCTGTCAGCGTCGCGAAGCGCCTGTTTATATGTAGATAAAAAAGAAAAAAAGAACGCGCACTATAGTGGCTATAGTGCCGGCTCTAACTGAATAAATAATAGAGGGTTGGGGGGAGGGGGGGGACCTGTGTGTAGGAAATGGGAAAACCATTGAAAAAAAAAAAAAGAATAATAGAACGAGATGAATGCCAGAGAAATGTTCTAGAACGAGTGAACAAAAAAAAAAAAAAAAAAGAGAGAATACGCGGACCGAGTGAAATAGTCAGAATGGTCCGATTTACCGTTGTAAATTAAACATAAATATAATGGTGTAAAGATTACCAAAAAAAGGAACCAAAAACAAAAAAAACAAAAAAAAAAAAAAATAAAAAGACAGAACTGGAACAAAGGAGACAAAACGAGTTTAGAGAAAAACAGAAACGATACATAAGTAGCATTTTTTATGACTTTGTGATAACGTTGTATCGTACATAGGATTGGATTAGAAGCCGCTTTTTAAACGTGTGTATGATGATAGGGATAAGCGTTGACGACGAGAAAGCTTAACGATGGAGAGTGATTCTCGATGTGAAAGAAAAATCGTGATCGTTAGCAGGGAAACAAACGAAATTTTTTTCATCAGCTGAGAAACACCTCACTAGCGTGCACGCGATCATTCCTATTTTCTTTCTTTTTTTCTTTCTCTTATTACTACCCTCTTTGTCGCCCCGTACCGACCAGGTACTTACAGTTCATATGTTTTAACTATGATTCTATCCGCCGTGTTCGATACCTGTGTATAGATGAAACACGTACCAACAGATAGAAGGAAAGGAAACAAATCGTATGAATACGTGTGAATGTATAAAACACGATGAGAAGAAGAAAGAAGAAAATTGGAAAACACTGGAGAAAATCGTTTACGATAGTCGCGTGATTGTAGAAGAATTAATCTTGAGTCAGTAACCATATTTTGTTACATTGAATAACGACAAATATAAATGATTTTACGAAAGAAAATACCGAAAGGAAAACCTTGTACTGTTGTTAGCTTTGTCTTTTGTCTGCGTAGTGGTTAAGTTTTTAGAAACGACGTGGAAAGCGAGTCAGGATACGTATGTGCGTAATTCTGTTAAGAATTTATAAGTTTTAAACGATTCTCAAAGGTTCGGAATTTCTACACGGAGATACGTCGTTACTGATGCAAGATTAACTCGTCATCGGCGTCGTTGTAAGGTACTTAATTTTATCGTTAGCTTCAAGAAGCAATGCGATGTCTGCAACGCGAAGCGAAGCAAAGGCAGAAACGAGAGAGAGAGAAAACGAGATGATAACTGACGAAGAGTCCAAAATTGATAGCTGGTAATTTTAAACAGAGAGAGAAGCTAATTCAGCCTGTATGTTCCTGCAATTTCCTTCGTCATCGTCCACTCGTCAAAGACTTTGCGCAACGTCATTACGTTTGTAATGTCGCTTCATTATTTAAAAATTTAAAAAAGTCATGACACGATGATCGAACATCGTGAGCTCTCCTTCTGGACGAAAAAAAAAAAAAAAAAGATATCCAAAAGCACGAGGAGAAGAACGATGTAGCAAAAACGAACTTCGTCTTCGAATCCAGAGCTATTTAAGTTTCGTTCGACTTGGATTGAATCCGATTGCTTGTTTTAGACGAAGTCTGGGTGAATTTTATATAGCTTCGCGAGATCGTGTCGACAAGACAAAATTCCAAAGATGTAATCAAATTATTTTTTTATGTCGAATTACCGAACGACTTGACCGAATGAGAAAGTTAACGACCGATTCTAGAATCGGAAGAAGAATTGCTAAAAGTTAAGAGTCGACGTAGAATCGCGGAATAACGTAATTAATCGCGTGGATATTTGTCTTGTGGGCATGATTGAAAAAAAAAAAAAAAATTCATTCCTTACATGTATCGAAGAATGAAAATCAGGGGGTGGATGGGTGATCATGACTGGCTCATTTTTTTATCACTCGTATCCATTAATCGGTCTTTCCATCGTTTCCTCTATTTTCGCTTCTTTTTTCATTGTCAAAAGGGTTAAAGTTCTCCACCTGTAATCAAGTAGAAAATTCAATTTCTTACAAAGCTTTCTTTTTACAAACGTAGCAAGTCGAGCGTCGTTTAACGACGCCGGCAACACGATTTACGTGCACGCGTCAAACCAAATGAACGGAGCAACGAATACTTACCTTTTTGCAGATTTTCGTAGAAAAGTAGTACACAAGATGATCCATCACGAACAGAGAATAATTAGAATATACACAATTTTTATTCAGGGTGATATTCAAAATTGCATTTCATTACGTTTGCAGAAATTTAACCAAATTGATCGAGTATCATTCTGAAACATCTGAAACGTCAGATTTTGCGTCTTCGAATTGGGCAAATGAACAAATTTTACTTTTTTCACGAAAAACATCATTCTCCTACCTGTTTGCACGTTTTCACCTTGCGTAAGTTTTTTGATGGATCATACCGATCGTGGGGCGTAGGTGTTCGTTGCGTTGCATTCCGTGCCAATTACCAAAGACGTCTCTTTAATTAATCGATGTACTTACGCACCGTGTTATTAGCAACTAACTCTTTCTCTCCCACACGCATGCACGTTCAGCCGATATGCATAAATATCGTAACGATTAATTAATTAATTTTCAATTAGTGTGAAAGTTACACGTTCTCTTAAGCTTTTTTTTTTTTTTTTTTTTGTTGTTGTACACGCGGTATGAATACAAATGGAGCCTAGTCAGAAGTAACATTACGAATTAAAATATATCACCATATTGTTTTTTTCTTTTTCTTTTTTTTTTTTTTTTTTTTTTTTTTTTTAAACACTTCGTCGTTCGTCAGATTCTCCCCAGCACTTATGTTTTTATTTCGTTGTTAAACAAAGCATGTGAAAGAGAAAAGTCAAGAAAAATACGTTGATTACCATCATTAGTACGAGTATGATAATTATTAATATTGCTATACAACACTTTATCAATTATTATCGTTATCGTCATTACTATTACAATTATTATTATTGATAGGATCATTTAGAATTTACCTCTGTCGCTCTGTTGATAGATCATTGATGTTATATTATGACGTAATTATTACTATAGAAATAATTCTTGGTGGTATCGTTATTGTAAAACTTTATTCTTATCATCGCTATTACGATTATTATTTTTATATGTTATTACTATTATTTATAGGAATGGTGTTTACAATTATCATTATTATTACTATTACTATTATTATTATTATTCGTAGAATCTTTGTTTGTTAGAAGATCATTGTGACATTAAGCAGGTCGTTTCGATCGCGGTGCAATAAAAACACTTTTGTATGGATTTTTACAAAAGCTTCTCGAGAGGAATGAAACGGACGAAGGATCACTCATGAAACACGTACTTAATGAATCGTACATTTTTTTGTTTTGTAGAAATCTATATTTATTTTTAAATGTTGAATTTTTTGTACACTCTCTGTGATCTGTTTTCGCAAATGAATTTCACATATTGTTCAGTGAACAATGTATCATAAATATGTAAATTTATACGAGCCACTCGCAGAAATCAAGCTGATTCACTTTCTAAGTAATTCCTAACTTTAACGTTGTAACATACGATTAGCGTGTAAAACCATTTTAAAAGCCAAATGATTACCTCGAGGAAGTCGAGGAGTTTGATTGTGGCATGGCTCTTGTATAAATTCCAATACCGAAGTGAGTGACCCGGCTTCGTTTTGCATCATTGTCACTACCTGATTTGCTGTCAGTAGCGTTGCAATTGGCTAATTATTGTTAGATTATTATCTTTCTTTTTTTTTTTTTCTTCGTTTTAAATAGCAGATCCGTAACAATTGTTACTGCAATGTTAACAGATTATATAGTATTTTATTTTGCTGTTTTTTCCACCGTGCAACATGTTCTCTTTTTTTCTTTTTTTTTTTTTCTTCGCTCTACTGTAACTATTAATATTATTATTTTTATTTTGTAATTTAGAGTTTGTGCGTCTAACCGCGTTCGTTTTCCTGGTGCTCTCGCGTGCTCTGTGATCCTCTCAAAAATACAACACGCTAGTACGTGTTACGGACAGATCCGAACGATGATCATTCAAAAGTAGATCACTCAACTAGAGATATGATCTGGTATTAAAAATTAAATCAACGTTGAGAATTAATTTGTCCATAAAAGAGCATACTTTGAATCAATTTAAAGAGAAATTCAATCTCGCAGACGAAGAATCCTCTCGTGCCAAAATCTCCCAATACGTAGTAACAGAAAATGGATGATCGTCGTTCGAGATCTACGAGATCACCTCGAGTACGATTTCACAGGGAGGAGAATCGAGAAAATTCGATCAACCGCTTAAAGAGTAACCAAAAAAAAAAAAAAAGAGAGAGAAAGAAAGAAATACCAGGACGAAAACGATCGTGAATAAAATCAAAGAGGAACCAAATTTTTCCGCCAAAACCGCAGACTAATACATAGTAAAGCCCTTCTTTTTTATCCTTGCGCACTATGGAGTCTCAACACGCGCGTGTATCGCATGTGTACGTGTGTGTGTGCGTGTAATGCAAACAATCTATATATATATATATGTACACATATATGTATGTATGTATATATATATATATATGTGTGTGTGTGTGTGCACACGTATATCACGTCTGGGCATTACGTGTGTTTCTTTTATGTATGTGCGTATAGAGATACATGTACAAATAATCAATGTATATTTTACGTGCGCTATAATCGTTCTTATTGAACGTAATCATCCGCGTCACCCATCGTTATGTTTGAAATGCAGAAAACAAATTCTACGTATTTTTTTTCTTTGTTTTCCGTTCAATTTTTGTTTCTATATTTATATGTATATATTATATATATATATATATATATGTATAATATATTATATATATATATATATTATATACTTGTTCTTTCTCTGTTTTCTTTTACTTTCGCTGTTTCTTCTTATTGTTAACGTACCAATGATGTTTTCCGACTATATCATGTTCGATCGACGAAACAAAGGAAAAGCAAACATCGTCGGTCTCGAGTATGTTCTTTTTTTTTTTCTTTTTTTCTTTTGCCGTTTATCCTTCTCTTGGGAGATTAGCATGTGGCATATGTTGGAGTAACAATACATTGTATTTATTTTGTTGGTTTAATTTCGTTCTTTGCTTTTACTGCCGTCCATTACACCCAAGTTCCTCGATACTCCCGTCTTATGTCGTCACCATTCTTGCCATTCTTTATGAAACACTTTTCAGTTCTAGCTCTTACAATTGTAAAAAACAAAAAAAAAAAAAAAAGAAAAAGGAAGAAAGAAAACTAGAATAAATGACGATTTCTTGGCAAAAGTTATTCGTTCAAACAAACTTCGTTAGTAACGATACATCGTCGATAGAGGACAGACTCTCGAACTCGTTATGTTGTCTTCGTTGATGCACAAACTGTGCGATCAGATTTCGGCTGAACGCATTTCCCCGCGAAATTCAACGTCGATCGTTGTGTCATTATTCTCTCTTCGCTGTACGAACTGCGAATGTTGAAGTGCAAGCAAACGAGTAACGTTTGATCTTTGTGCGAAAATATATAATCGTCGGAAGGAGATGACGATCGAGAAAAAGATGGACGCTCAAGGTAGGAATTGAAGCACTCGTTCAATCTGCTCTGAATGAAAAACGAGGATCGTTCGCGTTACCTTGCCCGGCACTCGTCCTATCGTGCTGTCTCCTAAAAATTTGCGTTCTCGGACGTTTTTAAATTGGTCAACACCTTCCAATCGGCCCTGTCAACGACCGACGAGTCGTTCAAGTCAATCCTTCGCTCGTGACTCGACTTTTTAATTCAGAACGGGAGTAAAATGTATATTTTGGGAGATTTGATTTTCTGAAATTCCCACGTGCTCGCGTGACTTCGTCTCTCTTTTCCTGCTGGGTACAGTTGACGAAAAAACTGGAAGAGAGGCGAACGAACGCGGAACGAAGAGAGAGAGAAAAAGATGGCGGCGGTGGCAGCCACCGAGCCACCGCGAACGATTTTTATACATTGTATAAATTTTGTACATAGTCGCGCGCGACGCAGTAAACAGTAACTTTGATAACTATCTTCATGGATGTTCATTGTGTTCGGCCTAATTAATTCGCTCTTCGCTAAGACGAGAATGTATATCCGCCCTTTTGAACCCTTTACTTAAACTTAACGAAACCACAGACGTAGGTGAAGGCGAAAGAATTGGTCTAAAGTAATTAAAGTCACTTGAATTCCAAAGTACGCGCGCTAGCCAGGGGAATATTTGTCGCGTCATTTTCGAATTTCGAGCCAGCGACCTCTTTCGAAAACGCGCTACAAGCTTCTTTGTGAGAAAAGAAAAGAAGAAGTTTGACTGATTTTTCGTGCTTCAACGATGAAAATTCGACAATTGACAATTCGCGTTCTACGTCTTAATTTCAGATTAATTAAACTAAAAAAAATAAAGGCGGTGCGAGCGACAAATGACGCAATAGATATTTCCAATCACGTAAACATAAACATAAATCACCGATGAGAGGAACACGCAAAAAAAGAAAACGAAAAAAAAAAGGTTATATATGTACAATATATATACAGAGAATAAGACTTTAAAAAAATGTACAAAGGGATCGAAGAGAGGGTGGCAATATTTTCGAAGGAAAAAGAACGCCAAGAGGAAGGCCAAAGGGGCGCTTGTGGATAAAAAAAAAAAATGGTCTAAGATATACGTTTTTGTCATATCGTTCAAAGGTTAGATCGCCGGAAGACGGGACGATCTACATAGAATTCGTTGATGTAAATTAAGATCGCAAAGAGGGAGGAGAGTGTAATCTATAGAATGAAATTTTTAGAAGTTTATATACGGTGTGTCGCGAAAGCAAACGACTGCGTTTGATAAGTTTGATAATCGATCCCTCGCAATAGCGCGTAAAAGCTAAGTACGAGTACGTTTGCCACGTTTTGTCACACTGTGCATTTTGTCACGCAGTGTTTTACGCACTCTGTACAATTTCTGTAATATTCGAATATTTTCGATAGTACTACCTTGCACTGTCGTCAAAAATGAACGTAAATCTTTTGGTAACATTTACAACTTCGCGTCGAGAACTTTCAACGAACGACTTTTATATTATTTTGTAAATATCTGACAACAGTTCTTTGGTACGTACGTGTATATAAGAGCCTCTCGAGATATCGGAAAAATTGCATCTTTCTCTCGCTTGTCGTGTCTCTAAAAGGAGAAAAAAAAAGGAAAAAAAATGGCACTTCGATGGAGAAGTCCTTTCGCGGCATACTGTAAAGGAGGCCGTGGTGTCATCCTGTACTCGATATCGCATCGCTGTAAAAAAAAAAAAAAAAAAACAAAGGTAAAGATAAAACACACACATAAATAAATTGTGATCTTTCTCGTTTGGATGTTGAATAGGCTAAACAGGTTGTACAGTACGCACACGCACTTATACTATTACAATCATCGGAGGAAACACCGTAGGTAACTGTGTACATAAAGCGTATGTAACTGATAAGGATATTTTTTGTACGTAGTTAAATCTCGAAAAAAAAAAGGAAAAAAAAAGAAAACTGCTCTCTGCCGTATATATGTATGTATGTATATGTATATCTGACTATAATTCGTTCCATACAGTGATCTCCGTTGTACCTACGTAAACCATGCATGAACTATCTGCCGAGAAGAATAGAGAGATCCGAACTCCAAGCAGAATCAATCGTTCTTTTTTTCTTTTTCTTTTTCTTTTTTTTTTTTCTTTAATTTTAAGCATCGCAGAGAATTAGGAGATCATTTCTCGGGCCATAAAATTCGAAGCCATATCAGTTGTTGTTGATGGGATAATTAATTGAGCAGCTCGAAGGAAAAGTGGTACAAATGACAAATTCTTCGATTCGGAAAGAAGAGAAACCTGTCGGAACACGGAAACGGGAAAACTTCAACAGAAAGTTGTCCAGACAAATATAGATTTTTGTATCGTCTCCTGTGCTTGTCTCTTTCTAGGAGATACAAACTCACACCACCTTTCCACTGAATGCTTCGATTAATATTGACGTATGATATTTAATTTACGTGCCGTTGATAAAGTCGAGTGTACGTTTGTTTTCTCCCTCTCTCTTACCTACTCTTGGCTTGAACTTCGGTCGAGGACACGTTACTCGAGGGACGTCACCCCGAACGGTTATTTGTTAATCGCAACTGTGATTCGTGTGTTAGTAATAATTATCGTGTGTTAGTCGATTAGTAGTCGTTTGATGCTGTGTAACCAGTAAACGAGATTGCAGGTGCGATTAAGAATTAGTTGGCTCTAATCCACACCGATTGGGAATCGTTGAAATTGTATTTTATAAAAACGATCTGATAGGTTCTCTGACATACGTACGTACTGCAATTAGTCTTTCGATTTGAACTAAAATTCGTCTCTATTTTCGAACGCAATTATATAACGCAAGACAGTATGAAGTAAAAATTATTGGAATTATAAGGAAACATTATAAGGGTATCCAAAAGTATCAAAGTGTCGTTCGTTTCTTTCTAATGTCACAACTACTTTGAGAGACGATTCCCTTTCTCTCTTCAAAGTATACTTGCACGATAAATTCTTTTAGGGGCATAGTCTCTCCAACGAGCGTTACTAACGGATTAACAGAGAAAAGAGAGGAAAGAAGAGGGAGGGAGATCAGTTGGATGTACCGAAGCACGTTTTCTCTTATATTTACGCGTGTAACTGCGTAAGGGAAATTCTTCGACGAACTGAGTTACTGCAATCGTCATATAGTAACTTAAAGACACGATCTCTAGGATAGTGTACGTCTAAACGAATAAGCCACGATGTTTAAGTATAGTAACGATATAGATTTTGTATACCGCGTGCGTGAGAATGTAGAGACGAGCATGACAGAGAGGACATTGTGCGTGCGAGCGCGCGTTACAGAATTTACGTTCAACAGGTTAATAAATCGTATTTTCGAAATAAAAGATCTAAACCTTTCTCTTCCCTTCTATTCGTTGCCTTAAAACGCCTAACCCTGTCACTTTCATAAAAATGTATTTAGAAAATTCCCCAAACAGCACTGCTGCTTCTTATCTTATTATATTATTGCACGTACATTGCAATTTCTGACTAACGTATCTATATAAATTTAACCACGAAAAAATTCTAAATAAATCCTAGTTGATTTTTTGGCAAATGAACATTTGAACGATCCATGCTAACAATGAAATGATGGTATTATCTGTTGCCTCTGTTCTTGTTTTAGATTGTTGCTCTCTTTGTCTCTCATATGAAGTATATTTGTCCTTGTCTGTCAAATATCACCCTCCTTGTCTGTCAAATGCTGCCATCTATCGGATTTTTCACTTTTATCTTTTTAGTTCCAATCGAGTTGAGAGGCGGTCAGATGGCAGCACGCGACATATACCTGTCTTTGTTGCACGTTATTGCGCTCCTTGTCTACGATGGTGCTGGCATCTGACAACCTTTCAGTTCCAACTGGAACTAAAAGGATAAAGAGGTGAAATCCGATAGGTGGCAGCGTAGTTGCAGATAAGGATGGTGATAATGCGAGACAAGAACAGAGATAGCGATTAGTTCTGTCATTTCACCGCTATGCGCCGATAGCGTTTCATTGTCTGAATTGACCAGAAAATTTTCATTTGCAGAAAAAGCTAGCTAAAGAGATTAATTTATAAACTTTTTAATTTATTTCTTTTTCAGATATTCTGTTCGAACTATAAAATGCATAAATAAAGATTTGTAAATTCTATTCAATAGACTAAAACAATGTTTGTTTCTTTGTTCAAAATTTGGCTCAAAATTGTTTATGAACATGATGGAGAATTAACAAGAGGTTTCACACACCGTTTTTGAATAGAAATCTTTATTTAATCGATTAATAAATGTTCTGTTATACATGTTGCGATTATATGATTTATAGCAAATTAATTTATAAACTTTTTTGTATTTAATATTCAACAGATGCTAGATTCGCAGATGTATTCTATAAAATTACAATACCACAAACTATTGAAATTGAAACCTATTCAGCTACGATTTTAAAAGAAATGTTACTTGTTTAGGTTTTTTGGCTGAAGGGCTAGTTGAAGTTTATTGTTCATTTAAAACTCAAAACGAATAATATCGCATGTCGAGTCATTATATCTTGCGGCTCATAATGATAATACCTTCATTTTGTCCTTAATCAATTCATATCGTGAATTTTCCAAGTACACTAGCTAACCTAGCTTTTGCATGAACCCAGTCTACGACATAACCTATAATACTTGATGAATAATAATGACAAACATCATTCGATTATAACCTCTTCCGATATTTTGTGTATGATGAATTTACAATGACTCAAACTTATGATAATTATTACAGTGAATTCCAAAAAAATGCAGAATTACAGCAGAATCTGAGATACAAAAAGAAGTACCGGAGATTAAAAAGAATCATAAAGGACACAGTATTCGTAAGATTATTTTTATTGTGATAATAATTCTTGCTTTCTCTGTTGTATCATTGCTTTGGATAAAATATGAATGAAATAACAGGATTTGATCACTGTGCAAATTATAGATGAATTTCTGATTGTAGGAAAATGCAGCATTGTGCGATCAAGTTGCACAAATGCAAGAAAATCTTATGCTTGTGAAAGAAGAGAGGCTGTTCCTTTTACGTAAATTATGTCAACAACAAGGGGACATAGATCCCTCTACGATGATAGCTCGATCTCAATCAAACAGTATTAATTCTAGTTCATTTAACCCAGAATGCTCTACACCTAAGAAGACTACGAAGAAAAGGATGTCAACAGAAGGCTCAGGTATTGAAATATTCTAAATTCAGATGCGCACAATTCAGTTACACAATTTAATATAATTGCAAACAAAACATTATTGCAACAATTTAAAAGGCTTTTAAAAAGGTAGATATAAGACTTTTAATTCTTTTTTTTTTTTAGAAACAAAAAATAAAGCCAAACGTTACAATAAAACTGCGAGAAAGGTGGTCCAATTGATACCGTTAGATGTCCATGGAAGACCTATATTTCCTATTTCGTTAGGTGATCTTACTGTCTACTCTCTTGGAGAAGTAGTGACAGATAGGATAGCTTATCATACAGAGGATCTCATTTATCCAGTAGGCTATTGCAGTACCAGAGTATATGCTAATTTAAGAGATGTAAGAACAAAAAGTTTATACACGTGTAAAATATTAGATGGCGGACCAAAACCAAGGTATATAGTGACAATAATAATCAATATAATTTTATTCACACATACACATAAATGTACATTTCGAATTACTTACAGGTTTGAAATTGTATCTGATAATGATCTAGATCAGCCGTTAGTTGGCTCTACCCCTGATGAATGTCATTCCAAGCTATTAATGGCAATTTCTCTCGCGCTTCGTTCGATAACACCAAAGGGGGCTGATTTCTTTGGAATTTCACAGCCCACTGTACAAAATCTCATACAAAGCACACCCGGAACTCGTAAATTGGCCATTTACAAGCAGCAACGCTTCGAAGTATGTAACTAAATGCTTTGTATATAAGTAAAATGAAATTATATAAATGAAATTGTGATCAAATCGTAGGTAAGCAAAAATCAGCCAATGGAAAGAGGGACAAGTCCGGTAATGGAAGAAGAAACAGATCCAGGACTGGGATTTGCAGCTTTACATAGGCATTATGCTTTAGCGAATTCGTACAGAATTAAAGAAGAACCATCTGATAATGATCTTTTAGCTCTTCAAGAACTTCTTTCGTGATTCATTGTACTGTTAATAGGAAGACTGTTCTTCTTTTCAGAAAAAAATAACCTTTCGTTCTACACATTGGTATAATACATAAATTTTATTGTTATCAAATATTCATCTTTAAATCATGGATATATTAATTATTTATATCAGGCCTCTCAAGTGATGCGTGAGCCAACCATGGCTCGTATCCTTCTTTGCAAGCCATATAGGAGAACAGCTTATGTACTTTATTCTGGACAAGCTCCACTATTATCCGCTTTTTGTAACAAAAATATCTTTATTTTTCTAAATAAAATATGATAAAGTAATATAAGAATATATAATAATAATTAATTGTTGGAATTCCACTCTCCAGTCATAAATTATGAAAAGCTGGATTATGGATTATGAAAATGCATGGCCGCTATATGACATATATATGACATATATATGAAAAGAAATTATAGAATGTATTTTTTCATAAATTGACAAAGTTAAAAAGTTAAAGCAAATATGTGTAATAGTGGCTAATCTGCACGTGATGAAGGAATCGGTTACGGCCTGGAAGAACAGAAAAGGGAAAGCCTTTTCTGGTACCTCGAATACTAAACTCATATGGCTTGCGAAGGGGAAGAAGTTCGACACATCTGAGAATTTATATGAGAAACTCTTAAAAACTAGTATATTCATTTCGCTATTTTGTACTATTTATGAAATTGTAATGTATAAAGCAATTTATTTTTCATCTTCTTGAAACAATGTATAAATAAATAATGTAAATGCTATTTACAGAATGTAATTTTGTAAATATTTACTCGCTATATTGTAATTTTAGCTACATTATGTCATTGTAAAACTATATATTTTAAATAAATTTTACTTAAATGTCAATGTCAATATAATAAGTATTCATGTCGTAAGAATATTTTTTGCTATTGTGTGAACGTGATTGAATAAATTGACATTATTTTTAATTATAAATATTTATTTTACAATAATGTTGTGATCTCAGTGTTAAAATTAATAATATAGAAACAAATTATTATCTTCAAGTTTATTACGTTGTATAAAGTAACACGTTTTGACAAATCTGAATTGAATGAGTAACTACATATAAATATAAATATGTATCAATCAATTTTTCACAAAAAAAAATTATTTTTAGTTGTGCAAATATTTAGGCAACTATATTTACATTTTTTTTTAATTGTATGTTTTATAAAAGGTGTTAGGAATTGTATGCAATTATTTTATCAAAGCATATTATTTTTTTCATACTTTAATAGTAATAATAAAAATGTATAAAATTTCCAGTTACTTTGATCTCTTGTAATACAGTAAGGAACATTTTGATCTTTCAAATGTATCGAATAATAGATAATACATACATACATAATATTTACAAATATTCCTTACTGTAATTAGTTTCTGCATATCTACATACACAGTTCATGAATGCATTTCTATGTACAAATAACACCACGTACTTACTGTACGTAGTTCATATCATAAAATTTTGTTTACATTGTCATAGAAAATGAATAAAATCTAAATCTCACAGTCTAAGAACATAAAAGAACATAAAAACATTAATTAAGCATATACTTGACGTAAAATAACAAAACGTGTGAAAAAGGAAACAATTTATCACTACATATTTATTATCCCATGGAAATTTGTTATATTCTGTTCTGTCACCGTCTATTTGTAGGTCCAATTGTTTTATTAAAGAGCGTATTTGCAATAGCAATCACAGGAGAAAATAATTTTAATGGACAGTCACTAAAACAAGGAATAAAAAATATTACTGAACTGAATTAATTATTATATCTGTATATAATTTAGTGATATTAAAATATATACCACACTCCAGTCACAGGTATTGCTTCATTTCCACTTACAATAAATAATGGAAACAATATAGAAAATACACAGCCACTAAAATGAAGAATAGTTTAATTATTAAAAATTTTTGCCAAAGAAACAGAAGCAAATCATTTTAAATGATCAATTACCTTATTACATACGAACTGGGCATTTGGGTAAGTACTGCTAATGGCAGACCAAAACCCACAAAATATGGCCAGTTATTTTCTATAAAACTTAATCGTCTATGTAACTCCCAACCCATATTGAACCATTTGTATTCAAAAGCATAGAGAGCATATAAAAGGCACATATGTATAAGGGCAAGTATGTCACCTACAAGAGGTAATGGAATTCTGGATACCAACATGCCTTGGCCCAAAAATAATGCTTGAACCAATATACTGAAAAGCGTGTCTGCTACAAGCTTGCTCACACTGGATAAAAGTAACGGCCTCCCTTGTCTATACCTATAAGCACTGTCCGCTATGTCCTACATGGTTTACAAATATATAGCAAGTGATATTAACTTCTTCAATGGTAACAGGCCAAAGCTTCTCGTTCTGAGAGCAAATAATTCATACCTGAAACCATAAACTGTTGACTATCCTACTGAGCACAAATAGTGGTAGCACCCATACAGTGCCAAAAGTTAATGACAGAAATGGTTTCATCCAAGACCACACAGTCATACCCATACCCGGCGAATGACCGAATATAATAGTCAATAAGTACTTGAAAAATGGGAGTAAACCACACTCAAAGATCAATATGCTAGCCCAAAATACACCACCATTTAAAGCACAACATTGAACTGTTCGTTTTAACACTTTTGATTCTCTGAAATAGTATCATATTTAACATAATATTAGAATTTCGTGATTAAAGTATATCAATTATTATATAATTTTATAATTTGACAGTACCTTAACCGATTGAAATGTTTTGAAGAATGCGTTGCAACAACTATTTCCTTTCCATGAATTTCTTTAGAAGAAGGTTGTTTAAATAATTTTTCATTAATACGTTTATCCATATAAAATAGAACAATAGCACCCCTCAAGCTATCCACAAACCCTCGATACATGGCACGTATTATTCCCTAGATTTACAACACATACATTGTTATATAAATGTTTCATGTTAAAATAAAATTAATTTTTATATATTTAATTCTTAAATATATAAATGCACAGCATAGCATGTAGTATATAGGCATGCAAAATTTGTAATATCAGAAACATATCAATGAAAAATGATGCATGGCCTATTTGACTGTGAATTTTGACATAAACATGATTAAAAAGGAAAGGATTAATTATACTTAGGAAGGTTAGGAAAAATATATTTCTTCATTAAAAATGAAATTGATTACTCACTGTTATGTTATCCATATTTTACGACGAGGTCCGCAGTAGAATATAATTAATCTATAATCGGGATATATTGAACAATCTGCCAAAAAAACATTTTTGGAGTAACATAACTGTCATTGTTAGGAGTAACGCAAAAACGCACTAAAACTGAATATGAAAAGAATATTTATGATATCGGAGTAATTGAGTTTTACAACATCTCAGACACGTACGTATCGTCATTTAATATTAATAAGAATATTTGACTAACAAATTTTCTTTCTTCCAAACCGCAGAAATATGCGCTGCCAACTAAATTAGCGTGAAACTATTATTACGACGTTACGTGAAATTACTTTGAAAATATTTTTATAAAAACATATCAATTTTGCAGTCATAGGTCAACATTATGTTAAGTAGAAGTGTAAAGGTCGCTGTCCAATCTTTGATTTTCAATTAATCTTTGCATTAACAATTAATGCATATAAAAATTTTAAGCCTTCAAAATATTCGAATATTATATTTATTTATACACATGAATAATAACTATATGTACACTTGTCAGTTTTGAACAATACATTTTAACATACATATGTATTTCTACATGTAAATATGTCGAAGTTCTTGACTTAATTTATAGATATAATCAGCAGGAAGATAATAATACTAGCAGAGAATAAATGAAGCCAAGTCTTTTGCTATATTTGAAATTTACGTAATTTACCAACAAATGTTGTTATTGCACATATAAGAAGTAGATTTATTTCCAATAACTTTTACACGTATATGTTGCAAAAACAAGTTGAAACAAATATACGTAGGGACAGTTTCATCTTGAAACTTTTTATTTGTATTTTTCTTGAATTTCATCATTAAATAATCTGATTATTTATTGCTTAATTTTATTTCATATATAACGATAATATTACTTTTATCTAACGTGATAACAAATAAAGATATGACAATCGTTATTGTTCATGTTAAATGATATAAAAAAATAAGAAATGAGATTTAGATTGATTGATCGTCGTTACTATTTATAATTGATATCAATTAATTAGTGATATTAATTGATATTAATTATTACTATTTGATTGATAATACTCTATTGTGCGAAAAAGCATAAAATTTCATAGCAAAAAATGAGAACTTGCTTAAAAAGTGGCATTTGTAAATCGCGCGATAATTTTGGAATAACCTGTGTAACTCGAAGTATAACCTCTAACTACACTACTTTTAGTTTTTACTTAATTGCAATTTTTAATTTATTATCAAACATTGTCATGTATATTAGTGTACATTTTTAAATTGTTTCATTTTCATTTATTCATTTTGTATGCGATGTACTTTAATACGATGCTTTCAAAAATGAATAGAAATAAAATATATATATTGTAATAAAAAGCAATCATTCTGTGCAAATATATTATGCAAAACTATTAAAAATTTTTATTTATTTTTTTGTTATTGTTATTAACATTCCTTGTTACTTTATCCAAGCAAATTCCAGGGATCATATTTGGATGCCTTTACACTTGGTATAATTTGATAGAGAAAGAAATTAAACTATTATTTTTAAATTAATTAACATAAATGTCTGTCTAACATAATAATTTGAAGGATTCAAATACAACAAATATAGCTACTTTCAATCAAAAGATTAAAAAAAAAATTTATCATCCATTAAGTTTCAATTTTTTTTTGTAAAAAAAAATTTTGTTTTAAAATCCATATGCAAGTGAGGCATTTATTTGTTATTTCAGGTCTTACTGAAAATCTGAAGAAAATAAAAAAATTAAAGAGTAATAAAGTAAGCTTAATGGTAAAATGTATTACATACATCTAGGAAATTTTATTGAATAATTACCAATTCAAACATCCATTCTTTTGAAATGACAGAATGATCTATATCAACCAGCGGAAATTAATGTTAGAAATATAAAAAAGATAAAATATTTACCTACAAATTTTAAAAAATTAATGATTCCAAAGAATAACACAAAATTAAGTCATTGTCACTTCATAAGTAAGATTTCACTTCATCACTTATCAATTAATAATTTTATCTTTATTTTTAATTATTTTTTTTTTAATCATATTTGACATGTATTTAAAAAAATAATGAGATTTTGTTACAGAAAAGAATACTGATTCATCAAGTATATTAAGTACCAGAAAAAATACTAATATCAAAGTAAGTATTTTTAATAAAGAAAATTTTAAAAATATTGTTTTATTAACATATTAAAGAGTATTATGACATGTAAATAATAATATCAATTGTTATTATTGCACAGTAGAATGTACTTGATGATTCACAAAAAAAGGCAGTTCAGTCAAAATTCATACAAGCTTTAAGAGAAGAAAAATATACCTTGGATAGAACAAAATTTGAAAATATAAGTAGAGTTAGCATACTTCTTTTGTATCTCCACTTTTTGCTTTGTTATTACCTTTCTTTTTCAAAAACAAATCATTTCAACGAATTTTTTGAAACATGTCCAGCGAAGGACACTGAAAATTAATTGTACATGTTTATGTAATATTTACAATTAATAATAAAAGAAATATTCTAAGCAGCAACGATGAATTTCTCCTTATGATTTTTACGTTAAAAAATAAAAAAGTACATGTAAAATAAAATTAATATAAACATAGAGCTAATATATATATCTGGTATGTTAATATCTTTATTATCTAAAGACACAATAAATTGCTTCTACAATATTATAAGCAAGCAACAATTATAATCATGCATAGAATTAATAATTATAAATATAAACGTCGAAAGATATCTGACAGTGTGATCTGGAATTATGTTGTTACATATCAGATTCTACTTTTACTTTCAGTGTGACACCAGCAATTACATTGCCATCGTGCTTGAAATCACATTGAGCTTTGTAATCTCCGGGTTTCATTTCGCTGAACCAGTCACTCACATCGCAATCTGTAGCTAATTGTTCACCCTAAGTGATGAAATTAAATTAAATTAGAAAGAAGTTAGAATATTTCAAATCATAAGATCATGTCTATCTTATATAACTTGTGCAGACAATTGTTTGAGAGATACAATTATTTAATTGTTGTGAATTTGTCTGTTTCGTATAATCGAATCATTTTTATTTTATTTTATTATCTAATTATTCGATCGAAACTGACATTTCGGTCAATTATGCAAGATTTAAAAGAAATATATGCAAAATGAATGAAATATTTTATATCGTATGTAAACTATTTTTACCATCCCAACAGAACAATCGTCATTGGCATCTGGGCTGTCAATCGATGCGCAAATATTCATACTTTCGAAGTCCTTGATCGGTTTATCAAATTTCTTGGTCGTTTGACTAACTACGTCATCACCTTGATAAACCGTTATATCGGCCTAAAAAAATGCAACATAAAAAATATTTCGATCTACCGTGTTCAACAAATTTTGGCAAAAATGCAAAAATACGTTTAATTTTCATAGGTAAATAATTATCTAATTTTCCTGGAAAAGGACAGAGTTGAAGACAATGAATAATAATATCAAAATGAAATAATAGATACATACTCACCTCTATCTCACCTGGACAGCTCTCGATAACATTAATCGTTGAACTAATGAGATTATTTGAAACTTGCGGCTCCCATGACCCGACGATATTGTTGTCTGGGACGTTCACTTCCATATCTTCTACTGTAACTTTGTTGCTTGCCTGAGAAATAAATTGCCTAAGATTAATTAAAATAATATGGACGATGGATCTATTACACGTATATAAACGCTTTTTACCTCGACATGGGATAATGAAACGATACATAAAACAACCACTAATAACAATTTTGCAATTGACGACTGCATGGTGATGATTTGCAACATGGATCGTTCCAGAATTGTTAACAAAATCTCTATGTTCTCCAAGCGGTGTTCGGCTCATATTTAAAGCCATAAACATCCTTCCGTGTACTGTACTGTCATTGTGATTGGTTGTTGCGAAATAACAAACCATTAACAATCGCACAAACAAATTACACATAAAATGAAATAAGCCACGATTGCGTGACTTTTTGTGGTTTATCAAGCGAAATCGTGGGAAGTAAAGCTGAACGCAGAAGAAAAATCGTGCACGATACTGTAAAAAATAAAGAGAAAAACGAACACGATATCGAGCACTCAATTTTCGTGTTCGTCAATTAACGAGATTATCAGGGACAATCTGTAGGAAGTTACGTCCGCTACGTTTTTCCTAATTTCAGGTTAAATAACAATGAAATTAGACTCGGTTCCAGAACGTTATTATAAATACAAGATCCGCAAGATTTTAATTATAACACTGAAATTTGAGTCGGAACTGCGATTTGGAGATGAAATTCGAGAAAAATTTGTTCGTTATTTTCAATGTCATGGCAATTTCGCACGTGCCAGTCCCTTGGAAATTATTCGAAGCTTCCTAAAGATTGCAATTTCGAATGGTCCCGCACTTTGGGATTAAATTTCGACTGAGAGTCGATTCGCGTATCGAATATCATCGATCTAGCAAGCGTTCGATACAGAGTCTAATACGTATGCCGCACATGGTTTATTGTGGCGCATGAATTAATGGTGCTTCGAAGATAACTCTGTTATGTTACAAAACTGACAAGAAATGTTGCACATTTTCGCGGTACAATGACTCCGCAGCAGTTCGTTTAATCAGAAGTGGGCACGATCAAATGTAGATGCCGGTTCGTGCAACAACATTGTTTTTGTGTTCCTTGGAACGAGGGTGTGACAGTTGATATGCATTCCAATCGAGTACATATTTCTTTTCCTTTCGAAATGAAAATGAACGTCGCGTAACTTTTACCGTCTGCTCGTTCGACGAACCAAAACGAATCACATCGTCGCGAGAAAAATAAATTTCCAATACGATATACACGCTGCATTTCAGATTTGTTTATTTTCCTCTGGCTGCGTCGACTGTTCTGTTACAGTCAAGACCGAATCGGATCAGGCGACTTGCGATCTTCTTTTGAAAAATTTCGTGCCATAGTTTGACGTTATGCGGTTTTGAAGCAACATATGAAAAGCATCATATAACTAAACTAGCGGACGCTATTTGTAGGTTAGAAAGATACATGAGTGCTGTTGTCAGTAGAGGCAACGGCAATTCGCCCAAGTAATCTTTAATGCAAACCCTATGCATTGGCTTCAAGCAACCAATATACGCGAAGAGATGCCGTTAAGCCAAATAAATCAAAGTAATTTCGTTAGTACCAGCGAGAGTGTGAATCCTGGCACCGAGATAACGTCAACCTGTTATACTCCTCCACCTTCATATCACAACATTAATTTACCTCTGGGTCATCCGTCAACTTTGACTACTGATTGCGGTGCACCTCCTTCCTATGAAGAAGCTATAGATCCAAATGGTAAATAACACAATAACAATGAGAATAAAGTAAAGATAATGCTACGATAAAGAAATTATCAGGCAGTTTACCTGATTGAAATGTTGAAGAAGTGACCGTTTTTATTTTTTTTTTTTAGCACCTCCTCCATCCTACGATTCATTGTTTGGTCGTATGAGGGAAGCGCACAAAGTTTCAAAAGGAGTGTTTGACTTTTTGAAAAATATTATCGTCTTACTTTTAGGCACTAGTAAGCAAACATGTGAATTAATATTTTGTTGTTAGATTTGAATGCAAAGGTTATTAAGTTATTAATTTTGTTTTTTTGTGGTTCCAGTTGGATGTACTATTATCTTAGGAGTAACAATAGTAGTTCCAATATGTATGATGGTGATTGGTGGACTTTATCTTTATGATTGCCCACAAGGAGAATATATTCCTGTTTATTTATTAGTGGGCGGTGGTTTTGGTGTTTTCAAACAGTTGTTACATTTGTCAGCAAGGGTACGTCAACGTCAGGAAGAACGAGACGAAGAAAGAATACGACAATCTCCTACTCAAACGTTAATTAATTGTTTTATGCTTGGTTGGTTTATTATAGGTTAGTAGCACAAGTATATTAATTAATTGTTTGTCAAGAATCATGTCATGTTCATAATTCTCCCATTCTTACACTCTTTCTGTTTGCCCATAGGCTCAATGTGGGTATATAAGGAATACGAGCCAAATTATGATCCAGCTCTTGGCAAATATTGTAACAAAACGTTGTATTTATTTGCCTTCTGGCTAATCACAGCCGTTTACATATTCTTGGGAGTGATAACCGCCGGCTTTTGCAGTATTTCGGTAGCAAGCATTGCGTTTCAAAGACCACCGCCCGATCTAATGTAAATTCTCATGATCTCATTTGAAAGGGAAGAAGCAAAGTCGTTCGAAAATCTATTATTTTGGGAACAAAGACGACAAGTGTTGCGAAATGAAGAACTAAAATTTTTTGTGGATATACAAAAATTACGTCGTAACAGGGCACAAAAATTCGTCCACGCTTTACGTACCTGAGATGCTTAAAACAACAACTTACGAACGGATCGTTTGCACGTAAAATACGTTCGAGTTTCGAAAATTGATGCTTGTAAACATACGTGGCAACGTTTCCTGATTTTTCAAACGTGCTTGAGATTATGTTTCAACGTTTCCACAGTTGAGGCAACCTTTGCTATGAATTGGAACAAGCGAGCGTAGCAAATGACAGATTGATTTCTCAAAATTGATATGTACGCGAAGAGAAAGGAGAAAGGGAAAGAAGAAGCGAAAATAGTCGATGAGATGCTTTAATCAATTCAGGGCTGTGGATATTTCGCAATAAGACGCGAACATTTTTTTTTTTTTTTGATATTGTGCCAAGAAATCGCAATGCCGTAGAACGAAGAGTATTTTGCTATTGAAACGTCGGTCGCTCGCTCGCGTCGACGTTCAATTCGTAACGAAATGTTCTTCACTTGAGTAAAATCTCAGGACGTGTCATAAAATGATGAGGGGAAAAATATTCTAACACGAGAGTGTCATCGAACACTGTGATAACGTATAAAAGAAATTTTACCGTGGTCAATGCGTTAAATCATGATATCCATGATTGTGGCATCTAGTTAAATGGCAGTTGTTTAACAGTTCTTCTACAAGTGAGAATAGTTACGTTCACTTGTATAAATAGCTTATTGTTGAAAGACTGCGACTACTTCGCAAAACACGATTTTTTTATTCCTTTGCCCTCTCCTCCGTCCTTTTAAAACCTTTCGACCTCCATTGAGCCTTTATGTCAATGTAGTCGAACAACCATTTTATAAAGACTCATTTGAAGATTAAGGTGTAAACTATATATATATATAGATATATAGATATACATAAACTATATATATATATATATAAAATATACATATGTATATTAAAAATACACGCTCTTTTTAGTATTTCAAAACTGTTTGAATGCCAGTATTTATTAGTATTGTTAGAAGGAACGATTTTTAAAAAATCTTCGTATCTGATTGGTATTTAGGTTAATAATAGTGGAGGAATATTTGATTGGAAAAGCAAATTGCATTTCTCGACGTTTTATTAATGTAAAAAAACAAAAAGTTGCTTCCACTTATATATTACTTCTTAATCTATACTTTTCAAAGCAACGTTTTTCGTCTTCCTATTTGAATCCGCATCAACCGGATATTGTAAATATACTTCGAAATCATCACTCTTTCTCTCTCTCTCTCTATCTGTATCTATCTATCTATCTACCCATCTGTCTACGTACGTGTTATCATCGACGAACTTCTGAAATACATACGCTTGTACGCCATAAAAGGGAAAAAGAAAAAAAAAAGAATTAAATAATCGAACGGTACGAGCGAGCTTGCGCTTTCAAGAACACATATATATATGTATATACATACATATATATATATACATATAGAAAATACACAAAATCTTTCGCGTATCTACATAAACTACATAAAATTGATCTTTGGAGTAAAGTTGAATAGACTACAATTATCTCAAGCGTACGCTTAGCTAATATTATGAATACGTATTCGCGTTCTACTTGTTGCTGATATATTCAATGTAATACACGTTATATACATACATTAGACATACTTCAAACACTTTGACGAATGCAACTTTCGGACAAGACCTACGCGTGCCTATAAAATAAGTTCTTTACATTGTCTAATATGGGCACATACGCACATTTGTTATTATAATTTCCTAAATAAAGTGCTTAAAAACACATGCTGCATTTTTGCCTAACCGAACGTGTACAAGTTCATTTTGTATTATAATTATTTTTATTTTTGACTGCTTAGAAATATTTTATAATGCACGAGCAGAGAAAAGATTTGCAATTGAAGAGAGGATCAATATTACGTCTTACTTTAAATTTGACATTGATTTTCCTAATTAAATTGTTTCAACGGATGGTCTGTAGTCGGTATCGTTGTAATAATCTCCAATTTCACCTTCGTATTCGTCTTCATACTTTAAATATTGTTCCGGTGCCATAACTAAATCTTCCGAACATTTATCTACCAGAGAATCCACGGACACCTAAAAATTATATGTTTCAAGGGATTAGATTAGAATTTTTTAAAATTGTCTTTTCCTCATCACTGGAATTGCATCATTTACGAAATTTATTTGTCAAGCTTCATGAGAGACAGTTTGTTGAATAACTCAATCGAGTTAGCATCAAAGAAGCGGATATATTACATAAAGTAAGAAAACCTCTCAACACGGATATCGTAATTTTGAACTAATGAACGCAGAGTCGACAATTTGTCAGATAAGAATACTTGCGAAATATTCCTCGGACTACGGCTAAAGTACTTTAGCACTATTTAACATTTATGTTTTTACCTCTTCCTGTAGAGGTACCGGTTCGGGCGGTAACAAATCAGGATTGTAGGGCGTGATGCAGCGTGCTCTCCACAATGCGATAATACCTTTCTTCAAAGGAGGTGGCTCAAATGGCACAGGTTCCTCCAATTTTGCATCTTTAGTATTTTCCAATTTTTCACCCTTTTCGTCAGCCTCTAACGCGGCAGGTTCAATTTCAGGTTCAATTTTCTGCATTGAAACCGCGGTCGATTCATTTTTAAACAAAGAGAGATAAATGTGTACTTTTAAGACCGATTCTCACCTCGACGTATTCTTCCTTTGTCTCGTCGTAATCAGGATCTTTCACGTGCACGTAATGTCCATGTTGCATGCAAGCGTTTTCAAAAGTGAAACACCCGCGTCCATAAGGCTGCGGTTGCACGTTTCATTTTATGATTGTGATGAGTTTGAAAATCAGTTAATTACTGATTTGAGAAACGTTTACGTGATGTATCGCTGTTCGATAGTGAAACGACTTGCAATTGAAGAGATGCATTGACTCACCAGATTCAATTCCCAAAATCCGTGGAAACGATGTCGAGGATGGATCAACTGTCCAGGGCCTTGAATTCGATCCTTAATCCACGTGCCCATGAACTTCGTGTTCGTGTCGGCGTAAAGATAAGATCCCATTCCGTGTCGAAGATTCTTTTTCCAGGAGCCTTCGTAAACGTCGTTATTTACGTAATAATATACACCAAAGCCGTACTTCGTATCGCGCTTCCACTCACCTGCGAAACACAGTGTGTCAAACGTTCCCCTTTTGTATTTTTAAATTGCACGTTCACGAAAATTGAAGATTTAAAAATGTGAGTCAAGCCTTAGAACGGGGGGAGGGAAACAATGGAAATTTCTTTAACACTGGAACTACCAATAAAAGAAAAATTACAACGTAAAATTTTCAATAGAGATATTAAAGTAAAAAAATAGAGGAGCCTTTATGATACAATATAGAATATAGAATTTAAATCTCCGAAAATACGCTGAAATTCGTCATTTTGATCATTTTGGTAGTTCCAGTGTTAAATACACGGTTTTCGACGTTATTAATAATTATAATTAATAAATAAATTATGCTTCTCCGATTCTTCTTCTTTCTGTTCCGTAAAAGTTTCAAGGTAGCAAGATTTAAAATTGACCATTTTCTGTCATCGTTTTCCAACGATTGGACTATTCGTCGTTTCTCACCCTCGTATCGCGTTCCGTCAGGGTACCAAAAGGTTCCTTGGCCGTATTTAACGCCTTGCCTCCATTCGCCGTCGTAACGAGCACCGTTTTTAAACACGTAAAGTCCTCGACCGTGTCTCAATCCTTTGCAGTACTGTCCGACGTACATGTCGCCATTTGGAAGTAAAGCTTTTCCACGACCGTGTCTGTCACCTTTTTCATTTCTTTCACCTTCGTATAACTGAAATTATACAACAACGGCAAATCATGATGAATTTAATAAATTTGGAGTGCCCTTGTAAGTCGTGAAAGTAAAATTATTCCTATTTTTTCGTGTGAATTGAGAAAACAATTTTCTTGAACAATTACCCCCAGTGGATTTACCTCCTCTTCACCTCCTTCGCCAAGAATCTCTGGAATTTCTACCATTTTGTCAAACTTGATTTTAACGTAAACAAAGATATACAAAGGTATCTCTGAAGTTGTCTCCGGAATGTGTAATTCCTTTTATGCAAGTTGTAAAATTATGTAAACATTATGCATATTATTATAGTTATTTTAGTTATGTAGATGTGCAATTTAATTTAATCAAATGTTACAATCAATGCACTGTGACAGATTGTACAAATTGGTTCACCAAATAGAATTGATTCAATAATGATAATAACAATAATATACAACACAGAGAGGTCTCAATTTTTTAGTAATTTACACAGCAAGAAAATTAAAAATACGAAATATAGTATAATTTTCAAGCCCGACAGTCAACAGGACTTCGTACGGAGACAGTTGGGTGGATCGGAGAAATACAGGGGTGAGTAAGTGGACCCGTCGCACGTGCAACGAATGCAGTATCGCACGCAGGATGGTGGCGGTTTTATTTTTGGTGGTGGACATCGAGGTGGCTCTGGGCAAGGACGTGGTAAGCAATTAACGACGTACAACGCAGGTGGTTTTCGTGATTCTGGTCGTTGCCTGCATATCTGGAAATGAAATAGAAATCGTTCGTCAGTGAAAGTTAAAAAAATTCATTTACTCGTGCATCGAGGGAAGAAACGAAGTGTAGTCTAAGAAGGTTAACGTTAGAAATTATTTGAAAACGTACGAAAGGTGGACAACACGGAGGAGGACAACATTTTGGAGGTGTTGGATACTGTTGAGGAGGTGGACAACCGTATTTTGGACAGTAGAATGGCGGAGGCTTGCAGTGATAACACAACGGAGGCAGAGTGCTAGGGTTACACCTTTTTTCCTCGTGGCAAGACATTTTTATTTATCAGAGGATTTATTTCCACGAAGATTGGAAGTAACGTTTGATAGAAAAATATATCAAACATATAGCATCTTGTCAATTACGAATTATTCAATCGAAGATGGAACTGCTTCGTGCAACTTTGAAATTTACCGATAAAATCACAAAAATTTTGAAAGGACTTTTTTTTTAATATAACGACAACTTATACATTCATCCTCGTATCGATTACGTTTCTTCTGTTTCCTCTTTTTGTTTTTAAATCGAACATATTCACGCGGCGTGTCTGATTGCTTTCTTTCTGGTATTTGATCTAATTTAATTCTTTGTTTATTCGTTGCAGAAGTTACAAGAAACAAGGACAGAGGATTCGTATACGTACAAATTATGTATTTTATGGAATAAAATAACGTCACATCGTTCTCTGTTGTTTTCAAAATTTTATACTTGGAAAAAAAAATACAAAAATATAAATACGCGAACAAGGTTACTCTCTACGCATACCAAGTGGATAATTTGTTAAAAATATAAACAAATTGGCCTTCCGCGAGAATCGAACAACCTCGCGTAACAAGGGGTTATTTTCGGTGGTTGGGTCTCCGGTGGTGGGCAGCGTATCGGTCGTGGATAATAGCAGGGTGAATACTTGGGTCTGTGAAAAGGAATCTGTAACATTATCGTACATACATATGCACACACACGTTTTTATATTCGATATTCCATCAACGTACCCGTTGCAAGTGTGGGTAACTTGAAAACGAACCGAAGACGTGCCGCTGATCGGCGGCTGAATATTTGGGCACGATGGACACGTTGGGAAACAGATTTTCCTCGATTCGCAACGCGAAGGGTAGCTGGGCGGATATTTGGATAGTGCATCTTCCAACGTCGTTGACATTTTCTCCCTTATTGTTTCTCCTGAACGAGCGGAAACAAATCGGTTTACAGATTTTAAGTTTGTAGAAAAGTTCGTACTGAAATTTTGGAGGTTGCTGAAGTATGAAGAAAGTTTTTGTTTGTCAAACTCAAGGGGATGAAGATAGCGGAGCAATGAAAGAAGACAGTCTGGTAATCACAACAGATATTATAATAAATCATATCTTTACAGAGGCAGATACATTGTAAAACAAAGATACTTTCACGAAATATACACGCAGTCGTACATTGATCCAAGGAATCGATCGGCGAACACTATATGTACAACACAACCACGGAAGCGTGCACGATGTCCTTTGTTCGAAAGAATTCGCAGACAACGCGTTTTTTGCACTTTTCTCAAATTTGGCACGTTGTGCACCTGTTCGTATATTACTTTCTTTTTGCTTCTTTTTCTTTAATTTTCCTTGTACTCCGCGAGCGTTTCCACTGTGCTCGCGTTTCAACAATATTTGACCAATTGTAAATTCGCTAGTCTCGATCGACTTCTCAGTCGCTTCTTCCTACTCGTTGCAACAAATTAATTTAATCTTTGCCCTTAACTTTTTCCTCGAAGCAAAGGCGGAGGAAAAGAACAATATCTATACCGATGATAAAACAAATCTGATCAGTTTCGAGTACAACACTTGGAACAGAAACAAGTTGAGACGTTCTCATTCAGTTTGATTTCGACCCTAGCCAAATGAACATACGTCGATACAAAGGAAAAGAAAACATGGAGAATAGAGAAGAGAAAATAATAAGTACTTAAGGCGACGATAATATTACGTAACAGATCGCTATTGTGTACAAAGATTCTTCCGTAGCCCGTTCTCTGAGCTAACTTCGAGAATCGAGCTGCGTCAATCGGGAATCGAATTCGTAAAGCATCGTTCGGATCAGTTAAGTTTCGAACGACTCAAATTAATCCAAACGAGAGCTTTGCATTTATTCCCAAACGTAGAGACAGAAATAAAAGTGTGAAAAGAAAAGAAAAACGAGCTGCGTTGTTAAATAATATTTAAGTACATCGATCAACAAACGTTCCTTTCCTTTTTTTCACGTTTCTTCTTCTTCTTTTTCTTTTATACAAGTTCTGGCGATCGCGGTTTTGTGCTATCTCGATAATCGTTCCGTTTCTTCTTCCTTGTTTTTACTTTATTTCGTATTCTTTTTTCCCATTCTTTCGCGCGTCGTTCGTTCTCTTTATACTTCTGTTGCTTTTGATTTACCGGACGGACAGAAGGTAACTCGAAAGATCAAGCTCAAACCTCGCCAAACGATCGAGAACGATATCGGGTTGTTGGATCCTCTTATACGACGAGCGTCGATCACGCGTTCCGTCCCACGATGACACAGTTGCTCGGCAGTCTGTTCAGAGTCGACTAATCCCTCGAGCAAACTTAAGTGCTCGAAGCTCGAAACTTGACTTTCTTATTTCGAGTTTTCTCAAACTCAGCTCGTTACGCAGCTTTGTACGTTTGGTTACAGAATCGTGCAGAATTCAGTGCCGATCTCGAAGACGATACAGCTTGCGTGAACGAGCGAGAGAAGGCAAAATTTCGAGCAGACCGAATCCAGATTCCGAACAGATCCGTACTTACACACTGTCATCGAGTACAAAGTATTCCTAAAATATAGAAGTAATGACGCGATTTGTGCTGAGAAACGCTAAACGAACTATTTACAAGGACAACTTACGATTACAACTGAACGAAAAATCTCGGCAACGAAGAACGTCATTTCCGTTTGCATTAGGATCATCGTCGGCTCGGTGAACATTTTCTTCTTACACATTCATACACACACGCTTCTTCACTCACTCTTCTTTTCTTTTTTTACCCGTTCAACTGTACTCTCTCTCTCTCTCTCTCTCTCTCGTTATCCGTGCCTTTCTATTCGTTATCTTTCTCTTTTCTGCTTTTTTAAATAACTACTATTTACATACGATGCACACACACGATTCGTCGATCAAACGACGATCGAACACGTACCCTCATTCTCGTCGGCGACGAGAGATCATTCTACCTCTTTCTTCTTGCCCCTCGTTCGACGTCAACCCCTCGCAACGTGACGTGACATATGGTGACACACGGCATTTTGGTATCGTGCCTACCAAATCTTTACGGTTGAGGGAAATTTGAAGAGTGGATTTATCACGTTTGTCAGGATAAGGGCATTTGAGAGGACTCTGTGTACATGTGTGAGCTATAAGAACTTATTTTCTGCTTCTGTGGCTATAGAATTTTCAAGACCAATTCAACAATATATTACGCATACGCGTTTTCATTAAATTAAGTAATTAAGTGCCGTCTGATATGTGCAGTCCTCTTCTACAAATAGCTACTTTGCAAATTGTCCTCATCTTCTATTTTCTTATGATCTTTTCCACGTAAAAAGCCTCCACGTACTTTGTACTTTCTATTCAAGCTTCCGTCAAATATCTTCGTACTTTTTCCATTTTTCAAAAAGCAAAGAAAATAACTATACTCCTTATTCCTCTTTGAATCGCGAATGTGAGAACGTACACGGCAAGGGGTTGAATCATCGTCGATTACAGTATACCCGGAGAAACGAAAAGCTCGATCGTCAACTGAAGTTCAGAGAAGCTTTGCAAGACACAACATCAACCCCAATCATTGTTCATCTTTATATATAGGACGTGGAGAGCATCCGATGTGCCTCCGTAATCGTTCAACACCGACATAACTATATAACAAACCGTACAGTGCTGTAAGTTCACGTCAGAACGTCACTCCGTATATCGTTGCTCTCGAGTATCTCGCCTCTCTCGCGATTCTTTTGCATCGTTCCAATTTATATCTCTCTGGTTTCAAGTGGAAGCACCTTCTGTAAGCGTCCTAGCTGCGTGAACTATCTTCTAAGCGGCGACGTTTTACAGATATTCATTTGCAGACGTTTCGCATTCTACGTCGCAACGTATTATCGCGAGATTGTGCAGATCAGCAAGTATCTTGTAACGCAGATATTGTCTGCGGACAATGTCTGTGACGCCTGTACGATGCAGACAGCGTCGTGATTTGACAGTGCAACGCGACTTCGATAGAATACAGCGCAGACCAAATTTCCTTTAGAAACAATTTCAAATCTGTAAAACTCGCGCTACAGGCTACAACGTTACAAACAAACGTTGCAAACGCTTTAGCCTGTATCTCACACGTGTTTTCTCGTGGCCGCTGGAAAGCTCGAACTGCTCGTATTACATATTTAGATATTTAGACAACGATAGCGTGTAACGTACTGACTCTAGAAACTTTTTTTTTTTTTTTTTTAACATCTAATTGCTCGTAAGTACCCTAAGTTGTGTGTATGCGTGTATTTAGGATTCGTGTGATTAATTCTGTCGGCTAAGGAACGATAGACTCTGCGCTACCCAAGCTCGCTTGCTTTCACGTTTCCAGACGGAAAGTTTTGCAATTCGTTTTTTGAGCAAAAAATTTGCGACAACCGCTCGAATTTCCCGTCCATCGCGTTTAAGTACTGGCCACGCCACATCTCCTCGTGTGTGTATCACAGTCCGCCATTCTGGTGTTCAGTGGTGTCAGTCACGTTCAACGTTCATCGGTCCGATTTACAAGACAGTGTGCGAAATATTTTTATATTTTCATCGAATTACAAACTCGCTAAGTCGAGTATCACATCCCAATGAATAATGTTCTCTCGATAATGTTAAAAAAAAAAAAGAATGAGATCTATTGAAAAGTTTTAAAGCCTAAAATCGATGGCCAAGGGCTGCACACGTCGGTGTCCTTCTTCTTTCTCTCTCTTTCTATCTAAATTCTTCCTCTTGCTCGTCAATTCCTCGATACCTCGAGCCGGGTAAGTTCGACAGAATTTTTCATTCGTACACGTTGCCCGCCCATTTGACCATTCGACAAAGGAAAATACAACTTTTTTCGTCGAGCGGACTATGCTACCAGCATCGTGTTTTCTCATCGTTATATCTTTTACGATATATATATTTATATTTATATATATATATATATATATTTTTCGGCGTTTTTTTTTCTCTTTTATTGTTATTTTCGACAAAACATCAGATTGGTGCGGCATAATCTTGGGTGCGTAGAAATTTTGCTTCATCATGCAGAGAACGACGGTAACCGTATTCAGTCTAAACTACTCGAGATTACTGTTACATCTCGTTTCGATTAAGTACTCTCAGTGACAGGCATTTAAGTATGTTATCGATACCAGAGCGATGGTAATCTAGCTTCCTCTGCGAACAATGTGCGACGACATCTAGAAACAGTTATCGTACAATAAAATCCACGTTTGCCAACGCGATCGGGCGCGTGGTCCCAAAGACACGATTCTAACAAGTTCTCTGTCCCTCCTCTCTCGTATCCAAATTTTCGAGGTCATCGAGGCTGTGCGCGCGTAATCTACTAACGTCTAAAGAAAAAAAAAAAAAAAAAAGAAGAAACAACGCTTCTTTGCGGGTACGTGTTTTGTGCTCATTTGCTGCTATATCATCATTGCTACTAAACATATCTCTTCGAGATCGATACGTCGCTCCTCTTCGTTTGCTTTTCGAGGAATCTTCGTTACATCCAAGTACGATGCTTGGAATCTACAATATCTCGTCCCAACCGGAATACTATCCTCTTTCCAGAGAATCTCGCGACTCCGACAAAGTTGAAGCGTTCTACGTGTAATACTTCCGGTCATGCGAGAGATCGAAGCGTGGAGAACGGACGTGGAGCCGTCACTATGTACTCGAACGGAAGTACTTGGCCACGCTGTTGACGAACTCCTGGCGCTACAATTGTACCTGGAACGCTTGGGTGGCGTTTGGCATTATGAAAGGGTTCGTCGTGCTCGATTGCCTCAGGTTTCTCGCCGCTATCTCTGCCCATTCCGCGTCGAAGGGATCCGAAGGCCCGGTCCTGGTTGCCTGTCCCATGGCTGCTGAACCAAGTGACAAGGCTCGCGCGTGAAGCGGTGGCGCTCGTCGAGGGCTGGTTTGCCCCTGAGAAGGAGATTGCACTGAGGATGGCACCGAACTGGTTATACTACCTAGCCACTGCTCTGGTTTCGGCAACGTGGCTGTCGTTGAAACTGGCTGCACCTGAAACGTCAAAAGAGGTTAATTACATTTATACTACCATATAAAGTGACAAAGTCTATCTATTAGGTGGTAAGTACCTAACTTTAACAAAATCAAAATTTACTAACCGCTGGTGTGGAGATAGTATTGGGTACTGGAGTTTGGCTAATTTGGCTGGTATCGTTGATGATACTGCCAGAGAGAGCCGGAGAGACAGACGCCACGCTGGTGGTCGGTGAATTCGTTTTCGGTGTTATCGCGGAAGTCACTGGTATCGACGACCTATTCACAGCTGTCGTGGACGCATTCCCTAAGGAAGACGTAGACGCGGTGCTAAAGGCCGGGCTGGCCGAGGGCGGTGTCCCAAAGACACCGACGGTACTGGTTGGTGCGGGGGTGCTCATGACTATCGGTGAAGGCGCGTTCGTCCTTGGAAGGATGGGGCTAAGATTGCTGGTTTTGTTCAGAATCGGCGTGAGCCTGTGATTCGATGCCAGAACAGGCGACGAAGCTTCCTGCCAGCTGGGTCCAACGTGGTTCAAATTACTGAGATCGTCATTCTTGTCGTTGTTGTTGTTGTTGTTGTTGTTGTTCAGACTCGGACCGTTTTGCAGCTTTAATTCGTCCAAGGAGTTACTGCTCGTCACTGCAGGGAAATAAATAATTTCTTTTTAATTTTATTAAACACTAGAGAACAGTAAATTTTATTCTACTTGTATTCTGGTACAAATTCGCAATATACCTGGTGGAGTTTTGTTAGCGGTGGTGCTACTGAACAGTTGCTTAGCAACAGAGCTTGTACTGCTCTGCGTAGGAATTGGTCCAAAGTCGTCGCTGCTTGAAAGAAGAGAAAGCCCTTGTGAAAGCTGCTGACACATCGCTGATACACTGTCTTGGCCACCGGGTGATATTTCAGGTATCGGACTGACTGTAAGAATATAAAAACGAAATTCTAGTACACTCGAGTTGTCTGGGATTCTGGGTAACGAACATCGTCAATGTATCATAATTTGGTGCTTCGAATTGGTGCTTGGAACTACAAAACGCATGCTGTAGATACGTGAACACGCGTTGAGTGTCTAACAGTGGTATACAATACGTTAATAGAAACAGATGGTTCGGACAATTACAGATTTGTATCATTTCACGAATTTGAGTGAAAGAACAAGAAAGATCTTATTTTGGAACAAAGAACTTGAAGTACAAGTATTAAATAAGTATTCAATTTTTCAGGTAATGAAATGTTTTTTTTTTTATAGATAATTCATAATTTTATACAGATACAATTATGATTCAAGTTAAATAATCAATATCTTTTTCATTTATTTTGTAGAATAAAAGAATACAAACCTGTAAATTCCGAGATCATCTTGTATTTCTGTTGTGTGTAAAAAACAAACTACCATTTCAGAAAATAAAATTTAAAGCAAGAAGATACTTCTCAAAACGAGGACATTTAAAAAGAGCTACAGGTTTCGTTTACTATCGTTAAAGAACGTTGTACTTTTCTTTCCACTTCTTCTACTCGATCAATTCGTTTAACTATACATTTAAACGAATAAAATGTCGTACGATGTACAACCGTATATTTAAACACAAGGGAGAAAAGAAACGAGCACCATCCAAGAACATCAAAGGAGGGTCAGGCAATAAATGGACAATTAACAGAATAGGGAATAATGACCTTCGTCATATCCTTCGAATTCTGTTGCAAAAATGAAGAATTATTCATATTATTCGATATTCGTTGAAAGTGGTTTAAATATATTAATATATTTAAAGCACAATTTCTTGGAATATCTAGACGATTCTGAGCCAAACATCTTAAAGTATCATTATGAAAATATTGTTATGCATGTATCTGTTGTTCAACTTTTTTAGTCACATGGTAGATATAATAAATGTTCAATAATATATTTTAAATCTCCAGTCTGTCTTTCACTGTCTCTTAATACTCGAATTTCTAGACTGTAATTAATACAAATGTACTTTTACAATTAGCATCGGATAAAATTATCACAGATATTTGCGTGGTTACTTTTCCATTGGAAATTACATAATTGTATAATTGCAATTAAGGAAGAAAAATTATTAATATATACAAGTATGAAATTGTTACGAATAAGAGTGTTTACCTGGTGGCTTCAAAGGTACGATGTGAGACATAGCAGACGGCATCCGTGACAAGTCCGTCGGCTCGAGACTGTGGCTACGTGTGCGTTCAAAGTTACTAGGAAGATCGTTTATCCGTAAGCTGAGTTGTCTCTTGAATGGCGACGCTTGGTTCAGCTGCGTGAAACCGCGGAAAGAGCCTTGTCGTTCGAGCATCGAGGGGGTGGCGTGCGGCCTCTCGATCGCGAAAGGATTGTAAACCTGTTTTATGGGAGGCACATCTGCAACAATCGTTGAATGTCACACGGATGTGATCTTGTTTCATTTTCAACAACTACATCTGCCATAAACACTGACCTACGGCACGCTCGCGCGAGTCCTGCAAACGTTCGGTCAGCGACGGATGCTTGAAACTGCCGCTCCTGGTGAAGGTTGAAGTCTTCGAGTCGAACGTCATCGTGACGCCGCATTCCTTGTCCCTTCGTTGCTTCCTTTCCAGACAGGCAGCGAAAGCGCAGCCCACTGCATGGCTCAAACGCTCTCCCTGAAGGAAGACACGCAGAATACCAAGAAACAAATCAATTTCAATTGCTCTCTTTTAAATATAACGTGGTGGAATTTAAAAAGAAAAAAAATTACGACGTGCAAACTGATGCAAACAGTTTGAAACAGTAAGAAAATTTTGTACGTACCGACTCTTTCAACGCGAGAAAACCGTGACACATCCACCGCCTGGTCGTGCCGTCTCTACAGATGTAACTGAACCCCTTCTCGTGATTTCGATCCGGAGCGCAAAAGGAAACCTTCTCTATCGTCTGATCGACGATCAAGCCCTTTGTCTCGTCCTCGACGACCCGCAAACCGTCCCCCGACACGTGCAGCACCGCGCGTACAGGCCGCCGTCTCGAATTCTGCAAGAATTTCGTGTCTGGTAAAAATCCATTGTCTCTCTGACTCGCCAAAAGATCCTCGACTTCTCTAGGTAATTTTAACTTACCCTGAGCACTTTCAGAGCTTCCTCGCACACTTGCATACCCCTTGACTCGAACACCTCGACACATCCCAGGTACTGTGTTACGAAAATGTAAAATTAATTGGACGAGGTAATGAAAGAAAAGCGTGTAAAAGAATAGGCGTGTTCGAAGGACACGTAGGGAATGATTTACAAGAGACACGGCAGTATGCATCAAGAAAAGTATAACAGGATGCTTGTTATTGGAGTATCGATTGTACGTGCCAATTTTACAGTTGTTGGCTGTTCGATTTTCCATTACAAGTTCCCGTGCATGCGATGCATGCGAATACTTTTTACCAATTTATGTCTAAGTTTGAGGAAAGCTTTTAAATTCCAAGTTTAGCTGATGGATAAAGTAGCTTATATATTGGTAAAGCAAACTTCAAGTTTAGCTGATGGATTAAGCAGTTTTTTTTTATTAGCAAATTTCTTCAAAGTTTAGTTGATAGATTGAACAGCTCTTTTATTAGTAAATTTCAAGCTTAGCTGATAAATTAAGCAGCTTTTTTTGTTAGCAAATTTCAAAGTTGATAGATGAAGTAGCTTATTTATTGGCAAAGCAAATTTCAAGTTTAGTTGATAGATTGAACAACTCTTTTATTAGTAAATTTCAAGCTTAGCTGATAGATTAAGCAGCTTATTTATTGGCAAAGCAAATTTCAAGTTTAGTTGATAGATTGAACAACTCTTTTATTAGTAAATTTCAAACTTAGCTGATAGATAAGATAGCTTTCTTTATTAGCAAATTTCAAATTTAGCTGACAGATGAAGTAGCTTATTTATTGGCAAAGCAAATTTCAAGTTTAGCTGATGGATGAAGTAGCATATTTATCGGCAAGGCAAATTTCAAGTTTCGCCTTATAGACGAAAAAACCGGTTTTGGAAGGAAACCTCACCTTAACGTGGAAAGCGCAGGTAGCTGAGCGAACAGCCGTTTCATCTGCCTGCCATTGATGCGGTTTACTCGATTCCGGTACGTGGGGGTCTTTTCGCCGTCGGAAGCTATCGCGAAAACTCCGTCGCAGTCGGTCCATCCTCTTTCCCGGCGATTTCTCGCGCTTCTGCAAAAATACGAAAGAAGAGGGAGATGAATTTTCCATCATCGACAAGTAAACGAATCGAAGAAATAAAAATTCAGATTAATTTTTCTTTTCGATATATCAACACCAGAGCTACCAAAAACGATCGAAATGACCAATTTGTAATTTCTGTTAAATAAAAGCTTAGTATGCTCCGTTGTATAAAGTTTTTCTATTCTCTTTTTTGCGTTAAAAAAAATTCCAAAATTCTAGAAATAGATGGAGCGTGTGTTTCGTTATATTGCATACACGAACAAGCGAAAGAAAAAAACAGAGAGAAAAATATGGCCTGAAGAAAAGAAGAGCCACCGCAAAATTTTAGATTTCGTTTCAACGTTCCCCGATGTCTCTTCCACGATAATTATGTGTGTAACACGGGCCACCATGGCGTTTCTGGAGATTTGCGAATGTTCCCAGAGGACGAGCACTTTGACCTCGAGTTCCCCGAGGAGTCGTTAACAGTTGGCCTTGAGAAAAAAAAAATAGAAGGCAACTAGTGTCTGGCAGCGGCCTGCCTGACAGAACAGAGTCGAGGTCTTACAATGGCATGTGATCGAATCTTGGCCTCGGTTCCCAACGAATCTTTTATATCAGAACCCTCCGACGAACTCTCCCCTAGCGCGAGAACCTACCCCTCCTAAATCGTCACCCCTAAGAACCGGCCAACGGATCAAGAACCCGAGGTTGAGAAAGTCTCTTCTATCTGTTTCGTTTCATTTTCATCTCCGTCCGTCTCTCTCCTTTCTGCCTCGGATCTCCTCTCCCGCTGATGAACAGAAGCTGCTCGTACTCGTAGGTTTTAAAAGGCTAAAGGTGTCGTTTAAGCGACTGAACGTCCATCTTTGTATTAAAATAGGTCTCCCGAGGACGGACAGACGAGTATGTACATTTAAATTCGCCGAAGGAGCACGTTCTTTCAAGAATTTCATTCTTTCGTTGATAAAAGAATAATACGCTATATTTTGACAATTTCTGCAAGTTGTACGAGCTAATTTGAAATAACATAGAGGCTGCATGATTCAAGTATTGGACATGATAGTCCAATACGAAAACGGATGGAATTTTATTGAATGGCTGGGAGAATGAAAACATGGTTTAATAATAATTAGACAGGGGAAAAAGTTTTTCATTTTTCATGTCGCATACGAGTAAATACTCATCGTCAGTGTTCAAGTTAATTATTTTACTTAATTCAATCTTTCAATTTTTCTTTTTTTATCAGAATCATTTATTTTGGCATGTTAATAAAATCCTGTCCTGATAATCCTATGTGATGTTTTATTCAAAAATTTCCTATCTTTTTCACCCAATAGTCTTTATATTGTGATAGTACAAGCATAAAAATAATTTTTTTGGAAATTATAATAATATTATAATTAACACTATATATAATATAATACTAATAATAATATTAATACTATAATATTAATAATTAATATTATTATAATAATATTATAATTAATACTATATACGATATATAATTATAATCAATAAATACGATATGCAATATAATAACACAATAATCAATAAGATGTATCGCAAGATCAAATGAGAAAAGGAAAGGCATGTTCAAACCGTATTTTAATCGTATATTTAATACTATCCAGCTCGTTAAATTTTTGTTTCACTGATAATTCAAACGTAGAAGCAGGAAGCTAAAAAATATAGAACCGTGACTTTATCTCGTTTTAAAAAATATGGAAACACGTGAACCCGAGCTTGTAAAATCCTCGTGAGCCAGATAACAAGCCACAGTGAGATCATCAGATCCTGTAACCACAGATATCGTAAATATCTCGTCCTTGGGTGAGAGAATATAGGGTGCGAAAATTCCCAAGCGAACGAGCGACTTCTTGTTTTTAATCCCACCTCTTCATCGTGTCGTCGTTTACTCGATCCATTGAACAGAGAAAATATTGGCGTTACACTTCGAATTGCACATGACGATGTGTTGAGATGTTTGAAATTGTGTACAGAAAGGAAATTAACTTGTATCGTTATGTAAGCTTTTTTTTTCTTTTTTTTTAGGATAAATTTTATGAAACTCATACTACACGTATATAGATACGTAGATACTGTTATTGATATCGTCGCAAATATCGCATTATCACGCAGAAAGCATCTAGTTTCCTTTTCAGGAAAAAAAAAAACTCTACGCTCTTTGCATACAGATTTTATTGATCAAGGCATGTTGCACAGTGTACGGATGTTACTTTAGCCAAGAAATTCCGGCGAGAAGTTGCAAGACTTTAGATCTCATGCATACGGAATTCTCAGAACGTATGAATTTTAATAAGATGTTTTCCCGCCGTATTTTTTTTTTTCTAAGAAAAACAAATTGTGCAAGCAACAAATCATACTGCAAGCAACGAACTACGGGAAGATGATGCAGAGGAGGACGAGCAGAACCTAATTTTTTAAATTAAGTCAAATTTAAGGCGTAAGAACTATTTTAGTTTTAAAAGTCTTTTACATTTTTCTTTTTTTTTTTTTCTAAAAAACAATTGTGCGAGCAGAATTTCACAGCGCGAGCGACTTGATTTTTGAAACCGAGTCGGATTCAAGGTGTGTTAGTATTTAGTAGACGTGAAAGGTTTCTAAAACGCAAAAAATTACGATCCAGACGGCTGAATAGAATTATCCTTACTCGACAGCGAAACAACACTAGCGTTCGCAACTCTAGAACGCGATATTTGATCGCGTCTCGCGCGTGGTTTGCAGAAAACGCGTTTCGAGACCAGGCAAATATTGTCACGTACTCGAGCAACGATCCTTGCTCAGGCTAGATAGTTCGTGGAACAATAACGAATCTCGCAGCTGTAATGATCACGAACCAATTCATGGACCGCTATGAAAATAATGTTCGGCGCGCGGCTGCAGAACTCGAGGACACTTTTTTTCCCCGACGTAAGCGGTGGCAATCGAACGCGAGGACTGGGCTAATGGTTAAAACGTGCGAAAGCAAGCACTCTTGATCCCAATCCGATTACCCAGGCTGTTTGCTTAGCCTGGTAATAGGCTTACGAGAGCGTTAGAATCAGATCGAGCCAAGGGAATCGTCGCGATGAGATTCGATTCATGCAAGATGGCACCCACGTGCACCGCTCCCTACACTTCAAACAGATCATCGTTCCGTGGAGGATCGATAAGTGGTCACACGACGACTCATATGACGACCATATGACGGGAATTTGCGACAAGTTCTGGCCAAATCTTGTGCCAAACGTGGATTTTTGTTAACTAGTAAAGCAAGAAGAAATGGTACTCAATTGTACATTTCTTCACAAAATGGATTTCGTCACAAAATGGACGAAATATAGATCCATAATTATATAGCTTATATATAAATTAGAGTAGCTTATATATAGCTTATATACAAATTAGATCTATAACTTATATATAAGTTAAAGTAAGTAACTTATATGTAATTATATAAGTTATAAAGAACTATAATATATATAAGTTAAAGTAAGTAACTTATATGTAATTATATAAGTTATAAAGAACTATAATGTATATAAGTTAAAGTAAGTAACTTATATGTAATTATATAAGTTATAAAGAACTATAATATATATAAGTTAAAGTAAGTAACTTATATATAATTATATAAGCTATAAAGATTTACAATTTATATATAAGTTAAAGTAAGTAACTTATATATAATTATATAAGCTATAAAGATTTATAAGATATATAAATTAAAGTAAGTAACTTATATATAATTATATAAGTTATAAAGATCTATAACTTACACATAACTATACAGTTTATATAGAAATTAAATCCATGAGTATAACTCATATAGAACTATATGACATGAAAGTTTCACAGTGAAGGGAGCATAACTGTGACAATTTTTAAAGTTTCATTTTAAAGTAACAAGTGAGGGAAAAGTGAGAATACTTTTCCCCTCGAGAATTATAAAAATTCCAACGCGTGAGAACGTAATTAAAATGGTAACTAGATTCATCGCCATTTTGAAGACTGAAGTCTACCCTTAAAACTCTCTGAACGATTCTTTTTATTATTTCATTGGCTTTAGAGTTAGACGACGAAAAGTTAGGATTTCTCAAATTTTTGATATTCAAAATTCAATTCTTTGCGCAGCAAAAAGAAAATTTTAATCTTAAAGACCATATATTTATTGCCAACAAAAATTTTTCTTACGTGTGTTTGGATTTTCACAATTTTCAGGAAAAAAAAAAATATCCTCGTTCCTTCACTCGTTACATGATATAAAATCATCTTCGAAAAGCACAAGCTCACAGTAGCAGAAGCTCCACGCTTTAAAATGGGATCAAGTGGATCGTTACACGATCTTTTTTTTTACAGTTTCAGTCATCAGTTTAAATTATCAACAATTTTTCATTGTCCTCGGTACAATTGCGCTTTCCACTAGATATCTGAGAACACGTTCTCTCAATAAACATGATTACAATTTAATTGCACGCGTAATTGTAACGTCGAGTAGCAATGTAATCGATTGGAATTTGGAAATCAAAATATTCTTGATGAAATGTGAAATAAAATTGCGACGATTGTAAAATATAATAAAGTCGACTCATAGGATTCAACTGTTGTGCGATCCACGACCATGGGTTCGCCGATTGAATTACGCTCGCCCACTGATTCACTAATGAAAAGCTATCAACGCCGCTATTTCGTGATCAACGAACCCTAAGTTAAGTTATGTGCGTGAATGTTATTCTCCCAATCATGCACTCTCGGTACACACGGTATCAAATGGTATCAATATATATTCTATTGAATTTACAGACTTTCAAATGAAACGAGAAGAGAGAAAAGCAAATTCTCAAAACTAGATCGACGATAAATAAAAAAAATGAAGGGAGGGGGGGGGTAGAAAGAAAGAAAAATCCATCGAGTGAATCACCGAGTTGGATCGTCTGGGCACGCTTTGTTCGACATCTCCGACGATACTCGCAGCTTTCTTTTTCTCGAACTTTACCCATGAGCTGGACGATGAGTAACGTCTCAGCCATCCGGAAGTTCTCAGAAAGTTACAAAAAGTTGCTCGTAAAATAAAAGTTGGTGAAACGGAACTTTGCGCGAAGAAACTCTGTCGCAAAATCATTGAATTTTAGAGTACTACCAAGGAGTGTGATTGGCCTGACGAATTAATTATGACTCTAAAACTGAGAACGAATCCTCTTCTTTCTTTTCTTTCTATTTTCTCAAATTGTCCTCCCTTTTGTGCCTGGAAACGAAATTACACCAGCTTCGCGACGTGACGCAACAGTTATAGGATAATGAGAACGAAAATTTATATATTCTCGTAATTATCTTGCCATCTCTCGGTACATCCGTTGGACATAAAAAGAACGAGCTTGTAATCGCTGGATACTTGAATAAAATTACGTCTCAAGGAAACGAAGCCAATCTATGAAATCGTATTTTCTTTTAAAGTCGTTCCTCGATTGCACGTTCAGCGATTGCAGGGTCGAGCATCCTTACTCGTGTTCCTATTGTTATGTCATTCTCTATAAGAAATAAATGCTGCAATCAACGAGTCATTAATCAATATTAAACGAATATAATGAATGTACGTTCAATGTTTCAACGTAGTGAAATTACATTCAGGAATACGTACGATGTTTATGCTATTAGTTTTCAATGATTTTTACACCTAACGATTCTGAATGAAACGATCTGTCCATTCTGCAAAAAATGCCTGGCACTTTAAAAAAAGCTACTTCGCTCGATAAAAAGTATCGACACGTACTTGGATTTTTACAAAATAAAGATCTTGACTAAATATTGTATAAACAATTTTTAGATGTTTCACTTACATTTGCAAGGTGTCTTTTGAAATAATTCTTCATTTGTACAACAACAGATATACGAGTAATCGCTCGAGAATAAACTACAGTACACGAGGTAACATTAGCGCAACATTGTTCTCATTACACATACACCTGATGATTCATTATCAGCACTCGTTCCGTTCAGTCGTTTCATATTTTCTTTTCTTTTCCTTTCAATTCATCGAGAACTTCCTTCTTTGTGCAAAGGATGAATTAATCGCGTCAAAAGAAGCAAACAACGATTATCCAGTTTTTTAGACATGATCTTTCAATGTCGTCAGAGTAATTAATCCCTTGACTGTTTGTGTCGAGTATACTCGCCGTAGAAAATTCGCTTTTGCTATTTATTGTAAAATTTAGGTAAAACAAATTATATACGCGTATTTATAATTTTAGCACATTTTGGAATGTTTCAGGGCAACGAAACAAACAAAGAAAATGTGCACTTGAAAATAACTTGGGAAATCTGACGCGATCGATACAATGCAAAAAGCAAATTAAATTTATTCTAATCGTTTTAATCTCGCGAATATTTTTCTTTATGGAATAATTTTTAAAAAATAAAATGTTAAGTTTACTGCAAATACCGTAAATACCAATGAAATAAAAAATTTCTCAAAAAAAAATTGATCGTTTCGTTATAATTTAACTCGCCATCGCCTAGGAATAATCAAGCACACCAGCGCACGTGATTCTCGAAATAAAACAAAAACGCTCAAGTTAATGTTTTCGTGAACTTTAGGATTTAATCGCCCCCGTTGCTGACGTTCTCCTTCATTTTATTAAAACGAGCGCGTTGCCGTGTCCTTTCTGCAGACTGGGAGCAGAATCCGGCCTCTACATCAAATTAAGGGACAAGCGAGGAATCGAGTTAACCTCTCTCAATTTCTTCGTTAACGAAAACAGCCACCGTTCTAAGGGCCCGGTTTTTAATATCGGCTGTTCGAGATGGGAGTGCCGCTCCACGGTTCGCTAACAGCAGGAAATTGCGGCGCTAGATCGACCTGCCTACGTTTTCATACAGACACACACGGCCCCCGTTCGTCTCACATGCACGCGTAATAACCGTGGATGCATTCTCCAGCCGCCATGTTTCCTTTCACGCGTCAAGGTCGGGATCTAGCGATTCCAAGCGATTAACGAAGTTGATCCACGTTAAAATATCAGAAATGCCACGGGGCACAGGTGGTACCGAATACCGCCGTGAATCGTTGCAATGAAAACGAATGCAAACGAGTCCTTTAACGAGGCCTGTCGAGCCGAGTATTGTATTGTGTAATTCACTAAATGTTGAAACTTGTAAAATCTGAGTTTGTTTTATGTTTAATATATTCATTTTGTTCTAAGATATGTTTCACATCAGTTCAGCAGAGGTGAGAGAGTGAAAATGTTTTCTTCTAGAAAATGTTACAAATTGGATCGTAATGTGTGAATTTTTTTCACGACTGAACTTGAATATTGAAGTTTTTCATTGTATTCCTTTTCGTTTGATACTCAAAGATCGCGCAGCAAGTTTCGAGGTATCGTTGTAAAGATGATGCTTCAGTCTTTAAGTCTATTTCTCAATGTTTCCAAGGTTTTTACATACGATGACAATTTATTTATTTTCGAGAAAAAAAAGTGTCTTTGCTTTCCCATCCGCTTCGAATAAAATGAATGGTGTATTTTGGAAGTAGAGGGTTCAAGCTTTAAAACGAACCCTATCACGAAATGGCAAGTTTCAATATTCAGTATATTAATATGATATAACTATAGATACAAAGACGAATACTTCACAGTATTTCGAATTTCCAAGTGATAGAATTTGATAAAATGTCAAACGACCTCATTTTGGAGAAATATCACCAACCGTAAATACGTATATATGGCAGAATGTAAGTCACATATAGTCAGTAAGTAAATATATGACTGCAAAGTGCCATTTTTAATCAGAAAAGGAGTCTCTCGAAGCGTCTGAAACGGTCAATCGTCGGTGTCACGGCACACTGTGTCAGCTGTCCCTGACATAAAAGCGGAACGCGTAGTAAAAACAGGCTGTTCTAAAAAGAATCTGAATGGCTGTTTGGCACAGAGCTTCTCCTCGTGGCTTCTTACTTTGGGGCTACGTGCCAATCGAAGGCATGGATCTTCTCTCTCTGGCCCCTGATGAGGTGTCGTGACCTAGAAAAGCGACGGTGAAAGCCGGTATACATTCACGCAGCCCTATCGGTTCGTCGACCCGAGCTCGAGACACTGGATCCTGCCAACGATTCTCAAGCCAACAGACCACAGATTGTTCTGTACAACTATTCTCGAGAACCATTGCTTGTCTCGTAAAAATCGATACATGATACTTTTTTTTTTATCCTTCAATTTTTAGAATTTTATAACATCAATAAGTTGACAGCTTATACGTTAATATGATAAGTATATTATATGATATACCTAACCTAAAACTAACTTAAGATTAGGTTAAGTATATCATATAATATACTAGTATGATAAGTATGTTATATGATATTATTATACATTGATACTAATAAATGAGTATAAATTAATTGTAATAAATAAGGTATATAGGTTAGGTTTAGGTATATCATATAATGTACTAATATGATGAGTATATTATATAATATAATAAGGTATATAGGTTAGGTTTAAGTATAAGTATCATATCATATAATATATTAATATAAATTATATGATATTATATGATATAAGGTATATAGGTTAAGTATATAGGTTAGGCTTAGGTGTATCATGTAATGCTCTAATATGACAAGTATATTATATGATATAATTATGATACATTGATACCAATAAATGAACATGAAATAGAAATTAAAGTTTAAGAAATTCCAAACGACGCGAATACGCGTAAGACTGAAAACACACAACGATGGTTGCTGTTTCATTTCCCAGGCTTTCCACGCTTTTCCCACAACGTGTGTCGTGTTAATTACGCTAATTACGTTAACGTCGGGCTAAGAATGTTTTTCCTCATAATCAGCCATTGTTTCTCTCCGCTTAAAGGATACATTCAATAGCGTAATTAGCGCAATTATTTTTTCCAGGTTACGGACGAGACAAGACGATAAACGTACTGCCTTGTGTTCATCTTGTCAGATGCTGCTATATAATAACGAGTCGCGGACTCGATATAATAAGAAAGCTCCGTCTTCTGTATTCGTTTCGCGAGGAAGAAAATTAGAAAATTATGGAAAAAGTTAGAGTAACGAGTCGAGTTTGAAAAGAAAGCAAGAAAGACTGTGTCGGAAGATTGGGTTCGGCGAAAAGATTGCCTGAAATGGCAGCGAGTCTCTCGGTGATGACAAATATCCGCGAGTGTGCCCTATGAGCACACTGGGATCCTTTCACCGGGACAGGTGTTGCCGCGCGTCACAATGTAGGCAGACGCACGTACGCGTTACGATGAGCGGTGTTATTTGCAGAACAATAACAGGCGAATGCCTCGTTGTGTTGCGAACGCGATTCAACTCCGCCTCGGTGGAACAACCTGCTCCGACGATTTACATCAGGCAACCGCTTTACGAACTGTCATTTTTACGACTCTATAAGAATTACTTTGCCTGAATAGAATTGCTTTTTTTTTTTAACTGTCAGAAATACTACCAAGCGTTTCCCCCTTTTTATAAATGCGTAAAATTAACACGATTAAAGTGCAAAATTTCCATCACAGACGTTGAAGTCCAAAAGATAGAGAAACTTTATATACTTATATATATTTATATACTTTATACAATACCTGTTACAATTAACAGTGTTATAATTATAAACAAATCGATTAAAACAAGCAGACTCGTAACATGCAAAAATCTCACTGACAATTTTCAATTCGATCGTGCAAGATGCTCCCCCCAAATTCGACACAATTTGAAAATTCGAGAATTCAACTCTTCCGCTGCGCGTGTAACTTCGAGACACCCTGTAGAATTCCGCATCTCTTTCCCTCGGTCGCTATCAAGTGGACAAACGTCGATGCGTGTAGCACCACCAGTTATCCTTGAGTTCGATCCCCTCGTTGGTCGCCTAGCGTGACCGTAAATGTAAGTATGGCACTTGCGTTAGACACAACTCGCGTTACCATTCGATAGTTTATGCGTTCGATAGCTTACGCGCACATGACACGATTCGGTACGTAATCGCAAGTGTGTTTCAACGAATCCGCGATTCGCGTAATCTTCGCTCGCGAAGCGCTCGAGTCTCTGCTCTGACCCCACACTCTCGAGCGTGCGTTCCACGCCGGGAGCAGTGGTTTCCTTCGTTCCATTCTTTTTTGACGTCACACCGTGAATTACACGCTCTACGTGGAAAAAGTACGAGAGCATACATTACTCAGCTGCACGCTTAATTCAGTAGTTTTTACTTGGTTTGTTTTCTTATTTACAGGATACATACGTGTAATCTACGTCAACTCAGCAACTGAGTGCAAGTGATTTTAATAAAAATTACTTACGCGATATTATGTTTCTTCCCGCGGCAAAAATTATAAAACAACTCTGACTCATAGAAAATGACTCTAGTAAATTTTTTTTTCGAGAGAGTAACTCCCCATTCAACTGTGAGTTTTGAGAGACTATTTGGAATTTTATGTTAAACAGTTGGTACCTGGAAGTATCAAGAACGAAATACCAAGCAAGTTCAAGTTTATTCTCTTCTTTCTCCTCGGATTCAAAGGGAAGATACACGTTTTGGAAGGTGTACACCGTCTCTGAACTTTGCTCCCATCCGAAAATAGTTCGCGTTTATATTTTATACGTTCGAGTACCTAGCAAAGCCGTACAACGTGTAATGCGATTAAACTTGAGCCACTTCTGTCCATATTAATAATAGAGACCGATTCTTTAATGCTTCAGATGGATCTCTAGATTCTTTAAATCTTTCGAAATTGATAATTTTCTTTGTAGTACTTTATGCATTTATATGTATAATTTTTATGTATGGTATTTTAACATGTAATGTGATTAAATTTGATCCACTTCTGTCTCAATCTACCTGTTAATAATAAAGTGGAAGATTCCTTTTGTTGTAGCATCAATGCTTCAGATATCTCAATATTCTTTAATCTTTCGAAATTAGTAATTTTTTTGTAGTACTTTATGCATTTATATGTATAATTTTTACGTATAATATTTTAACATGTAATGTGATTAAATTTGATCCACTTCTACCTTAATCTATCTGTTAATAATAAAGTAGAAGATCCCTTTTGTTGTAGCGTCAATGCTTCAGAAATCTCAATATTCTTTAAAATTAGTCTTTTGAAATTAGTAATTTTTTTGTAGTAATTTTATGCATTTATATGTATAATTTTTATATATAGTATTTTAACATGTAATGTGATTAAATTTGATCCGCTTCTGTCTTAATCTATCTGCTAATAATAAAGTCGAAGAAACTTCAATAATAAACTGGAACAAAAGTAAACTTTTCTTCTAACATTAACGCTTCAGACGTCTTAGGATTCTTTAAGTCTTTCGAAATTCGTAATTTTTTCTCGTAGTATTTTACATCTTCGGAAAGACTCGTTTGGCATAAATTTTCATCGTTGAATGTATGTACACACAACAAGATCCGCGAGATAAAAGACATTGACTGAAATGTGGCAGAAGTTTCTCCTGTCTCAAGGAACCTGTTTATATCCTTGCAGAACAACATTCGCTTCAACTTCAAACTCGTTCGAAAGTATCGTTAAAAGAGACTTTTCTCAAATGACTCGACTCGTCTTAACTCGCGCTAAGAAACAAGAACAATTCCGCCAAGAAATTGTCGCGGAACTTTTACCTCTTTTTAATTCTCTGATTGACTCTGATTCTGAAATAAAAGAACAGCTATAGCTGTGTACGTACTTTGTAGGTCGATCATCTATCAAAGAACGACAGTGTAACAAATCGCATTTGTACGAGCACGATCCATCATGATCGTATTAAACTCATTTTATTAACTCGGTTCGACGTGCTCCAATTGAGGATGAACTTCATTACGCATCGTCTTACGCATCTGACTCAAGTTCTACGCGTGATAATTGATCGTGGCAAACACGTTGAAGAAAGCGCGATGGAAACAGATCGATCGCGGCACGCTACGATCCTCGGACACGTTGCGCAAAATCCACTCCGCGGTTAATTAAAGTAAACGATTATGTTAACTTTTTTTATAGTTACGAACGCAGAGATATCGCAAAATTATTCGTGTGACGTGCTTTGGACGAGATATCTCGTCGTGTACACTGTGTCTTACAAATTGACTTTTTACAATTTACAAACTATTGGTCGAGATATATTGAATTTTTCTATATATATATATATAGAAAACCATGTATAGAAAAACATGTGGATTATTTCATTCATAGCACAAGATATCTCGTCTATAGCGTCTCATGAACGATTTTGCGACGCGAGATATCTTATCGAAGGAATAAATGCATACAGGGCGTTACAACCGCAAAGAAGGAAATTCTGCGTGAAAAAACGAGTGGATATCTTTATCAACCGAAAAGAAAGAATAATATTTTTCCGTTAAAGCCTTCGTTTTCGACAGAATCGAGTTTGAAAATTTATGAACACCGTACTTCAATTTACAATTAGCTAATTCTAATTGTAAATAGGTAGAAAAGAGTAATTAACAGAAGGTTGTTCTATCTATGCAAAAGTAGGTTAAACACGTAGAATAAAATTCCTTTGTTTTCAAGGAAATCGGAATACATTTGGAAATTTGTCAAGTGCTACTTTATTAAGAACGACGTCTTAAACAAAGAAATTTTATTCTACAATCCTCACTTACTTTCTTTTTATATACGTAATCGTGTCAATTTATTATTCATGCCTGTCCAGTACGGAATCGATAAATTTTCAAATATACGAAAGTTTCGATAAAAAGATTTTGTTCCTTTTCTCTCGACACATTTTTTCCATCTCCTACCACAAATCATTCAACAACTATTCCTCGGCAGATTAGAAACTAACAGAGATTAACATAAATCATATGTCATGCCTTTCCGAAAGACTCATCGAAAAAATTTATCAGCGTGTATCCACGAGCAATATATTTCGTAAACGAACGTGAGATCTTTCGAGGAGATTAGTTTAAAGAAAAAGGAAAAAAAAACTGTCACGTTCGACGGAGGTCACGCGGTTATCACGAGTCTGATTACAGTAACATTTGAAATTGTGCCCCCGAAATGATTACGTATCGCGTCGTCGAGACGCAATCGAGTGAGACCGAGGCTACACTTTCGAGATGTGGCTCGAGAGAGGCCAAGTGTCACCGGAAGCCAGGGGGTTGCGTATTCAACGAAAAAGGTCGCGGGCCAAAGTACCCCCCGACTTCGAATCTTTCTCAAGTGTCGCTGTTGAGATTTCACTCCCTCCGTTGATAAGTTTTTCCATTCATCTCGAAAGGCCTCCCTCCTCCACTTTCGTTACGTAAAACTTTCAGTCGCGTTTAAAAGTTTCGGTCGACTGCTTCAAAGTCGTCGTCGTCGAGCAACGTCGATTCCCTTAATGGACGGTTTTTTTTTTCAGAGAAATATGGATATATTTCGAGTCACAAACGATACAATCGTATATTTTTCACGAGTTTCGAACGAGCCTTTTCTCTCGTTTTGTTTTATTTTACGCAACAAATATCTCTGCGAGGTATTCCGATTCGTGTTTAATTTTAATTAAAATTTAATTCGTTTCGATTCATTTTCTGCGATAAAAGAAAATTGTCAAAAGCACCCAGTCCGTTCTATATCCAAAGGCTATGTCCGGTTGGCGAGGCAATTCGTCGGCTACGTGGCAGTAATTTTTCGAGCAATGGTTCGCTCTTCACTTTCAGCGGAATTAAATTCCAATACCGAAAAGATAAAAAAAAATCCTTCAACATTTCACAACGGAAGAAACCGATGAAAGAAATAAGATAATTGAACGAATATTACTTGCAAAGAGGAAATACTATTCTCTCGTAGAATTCTTGCTAAAGCTTCGACGAATTCGTGGAAACAAATTAACGATACGAGAAGCATTTAAGTTGAAAAAGTAGAAGATCGAAGATTAAGGTTAAGTTTGAAGAAGCTTAAAAGATCCTTTTAAGCTGGTTAGAAACAATCGACCTGGATGTCACGGACGACCGATGCTTTCTCTCAAGGATCGCGTTTATCAACCGCGAGGCGAGCCTCGTTACGCGAATGACAATTAGTAACGCGACCCGCGCGACCTTGAACAAGAAATCCTGAAAACGGCAGCGTTCGTTAACAGCATTGCGCAACGCGGTTTCGTTCGAAAGTTTCGCGCTTTTCTCCAACGAGAGGAAGGGGACGATGAAATTTCACAGTCGGCGTCGTTCGAGTTTCACAGTTTTGAAATAGAACCAGTATTCTATCTTATAATCAGTATTTCTAGCCTCACGAGGAAAGTAGTTCTTCGAGATTTCTTTCGATCTTTCGACAAATATTCCGAGGTTCGAATTTTCTGTAACGAATGTGACTTATTTGGAAATTTATTTTTCCAGCGAGATGGACAGCCTGCGACTTTTGCGCGATGCCGAGTGCATCATGCAAAAGCCTTTTGTGCGGCCGACTGAAAGTCCTCGGAGGAGAATTCATCGGAAAAACGCGTGTGTAAGAAATCTTCGGAGCGGAGCTGTCCCGATTAAACGAGAGAAGATTGCTCATAGATATTCCTGAAACTGCGCAACTTGTAATTTGAAATTGCATCGGGGAACAATAAAAATTAATCGCGAGTTTTGCCCTTTCTTTCTTTGTTACTCGACACGGTATCAATTTCCGAAAGCAAGCTTATCCTGTTTCTTACTTTTAAAACTGCTCGCTGCAACAGTACGAAGAATACTTGTTATATAGGGTGGCCACTGAAAGGTTTGAAAAAGTCATAACTTGTTCATCTTCAATCTTTTTTACTTTCTTCTTTTGTAGGTTATAGAAAAAATCCATTAATTATATTTGCAAATAAAATAATAAAAAATTTAAAAAACGTGTTTGTAAAAGTTATTGGTCAGTCTTTTAGTTGAGAGTCCTATACTTGGTTGGGAGAATCTTCTTAATGTTTAATGTTCGAGGTAAAAATTTTTGTTCGTGTGTTTGATCCAACAGCGCTCATACGTAAAATAACACATGTATATCTGACAAAACACGAACAATTGCAATGTGGATAAAGATCTCTGTCACAGCACTAGTTTCAAGGACGCAGCAGACACAGCGCGCATCGATTACGTGATATTCTAATTTAGTAGTAATATCGAGTAATGTATTATTAATATTATTTACAGTTATTATACATTTAGTAATATTGAGCAAAAGCTATTAACTCTTCGCGTCGCGTTCACGTTTGAACAGAAGTTTGTACATATTTGTCATTTGGTTTTCTAAAATTGTTACGTGATATGATTAATGCTAGACGAAAATGAGGTTGACATGACCATTTTTTAATATTACGTCGCGCGATTATAATTGCAAATGCAAAAATTCAAAGAATCTGAAACCTGAAAAGATAAAGTGGAACGCATGCGACCTTCATCCTGACCTCTGCAGGACCAGTTTGGATCCAGTCCACGAAAACACCCATCCGTCCACGACAAAGGCGATAAATGACACTAATATAGTACGTATCGATTCGAAACAACAGGAAGCAGTATTTTATAGAAATTGTTGTCCTCGAACAAACAACAGAGCTCGAAGCCTTGCTTCGAGCAGTTTTATCGAAAGTTGCCTGTCAATTATTTTTAGAAACGAAAACGGAGAGTGAAAATGGAACGTTCCTCCTTCAGATCTTTTTCCGAAAATAACAGAGTCTTCTTCTCTAGTTGGCTTAAATTTTAATTAAAATAAATTTATCATCTTGTTTACTTACAAATACTATATCTAAACGTTCTAAATCTTAATTACAAAATTCAATTATAAAACTTTTACAGACAACTAAAATTAAAAATTTTACAATTGAAGAAAGCCTCCAAAATTTAGAAAAGTAGTTTCCATGGGTTAAACAAGCGTTTGTTTTTATCCTTTTCATTCAGTGAATCGATGTTACCGCACGTCGGTATTACGTCCCATTCCCTTCTCGAATTCTAATATTACACGGAACATTTCTGGCCCGCCCCCTACTCTCAGCGAAAGTGTGCGAGATCGATCTCATTTACGGTGGTTTGTCAAATTTTGCATCGACAGAGACGAGAGAGACCGAACCGAAAGGCCGAAAGGTCCTTCGGTATCGAGGGGTAGGCTTCAAAGGGCAAGCGATTCCGTCGGTACGGAGAAACACGTAACACAAACGCGAAACAACGTGTATACGCTCCATTTAACGATATTGCATCAAGAGGGGCGTGCACGTGACACGTGGGCATCTGCGGAGAGTTATCGTTGACGTAAAACAAGATCGGAAAACGTACCGAGAGGCGAAGACCATTCCCAGCGTAGCTGGTAGCTCTCTCGAGCGGTTGGTGGGCGGATGGATGGTTTCCCATTTCTCCTTCAGGGCCTCACGATGTTTTCACGACGCGCAGTAGCGACCACGCCGAGTATCCAAACACAACGTCCTGCGCTTCGTCGTTTGGTTGTTTCCCTCCGTGCACCGTGCACACACTGACGATATCATCGAACGGTGTATCCGTGCACTTCTTTCCTTCTTCTACGTCTTCTCTTCTATCGTCGTTCGATCTCTCCTCCGTGCACTTTCTTTCGCACTGTCGCGATTCTTTTCATTGGACTCTTTCGTCAAACTATCACAATATTATCGATCAAATCACCTGTGACTCAATGATAAAACTTACTCGATTTGAACGAAGCTATTTTCGAGAATTTTTTTAGGAATTTTGCGACTAACGGTGACTTTGTTTCTTTTTGCTCTCGAAAAGGCAGCTAACGCACATTCTATCTCTCCAGATTTATCACTTTTTCATCAGTGGGCGAAACTTTATTTTATCGTAAACTACTGATTTGTATTTTACAGTATTGGAAATCAGTCAAACTACGACTGTGGCTAATGAATTACGACAAACAAATAACTGCCAATTCACGATTTTGCTTGATCTCAGAACTTGACAAAATATCGATATGTATTTACCCAACACACAGTCGCGAAACTGTTACTCGATCGAGCTACCGTGAATTTGCTCGATTGGATGAGACACCGTGGCGTTCGAGCAAAGGTGTAGCACTGAGAAGGCGGATAACCGTGGGGGCTTCCCGATCGACCAAGGCACCGTCACCGAACGACCGAGTTCCATCGTGAACACACGCTGCACTTCGCGCACTTCCCTGCTTATCACCAGGTGTGTATTTCTTTCGTCACCGCTGATCCAAAACGAACGCAAGTTTCATCGACAAGCCTCAATGAAAATTGAAGGCGAGAGCTTGCCTTTCGAATAGTTTACGAATAGCCATGGCGTCAAAGGCTACAACCGGCAGAAACGTCGACGTATCGGGGGACGGATTCGAGGAACAGGCGAAAAGGACCAGTGACGACGCCTCTTCTTCTTCTTCTTCCCTTCTTGCCGCGAGCTAGCTGTTCGAACTGGTCGTACAACTTAGCCTCCGAGGTTGACGTCATGAACTCTACCGAGAGTGGGATCGCGACTCACTCTCTCTCGGTCGTCTCTCTTGTCTCTACGGCCTACCTTACGAATAGAATAATGTGGGGAGCGAGTGTGTATCCTGTTGTATCATTCGCTGTCCGCGCGATGGACGCTGTTTTTTTTCAATTCTTCGTCACCGTGTCCTCCCTCCGTGGCTCGTTATTTTTAATCGATGACGAATACCTGATTTCACGATTATTCACTCGCGGTTCAGCCGAGTTCGCCTACCTCCGAGTCGTTCGCGGAGAGAGAGGCAAGTTTTTCTGAATCGCCCCAGGAACATTGTACTGAACCAACACTCCACCTTTGCTACCTTTCTGGTGTCTTTAACAGATACTTGGCTCTATTTGTTCCTCTGTGTACTCCTCAATTACGAGTTCTTTGAAAGATGAAGCAGGTAGCTCGTTGAGGGTGCAAATTTCATCGGTTGGTCGTGCACTGTCGCAAGACAGGATTGAGAACGTTTCTCCCTCCCCTCAGGGCCTTCGAACGAAACGAAAAGCCTTTCAACCGCGTCTACAGGAAACCGTTACTCCGATGAAACTCTATTTCCTCGCAGAGGCTATCGAACATGCACGAGCATAAAAAATTCAATCGACTGATACCCGAAAGGACGTTTGGATATCTCTCTCAATATCTTTTTTTTTTTTGTAGTTTCAACTCATTACTGAAATATTTTAATTATGACGAAAGAAACGAGGGGAGAAGAAAGAGAGAGAGAGAGAGAGAGTGAGGATCGTTTGTCGATTGTTCAACTCGATTATCCTCGACCTCGATTCACGCATCGATTAGGCTTACGATATAGAATATGCCCTGTCCATCAAGTTTTCTCTGTCTTCTGTTTTTGCTTCTAGAGGACGAAAATCGGTGCACGGTGACTTATGAGACGTTGGAGCATGAGAAGAGAACGTTTGTCCGTTATTTCGGTTTGTATATGTTTAACGAGATGATCGTGGTTTAACACGCGCCTCGGCTAGCTAATGAAGACTAGAGCCGTAGCACGAGTTCCCACGTTTTTCCGTTAGAACTGCCACCGTCACGCTCAGCTACTTCCGGCGACCCCACCGGAACTGCAGCGTACGTTCTCGATCTGTCGCATCGACGGGCCGATCATCATCCGTAGGGATAAACCGTAAACAAATCCGTAGGAACGTGTCCTATTCGTTCCGAACAACGATCGTCCAAACTTGTCCCCACTTTCTTGTAAAGATCTCGAGAAAACGCACGACGATTCCTTTCTCTTGTTTTTGACTTTCCGAATCCGCTGCTCGTGGATCGTCTGAATTATTCTCGATCGCTTGTACGCGTTTTTCGTTACGTTCGAGCAAAACGGTCGTTTCTTATTCGAAGAACCACCGCGCCACCTGGTGAAGGTATCATGCTTGCGAGCAGCTAGAGCTCCGTTTCCATCACTATCGGGCGAAAAAGGAGGGAAAAAAAAGAAACGTCGGGGAGGCCGGCGACACTTTTTATCGCAACGCGGGTACGATGAGGCGTTTCACTTTCACTGAAAAACGCGATCAGGCGATGGAAAAGCTCGCGACGCGATGAAGACACATGCGTACGATCTTCCGGTACTCTAGCGTACGAGACGTACAACCCCCCCCAGAAAGACTCGGAACGCGAATGCCGTAGTTCAAACGGGCCCATGTCTCTCTACCCGGGTCCTACGGCGCGCCAAGGCCGTACTTGATCTCCTCGGTGCCCTGCGTCTTTCTCAGATATTTTAAATTCGCTTTGTTTCAAATCGAAACTGTGCACACGAGTTTGAGAAAATTTAGTATAGTAAGAGGGACGAAACGAGTCGAAATTGAATAGCAAAGAATTCTTCTTATTAACATTTAACAAAAGGGGTGTTTTTTTTTCGATCTTTCTTCAGGGCATTTTTGAAGGAATTAAAGAAATGGAAGTTTACTAAATTGTTGCAAATTTGCTAAAATAGTATCGTTCTTAGTAAAATTTTTAAAGGTTATTTATTTTCATATCTAATATTTAAACGTAAAGTTTATTAAATTAACATCGTTCTTAATAAAAGTCTAAACGTAAATTCACGTGGTTTTAGAAAATTAACGTAAAGCGAAGAGCTCAAGTGTAAGTATATCAAACGGTTGACAAATTGTATCCGATGCATAGAAATTTTAATTTAGGAAAAATGTTGAAAATGTTGAAATTAAAGAAACTTTGGCGCTTTCGTTCATCGCCCCTGTTTCTCGTCCGCGTAGGTACGAGCACGAGTCAACCCCACTCCATCGTCAAACCATGAATGTTCCACTCGAACCTACGTACCTTTTTCCCTACTCCGAAACGAACCAGGGCCGTGCCAAGTATTTTCGGCACCTCTGTCTCTCTATCCAGCAACACTCGAATTCGCGATTGCGAGGAACCGGTTTGTCGCGAGATTTCAACATTTCAAGTGCTGTGGCTCGCGTCGACGAATTAATTTCGCCAATTAACGAAAGAGAATATTGTCAAAAATTTTGTACGAAATTTTCGACGAACAAATTCCAAGTTAATAACAAAGTCGAAGATGATATTTTGAGAGAGTGGCTAGAAAATCGTCAGCTCGGACGAAGATCCGGGGCTGATGCTCCCAAGTTTACGGTAGTGAGGAGTGCAGCTGCCACGGCAAATGGTCGTACATCTGCTGAGACACGACTGAGAAAAGTTCACCGAGAAACCAAACTGGGCTTCCTACGTTTACAGATCTTTTGACAGAGATTTTCGATCTTCTCGCGGTAACGAGAAATTAATGAGCCGGCGAGACTTTTGGAGGAAGCCGGGAGTTTAACCGTGTCGTTTGATGTTATTTTATTTATCTGATGGGACTTCTGATAGATCACGGATGAAACAGAAATGAATTATTTAAAAAAAGTATCAGGTTTAGATTAATTTACGAAAAGGCAAAAATATTCCTTTCTCGCTTGGTACTTTTGGTTAACCCAAAAAACGGAATCAGGTAAAATGGAAATGAGGTATACTTCAGAAATTCAAATTTTCTTCGAACACAGTGACGATTATTATTCGCTGTTACTCAACGATTCAAAGCCGATGTAACGCGATACGTATATATTTGCTTTTCGAATGTCTATTATTATAATTATGCATAATAACAGTAAAGTTTGAAAAATAATATTAAATGTAGTTTATTTATTATAATATTAAATATACTTGAATATATTTAAGTAATAATAAATTATGTTATAATAGTAAGTAATAAGTATAAATATTATATATTATAATTATATTATACTTATATATATTATAAGTATTATAACAGTAAGTAATAATAAATAATATTAAATATACTTAAGTAAGATTAATTATTTATTCTTTATCTCAGCTGAAAGCTTAAAGTTTAAATAAATCGCACCGAAATAACAATAATAATTATTAATATATCCAACATTATGTAAAGATAAGTAACAAAAAGAAAAAAAAAATAATGAACGGATAAAGTTTCAAAATTGATCGACGCTATACAAATCTCAAGGAAGGCAAAGTGACTGATTCGTACGTAATTACAAATACTTGTTCGTACGTACAAATTTGCAACAAGATTTGAAAACTTGTTCTCTTTTCTTTTTTTTTTTCTTTCACCGCTATTCTTGGCGCTGTACGCTTGTGCCACGACGTTGAATAGTAATTTCCCTTCACAATAACCTAATTTAAATCCAGTTGAAAATTTATGGCATGAATTACACCGGACGCGGTGCGAATTGGAAAGTCAATTGGCGGAAGAATAGAACCGTATTGATATTCGATGTTTAAAAAAGGGGCTCTGAAAATAGAAACCGTTGAAATGTATCAATGTACGAGCTTCACTTTCATTGTTACACAACGTTTGTTAAAATTAAATTTAATTTACAGGTAGAGAGAAAGGTGGTCAGCGATAGTCAGTTACGAAAATGTATACACTTTTAAAACATTCTGAGGTAAGTAGAGACCTAAAAATTGACAATTGCACATTCGCATGCGTAACAATGCACGCTTATTGATATTTGGCTCAGCGATCAAAGAAAATGATGTATTATTACATCACTCGTACTATTCACGTGCAAGTTTCAAGTACGTTGAAATGTCAACCAAATTAAACAGTATCAAACCAAGCCATTGGGCTAAAAATAAAGCAAACAAAACTTGTTTTATTTTTATCAAATTGCCGATGCATTAATCGTTTTGCGTCGTCTAATTAAGAAGGAACATTAATTATACAGCTAAAATGGCTGTATATTTTTAAACTATATATTTGTCGCTACAATAGTAAACAAAAAAAAACTGCACGACTTGTACCCCAGTACGATTCGTCTCACTGAAAGACCTAGAAGCAATTGTTCTGACTAGGAAACGAAGACGACTTTTTGCGATAAAATTTACAAACAAATTACAGGCGCGATCGCTCAATACCAGACAACGCCACTCCTACTCGAGGTCTACCCCACGCCCTCTCACGAATCACGTGACCCAAATCAACCAATCGCTAATTTTCGTTGCACCTGAAGAGGCCCGATTTTCTAAAATCACTTTCAGTGATAAAAATTGGTCTCGCGTTTTCGTGCTTTCCTTTCCTGCTTTGATTAATAACAAGCTAAGAATAAAATAGGAATCTCAGCTTGTAATAGGAGAGTTCGTCAAACTTTCGTTGAACTAAATGATCAACTAAATAGCAAAAAGATTCTATCACGCTTCGAAGTTCGTTATGGTTACAAATTGTGCGACAACAATTATTATAATTTAACTTTTGAACGAAAGATCTCTTGAGAAAAAAGTTTGAGTCACTTGACCAGCGGTACAATCGCAGAAACAAGAGGCGACCCTCGATGTTTTACTCGTTGTATCGACGATCCGCGATCACGATTGCAAGGAAATCGCGAGAATCGAACGAAATTCACCCCCGTGTTTATTTTCACGGGGGTTCGTACGTAAAATGACGACGAAAATAACGTTCGGGCAGCCTTGATCGGCCCGTACAAAAGGTAGTAGGCTAACACGACTATTTCCGTCGACCTTTTCACGAGCGTACATGCGTGCCACGATCACGCAGCGCAGTGTATATCGTGGCAACGTATGTGAGCACAGGTGCACGAAGAAAGGAGCGGCGTCAAAGGTGAAGGGAACGAGAAGACGTTGGTCAGGGAAGAAAGGCGGAGAAGAAAGGAAGAAAGCGCACTTGTGCCTGGATGAAGCTAAACTCGAGGAGCGATAGCTGCCACTTATCTATATTCCATGTTTGCTTTCTCGATAAAATGTTACGTCGATACTTTGTGTAACATCGATAAAGCATTATGTTAGAAAGAATTTTCTCGCCTTCGACGGGGGAATCTACCAAGATTGTCGAACAGAAAGTGTCGTTCTTAAAAAATCTGCAAGATAAGAGGATGAAATGTATAATTTCCCTTTAATTTCTTCTAAAGTATTTTTGTTGCGATTGCGATTGTTGATTCTGTAATTTCAAGTAAAAAAGAAAAAAAACGAAATCGAATCATTGAATCGCTTGAACGTGACAAATTTTTCATTGGTGTCGGTGATGGTATATAACAAAAAAAAAAAAGCAGAGTTAGCATGGGATTCTCCTCTTCCGCACGTGCGTTTCCCCGATACGCCATATGGTCATAGATAAAAACCACATGCTAGTGTATTCCCATGAACATCGATCCAACAGGTACAAAGGCTAACATGTGCCGCAATGCGAATTTGAGGATTTCACTTTCGATCTCACGACTACATCGTAGATTTATATTCACAAATTTGTAGATGTCAATTTGTTCTACTTTTTCTACCGTTTCCGGTAGAATAGTTCATTATATTAAAAATTCTCGTCTGAGCAGTTTCGTTCCGTTCTTTCAACCTTCTAATCCACGGTCAAAAAGTGCATATTTGCACGTAACAGGAAACACGGTGTCATTGATATTCATGCAACTTGGGAGACAAGAAACAGCTGTTAAAAAGTTAGCTAGTCTCTTAAAATGAATATCTCCTAATAAAAACGACTTAATCGTAAGATTGTTTCACATTTCGCGTATTAAAAAGAATTAATTTGTTATGTAAGAAGAATGATGTTCAAGCACTAACCGTAAAGTGTTTGTACTCGATGCAGAGGAGGATTTATCTGAAACATAAAACAGATCACAGTTATGCATTTGTTTGTTGCAGGTTAATTTCAAATTGAGTATGACATTACATTTCGCAATCTGCGAAAGTTAAATTGGTAATTTATTAAATTAATTTATTAATTAAAATTTAGTATATAAATAAATGAATAAATTAATTTTTTTAATTAATTATATATATATATTAAATAATTTATTAAATTAGTAATTTATTTTTACATTTCGTAATCTATGAAAATTAAACTGGTTTAATTAAATTTGACATTTTTTCCCTCTGTCGACATTTGCATCACTTATCATATTGTAAAACTGTAAACAATCGACGAAGGCAAGACGCGCGTATATATTTATATAGGGGAAAATCAGTCCGAAAGCTCGACGAAAAGAATCGTCGATTCGTTATTACAAAGGAATCCCCAAGCTACTTGGCTACGTCTACGCGCCCCATAAAAATGCGCACAGTGCTTTATATCGGTGAGTGAAACGGTTCCCACGACACCCTGCGCGTCGTACTCTATGGGAACGTTTTATTGGGGTGAAATTTTACATGTCTGCAGTTACTCATACACGCACCGTCCCTTCTTGCAGAAACGTAACGGCGAAACGATTCGATTCTAACGGTGTGGATGTGACTGCTCTGCTTTACTCGCAATAAAAGACTGGAAGATTGGAATTGGACCGCGCTACGACATTTGGGAAACAAAGGTATGTAAAGTGTATGAAAAATACGAACGATTGGCTAGTTTGTTAAATGAACTATTTTTAATAGCGTACAAACGACACTTATTCGTTGACAGAGATCTCGATATTCGTTTTGTAGACACGAGCGTCGAAGGTGTTAGATTAAATTAAATTGAATTAAATGTTCACTTCGAATAAAATATAAATTACGCCGAGTTAAACATAATTAAAATTCGAGGTGAGCGCATCCAATATAAATGTCGATGACAGGGTGCACTGATTAAAAATCGAGGATTTCAGAGAGTGACTCTCGAAACGCGAGATTGGGTCGATCCAAAAGTTCGTTTTTCTGGACTGAAAAATACTTTGCGCAATCTGGAGTCTTTTTAAGTGAATTACATCGACAATTATGTCTCCTATTCTGATTAATGCTTGAACTATTGGAACTATTGTTTAAATCAGTGTCAAATATATTGGTGTATATACTCTGATTTTCTTTGGTATCAATCAACCCATATAAAAGTGTTTATTTAATTTTATTAATATTGTAAATATTATAAATAACGTTGTAATATATAACAAAATTACTATAATAAAATAGTAATTTCCGATAGTACAAAAAAGCATATAACAAGAGCTGCAATAAAATATAATATAAAAACTACACGATTTGTCTCACTAAAAGGCCCAGAAGCAACTGTTCTGCTTAGGAAACGAAGACGACTTTTTTGTCATAAAATTTTATCAATATGCAAACATTTGAATCAATACAAAACAAATTACAGGCGCGATCGCTCAATACCAGACAACGCCACTCCCACTCGAGGTCTAGCCCACGCCCCTTCGCGAATCACGTGACCTAAATCAACCAATTGCTAATTTTCGTTGCATCAGCGTTGCATCTGAAGAGGCCCGATTTTCTGGGTTACCCCCCACTTATAAAATCACTTTCAGTGATAATATAATAAAATAATTTTCTTCTCGTATGAATAATAGAGCGTATCAACATACTTTCACGTTAAAGCCCCTAAGTGCTATCAGGCGCCATAGCATGTCACTACTGCCGGTTGCCTACATCACGGCGCTTCCAGCCAACTCACTCGCGAATCACAACTTGGCAAACAAAATTTAGTTACGAGTTACCGGTTAATTAAGTTACAAGTCACGAGTCACCAAGATAATAAGGCCAGCTGATTGACCCGTTCGACGTAATATCTAACTAAATATTGTTCGCTTGTTTAAAATTTTCTGGCTACTTTATTTTCATTATTTTCATACCATCCCAGGAGTTTCGTGGGATAAATAACCGAAACGAATGCGAATAACCCGTTCGTTAACGAAGTCTGGATCGTTTCGTCTGCCTACATTCGTCCGATTGTTGTGGCAGACTCGTTTCCTCGAGTACGAGCCACGATCCTCGAGGAAGGGGGAAAATGCTTCACGCCAGAAGAAGGAAATAAGTGGCACGCGAGACGACGTGCCACATCCTTCAGAACTCTTCCCGGTCGCATTTTCTCCAGCAAGTGAAGTGGGAAACAGTCGCCGCAGCATCCTCCATCAGTCAAAAGAGGAGAAGCGACGCGAAAGATGATACGAAAATTATTTCGTCGCGTTACTCGTTGAAATGTTTAACGAGTGGCAACTTCTTTTTTATTTCGTAAATTTTTTTAAAACAAACAAATCTGTAGCAAATTTATGCCCGAATCAAAACTGAAAAAGTCAGATTACTTCGACTTTCAACGAACGTTCCGCAGAAATATCTGTCATTGTGTAAAACTAATTATCCGAAGATTCGCGAGGAGAATTCATAAAGAAATTGATGTCGTGATAATTCGCGTTGCATGCATTCCTCTGAAATTTCCTTGCTCCCTGATATTCCTGCGTTTATACTCTAGACACGACAAATAGCGTGACACTCGCAGGAAATTATAGAGCTTGAAAAACTAAAGATTGAGGAGATGAAATTCCAAGAACAGCGGCGGAAAAAATACACCGTGAAAATCAAAGGGCAAAATTGCTTTCGGCATGAAGGAAAGATGCGTGTTTCAACGTGAAAGGAATAATCTTTCTCGCGTCGTCAGTGCTAGGGTTGCACGATGAAAATCAAGAATGACACGAGAGAGAGAGAGTCGTCTTTCAATAATCTTCTTCAAAAAATTGTGATTCCAATTTTGCTGAATATCTTTCGTAAACGTTCGTAACACACGTGGATAAAATAATTATACCATTATACAGAATATTATAACAAAAGGTACTGTTGAAAAAAAATTTCAGAAGATTCATATTTTTCTATTTACCTATACTTACTTTTATTAACTATAATTTTTCGAGATATACTAAAAAGAAGACAAATGAGAGAAAATTGTGAATACCCTCCACTATTGTACAAGAAAATTTTGTATAATGTTAAAAGTGGTGCTCTTTGTTTTTATTGTGGCAATAAAAATGTTTAGAAAAGATTAAATATAATATTTTTTGCACAATAAATGACGCTATCTAACAAGTTTATAGGTATGTTTCAATCATTCTAAAGTATAAAATAAAACGTTCGACAGTGAAGTTTGAATGATGTAAGTGCTAAAATTGCTTGTAAGTGTCCAAGTACTCTGCAGATAATATTATTAACTCGCGCAGTTTATAATATCGCGAAATTATTCATTGTAAAGTTAATAATAACTATTATTATATAAACATTGTAAAATTAATAATAACTATTCGTTTTATATTATGGTTCTCAATAATTCTCTTTTCAATAATTTCTCGGTAACACCAGGAAGTGACACACACACATATATATGCGCATGCGCGTTAAGGACGGAACCGCAAGATACGCGAAACACGTATTGCAGCCTAACAATAAGCGCAAATAAAATAACTAATTGCTCCTTTCCTCGAGAACATTGCCATCTCACAAGTTAAAATAACTAAGCGAACCGAGAAAATTACATGTTACAGTCTGCGGCATCATTTTTTTGCTATTCACAGTTTCTTAAATTCTCGAATTTGCAAGTGAAGAATGAAGATTGATATAGTGAATTGCACGATGCTTTTTCTTCTCTTACGACGATATCTTGATATTTGCCAGGGTCACGTCTGACGATCAATACAATATTTCCATTACGTAGAATTTGCAAGTTTGAACAGAAGTATGAAATATTACCGCAAGATGTGTGCTTCGCATTCGTAGAACGAGAATGAAACGTTCAGGAAATAAAAGATTCGAGTCCCGTTACTTTAGATAAGGGCATTTAGAAATCGAATGAAAAACTTTAGGAGAGGAAAGATAATGGTGTTAACTCTTAACTCTTATCGTCGCACACTGTTGCGTTTCTTTCATCATTCATCGTACATCTTTCTGATATTCTTTCAGAATGATGTAACTTGCGTTGTTTTTCTGGTGAAAAAAAAAAAATTTGGTAATAATTTCTAGCTTAGTTATTTTTTTTTTAAGAAGATTCTTTTCGTTTTTAAAATGAGAAATCAATCGAAAAAGTTGCATAGTTTTTGTTTTGTTAATTAAAGAGTTTCTCTTTCCATGTCGCGACACGAAGATGTTTCAAAGGCAGTCAAATACGACATAATTTAAATCACACAAATTACTTTTAAAAATTACTATTAAAATTTTATTATTTGTGTGCTAGTGCTTCGACATTCAGCACCCACTAAATAGAGCTTGTGAATGTAATATATAACTTTTTCGAACTCTCCCTCAGTTTAGTGATAAAATAAGAAACCCCTCTCTTCGTTGAAGAAACCGTAGAGCGAAGCAGCCAAAAAATTAGGGAAAAGTAGGAACTCGAAAATTCGCGTCTTTTCAAAAGAGAAGCTGCTTCTTATATTTCGATTTCGCGAATCCGGGACAGCGCGAACGCAGGTCCCGACTACCAAAAATTGTGCGCTCGACATACCCACATTAGGAGTATTCGCAAGGTTCAGCTCCACCGTGGTGCAATGGAGGAGCCTCGCCCAGAAGGAACCGCCTTCGTGATCACGGTGTCCTCCGCGCCAAGTAAGTTATAATTCAATACCATACCGGCGAAATTTTATCGGCGCCGTCTGTCTCTCGTTCTCGCGAGAAATCCCGCAGAAAACGAATGTCATCTAGTGGACAATAGCCGATCGTGTTGATCGGATCGGTTTTCAGAAAATGATCGATGCACGCGAATCTTTGTTCGTTTCGTATCCATTGAATTTCTCGTCCCCTTTGAACGCCTGATTTCAAGTAGATCTGTCTCATCTCGCGGCACTTCACGTCACACGCAACCGAACTGACGTACCGATCGCGCCAACGAGATTGTTTCAGTTTTCTCAGATATAGAATACCATCATGAAGTTGGCAGATGTAGCGGGATCGATCGATCGATCGATACAAGTTTAATTTGATTGAGTTTGAAAACGACACGTTCCACGGGTTACGCGCGCGAGCTTCTGCGATTTCGGTTCGATCTCTGTTTATTTCGAGATTTATTTTATTTCCTCCTGGTTGTTAAAGAAAATATCGAGCGCCTACGAGTTTACGTCTACGCGCAGTGTGTATCTCGCGCACGGTTTAATTGCCGTCGATAAATAAACAGGTGACCTCCTGCAGCGAGCAGTCTCGTTGAAACAGCAGCGTCGGGGGAGAGAAGCGAAACGGTGGGAAAAGAAAAATACGACGCGCGTTTTATATAGAACCGGAGCATTTTATTTGTGTACCCACAGTGATACCACAAAGACGTTAACCAAAGACAAGACCCATCGTTTCGAGGCGTTGGTAGTACGCAAGGTTTCGAGGGTATTAATAAAAAAAGAACTCCGTGTCAAGGCTCCGTCGGTGTGGCTGCCTTGGCGGGACGCTTCCACGCGTGTTTAACTCGGCAAGGAAAAGACGGTTCTATTTAAAAATCAAAGTGAATTAATGTTCATTTTGTCACCCTCTTCACTTTCTTTTTTCAAACACCGAGTCTTTGTACTTGGCAAGTGCCAATGTTCTTGCATTGCGTTCCTGCATATACGCAGCATATCGTTCGTTTAAATTTACATTTTTTCGAGCACGGCGTAAACAACAATCTGTTTAATCTCTCTCTCTTTCTCTCTCTACGTTCAGAAACCGTATACCTTTTTGTAGAATAAATTCCGCGTCAGTGGTCCGAAAGTTCTGTCACCAGAAACGTTTCATCTCTCTCGCTCGGAGCTAATCGACATTTTAACATATTTCAACACGCCGCTATTTTAAGCCACCCACGCGAAATTTTATATATTGTTGCAACTCTTCGCAATGAACGATTCTATCGACGGACTCCAATCTCGGTTTTCTGACTTCAACTCGGGAAAAGGATGATGCAACGACGAAAACAATTTTTGCGCAACATTTACGATCTGCCACAAATGCTGCGCGAACACGATTTAACACTAAAACTACCAACCACTGAATAAAATTGGATGGTGCATAAAAAGTTTCCATCAGAGACATTAAAATCATTTTACAGAATGTCGGCCATTTTGGCCATTTTGGCCATTTTGGTAGCTCCAATAACGATCAAATTAGGGTGTATCGCGTAGATTGAGAGTTCTTGTTGGAAACTTCTGGCAATCCACTGTGCAGATTGCATCTTGAATTTTCGTTCGAGCATTGAGGTTATAGAACCTGTTGAGAGGGAATTTGCGTAATAGCACGTTTGGAGCCAAGGAGGTCGCTACTTCATCGAGAGTATTTTTATGCGATTCACCCACTTCTTTTTTTTCTCAAGGGACACAAAATACGCGAGGACGCACGACTCGGTTTTTTAATTTATTTTTTATTTGATATCACGAAATTTACAACATTCGCGAATAACCAAAAGCCCCCACTCGTTTCGTATGCTTGTTTTCGCAAAAAAGATTGCGACGTGATCTACCTAGAATTCTATTCTGTCTTAAATTGAATATTTTTTAAAAAGAAAACTCTCGATTTTCTCCCGATTTGCAAACTCGAGGTACTTGCGATTGATACGTGAAAGGCAGAATTGTCGCCCGGCGGAGGTTGCTTAGGAGTAAGAGGACGACAGACCGTCACCCACGTAGCTCGGTTTTCGTCACGCTCTTACGATTACGCGGCAATGCGAGAACACGTTTCGTAACGTAAACACGTAGCCGGACGGCTGTACGTATCGTATCCGGAGCGATACTCCTTCGAGAGAAGCCCGTTACTTCGTCGAATTTGATCGGTCATCGGTGTCCTGCACCGATGGCTGAACGGAAGAGGACGAAGCCATTCAAGTCAACTGTGTAATTGACAGACGATCGAGGAACCTCCTTCGAACATTACTGCAACTTCTTTCACGTTCATAAACGCTTGGAAAGTAATGAAAAAACTGCATAACTTGTACACCAGTACGATTCGTCTCACTGAAAGGCCCAGAAGTAACTTCTGACTAGGAAATGAAGACGACTTTTTTGCCATAAAATTTTACTGATATGCAAACATTTGAATCGATACAAAACAAATTACAGGCGCGATCGCCACTCGAGCTCCCTCGCGAATCACGTGACCCAAATCAACCAATCGCTAATTTTCGTTGCATTAGCGTTGCACCTGAAGGCCTGATTTTTTGGGTTACCCCTGCTAAAATCACTTTCAGTGATAAAAAGATCGATCTAAATGAAGGAGACTTCATCAAGAATAAAAATTGGAATGATTTGTATGCTTATTGTTGACCGGTCACGAATTAACTCGTGTTTGCACTACCATCAGATACTTTAATTTTTGACACTCAGGGTAACATACGATATTGTGAAACTTTCTTCGTCGTGTCCAATCGTGTTCACTTTATTAAAAAAAAGAAAACTACTTTTATTGATATTCAGGTTTTCATCGCAATTTTACGTTACGATCGTGACGATGAAGAACTTTTCAATGAATTATATGCAAACGATTGTCTGAGTGATTTTGAAACATATTACAGCGACGTGGAAATTGATATTTTATCAGAAGACAGTTGTGCAAAACTGCACACAAAAAAAAGAATTACTAAAATATACAAAGATTTATTTAAATTCATTCTGTATAAATAAAGCACGTTAAAGTTTATTCAGATCGTTTCACTTTCGTGCTCAATTACGAAATAATAGCCGGTGACGCGATATAGCTTCTGCGGTAAAATTGCCGGTCAACAATGTGTTATAATCCTAACGAGTGTTCTTCGAATAAAACGCAAAAAGCTTTACAAGAAATTTCAGAAATAAATCTAATTCTCGGGACTGCGCTGTCGGCCGCGTAACTCGAAAGCACACGATCAGCTCCTACATTCCGAGGTCGAAGCGATCATGGTGAATTCACGGTTAATTGCAAAGCCGATCGTAGCTGATTTTCAAAGTTCCCTCGCCGGTCGGAACCGTCACTGATACGGTGATACCGCAGTAGTCATCTGCATTGCAGTTTGCCACGAATACCAATGTCATTTGACACACTAACGGAGGAAGTACGGCGGCATAGTAAATGTCACGCGTGGAGTAGAGATACTGGAGACACCGTCGCGAGTCGCGAGCTCAACGTGCCGCTGAAATTATCGCGCGAACACGCTCGAATGCATTGCTGCGTTACTACGTTACAGAAAGGGGTGTGAACCTGAAGCTTTAATTTGCACCGGGGCTGTGGCAAATATGCACGATCGATGCTTTCAGCCGATGCGATTATTAAAGAACAGCTTTGGCTGTCAAACATTCAGCCGGTTTACACGTTCGTGAATAATCCTTTCGAAGGTAAGTAAGAGTATTTCGACTTGATGGAATTCTTCTTCGAGGACGAATTTTAATTTCAATCGCAACAAAGAAATTTAATTTGACTCCATTTTTATTTTTGGTAAATGAAAAAAACAACGCGCAGAAAAATTAAATTCGAAAAATAACTATTTTTGCGACAGTTTCGCGAATGGAAGTAGCTTTTTTGTAGGACGCAAATTAACTGTCCACAAATGTGACCAAGGGCGTTAAAAATGTTTTTCTCTGAAAAGGAAAAGTCTGCTAAAAGGAATTTTTATAAATATTAATGCAAGTGTCGCGTATTTTGCACGAAATTCACGATAGTCCCGTAAAATAGTAAAATAATAATGATCAATCACACTGTAAAGTAAATCACTCGGGAGAAATCGGTGCAAATCCCGCACGTACATAATTTACAAATAACGCATCGATTTGAAGCTAATGTTAATGGCCAATTAATTAATTCTCGTCTAATTATCAAAATACAATTTACGTTTGTTTGTTCACTGATTGTTTGGATGTTTCATTGAGGAAACAAAGCGAAAGAAAATAAAAAAAATGAGATGCTATTCGTACAAGCATTCTGCATATATATATTTATAGAACGAAGACAGCTTGATGTCCGGAGTTTCGGAGAAAATTAACCAATTTTACATACAATTAGAGGTAGAATTAACAAAAAACAATGGCATGATTTAATCAGATTAGTAAAGAAGAAAAGTGTCGAGACGAAAGGAAAGTATAAGGTATCGAAGCGTTCGACAATTCTTTGCGTTATAATTATTTTGTTTAACGATTTGTCCACGATGTGTACATTTGTTTATTAAAATTTTTATATAATCAAAAATATATAATAGCAATGAAATAAAAACTGCACATATCCCAGTACTATTTGTATCATTGAAAGGCCCAGAAGCAACTGTTCTGACTAGGAAATGAAGACGACTTTTTTGCCATAAAATTTACAAACAAATTACAGACGCGATCGCTCAGTACCAGACAACGCCACTCCCACTCGAGGTCTACCCCGCGCCCCCTCGCGAATCACGTGACCCAAACCAACCAATCGCTAATTTTCGTTGCATCAGCAGCCCGATTTTCTGGGTTACCCCCGCTAAAATCACTTTCAGTGACAAAATCAATCATTTCTCTCAGAGTGGATCGAACGTCCGTAAATAAAGAAACATTTAAACATTTTCATGTCACACTGTGAATGTCGTCTGACGTTCTTCGAAAAAGTTCATCCCTAAAATGTCAAACACACGTCTCGCGCTTGAAAGGCGTGTTCCCTAGGACAATGATCGAATTGTTTGGAGGATAACGAGCATTTGCTTCGTTATGTGAAATATAATTGACCCGGTTGCCACGTGGCGCACGCACGTAGATACGTGCCTCGCAGCTTGTTGGAAGTATTTGTTCAATTTGTTCGCAGTTACCCACGTTAGAGTTAAGATCGTTATCACCCGTTATTCACCGATTCTTCATCGAATCAACGTGTGAAACAACGCGGGTTTAACACAATTTTATCGTGCTCTGAGAAACAACTTGCGTGAAAGTCTTCTCAATTCTCAATATCTCTGTATATTACAATTACACGATGTTAAATCGATCGTCACTTTCACGTGGTACCATAAATTATTTCAATTTGTGTTCTAGGTAAGAACGAAACAGTTGTAGTTTCTCGAAATAAGCGATTTTCATTGATAATAAGAGAGAAATTCGCGGAAACTCTATTTGCTATTCTAATGTACTAAACGTACCTGTAATTATATTTAATTGCACACTTTACACATATTTCGGCAAATGTGGGAGTGTGATTTACATGCTTTGAGTGTCGCAACTCTAACAAAATTGCACACACTTCGTTTTGAATTATCTGCTGAACTCTGAATGACGCGCAAAATATTTTAGCTTCGTGAGCAATAAATTGACTGTATCATTTACCTTAGTTGTGCTATATATTTTATCTGTGTTCTTTTCTTTACATATGAAATTATCACAATATGCATGGACGCATAGAAAGCAGAAGCATTCTTTCTCAGCATTAGTTAGATTAAATTTCGTAATTCTACTGGTAATTTCTTTCCCTTGTTAGAGTCAGTTGCAGATTAAGAGGAAGGAAGAGAAAATTCTCATTAAAAATTAGATTTACTATCTATTTTTAAACATATTCCTCGAAGCGTGAAATTTATGTCTTTACAATCCCTTACTAGTGCAATTTTCAATTAACTACATCAGAGCAGTAATAACGTTTCTTTTTTAGTTCTGTGTAATTGCTGATTATGTAATGCCCAATTATACGAAGATATTCTATATCTTTGATTTCAGAGATGTTAACACTCCCGCAGAGCGTTACAATTCCTCTTGCGAGACCCTCAAGTGTACTCAGCTTCTAGCACTGATAAAATCTTATCCGCTAGTTACGATTTGCCGTTTAAATTTGCTCATTAAAGAGTACCATCGTTTAAGATGAAATCTTCGTTTGATCACATTCTTCATTCTTCAGATTTTACACAGGCTAACATGTTCTTGGTTACTTTTAGTAAGTAACGGCGTAAAAAATTTTTGAGTAAAACAAACGCAAAATATGACAAAGTAAACGGATGAAAAAAAAGAAAAGAATAAATAAAAGTGCAGGTTACATCTCATTTGGTAAACTAAAGCAGTGAAAAATATATACACACTCCTTTAACACGGGTCGAGATCTTGACCCGCTTTTATTCGTGACCAGTTTCTTTGGCTCTTTCACGCAAATTGGAAGTAAAAGTCGATTCTCTACTAAATATATATCGATTTAATTTTCTTTACATGTAATTATATATCGGCAGATTGACAAAAGTTAATCCACCAACTAAGAAAAACAAATAAAGTCGTCACATAGATACAATAATTTCTTTATTTAGGTATCTTTCGTCTTTCTATACGTCGACTACATTGTTATAAATAACTCACATGTTGTTCCTATAATACTGTAATGTATAGTTTGAGCAATCAATAAAAAGTTATAATTGAACGTTGAGCAGAGTAGTTAGTAAGAAAAGTTAGCAATTGTATATCGACCGATTCGACATGTAACGCAAGCCTGTACCTATTTGTCCAACTCAAAATGCAATGAATATTTCCGATACAGGCCGTATGATCCTGATTTCTTATGCAAGTACAAATATAGTTTCCTTTGTGCGATGTTATACAACCGATCCTTGTAATTACAGATTTATTTTTATGCCTTAGACAGAGTTTCCAAGAATATATTTCTTTAAATTTAAAAGATAAAAGTTGCAAAATATAATTTCGCAGACTATTGTTAAATAATAGGTAAGTATGAAAATACTACATATTTCACATACTTTTTTCAATATCATGAAAGAACACAAATTTGTTATACTTGACGCACTTATCGCTGACAGATAAAGTTCTGTGATACCAAACTATTATTTACAGGTTGTCAAGCTTATCTCCAAGCCTTTACTATTCGTAATTACAAAAACGTGCAAAAATATTCATAACCGCATAGTGATTTCGATTCCGGATTGCGGAAATGAATGAAAGAAACAACACTTGAAAATGGTCATAAAATCGAAACATTTGTTGTTTTATATAACAAATGAAATTTTATCGCTTATATATATTGCGTTATTTATTGTTATAATAATTTTGAGTGCAATGTGTATATTAAACATTTGAAAATTTTCAACACTCTATAATACAATGTATGTATAATATATGCAGATACTTTTGCCATCATAATTTTTATCATTAACATAAATTTAAACATATCCTGATCCTTTTACGGTGGTCGATCACTCGAGAAACATTATCGTCTGTGTAACTTGAATGTTTAATAAAAATATTAAATATTTCGTGTTTGTACACGTAACCTCATCAGCCTGACATTGAGACGTATATCCACAATTTCTCGTGTAGGCTTTTATGTATAAACAAGCTAAATCCGTTCTATTTCCATACAAGCCATCGAATCACAAATACGTAGAAGCTGACATGCCACTGATCGATCAACATCCCCTAGACAAGCGTGTTCAGGCCTCGAAAATGAACGAATCCGTCGAACAACAAGAGTTACCTGCTGCGAACTGTGGTATCAAAATCACGCTGCAACTGTTGACACGCGTCCGCGAACGCTACTTGAGAAGCACCTTAGGCTTTCTCCGCACGCACATGCAACGACGAAAGAGCCCACTGTGCAAGTGATACTTACGACAAAATTCTATTTATTTAAACGAGGTCTTAGTTAACGGTAGCAACAACTGAAAAACTAATTATAAAAATTGTTCGTTCTGTGACGAACAATTTCAAGTAAATAAAATTCTACTGTAGTTCATAGTGGATGTTTCTTTACTTGAGAATTTGTCACTTTAGACTTTATCTAAATATACTCTATATACTCTATTTACGGAAATTCTTAAAACGAAGTTCAAACATAGTGTCAAGTTAATCGGACTAAATTTTGTCTTTGATCGAGCCTCTGGTACACGTACGTAAAATAAACAAACCTGTCATTGTGTATATGTCACAGACGAGAATAGAGATGGTGGAAATTTATTAGAAATACGAAATTTCTCGATAATTGAGCGCACAAGCTACTGGCGTGCTTGTACCAAACATTGAAAAATTGAATCCTGTGAATAAGAAAGATGCGAGCAGATAACTGTCTAGATAGGGCGCGTTCACACCGGAATCGATAACCGCGAGAAGCAGTCGCAGAAGAGGGCGGTCTACGATCCGCGATATACAACGTCGGAACGTTGTGTCGGTCGGGCGAGAACCAAGTCAATTCTTGCTTTTATCGATTCGACACAATTCGAATCACCGAGGGCCCGATTCACGATGATAGGTGCGACGATTAACGACACCGATCTGGGAGGAGCCAATCAGTGACACTGTCGATCGTGCTTTTTCCACTCACCTGTTCGAATCGCCGGTACAACTCCGTCAGCAGACGATTACGAAACTCGCGCGGCACTTCCAACACCGACACAGATTTCCCAGTGTCAAATCTTGCGACGTTGTGTTTCGCGAAGGTGGGGATGGAGGCACACGGAGCGACCGATCTACGGTGGCGAGAGACAGAAAGGAAAAGAAGAAGAGGAAAGGAAAGAAAAGAAAAAGCGCGAATAACGAGGAGGATAGAGTGCACGAGAGACGGGAGAAAGGAGTTAGGCAGTAGAGAAAAAAAGGAGAAAGACAGAGAAGACAGCGAGGGAGAAAGGAGTGATGATAAGCGGCGAGTAGCGCAGTAAAAATTTCGCGTGGTCAGTTGACTGTTGGCTCGTTGCAGGGGCGCGACAAGCCCGGACAGAGCACACGGCACCGCGCGCTTCTATCACAGCGGCATTTTCACTGAGAAAACCGAGGCCAGAAAGCGAGAGGCCCGCGACACAGCGAAAACCCCCCCAGCCGGATCCTGTTTTCGTAAACTCTCGACTCCGACTATCCGCGTATCGGGAGCGAGCCGTCTACCTCGAGGCGCATGCGCATCTCGCCGTAACGCGCACGCGTCATCGCCCACCGCCGCTGCTCTTATCAGCGCACTAGTCCACTGCCGCTAGGAATCGAGAGCCGTGCGACGACACTCTCCCCACCCTTCCGCCACGCTCTCGTTCTTAGTATAACCCCTTCGATTTCACGGTGAATCGGTGTGTCGGGGAAAGGGTGAAACAACAGACGCGTGCGCAATGACACGAAAACGCGTTGTTTCACCTTTACGGAGGATCGAAATCGCATTTAAACGACAGACCTCGAGTAATGTTACTCGTTCTATATGTATTTCAATGAAAGTAAGTAAGAAACAACTGTGTTTCTGAGTGAAAATACTTTGATTGAGATTAACTACTCTTTAACCTTTTGTTAAAAATTGATATTTTTATATAAGCGACTCCAAGTATTTTGGTCGTAAAGGAATATTAAATTCAATAAAATCAGCATGTGTTTATTGGAGCAAGAATCATATAATTCTATATGCAGTTATATAATTTTTTTTTTACAAATGATAGATACACTTTATCGCTAGTCTTATCGATATTATCATACATTGTAAGCAATAGTGCTTCTATTAGCATAGTTTAACATGTGAACTAGAGGGCAATCGATGTTGCAATCATGATTTTGCAATTTCATATACCTATATGTAAATGTAAACGTAAAATAATCTTTTCGAGTAGCGGTAAGTTAAATACAAATTAACTGGAATTTTTTGCTTGTCGGAAGTTTCTTTCAATCTCGACAAGATCGAGTATGTGACAAACATGTATTATTAGGGGATTTTATTCACAAGAAATCCACGTAGGCGAAGAATCTTTACGATGGATCCGGAATGGGAATTTGAGGTATTTGGCTTTCCAACATATCGTGGAGTAGAATACTAATTTCCTACAAAGAAGTTACTTTTTTATTATTTGTGTTTTCTATCAGAGATAAATAATACCAATAAAAATAAATCTGCTCCGAAAAAGAAAGAAATTATTTCGTTCTTTGCAAGGTATAAATTAAATTACTTTTATAGACTGGTATACCTCTTCTCGTTGAGCTCGTAATCTGTCGATGATCGGTTCGTTAAAGTTGGGATCATTACTTGGATCCTCCAGAATAATTTCGTTGCTTCTTGACTCTTGCGGTATACGAGCAACGTAAATCTGTTTGATAGTATCTAAGATAGCCGAAGGTCTGGTCTGAGGAAATTGCAAATCGATCGACAAGAAGGAATCTGTACCGGCAGATATTGCTAATGGCTTCTCGACATCTATGCACTTGATATCGCTAATTTATAATTTTCAGAAAAAGGAAAATTATATCGATGTAAAGATGTAAAAATTTTGAAACAACAGTTGTAACAATAGTATTATTTTGATAGCCAGTATACTAGAAACTTACGAAAATTGAGTACCAAATCCATAGTGAGATAACAAGTCTTTAGTTCTTCGTAATAAAGACTTATCTTTTGCGGAATGATAATAGAGTCCAGCTCCTAAAGTATGAGCTGTAGCTCTTAGTGTTTTTCCAATTAGCTTTATTTTATCCAAATCTAAATCCTATTTTAGAATCGTCGAATAATTTATAATTTCGTAATAACACGACAAGTGGTTTATGTACACTGTCTGTAACGGTATGTTTTTTATTGGAAAATATGCTTGAGATACCTTAAATTGATCATATTTCCCACCAACAAGGCAAAGTTTCATTGGAAACGGATTGACCTCTTGTTCCACTGCTCCCTTCCGTTCTTTAACACGCTGTTGCTTTAATTCCTGAATCATTTTATCGCTGTAACTCATTTTCATTGCATTTCGAACAACCGAGAGAGCTTCTTCGAACGTGGTCCATAAAATGTCTGGTTGTGATAAATCCAATATAATCAATACCGTGACGTGATGAGGAGAATGAGTCAAAGATGAACCTGTCATTGCGGCTGATACTAACGAAGAAGTTAAATGTCCTACTTCCCAAACATGCACGATATTTTTTATCTGCATCGATAATAGAATCAAATAGAAATAACGTTAAATATTTTTTTATTATAACGCACGTACATAATTACCTAATAACATATATATCTTTTTTATTTTAATATGTTTCAAGCATGTCTTTCTTAACCTCGTTATTTTAATTCTTAAACAAAATATTTGTACACGAACAGTATATGAACGATATACATTTCATTTACTTTTTTAATCAATTAACCTTATATAACCTTTGTTAAAACTGTTATTACTTATTTGTTATTCGAATAATACAATATCATAAATAAATGAAAACTTACTAAACTCTTTCCAGCTTTACGTCCAAAAGAATAATCTATCGCGATAGTTGGTTTCGGTGTTTCATCTTTTTCGAGAAAACGATGTATCATTGTAGTTTTACCCTAAGAATGCATATTTCTTCTCCATTACATATGTAATGTAATTTGTATTAATAGATCATTAGTTATAATAGTTTTAGTTAATATGTTACGTACGACTCTCTTACTACCAACGATGATAATTGAACGTTCATGAGTTTCGTTTGGATTAGTTTTACGTTCTTGCTCTTCTTGTAAACAGAGACGCAAAGCAATATCTCTAACATTTTGTTCACTAAAACAAAATTACGTAATATTTATGTATATAGTTTTATCAATGCTCTTAAATATACAAAATATTCGATTTAAAGAGGTAATTAAGATATTACAAGTTTGTGTAAGATTACAGTATAAATACACGATAATATAGACACGTACGAATTTTGATCTGCCATTTTATTTTTGATTCAAAATTTTCGAACAAATATTTTATGTATTATAACAAGTGCACAGTGGCATAAGTATATTTTGTATATCGTTCAGTACTTGGATAGGTTATGAAAATGTTTTGAGGTACGTTGTTATAGCAACGTAGGAAGTTTCACACAAATAAAATTCAAAATTTTTTTTTTCTATCCGGTGGAATAACGACATTTAAAATGTTATGTTAAAGTTGTTATATTTTTTAAATGCTACATGAATACAACAGGGCATTTTTGTTCGATGATAAAATTTACAAGGTTACTTTTTATATCAATTAATCGCGAACGTTCTTTTGCTAATTTAAAATTTCTGTTCTGTAAATCTTCTTCCACAAAGTCTAGCCACAATTCTTAGAATAAATTGTTTATAAATTAAGTATAAAAAATTGTTATAGTGTCTTTATTTATGTACTAGATGGACTAGATGAAGTTAATAATGAAATGCACCATATTATTTAGAAATTTATAATAAATTAAAACTATCGTAAATAAATGTAATTTCAAAAAATACAGGCATGCCAAATTGTAATTGCATAATTTATTAGTAACAGACCAAAGAATAATAACAATTAATAATTTTGTCTTTGGTAATGAGGTTAAAATTTGATTTATAATCTATTGTAGAAACTTTAATTAAACCATGATTCATAGTTCTTCCATTTCTTTAAATAGAAGTAAAAGCATATGGTGGAAAATTGTATATTAGTCAATAGCATTACTTTTTTATCTTTTTGTAAATTATTATTCAGTTTTTTGTCTTTTGTAGTTTTATAATGTACATGTTTGTTGCATATACATATATATTCATATGCACAAAAGAGTATAAGAGATAGGGCATTTCAAAAACTTTGATAAAAATCCCCATATTAATATATTCTAGTAAATAATGTTCAACAATAAGTTATGCTTATTATTTAGAAACTAGTTATTCAATAATCTGTCAATAAAAACAGATTAGTGCAAACAGTACATTATATATAAAAATGTTTAAATAATCATTGTCAGAGACTATCTGACAATACATTTTTTATAGTCAGTTCAAGCAATGAACACAACAATAAAAGCAGTCATATCTTACCACATATGCATTTTAGGTTTTTCATTAACAAAATATAACATTTTTAATATCTTATTCTGTATTAGTTAACAAAAGATTTAATTTTGAGAACGAGAAGATATACAATTAACACATAAAGAATTATAAACAAATCAACAAGTAATCTAATATCTGTCTTGGTCCTTCTACCGCATGCTTATTTTGCACACATGCTAAAATTGAATTATTTTATAAGACAACAACAAATTCCTGACATGCTTACAATTGTATTCAATTGCAAATATGTTTTTTATATTTAATATTCATATTGATGTGGAAGAAAATAATTTTCTACTATTTATGTAGGTTACTTTGTGTTTTACAAATTCGTTCATATTATCCATTTATGTACGAAATTTTATCTTTGAACACTATGGCGTGTAAGAGTGTTTGGGAGACGTAAAATATGTGTAATTTAATATTAATAATTAAATTAACTTATAATTTGTATTAAAATGTCAACAGCCAATACATATTTTTTAAATAGAACTGATTATTATTACACATATTTTCAAAATATCAAACAGAGCATTTTATAAAAATGCTGCTTCTTAATTTCTCAATCGACTTTGCATTCCATACAATTTTACGAATAAAATAATTATAAATATTCATATGGGTAATTTCAATACAAGCCACATTATTAAAAATCCATCAAAATGTTAATAATGAGATGCAACACATGTGAAGGAAGACTGTAATAAAGATTAGTCACCTTTTTCTACAATATTTCATCGCTTCTATTATGCAATATATCACACGCTCTGCATGTTATCTGGTCCATATATCACTCATCCAATTGTCATCTAATTCATTAGTTGGTAACACTTTTAATTTTCGCAATGCTTCAAGGTAAAATGTAAGTTCAGACGTAACTACACCATGTTGTGGACCACCGTTATTTACTATATTCATTTTGACTAATTGCTCTCGAAGTTTTTCTTTAAAAGATGTATTTACTGTACGATATAAAGTTTGTACTTCAACTACTGGGAGAATTCCAGACACTGCTTCATGTAGTTTCATTAAGTAACTGTAATTAAAAATTTCAGATGTATAGTAATTATAATTATAATTATAATTATTGTGTAAAATAATTACCTAGAAATATTTCTGAATGATTTCGATGGTACTGGCGGTCTTGCAGTCCATTTCGATATTTGACCACCCAGTAGATTGTCAACAATAGTAAGAATTTTGCTTTCAATTTCTTTTACATGCGCACGAATATCTCTTTCAACACTATCCAATAGAGCAACACCACCGCTTATACTAGATGTAGCAAGTCCACGACTAGGGTTTTGCTCTGCAAACACTGTAACAAAACCTAGGCATTAATATCATAATTTTAACGTAAGTCGAATGCTAAATAAGAATCGACTTACTTTGAAAATGTGATTTCACATAAGGCATAAACCATAAGATTAGTTTTAAACTACGTGCTGCTAATACAAGTATTGTACTGGTAATAGTTTTTAAACCAGCAACTTGCATTGCTCCAGCTCCAAGGACAAGTTGACAACAACGTGAATTATAATGTCGCAGTAATTCCGCTAAATGTCTTCCAATTGTTCCTGATAAAGTTATCAGTTCACTCCCAGTTCTAAAAATAAAGTTTCATTGAGTATTTCACAGAACATACATAGATTTAAAATTTCAGGAATTACCTGCAATATTCGTGTATCATTTGTATAAGCATTAAAGCTGTACCAACAACAGCATATTTTTCATCTCCTACCATAATGAAGTTTTGAACACCGTTTTTATTAACTTTATCATCGACTTTAAATAAATTTGGCGGAAAAGTTTTATTTTCATAGACATATGTTACTAATGATTGAAATTCTGGTGGTACATCAGCTTGCTTCCATCTTTCAGATTCTAATAAAAGAGTAAGCTTTGTTTTGAGCTCGGTATGAAATCTTTGAATGAATTTACTAGCTTGTGCCTATATTTTTAGAAAATACAAGTTATAAAATATAAAATGCTAGTATGTTGTTACTATAATATAAACGCACAATTTGTAAATAGCATATACCTTAAATGCAGATCGTAAACCCGTGCATTGTTTGCCACAGAGCTTTTCACAAGTTTCTGTGAACTCCTCAACTAAATTGGCTAGTTGACACACTTGAGCTGTTGTTGCCCTTTTACTTAACCAAGATGATTTATCATTCCAACTTTGACACTCTTTTTCTTCTTGTTTGTTATTTAAATTCTCAGTGTTTGATTTTTCTTTTTCGTTTTGTGATCTATCTTTATCATTTGTACCTGCAGAAAGCAGATTTCCCATTCGCTCATGACAGTAATCACAAATGGAAATTATCATATCATTGAGTTTGATCGTTACTCGCGAATGTTCTGCTTGAGTTAATAAGCGGTCAGTAATCGTATCATCGAACGATCCGTCACACACTCGGCCTGCCGCTAGGTCTGCTGTATCTCGCATTACATCGTGAACAGCCTAGGAAATTACATTGTGTGTCAAAATATTTTACTACAAAACAATTTCAAAAATATGATACGATATGTACCTTAACTCGCATCAAAAGGAATGTTAAAGATTGTATAGCATTGTGAAGTAACGTTAGCCTTTCCGCGAGAGAAAGTCCACCAACTTCCAAAGCTGCAGCTTGTTGATCACTGCAACAATCGCTCGCTGCTAAAGCTTCTATGACCCTTTGTTTTGTTACAGCTCGGACCGTCGTCACTGCTTCTTCTTTGTAAGTATCCACAAATTGAAAATGTTTTTGCCTCAGGAGACCAGAAATGATGGAAACAAGTTTATCCTGTTCGTTGAGGATGTACAAATGATCTCACTGGGAAGAGATGCACGACGGTTTGTTTGCTACGAACTAAGTAGACAAAACTTTTAAAACTTTGACATATACTTACACCGTCCAAAACTGTATTTTCTCCTCCTAATGGTCTGTTTAAATCTGCAGTTGCATATCTTTGAAATTCTGTAGATAACATTTTATCAACAAGTTTTTCCATTTCTGTCAATTGAGAACTTAAATGTCTATGGAACAAAGAAAGAAAAGTTAAATGAGACGTAAATATATTTATCTTATCATCAGAATACTTATTTATATAAACGTACCTAAAACTATGTACTCCATTCAATTCCTGTAAAAGTATTTCTTGCGTTGTAGCAATGAGGTCTAAGGCTGCGACATAATCTGGCGTGGACAACAACAATTGTATCATTGGTTGACTTTGGTGTACCGTAGCCATAAGTTTTAGTTTTTCTTGAACCAATAATCGGTTAGATCTCGCCCGTTCCAACCTATAAATATACCCAAATTAATATACGTATAACATTAGAACTATGAAATAATTTCACAATTCACCTTAAAATTTCTAAAGAATCATTGACTAGATGCTTATCAACTTGGTGTATATTTTTTCTAAGGGCTTTTAGAACTGTAATAGTTTGTGTAAGTTGCTCCATTAGGGCATCGTGAGAAGTCATAGCATGGAAAAATGCTTGAGACTTTGAAGCAACTTGTTCCGCTATCCGAACTTCCACAACATCTAAATAATGACTTAGCTATTCCACAAACACATTAAAATATATTATTGATTTTAATTTTTATACTTTATGTAATTTTTAATACAAGTGATATACCTTTTCTTGCATTTGCTTTACATTCACAACAATATTAGAATCCTCGTTTAACAATCCATTTTTTGCAAATGGAAACACTGCATAAAAATTATCTTTCTGAGAAAGATCCAAATTAGGCGTTAAAAAGATTTTTGGGATGTTAGACAAATCAAACTGCATTCGATCTGTAAATTTTCAATATAAGAATTCTATATCTTACAATGAAAATATAACTATTTTGTTATGTAAATATTATATTTACCTAAAGATTTAACTTTCCTTAAATTTGGGAAATTTTGTAATAATTCATTAGGTGTAGTTGGCCTACCGATATTTGAATTCATACGAGAATGTTTTCTGTATCTCTGTAAAAGGAAAGATTTTCAAATTAGCTACATTTTAATAGAATAAACACATCACTTTTCATGTATTAATTACCCTTGCAATTTTTTTTAAATATGATTCAAAGTGTTGCATTGTGATTTCGGGAAGGTAAGGACTTTTAGGTATATCAACCTTCTCTACGAATCCATCTCCCCAAGTACGAGTTAGAAAGTTACTTTGTTTCCCTTTGAAAGGGTCATTTAAAACAGCTGGTAAATTCTGTGCCGCGGAATACACAGTCCACGATGAACAGGGTTCCAACAGTTGACCATTGCTTTTATGTTGCTGTTGCATTACTGCGTGTTTAGTAGCATGTGCTATATAATCTTTGTCAGAAACACCCTCCACAGGAAGACTAGTGCATACTCCATTATAACCATAAAGGCACACGAATGAACCTCCTTCTCTAGAGCAATGTTGATCTCTTAAATGTCTGAAACCAAATTACACATTGTTAATTGAGAATATTGTACACGAAAGTTGTACAGAAGTTAAACCAATCAATTAATTAGAATCAATTGTTCGATTTTTGAAAACTCAAACATTAATCACATGTTTATCAAAATTAAAAAAAAAAAAATTTCTGAATGTCATACGATTTAAATATGAATGAATGTTGTACAAGGTGTATCGAAGGTTTGAAGCAATTTGATCTGTCCGCGGCATTGGAAATTCATTAAAGTTGAAGTCATCTGTTACGAGATATTTTTTGTTGTAAATAGACAAGGGAGAGACGGACCCACCTTATGAAATCTTCTATTTGCTTGAACGTAAGGTTAGCACAATATTCACAAACTAGGACTGTAGGTAACGACTCGGATACTTTCACGATTTTCGCCATTTTCCATTTGCAACTTTATTTCGCCATTCTATCGCCGTTTTGCAGAATTTACAATACATCGAAATTCGTGAATGGCAATTAAACGTCTGACAACTACTACATAATTCTACCTATCCCTTATTGTTCGGTGTCGAGCCTAGTCTCACTTTTCAACATACACGTTTCGCTATTCACGTTGACCAACAAATAAGGAAAAAGTTCCTAAATACACTTCCAATTGTCCCAGAGGTTTTGAAGCATTTGTATTTGAAGAAATATGAACTGTAATTAAATTTATTGATAAAGATTATTTTATAAAAATATTGTAAGATGTATCGTAAATAGCTTTTATCATTAAAATTATTATATCGCGTTGTAAATTGAATTTTATAAAATTACAGAATCTCCCTCGGATTCTGTATTTTATGTTACATATAAAGAAGTTTATAAATTAATTTCGCTATGACATAAATCAAGTACAAGCCGTTCTTATGTAATGACAGAACGATAACTGCTAATAGCTATTGATTGCATAAAATTGTACGTGAAATTTTTGTTAATCTTCCAACTATGACTGCGAATAATTTTGTGTCAAATTTCGAACGTAGTGCGCAAAAGAATTAAATGTTATTCAAGCGAGAGTACGGAGTTTATGTCTCTTTTATGTTATTAGTTCAAATGGAACGTAAGAAGAAAATTTAGGGTCTGGGAAGATTCAATAATAAAATTTTACAAATAAATTCCCTTAATTAGCTTGTTTTGCGAATGTAATTTTGATCAATTTATGGACTCCACGTAGGAATTGTCATCTCTGTCTTTGTTGTACATTATCACTCGTCTTGTCTACGAAGCTACTGCTATCTATGCATATATCGTATCATTGACTAAAGATAGGATTATAAGCTTGAGATGAAAAGATTTTTAGCGCCCTCTATGCCTAAAAAACGATGAATTGGAGAATTATACGAAGTAAAATGACTTAATTGTAAGTGAAACGAAATCCGTTACAGTGTTGTTTAATAGTGTATCTTCAGATTCCAAAGTACAAAATCTAGCATCTAAAACTATTCCATTCTATATTATATATTCATGTGAGTATCAGCAAGAGCTTTATCCTTATAAGAGTGTTTTATGAATTCATCCATACGTAGTTGAAATTTTAGTATTGAAATAGAAGTATTGAAATTTTAAATTTTAAATTTTAAATTATAAAGAAGTACAATACACATTTTAAATATATAATTATTTATACTTTGTTGTTTTTAAAAGCAATTCATAACATAATTAAATTTTCAATTACTTAAATTTATTTTGAGCTAATTCCGAATGGCCATCGATCGAGATAAAATTTGAAGATTTCAAAAGTATAAAATCTTAGCTTCGAGAATTCATTTGCTTCGGAAGTAGATCCTTCGATTTTACGAAATCTACTATAAGATAAGAACAAGGAGCTAACGTTTAGGTAAATTTGGATGAAGACGAGTGATTTACGGTAAATCTAATACGTTAACTTGTATTATTTGCTCATACTTGAAACGGGACACGAAGAAGCATTGGATGTTCGGTCTATTTTAGTTAATTAATGATTGTTGAAAGCATTATTAATTAAAAGGAGTATACCTCCGCGGTAAAATGTGCTATGTGCTGCTATCTATCCGGTTTTCTATTTATCTTACAGTTATACTTGTCAATTGGAACTGAGAAGTAGTGCGATGTCAGCACTATCGTAGACAAGGAGTCCAATAATGTGCAACAAAGATGGATATACGTTACATGCTGCCATCTAAGCTCTTTTCAAATCCAAAGGAACTAAAAGCAGAAATGGCAGTGAGTAGGATATATTTAAAATTCAAATATTTAATTTCTTTCAAATTATGTTTGAAATTTAGATGAAAATTATATCTGAACCCAGTTGAAAGTATCAATTTCGTTTGAAAATAATTTGTTAAAAAGAGATACTCCGCGATTCGCTGTTAATGGTTAATTAATTTTTCACCAACTTTTTATTAAATAAAACCATCGACGAAAAGTGAAAACCACGTAATTTGTTAATTGTCTTTTTATTGATCGTTGTAAAGTTCCATTTCAACAGTTTTTGTCAAATATCTTTCGTCAACGTTAATTAACGTGTAGATGTCACAGATCGTTCCTCATCTTTATTACACAATTGCCTTTCAAAATTCGTCTATACGTATAAAATCATCCAATAAACTTCGTAAAAAAATCGCATCACAAATACAGATAATAAAAACACGTCTCGTATAAAAATAAAAAAACACATCTCCAACGTGTCCAATAAATTCAGGTAAATACGAATCTGAAAATATCCCGTTTTTTCTCAAATTGCTGTTTCAAAAACCAAAATTCAGTTTCAAAAAAACCCATCCCTCTTCGTCGTGAATGATGTCTTGTCTTTCCAATGAGATTTTCTTATCCTTCATTCCAACTTCATTTTGCTTCGTCGTTCGAAATTTGCAAGAATTGTTTCATCCTCGATATTCGCAAGCATTCTCGATGAAATCGAAAATACAAAACCAGTAAAATTTCTTTATCGTTTTCAGCTAATCAATCTGTTAAGTGGACTGTCATTCGTTCGATTGGCCGTAACCCCATTGTAAATGTTTCATTGTGCGTGGTTGTTGTCAATTTCGCCGATTTTCGTTGCTGGAACCATTATTTGGAGGCATCGGAGGTGGTGCGGGTATTTCGTTGCTCAAGGAATTCTCGCTGTTCTGCAGCATTTGGTCTTGCTGAGGCTGATGTTGACTGCGGTGCACTTCCAGTGCCAACAGTTTCTGCCGTTTCTCTTCCATCAAACGTTCACGGTGTTTATGGATGTAGTCGTTTATATTTGGCAAGCCCATAATCACGCAGGCTGACAGCGCCGAACGGTACACGTTCATGTCTGTCGCTTCGTACCTGCAAAAGGGAAGCCAGAAGAGGTAAAAATTCTGAATTTCAACATTTCAGAAATGTTGGTAGAATCTCGTGATGTTCAAAATAATCTTTTTGATATAAATTATATTATATCGTCCGGTTAAACTACAACGACGATTGAAAATCTTTTAAATTTACCACTCGTTCGTTTTTTCGTCGTAACACTCGACGTGATAGATCGTGGTAACGCCGTTGAATCCACCGATGGCGAAAATCATGTCGTCGATCACCTCGATGGCGAAGTTGCTGCGCGAGTTGTACATATCGGGAATCGAGCTCCAAATGTCCGTCGTGGGATTGTACTTCTCGCCGCTGCACATCCTTGATATTCCGTTGAAACCTCCTGGAAAGATTCATCACCGCTGAATCGGCGACGGATCGATAAAAAAGAAAGAAGAAACGAGCAGGAAAGGGAAAACTAATTCCAATGGTTACCGATGACGTATACGTTGCCGTGATAAGCTATGCAAGACACTCCGCTTCTACGCGATCTCATCGGAGCTATCATGGTCCACTGATTGGTTTCTGGATCGTACACCTCGGCTGAATTTAAACACTCGTGGCCGTTGAATCCGCCCGTGATGTAAATTTTGTCTACATGGTAGAAAAAAATTTTCAATTTCGTGAAATTGCAATTATCTACGACGAACGAAGATCAAATTATAAATAGATTAAAATGAAAACTTTTTCATCACCGTTCAAAGTAGTTGCACTGGCGTCCGATCTTTGACAATTCATCGGCGCTATCAGGGACCACTGGTTCGTTTTGTAGTTGTAACGCTCCGCGGTGCTCTGCCGATAGTATCCGTCGTATCCTCCCATCGCGTAGATCAGATCATTGAGCACCGCCACGCTAACGTAACACCTGAGATTTTGTAACATTTGTAACGTCTATATCGCGTGCCTCGCGACGAAATCTTTGATTTGTTTCTGACCTTCGGGCGTTCATCGGCGCGACTTCCCTCCACGTTTTGGTAACAGCGTTGAAGCAACGACAGCTGTTGAAGTAGTCCGCGCCGTCGAAGCCGCCGATCACGTAGATGTTGAAGCCGACCACCGCTGTCCCGTGATACGCACGCGGCCCGATCGGATCCACCTCTTCCACCTTTGCGTTTTTCCAAATCATCGTTGTACGATCGATCGCGACAATCCTGTTAGATTAACGATCAAGCCGATTTGCACAAACCTTGACCCACCGATCCGCTCGAGTGTCGTAAGTTTCTATGAAGTTCGTTGGACTTCTGCCACTCCATCCACCTATCGCGAACAGTATCTCGTGGGGGACCCTCGGCCGCGCTATTTTCGGCGTCGGTACTTCCCCGTCCTTTTGCGTGATGATCTCCAGATCGTACAAGAATTTCAGTGTCTCGATGATGATCGGCCGGCAAGCGTCGTTGCCAGTGACGTACGGGTGATCCTTGACGTTCTCGAGGAAGAACTGCGTGTCCAGCAGGCCGAGGCGAATGTTCTTCATCAGGTCGACGATGTACTCCTTCCGCGACTGAGGATCGTAGTTGATCCACTTCAGTACCAGATCCCAGACCGTGTCCTCGCTCTTCACGTTCAGCTCGTCGGCGCCGATCAGCGTGGTTAGCTCTTCGATCGGCAGGTCGAGGATCTCCTCGCTTCGTTGAGCTACCTGCTACGTCAAATTCGATTCTTTTGCGATTTAGAATGAATTACGGAAGAAATGTGTAATCGATGGAAATTTCGAACGATTCCACCTAACGGAGAGAATGTAGAAGGATAGGAAAGAACGTCAGATTGGAAGACGTGGCAAGAGTCGAAGAAAAATAAAGAAACAAAAGGAAAGGAAAGGAAAGAAAAGAAAAGAAGCAAAGAGGAAGAAAGAAATAGGACAAGATGCAACAGGGTATGTAAAATAGAATGGATAAAATAAAATCAAAAGAATAAAACAGAATAGATTAGAACAATGAGGTAACAAATTAGCGATTTCGATACTTGTGATTTTCTCGAACCAATATCATTTCGAAAGAAGAAATTTATTTAATATATATTAATGAATTGTGAATTTAATATAAATTAATATAATTTAATATAATTTAATATAAATTAAAGGAAAGGAAAATATATAAGGGGAAAAGAAGAGAAGGATAGTACTGAAAATCCAACGCGAGCGTAATGACCTGTACAAAATGTCTCATGACGTAACGATACGCGTTGTTCTCCAATCCTTTGCAAAAGTGTTCCCTAGCGAACCTCATGATGCTGATGCAGTTCTCCGGTGCCAGATTCTGCTTGAGGTACTCGCAGCAAAAGTCCAGCACGCCCAAGATGTTCAGGTAATCGGCGGTGACCAGCAGCTGGCAGACGTTTTCGTTGTTCACGTTGATGGAGCGCAGGTAGGCGTACTCGAGGAGCAGATTCATCATGTTGCTACTGACACCGGGCAAAAGCACGTCCGTTTTCTCGCGCGAGTGCAACGTCGTTGTGAATAATGTTCTGCCAACGACAGAATAGTATAACATTAAAAGATAAAGGATAATCATATTTGTCGAAGACAACTAATCAGAGTAGGGACAAGGTATAAACTTCATTAATTTAAATTATACATTAATATTAGTATGCCTAAATTATATAGACCTAAAGTACGGGCTGCAAGCCGACAAAATGGCGCGGTGAATGGGGAAGACGCCTCCATCCTCGAGTCTCAAGACCGCGTCGCAAAGGAGGTTGTTCTGCCGGAAGTCATAGAGCGATTGCATCGCTTGCGTGCTCATACATCGGGCACCGCTCTCGGCGATCAATCGTTGAGCGTTCGTTTCGCACAGGTCGGTATCTTTGCTGTTGTCGTTTGAGTCTACATCCATATCAAATCTCCTCGAAACCGGGCACGAACCCTGCTCTCCGAGGATCCGCGGCGGCAGATGTGGAGGAACACGTTGTCCAGTCCCGTCGGTGGTCGTCTGACTTGGCTTGAAAATTTTCTAATCATATCTCTTTATTTCAGCTTGTGATCTTCCAATCGTATCTTTTGTTTCTTTATAGATTTAAATAGATTTCAAACAGTCGATCGAAGCGAAAAAGAAATAAACGTACGTTTCAAAAGTCTCGCGGAGAATCGCGCGACCGTACCTGCGAGAATACTTGCGACTTGTCAATTTTCAAGTCGTCCGAGAGGTTAGTGTTTCCCACGCTTGTCAATGCTTTCGATCAATTTTTCAATGGTGCTGAATTTTGACGACTTTTGACTCTTGACGATCGGTCGTTCCCGTGGATATCATTGATTGATAATCGGCTTCTGCAGTTGGGTTACGGATCCGATATGCTAGTTCAAGCTGAAAGAGGGGACTTGTACGCGTTGCAATTTCGGTGCGTGTCAAAAGGACTGATTTCAACACGTGGACGGACGGACTTGAAGACCGGGAATTGTATACGACGGAGGTGGAAGAAGCGGAGCGAAGGAGAGATGGGTGGCTGATAGATACAAACTATTTTGTGTGATTCTAAAAGAGAGTAAATGTCGCCTCTGGCTGTGACATAGGTCTTACATGTCCGCCGTTCAGTCTAGGACTGTCTTCTGACAAATGAGCACTTCGATGGCAAGATTCATGATAGTTTACACGGCGCGGAGGTTATGCTCGCGCGTCTGGTCGATCGACGTCGCGACTGTTTAACGCGATTCAACGCGATTTGATCGAGAAAACCACTCGCGAGTATCGAGGACGATGACTGGAAAGGATTTTTCGAACTTACGTACTCGTATTTGACGAAATGTACGAGAGACAGAGAATATATCGAGAATTTAGTCGTTAGTCGAAAATTTATTAAGGTTAATCTCTCGATTCGAAGAATCTAGGGTGCAAGGGACAAAATGGGGAGAACGTGGGTGCGAGAGACACGAAAAAAAGTACATACGACCATGATACAACCATAAAATCTGTTTTTATATACAGTTCTACAAAAGAAACTATCGTAAGATGAGAAATGCTGTGACAGTCTCTCGTAAATTCTATCCTTCTAAATTCTAAATTCTTCTAAATTCTATCCTTAACTTTGTAACTTCCATTACAGCCATTCTGCTCACGAAGCTATCCAAGATTTCTCACGCGAGAGCCATCGAGACCGTGTTCACTGTTTTAACAACAGTCCTCTCCACTTTCTTCTCACAGAGTTCCTCCAAATTCTCGACATCCTCCCTGGACACCCTTCTCTTCTCACCCTCCTCCCTTCCGTGCTTGACCTCCTCCTTCGTCCGTCTCTCGTTCTCCTTGTTAACGAGCCGTTCGAGCTTCAACTCGTTCGTCGACGTGGAATACGGTAACCTATGAATCGCCATTCTTTCAGGCATGCTGGTCAAGAAGTTGTTCCACTTCTCCAAAAAAGGCTCGCGCGTTCCCGAAATCTCACCGACGGACTCCATCGTTTTCACCACTTTCTCCCCTTGGTTCGTCGCCGCCACGGAGTCGTTGTGCTGTCCGAATAATCTGAAGATCCAGGTGACCACGGTGAGGGTGACGGCGTTGGTTGGAAAGGCCCTGATGATGGTCGAGCTGAGACCCCTGTACAAGCACGAGTATCCTTCGTTCGTCACCGTTTGCTTGAGACAGTCGACCAACCCGGCGTAACGACGCCCGTCCGCTTGAATTCGAGACTTGACCAGGTCCAGCGGGTACGACACGGTCCAGGAAGCGGTACCGGCTAGCCCGCCGGCCAGCAGCATGTACGCCGTCGAGACGGGGGCGTTGTCAGGCGTTCTGGTTAAAACCTCGTACGTGAGAAAGTAGGTACCGTAGCTTGGTATTTCTCGGAGTAACGTGACGTTCAAACCTCTGAACACGCCGCGGTATCCTTCTTGTTTGTACGTGTATCTGAGACAGTCCATCGGCCCGGAGAATTGCGTCTCGTTGCTGGATGTTCGCAGTTGCATCCGCGTTTTCGCCAGTTCGATCGGACTGCAAATTGGACTTTGAGCGAGACCCGCCAACGCGCCGGAGACGAAGCACGAGGACAACGAGTTTGGATCAGGTATGTGCCTTCGGGTCTCGCCGTACACGCCGAATATCACGGCGTTCACCAACGCCACGCCGGCCATCGGCGACGATATGCCCCGGTAGAGGCCTGCTACCTGGGAGGATGAATCGTATTAATTGAAATTTGACGAAGGATCGTAATAGCGATCGACCGTCGTATGTGTCTGTCAAGTACCGATTCTTTTGCGAGTATCGTCCGAAAGCAGTCCCAGTTGCCTCTGTACTTTGGCTTGCGGTAATCTTGCGTTTGCATGTGGACTTTGATGGTGTCCAGAGGATATCCCACCATAATACCGGCAAATCCTGGAACAAATTATTTATAGTTTATTTATAGAATTTTAGTTTGTTTCTCTCGCAACGTTTTTCTTTATAGTCGCTTTGTGCTTTACGTCTCTTGTCAACAATCAATCGATTTCTTTTCCACGCGAATTTATCGGCCCCTTTTAATTAGTCACGACTTCTCTATCTGGCGATGAAACGGAGTAGCAACAATAGCGGTTACAATTTCCTTTTACGCAGATATCGCTTCACGCAAACTATCAATGAAAATATACACGACTTTTCATACGACGATAACAGTCATGACTGGTTAAAATAAACCGTAGAGGATGACTTCGTTATTTTTCTTCGCGAGCGCTGATTATTTCGAAACGAGAGAAAGAAATCTTTGACGTTTAACCCACGTTTAACTTGCCTCGCTCTTCTGCTAATCAAACTTTTCTCGTTGAAGGAAAAAATTTATCTCGTTACTAATTTTATTCATACATCGAAGTCGCGTTTTTGAGATTTAGACGATCGAGAAGAAAGCACGAGCTGAAACTACCTCCGACACATCCGGCGAAAAAGTCGAGGGCCATCTTCGTCTATCGCTTATTCCTACCCGTTTTTTCCACCCGTACGGCGACCGTGAATTCTGCACGTTTTTATTTTCGTAAAACCTCTCTGTCACGTTTGTCAAGGATGCGTGGACGTATGCACAAGTCGCAAATCGATTCGCCTTCGCAACAGGGGAAGTGGAATCCATGTAAGATCGATCGCAGCCCTGTCGTACTCGTGCCTGCAACGAGTGAATTAAGAATCAATTAAAATTCCCTGTAAAAACTGAATCCAAACGGCGAAGAGCTATTTTCTTTGAATCGTGACGAGTTGCCTCGAGTTCTCCATAATTTGCATAAGCAAATGAAAAAAAGAAAAGAAGAAATGGCACTTACCGAGTAGTGAGGCATCGCTACATCTCTAGAAAACCAAACTGACGTGCGTTTTGATCCTTTTCTCAAAAAATGTTTGCTCCTTCGAACTAGATAGATCTTTGGACTTGACTTACACAGAAAGAAAACGAATCTCTTCCATGCTCTTGTGACCAAATACAATTTCACACTGGCTCTCTTGGAGCAAACATCGTACGCGAATTATCATCAGTTTCATTGCTGTAGCAATGTATCAACATCTTGAATGTATTACGGCACGAGTGTCACTGACATTCACGCATCCCCACGCGACTTTTCGTCGCGGGTCAATCGCTGATAACGGGCCATTTTTCTGACGTCCAATTAAATTATTTAGGCGCTCGTCGGGCGTTCATGTTTGATAACCGATTGCTCGAGCTCGATTACATTATTAACTTTTTTTTTCTTTTTTTTTTTTTATTAAGAAACGGACGATGTTATCAGCAGTGAAGGTTTCAAGGGCAACCACCTACTCGCTTCGGAAAGAAAATTTTTCTCCTCATACTTTTACAGTTAATCTAGTATCTGCAAATTTTTTTCAATTGTAGATCTTTCGTGGTCGTACTTGGTATAGAGTACTTAATTTTAGATCACGCGCAAATTGCCAAGTTTTTTTCTCTTTATCGAAGCGAGTCAAAAGTTCACATTCTTTTGCCAGGAAGAGATTCGTATCGACTTTTGCATGCAGATTTGTTTCGACAATTTTATTTAATTTCGGCCAAACATCGCGACCTTCATATTTTGAGGTTAACGGAAACCGACGATCCAAATATGCTTGCGTTTGTGCATGATGTCCGTGTGGATGTAATCTGTCCAACAGATCTGTTCGTTTCAAATGATTTTTACGTCGAATCGAAAACTTCAACTTTGCAGTTATTATATATACGTATTTTACTTCGTTGATATCGCAACGAGGACTTTACTTTTAGACATCTCGTAAATTTTCGAACAATTCCCTTGGTTTCGAGCATTCTCCAATGCCATAAAAATGTGACGCTATGTGAAAATCGTTGCGTAACAAAGCACAGCATTGGTTAATTATTAAAAATTTATTCCGCAAAGATAAATCGTTCGATTTTTCCCGTGATTGGTATTTATTTATTCGTTCCCGGTATTTATTTATTCGCTCAAACATACATAGGTCTTGTGGCGGCATCTCATTAAAACTAACCAGCCTGACGAGAGAAGAACCAGTCCTATCAAGGCAGTTGTCTCGTGGAAATCGTGACACAGTTTTCATTCAATTTTGCAACGGCGATCGTGAGATGTACGCAAAAACTGCACCAAATTCGCAGTCGGCGTCTTCCAATGGCACGCCCAATAATTTATCCGCTGATAAGGTAAGAGGAATTTTAGAAAAAGATACATCGAGGAAGGAAAGAAAAAACGTAACATGTAACATACGGAAAAGCACCAATAACAATGAGTCATAGTTTCGCTCTGTCACTTTTATCCTCAACCTTGATGCGATTCTCAAATTTTTCGCATTCCACTCGGTTTAGCGAACGAACCAAGATCTGTAATATTTAAAAAAAAATGTTTAAAAATGTAAAACTCGATCTTGAAGGATTTTGTACACCAATAGGAATCTTTTTTCGTGTTCTCTTGACTTTCTTAATTTTGGTAATTAAACGGTCTTTCGAAAATGATCGAAAGAACGCAGCAGGTTGGAAAAGATGAATTTTCTACGGGATATCAAATATTATAGGTTATATTAACCGCGATTAGACGTATTTCAGACGTGATGATAATTTATTATATATAACTAAATATAAATATAAATTTACGTTATATATAAATAATAATTTATTGTATATAAATAAATATATAAAGTTATTTGTTACAAAGCACGTGGTGAATTTAATAATTTTTAAAATAGTATTTTTCAGTCCTTAAAATTTCAAATTCAGCATCCTCCGGTAAATATCACAAGACCAGTTCTCTTTTAAAATGCGTTTCACGGTTCGTAGTAAATTCAGAAAACCAGTTTGCACAGAAAAGAGAAAGGGAGACACAGCGATGAACATAGTTTCTTAAATATGTTTCTCAAATCCAAACTGGCTGAACTTTTATATCCGTTGTCCTGTTTTGTATCTTGTATCGATATTTAATAAGAATAATTATTCTTAAGAAAAAAAGGAATTTCTATCAGAATTCGATCCCATCTATATATCCCAGCTCAAGTTCATAAATGTCTAATTACCACGTTATCTAACGTCGTAAAAATATTATTTGGTGTTATAACACGCTGTAGAAGCGTTGAGGTAGTCGCAGTAGGATTATAATGAATGAGTAAACGCGATCTACATTCCTCAGGATAACTGATCGAGAATCGAGGAAACATTGTCTTCATTAGCATAAGGATCAAAGTGACAATGCAAATTGATTCCGTGTAAAAAAAAATTGAAAATTAACTACGTAGTATAACGAGTGCAACGTTGTTACGTAACAGTGTTAATTTACATAAACATATGTAAAATTAATGGAGTTAGTAAACAGATTTTAATTTGTATAATATCGTCATAAAACGTGCAATTATCTAACACGATCGACCGAGAAATTGTTGTGGAATAATTCGTGGAATTACCAGAAATATAATAATTTCCTCGTTCGTCGCGCTATCGTACTTGAGAAAAAAAAAGAAAAAACATACTCAACAATGACTTTCAACTCTCAGATCAATGAAAATTTCACAGCGAGCTCGAACATGGAATATCCAGTGAAATCGGCCTTGATATCCACCGTTATGATTAGCATGATGCAAATCTACGGAAAGTTGCACGAAATATGTACATCGCCCCGTCATCTTTCAGTCGATTTTCGTAAAATTTGGCCAGTTGGCTCGAGTTTCTCCTTTCCCGACAGTGCGTCAAAATATTTACGAGTCACAACGAGGAAACAAGCGACAGTGTACAAGCAATCAGTGAATTACAAAGTTTATTTCTTTATCGCGAAACGATCGAAGAAAGTTCTAAAAAATCGGCGGATAAGGAATAAATGAAAGGGAGGGGATGATTGTCGATGGATGTATAAAATAGACATCTGTCGAGTTAATGAACCATAGTTTCTGTAAACTTGTCTCCTGCACCGAGTCAGTAGCATGGTTCAGACGGAAAAGACGTTGCCTCTGTTTGGCAACCAGGATCAGTTCAAGGAAGATGTAAGAACTTTTGCGTAAAGATTTATTTTTCCTACAATCATAAAAAAAGGTATTATTTGCAAGTCTCTTGCAAGTCAAACTGTTTTTATTTTCTCGAAACTTCAGAATTTCAGTTATTCAACGCGACTTAAAAAGCACTTTCGATACCGAATTTAATAACTAACACGGTTGTAGTGCACCTTTTTTTCACATTTCACGTATAAGGATTCTGATTTATGGTATGTCTCTCGCAAGAAGATTTGCGATGAGATTTTAATTTTTAATTTTTACCATTTTCGAAAGCCGAGGCTGATGTATGGGGGGAATTACATCAAAGAAGGTAATGACTCGGCGAAGAATACTTGTTTGATCTTCTCGCCGAAGGAAAAGGACTCCGTTGGAGCGTTGAGCAGATATCTTAAACTTTTCGCTGTAAGTAGAGCTCACCGAGGCTAGGAAATCGGACGTTCTTCCGTGATAGTTTCAACTGATTCGAAACGATTTTCCGTTTGCAGGAACACGAAGTTAATCTATTGCATATAGAGTCCAGGAGCTCCCTTCGTCAAGCGAACGTGTACGAGTTTATGGTGGAATGCGCCTTTGGTGGAGATCTTGGCACGGTGATCGAAAATCTACGAGAACAATGCAGCTATTTCTCGATCATTACCAGGTGAATGTTTAACAATGTGGTGAATAACAGCAAGTAGCTTCGTAGATATTTTGGAATTAAGATATTACGCGTACACATTCGCTGTTACTTATGCTACTTATGTAGGAATCACAAAGACAACATGGGGACTGTGCCGTGGTTCCCAAGGAGAATCAGAGATTTGGACAAGTTTGCCAATCAGATTCTGTCTTACGGGGCAGAATTGGACAGCGATCATCCTGGATTCACGGATCCTGTTTACCGGCAGAGGCGCAAATATTTTGCCGATTTGGCCTACAATTACAAACAGTGAGTCCAGCGTTTTGGAATAATTCAGAATCGGAGATATTTTATTAGGTAATTCTCGTAACAATAATTTATGCTGTTATGCTACCTTTAGTGGTCAACCAATACCAAGGGTGGAGTACACCAAAGAAGAAATCGAGACATGGGGCGTGGTTTTTAAAAACTTGACGAAGCTTTATCCGAAGTATGCTTGCAAGGAGCATAATCACGTGTTTCCTTTGCTCATTGAAAACTGCGGCTACAGAGAGGACAACATCCCACAGTTGGAAGACATATCAAACTTCTTGAAAGGTATTACTAGTCCTTTCAATTGGTCTTTATTTCGAGTTCTGATACATTTACAAAAACATACAAAAACGAGTTTACCCCAGTGAAGCCCAAGACAATTCCTGCCACCAAAAAGAAGTTTCTTCTTAAAATTTTCTCCTCTCCAGTTTCTTCAATTTTCCCAATTATTTCGATCTTGATCATTCCGATATTTTATACACACATATCTGCGCAGATTGCACCGGGTTCACTCTTCGACCCGTGGCCGGTCTCTTATCTTCGCGTGACTTCCTAGCCGGCCTGGCCTTCAGAGTGTTCCACTGCACGCAGTACATCAGGCACAGCAGCAAACCATTGTACACGCCTGAACCTGACGTTTGCCACGAAGTACTGGGCCATGTCCCTTTATTCGCCGATCCGTCGTTCGCTCAGTTTTGCCAAGTCGTCGGCATGGCGTCTCTCGGTGCCCCTGACGAATACATTGAAAAATTAGCCACGGTATCCATCGTTTTTCACTGCGTTATCCGCGCAATTACATAAAATTAACGTATAATTTCTCGTGCAATTTAAAATTTTTGCCGCAGTGCTTCTGGTTCACGGTCGAGTTTGGTCTGTGTCGGCAAAATGGCGAGTTAAAGGCGTACGGTGCCGGGCTGCTTTCTTCTTTTGGCGAGCTCGAGTACTGTTTGAGCGACAAGCCAGAATTACGACCTTTCGAACCAACGAAGACAGCGTTGCAGAAATATCCGATAACCGAGTATCAACCTGTTTATTTCGTCGCTGAGGATTTTGAAGATGCTAAGCAGAAAATGATGTAAGTGGACTTGGATCATTAGAATTTTTTAGCACGTCGATTATTTGATCGTTCGTGAAAGAGATAATTTTAAATTTATGTTTTAAATTTACTTGCTTGCAGTAAATTCGCCGAGAGTATACCAAGAAAGTTCGGTGTGAGGTATGACCCGTACACTCAGAGCATTAACATAATCGACAGTAAGCACCAGATCGAGGATCTTGTGTACAACGTGAACCAAGAGGTGCAAATTCTGATGGACGCTTTAAGAAAACTGAAGCAATAGAATTTTCATCGCAATTTTATCGATTACTCGCGATTACATCAAGATACAGTATACAGTAATGATGCAAAATATTTTAAATAGCGATGTAATATTCAATGATGGGCGAAGATTGTTTGTAAAATGAGACAGAATAAAAGGGAAGGGAGAAAGATACTTTTAGAAATACTTTCAATCTGATTCCGAATTTCAAGTTTTTAATCTGAAATAAAAAAGAGATGATCGATTCCGGGACGAGCAATATTTTGTCCGTGACAATTTCGCTGCTTTTCTTTTGTTTTTAGGAACCTTTATTTGCACATTGGATATGTACGTAGTTCTCAAATTTTTATACCATCATTTACCATCGTTATGCATGTGGGAACAGTTATTGTCTTAATACGTAAATAGCCCGTTGGACATGTTCATCGCGATCTGGCTAATTCATCGGATGGTATATGAATTCTGTTTCTTGTCTCGGTATACGTATATAATATATAATATGTATAATCCATCTAACAACGATCATAAAATATATCGATTTTGATGCCACACTCAGGAGGATAATACACGTCGTTTCTCTACAGACACGTACATTTACAAATAGTCTATTATCGTGATACATTTACAACAAAATATATTACTTTTTCTTCGTCTTTCAACTATATATATATTATATATATATATATATATATATATACAGGGTGGTTCTATAGCACAATCTCTTTCGCAAATTGGTCATTTACGAAGAAGAAAAACTACTAAAAATTAATAACGTAGACACCCTGTACACATACGCACGTAAATATACCCTGTTTTCGAAAAATTCGGCTCTTCTAACTATTAGTGGTCCAGCGAATAAAAAAAATAATTCTCAGACTTTCTCGCCCGAGGTACATGCGTATTTGGAACACAGAGCGTTCGGTTTTACGTGTGTTTTGTACTTTTGTAAATCAATCAAGCAACTATTCCCTCATTACGTTCAGCTCGAACAGCCAGTTTACATGTACGCTGCTACTTTGTACAGAATTTTTACACACCGTGTATATACGTTTTAAAGATTTAAATATCAACGTTCCGGAGAGTCAATTCGTACGTAGGAAAACGAAAGTATCGATCGCAAATAAATAACGAAGGCGATTCGCGATGATCTTCCGACTTGTGATACTTTTTTTGACACAAACTGCACGGATTTGAGACGAGACAATTTTCGATATCTCCAGAATGTGCCGTAACAATGTAGAAGTACAAAAGCTTTTGGATTCTTTATTTTTTTTCCCAGTATAAAAACGACATATCGTCTCAAGAAACAGAAGTAACAGAGACTCTCACGATCCGTCCAATTTGTGTTAGATCTCGCTCGCTCTTTAGACACAATATCCTTTGTACAACTCGTGTTTGTATAAAAATACGAAATTTCTCGCGTGTCGAATCTTTCGACGTGAGACACGAATGAATTAACAAAACGACCAGATTTCTCTTCGACTTCAAACACCAACAACGTGGCCAGAGAATCTCTCCATGAAGAACGAGACGATGAAATTTCTTCAATTTTGCGACGGTCTCGGTTGTTGACTCGAGGCTGGTTCAATCTCGTTGTACAACATGTCAGCTTGATGCGGACACATTTGAAAAGGCACGAGATCCGGCGTACTGCCGTTTTGCTGCGCTGGCCCTTGCTGTTGAGGCTGTTGTTGCTCGTGTTGCAGCTGCTGCTGCGTTTGCATCATCGCGCCTACGTTCCCTTGCGCTGTGGCCGACATCGTTGGAACTGGACTCACCGTCAATGGATGAGAGAACAATTCCGTAGGTACTAGTGGCACCGGGACCGTAATTGGCAAGGGAAGAACGTTCACTCCTTGAACGCTGCTGGACGTTGGCAATTGAACGTTGGAATTGTTCGTGTTGCATCTGTTCATCTGCTGACACGCATTCGTGGCGTTGTACGGCATGCTCGTCTGAAAGAGCATTTCCATTGTTAGCGTTTTGTTAGCAATTTTAAACAAGTACGAAAGGTAGCTTACATTGAGCAACGGCGACAGAATCCCATATCTAGCGATAAACAGTTGCTCGGACACTCTTCGCAGCTCTTCCTGCTGATGCACTATCAGTTGTTGCAGTTCTTCGTGCTTTCGTTGCAGCTCGTCTTGAATTTGATTCTGCGTCGGTGTCATCACGATCCCTTGCTGATGCAACATCTAAAAACACACACGTTCTTAGAAGCGTTTCAATACGACAAGCTGATAAAATACATTTGTTGCGAATTTTATTTGTGCGACAAGTCCATTAAGGAAGGAAAAGACACCTTAAAAAGAATGATAACTATAAAACAAAGTAACAAACAGTAAATACAATAATGTAAATGTAATGGAAACAATATTACGTCATATTTGTGAAAGAGGATCTGCTGCTTTACATTTTATACTACGCGTTAAGGAGATCAAGATGCTCAATCTAAAGAGAAAATTTCCAAGGTATCTAGAAGACCCATTTTAAATGAAATTTCTAATAAAAGAATGCAGTCGATTTCTGCAGTAAACAGTCAGAAACTCGACGTCTATCTTCCAGAGTTTCCATATGAATCTGAGAGTCTTTTTCTTTTTTAAAATTTGGAACAGTTCCATGTTTTATAATTGTTGCGTTACCTCGTGCGTTGGTAACGTGGAAATAATTGGCGCGGTAGGAGCTGCGAAACCTGTGCTAACCACAGGCTGCAAATTAACCGCCGCCGCGTATGGTGTTTGTTCTATGTAGTTGATACAAGTCTGATCAACTTCCAACAAAGATGGTTGCTGCTGCTGTTGCTGCTGTTGTCTATTATCGATTTGAGATATCTGAGTTTTCGACGCCACAGGGTTATTCGCCGAAGCGCCTTTCGATCGTGAAACGTGCGTTATCTGCGAATGCGGGGAACTTTGCATGGACGTTGACATCGAGGAACTGTCGGAACTCTCCACGTGGTGCCGCGGCCGTGTGTTCGACGGTATCGACTTTGACGCTTTCGACGATTTTGTTGGCCACTGCGTCGAAGGAACCGGACACGATGTGGTCACCTGTAGAAAGACCGATCTTAGATTATACATCGCATAATTTTACAACGATCGTGTATGAAATTGAAACAAAACGAATTTACCTGCTGTTGTTTCACCGGCATCAGAACATCCTGACTCTGCTCCTTGTTGAAACTCTCCGACTCCTTTCGCAGTTCCTTGATCACGTCGATGTAACTGACAACGTAGTGCGTGCACACGATGAACTCTGGCTTTGAGTTCCATTGGTTGTACGTGATGTAGAATCTAGTCTGTAACCATATCCATTGCTGTCCCTTTGTGAGGAATCTGTAGTAACAGGACGTTCCTTCGCCTTTCTGCATCACTGCAAACAAAATTCCTCGTGATCTCTTCAGATTCATCTCGTTCCTCCCCGATAATTTTCTGGACACGAAACGTACGTGATTCGTGACACGTGACCACCTTGTCTAAATCGTCCACGTGATAGTAATCGTATCCGGACGTGCCCAACACCTCGAACGGCAGGTATCCGATAATAGGCGGTGCCCGATGGTCCAAGAACAAGAATTTCCACTCGAGGCTGTGTCTCGAGGTAAATTCCGACTTTGTGTTGTCCAGCACCGACAACTCGCGGATCAACTGCGGCGTTTGTAGACGTCCTGTACCCACGAAAACCAACCTAAGAGAACGGAAACGAGTTAATTGCGATCGATGGTTGTTCTTCTGCCTGAGGATGAATACGCGAAAACTTTCCCCGCGTTAAACTTAGACAATATCGGAAAGCAAAGAAGCAATTACTTCGTGTCCATTCCAGTGGTGTTCCCAAACTTTGTGTTCGGAAGCAAGTTGTCTACGTCCGTATCGACGCCGGAACCTGCAAGTACACACAGGTGAGCATACGTTTTACACGACATAGTATTACATTACACACGACGAAACGTAATCAATTACATACGAAAATATCCGACAAACTGCACGAGCTCGTACACTGGATTTTCCTGAACGTTCAGGCCTCCCCTTTTAATATGACACGAAAAGGATATTTTCTCCTCTGCAAAAATAACAGTATGTACGTTATATACGATATTTCCTTTCTTCGGAAGAATGATTTTCTTGAACGATACCTTGTTTGATGTTTCGTTGATCTTTCGTGATGGCAGGATTCAGTAGTACATTGTAGAGGGGAGACTGATCCTCTTGATAAGTGATATCGTAGATGGTCGTGTTCTCCAGTTCGTTTGGAAGATACCCGAGGAGGGACGTGACGCTTTCAGACACATAATAAATACGCCCGCTTGAAGAAAATACCATTATAAAACCGTCCAGAGCCTAAGAAATGTCGTTTGTGTTTTCATCAATAAAAATTTCAATCAACGTGACATTGAAGTTGTTCATGCGATATCGATCGCGGTGCTCTCAAGTATTCTTTCAGGAAGTTTCACTTCTTTCGCGAATTTAAATTTTATATTACTATCCAGACTTTGACCAATTCTCTGATCACAATGAATGTTCAAATTTATAGCCGACAGCGACATCGTTTGAAACTGATACTTAAACGCAAGACTAGAGAGAACATGTTCCGGTTGCACGAGACAATCCGTACCTCCAGTATCAGGTGCGTAAACTCTTCGTTCGATAGAAACGACGGTTTCCAATCTTCTTGAATTTCGTGCACCCTCGATCTGACAGCTATTTCTATGACATTTTCAAATTCAGAGTAAAATATTCAGTGACGTTCATTTAGGAAATTGCACGATCAAGTGAGAAATACAACGTGTAGTTTTTACTAGAGAGGAACAACGTAAGGCAGAAATTATCATGCAATGTACCGTTGTGATTTTTCAAAAACAAAATAGTGGACTTCAGCACTGTCGATTTGTCCATTTTCCTCGTGTTCGAGCTGACCATGCTGCCAAGTTCGTTCACGAGCATGTTGAATTGATCCCTTCGTTTCTTCTCGCTCAGATTTCGCGATTTCCTGGGGTGGAGGGAAATAAAACATTTTCCAGTTAGTTTCGCATCTTGCAAGATTCTCACACTTTTTTAATTGAACGCTTACCTCTTCGTGTCGTCCTTCTCGTCGATGTCATCGTCCATCGTGTCACTGGACAGGAAACTCATAAGTTGATTAAGAAAAGAAATTGTAAAATCAGGTCATCTATCTGTTATCAGATCTGTTATACGATTTTTCAAGTTCGTTACTCGTGGAAAAAACAAAATATTTGCACGAGTTGCAAATATTTCGCAAGACTCTTTAGATATTATATTTCATTGTATGTTTCGTCGATTCGTGGGACTCGTGTCGTATATCTGGGATGATACGTACATGTCAACGACATGGAATAGCGAGTGAATTTAAATTTAAATCATTAGCTTTTAGGCGCTGAGGGAAAAGAATAATTTGAAACGCATTTAGTCACGATTTTCTCTCCCTCGTCGCAAGGTACACGTGCGTTACAATAAAATCAATATCACGGGCTGCTTATTGTGTAACAGGTTCGCCAATCAATATTGTTATTCCACCAGATTATACATATCGAAATATTTTTTATCTCTGTGTGAATTTTAATATTTTATAATAATTTTTAGCAATTTATTATTATTATTAATACTATTTTTTATTATCAATAATAATGATTTTTAATAATTTAATAAATTTCGGTCAGAACTAAAAAAAAAATCATAACTAAAAAGAAACTAGAATCAGGTGAATTAATTATTATATGAAATAAAGTTTCAAGTTACTACAAGTTTTATGTATTATCACAAATCAATAAAAATTGAAGATATAGAAATCGATACCAATTCATATATTTAACGAAACACACGCATATATCGGAAAAACAAGCCGAAAAAAAGTGAAAGAAATGAATTCAAGTATGCGGATGTCGTGCGATGCACGAGTGCATTGATCAGAACAGGTTACGCGCCTCTCGATGATCAAACATCCAACTTTATCGATTGCATAAATCGCGACGTAATCGTCGTCGAGTCGTCGCGTGTCGTGCGCGGTGTTGATCACGCCGCAATAACAGTGGCAAGAACAACAGATCCCAAACAGATCGTTTGGGAACACAGTCGCGATCAAACGCTCGCTCTGCTTTTACGTCTGAAACACACTAGGGACAACGAAATTTAACAACAGAAGAACACGAAGAACAGGTGACTGAACTGTGTTACAGAGGGACGCGTTTTGCCAGACATACGTGCTTTTCCCACTTTTCGTTGATACGACGTTGCAATAGTTGCTAGTGTCACTCACTCAGATTGTCTAGAGGATCGCCCTCGCGAATAACTCGCCATGTAACTTCGCCTTCGTGCCCGCTGTCACGGCCGCGTATGCGTGTTCTCGCGTGATCGAGCAGCCTCAGATCGCGCGATTCTGGTCCCCTCGAGATTTCTCTTGCTGGCAGGTGCTCGTTGACCGCGCGGAATTCACTAGCCCCGGGTGCCACTTCCCCGGCAAGCACCGACGCATCTTTCAAACAACACGGGCTGGCGAAACAACCGGCCGCAAAAATGGTTTGCACGTTGGTAAAATCCGTGGAGACTAACAATAAGCCCCTAACGATCGCTCGGTACAGCTCCACAGTGCATGCACGTATGTACGTATGTGTGTGTCTGTGTACTTGCGACGCTTGCGTATCACCTCGCAATGGAAGGCCTCTCGTTGTACTGTCTGAAGTTGCACGAGTTTAATTCTCGCGATTGCGGCTCACGCGTGCTCGTGTTCGAAAGTGAAGGTGTTGAATTCCGTTAAATTTCCTATTGTCCTATCCCAGTTTGTAAAGTAACGCGGAGTAATAGAGTTCGTTTGACTGATTATTGATAAAAAAACTGAAGAAAATGAGAATGTAGTTTTGTAGAAGAAAACTGATCGATCAAAAGATCGTCACGAATGAAGGTATTTTAATAAATCTTACCTCGCTATTCCCACTTTGGATATAATAAAATTTCAAACTTTACGTGTCACTTGATCAAGTGAAAATGTACGAAATTGTCCATTTTATTGTCAAGTTTCTTTTAGGATACTTAAACGCCGTAAGAAGTACAGTGTGCAGGTACAAGAGAGCGTTAAACGAACCAAGAGCGCTGATAGGTAAGTACAATCGCGGCTAACTTCAAGCAAATTGTCCGAGAACGTGATATGGACGCGTTTTCCGGCTGTGCGCAGTCGCGTTTTATCAATGCATTGCTGCCTAGTGATGGGCTCAAGTCGACTTCAATGCAAAAGTTTCATTTCGTAACATTTCGATTACTATTCGTGAAAGATGATTCAATTTCTTCTTCTGCCTTTGGAAGGTACTAGAATTATTGCAACACGATCCAATATATCTGATCTGAAAATTTACTGACGAAAAAGTATTCGAGCTCGTTACGTTGGTGTTACTTATCTAATTAAAATTCGATCATAGTTAGGTGTGTTTCTTACAATTGTGTTGTAAGCTACATTGTACGATAAATTCGAAATACTTTTTTTTCGAAGTATGAACAAAGTTCGAAGTTTAGATTCGAACCTCGTTGCAATGTATTTGATTCCATTACTACTAGTACCACGAGTCTCGCACACGAGGTGAGCGGTATCGAGACGGATAGCTTTTTGTCCGAGAGTAAAATCATAGCTGATTGGTCAGAGCGTTGCGCCAATCATATTCAGCAACATATGCAGTTCGTTAGAATTTGCCAGGAAATGCGATTAGCGCTGCTATCTCGCGAATAATACGTACTACGAGACGTACGTTCTCTTTGCTGGAAGCATAAATATACTGCAAAACTCGAACGAAATACGAAATAAAAGATATTTATAAATTAAAAATTATAAAATTATATGATCCTTTTGACGTGTTTTAAATTTATACCTCAATAAAAATTGATAAAATCTTAATCAATTGATGAGTTGACCTCTGCGAATACATCGAAGAGTGGTGTGGCGCGTACTTATGTACGTTAGGGAAATGTTCAGTTTTTCGCGACTGTAGCAAAATCATACAGTTACGTATGTTACGTACGGGTAAAGGGAAAGAACAAATCTCGTGTAAATTTTACATAATGTTTATTATTTATAGTGTACTCAGAAATGTCGGGCCTCAACCAGTGGGCCTTCTCATTTTTCCTTTTTTTTTTTTCATTTTTTTTTCTTTTGACATATTTGATCAGTAAACATCACAATGTTAATTTCTTTTCCTCTTTAGTCCGTACAGTTCTCTCTCTCTCTCTCTCTCTCTTTGTTTAAATCTCTGTTTCTCTCTATTAACACAAGCTGCTCGTATTCGTCTCTTCGTGAACTTCTTCTAACATCGAGGACTTAAAACGTTCGATCGATTTCAATAACTTCGCACGCGGACCTTTCACTTTCTCCTTTCTTCCGTTTCTCTACTTTTTACTCTCGTCGATTGAAACATTGGAAAGCAAATCACCGAAGAGAACGTAAGAACAACAGCTTCTTCTATTTCTTTTCTTTTGTTATTGTATCATTTACTTGCGGACGAAACAACGTGATTCACACGTAAAGAAGCAAATTTGAAGAAATCCTGTCACGAGCAGATTGTGCCTCGCAGAAAATAGATAATCATCCAGTCTCTCGCGGTTCTTGATTCCTCACCCACAAGTTCAACACGCCAGTGTATTCGTTACAACAAAATATCGTAAGAAAAATGTAATTTTGTTGTTATCGTAAGAAAAGAAAAAGGAAAAAGAAGAAAAAATGTAAAACGAATGACCTACGAAATTGTAATTAGTAGTAATTTATAGATTGCAACTGTGTTGTTCGACATGACGAAATTTTCGATTATACTTCTTTCACTCTCTCTCTCTTTCTTTCTTCCTTTCTTTCCAATTTCTCTCTCTCTCTCTCTCTTTTTCTTGCTCGTTTGCTCACTCGATTGTATTTAATGGCCAGTAATAATATATGTATAATATGTATATATCCGAGGCATAAATGTTCGATCGAAACACAACTTAGCATTATAGTAACGTTCACGTATTACAAAAATCGTCGGATACGAAACGGTTCGATTAGAAAAAACGCATCGTTTATTTTTGGGTTTTTTTTTCATATTCTTTCGCTCTCCCTCTCTCACTTTTTTAAATTCTTTTAACTTTGTTTTTCTTGTTTTTCCCATTTTCTTTTCTTAGTTGTTGTGTCGTCTCGTTTCCATTTCGGGCCGACATTCGAGGAGCTCCTAAAAATGCGTTCGAATGGACATTAAAAATAGGAGGAAGAAGGATATCGGGAGCGATCGAGGGTGATTTTTCATTCTCGCTTTCTCTTTTTTTCTCTTTCATTCTCTCTCTCTCTCTCTCTCTCTCAAAAAGTGGAAAAGTTCAAAGGGAACTGGGATTAGGGAACTGACTTTCCTTTTCTCTTTTTTTTTTTTTTATTCATATTATAATAACCAATCACCCCCACTGTACACGCTTCTGCTTGACTCTTCGTCCTCTCGTGGACATTGAAAAAATTAGGATACGCACGTGTCGAAGTCGAGGAATGAAATTCGAAGAGGACGGTGGCGTTAATATTCGCGGTTATTATCCTCAGCGATCGGTTAATATCATTATACCGCCTCGTCGCGTCTTCGTTTCATTTCTCGATTCGACCAATTGAAAATTCTGCCACAGCTCGGTCGTCAAACGTTCGAAAAAATTAATTATTATTTGGAACAACGATTATTTCCTTCTCTCTTTGTCACTTTTTCTCACTCTCTCTCTCTCTCTCTACCTCACTCTCTCACTCTCTCTCTCTCTCTCCGTTTCGTTCTTCGTCCTACAAATACCTTTCTATCTTTGTTACTTTGTTTCTCTCTCTCTCTCTAGTCTATCAACGACGAGTTCTTCGGAGTTCCGGTGACATAGGACAGCGTACGAGGATCTAGCTTTTAGAAAAATCGAACTTGTTGAAAAAATTCGCGTTCGTCGCGCGATCGTCATTTTACATCCTCTCTCTCTCTCTCTCTCTCTCTCTCGCTACTAATTTCTCTTTATAATTCACTCGTTACAACGACGCATTCGATCTGTCTTTTCCCTTGCTCTTTAATCACTCTCGTGTTTCTCTCCATTCGTCTCTCACATTTTTTTTTCCCTTTCTTTTTTGTACGAAGACACGGTAGCATTCTTGAACACAACGAGATCGTACGAGATCGATTTGACCGTTCGATGACCGATTTATGGCCGCACGCTAAGAAAATGGCGCGGAGGCAAATAGTGGCGCGTGAGCACGTGACCATTTCTCTTCTTCTTCGTTTTTCTCTCTCGTTCTTTTCTCTTAGTTTTAAAAGTTCTCGTTTGTATGAGGAATCGATGGGCGGATGGGCGGGTGGTTGGGGGAGGGAGGGGGAGGACTGAATATCTGAAAAACCTTGGTAAAAATATGTTGCGTGCCGTGACTCTGCGCCACTCGCCTCGCTGACGCTTCTGGCCCACCTTAATTAATTGTTTTTTTCCTTTTTTCTTTTTTTTAAAGTTTTTTTCTCTTTTTTCATTTTCTCCAGTTTCATTTATCATCTCTTGTATTTCTCTTAAACCTCAAAACACTTCGTCCAGCCGTAGGCGCTATACGAAATGATCAATTACAATATCATATTATATATATAATATATATAATATATAATATAATACATATATTATAATCTACATTACATTACTATGTTCGAAAAATAATATTACAATATATAGTGTGTGTTGTTATGTGTATTATCGTATTATTATTATTATTTTTTTTTTTTTGCTGTTTTGTTACACTTCTTATTCCTCCTCTCCTCCACGATAGTAACGCCTCGCTTCTTTCTTATCTATCGCCTTTTTTTTAAATTTTTCGCTCTCTCTCTCTTTCTCTCTCTCTCTCTCTCTCTCTCTCGCTCTCTCTCTCTCGCTCTCTCGCTCGCTCGCACGCTCGTTCGTTCGTTCGTTCGTTCGTTCGCTCTCTCGCTCGCTCTCGCGCAAATTTCATTCTTGTATTTTTTTCTCTCCTATCTCTTCCTTTCTCCTATTTATTTTACGCGCGGTAGTATCTAAAATTTACAATTAGTAAACCAACGACGGTGCTGCTGAGAGGGCAAAGAGGAGGAGAATCTCGTCTCTCGCGACGAGGAGGTCAAGTGTGTGTATGTGTGTTACCGGTTAATGTATAAAATTATTACGTGTATTATCGCGGCTCAGTTTCGACACGATCACAAATGATCGCTTCTTTTTTTTCAATTTTTTTTTTCTTTTTTCGTCTTTTGTCTCGTTTCGCGTGAATCGACGAATCGCAAGGTTGGAACCAGGACGAGAACGAGCAGCTCGAATCGACGATTTCGCCAACGTCGGATGGTCGAACGATCGTTCTGGCCCGTTCGCTGTCACGGAATGCCCTAGAGAAGATTCATTCTTCAGCAGTGGAACAACGTCGCTCGTTGCTCCTCTCAGCAGTACGACGCAGTCGTGTAACTAAATCCATTTTGATGCATTTGACGTGGATGTAAAACCGCTAGGCGCTTCTTTCTTCTCTCTCTCGCTCTCTCTCTCTCTCTCTCTCTCTCATTCTCTTCACTCTTTTTTTTCTTTTTTCAATTTGAATAACAACCATCTTTTTTTTTTTTAATTTGTTTTACTAAATATATCACAAACTGCCGGTGGTTAGCGCAGCCCTCGAGTTCGTGCTAAAATCGTTTATCACGTTGTCCATCTCTTCTTTTCTTGCAATCTCACAGGCAACGTTCGAGCTTTAAAGTTCTCCAGGAACAAGGGAATATTCTTTTTTACCTCTGCGAATTTTTTTTTTCTCTCTCTCTCTCTCTCTCTTTCTTGAAGCATCGTGACAAATCGTTCGGCACGAATTCTCGAGCTACCACCGGAAAAATATAACGTTAAGGGGTTACATGTTAATAGTTACATCACTGTCGGAAAACGCTTAGTTCCGGAGGGTTCTCGATGGACAATCATCACGCATGTACCTACTCTGGAAACGTTCAACGGGAACTCTTCGGTTTCGTCTCCAACGGTACGGTTAGTTTTTTTTAAGTTTGTCGAACTAGTAAATTTTTTTTCTCTTTTTCTCTTACTCGTGTGTTTTTTAATTTTCCGTTTCTATCGTGCTGCCACAGAAGATTCTCTCTTTTCCCTCTTTTCTCTTTTTTTTCCCCTCTTTCTCTTATACTCGTTCGTTCGTTCGTAAACTGTAAATACCTTTATAAATTCATTACCTTAAAAGTATATATTTATAATTATATCGTATTACCTAATAATCTTCGTTTCTTTTTGTTTCTCATTTTCCTTTTTCTCTCTTCCTTTCGCGTTGCTCGAGGTTACGATGGAATCGCGTCGCGGATGCCCAATAGGTCGGTTTCGGAATTTTGACTTTGTTCGCAGTTGCTTGCTTCTCTTCCTTTCTTTTTTTTTCTTTTTTCTCTTTTTTTTTGTTTCGTTCTCTCCGTGTTTGCGACAAAAATTTGTTCTCTTTTTTTCGTTTCGATTTTCCAAAATTTATTCCTCTTTTTTTTTTTTCTTCTTTTTCTTTTTAGAAAACTTGTAGTCAAGGGGGGGGGGGGCGACCGTGTTTCTCAGTTACGTCTGCGGGATGTGACTGGGGTTCGAGGGGATCAAGGACGTAGGAAATCAAGCCATTCTTCCCAAATACAGTGTACAACAAGGTACAGTAACATCGAATTAACTCTGTTTTCTCTCTGAGGCGTGTTAACTATATCGTCTATAGTCCCGCTGCGTGGAGACAGCGAGAAATCATAGTACACTAACGTCCAATCGGCCGACACTAGGATTAATACACAGCAGAGAAAAAAAGAAAGCTTTCTGCCTTCTCGTGATGCGAATCGAGCACCCAGATCGATCATCGTTGTCGAGTTAAAAACGTTCCTTCTCGCACTTTCCCTAATTGCAACGTAACGTCGTCTGATTGCGGGACAATTCGAACCGAGATTTCGTTTTTAGACGAAAACAGAAGCAAGGCTATTGATGGAAATTTCGTTCGAGGAACTTTACCAGCTAGGAACCTATACGTGTATTCGGATTACGCCGTAATGTAAGCGTCCTATAACTTTTCTTTTTTTTTTTTTTCTTCAAAGAGAACAATGCGTCATCTTAGTTTCTAGGTTGTATGCGTGTATATATATATGGAACTATGTTACTATCGCTACGAATCGATGGCAAAAGGATGTCAATCGCGATTCAACGCGCTGAAACTCTGTCTCTACAACGAAATATAGTGTACAGTGTACGATGAACTTTGTAGTATACTACCTCAAGATCCATCTCGCAATCGTTTTTAATCGAAAAGAGGAAAAGAATCGAAATTGAAAATATGGTTTGGAAACCCTGAAGAACGGGTGAATCGGGAGACGGTAGTTTTGAAACATTTTGAAAGATTTTCGTCGGTACTTTTGCAAACGGTGGGATGAAATGGACGAAGGAGCACTAGGTAAAAGAGCACTACGAACGATCAAGTAATCCGGGAGACAACGAGTCGTTGAAGAATCGATGTCGAAGAACGTGTTTAAGACGAGCAACGATAAAATGGGGACCTCGATGGCGGAACGGTGGGGAGGGGGGTGGGCTCGTTGGAACTAGCGATCAGCAAAAAGTGACACGGTGCAACTTCCCTAAGCGGCTCTATCTCTACGTCTAAATAGTATATAACCTGGGCGATTAATATACACGTACTACTATAGATATGATATACCAACGACAATTCTGTAATTTATAGCGTAGCTCAGGCGTGCGCGTTCGCTGTTTGTTACACACAAATGACCAAGAACATCTACCGATACATTGCCTACTGATACGTAGTAATAACATATATATATATATATATATTACTATACGTAATAATATATCACGTACACTGAGACAATATATTATGTACTATAGTAATATACATTCGCGCGTGTGTATATCTGTCTGTGTGTATGTATGTGCGTGTATATATATAAATCGTGTAATTTGTGTCGTGTGTATAGACGTGCCTCTACGAAGAAATTCGGAAAGTAGCCTAAGAGAAGCGGTGTGTAGGCGCCAGAAGCTGGATATACGCGAAGCAAGGGAGAAAAACGCACGCGTCTAACGTACCCTACGAATTTACTGTGAATTACGATATTCCAAGACTCTTTGAAGATTCGACTTTCCCTCTCGTCTCTTTTTTTTTTTGTTTTTCGAATTTCCTTTCCCCCTCGTGGACTCGTGATCGTCACTGAACGAACGAATTACGCGTTACGTTTTCAGCAGGGAACAAGCTAGCAAGGGGGGCGGGGGGGTTTGGAACTTCGACTTTCGACGAACGAGTTTCGATTCGATTTCGCTCATTTCATCGCAACGAAGATCCAAGGGCGGGGAGCGGGGCGGGTGGGGGGAGGGAGGAGGGGTGATCTCTGTGCTTGATCGACTTGAGCGTGGGTTAGACAGGGATAGGAACGGGGCTATCTTATTTCTTTCTGTGTTTTTTTCTTTTTTTATTTTCTTTGTTATCTCGAAGCTTCGAAATATTCCTCCAAACGGGAGCATCTCTCTCTCTCTTTCTTTCTTTCTTTCTGTGATATTTCATTCTGCCGTCAAGTGTCAAGTAGTTTTAGTTTCTCTTTTTTTCTCTCGTTTTGTCGATTCTTTTTTTTTTGTTTTTTTGGTTTTCTTTTTGTCTTCGCTCTCGAGGTAAGAAGATGCTGCACCGGAGACGCAAAGACGTTTTCGAGATCGGATGTGTGTTCTCACGGTGCGAGAGGGTCCTCTAGTCGCCGAAGAAACTATAATGGAAGCGATCGGTTTCTTTCTTTTTTTTTTCTCTAACCTCGACTTTGTCAACTATTTTCGTTTAATCTTTTTTTTTTTTTTAATTAGTATCCTACGTCATCTAAATTGTGTTTACCTTTAAGTATGTAGTTATTTAGCGTTTATCTTTTACTTTACTTTTTTTTTTTTTTTACTGCTTGCTCGTTATTTAGAGAGTACGACGTGTTTTTTTGTTTTTTTGTTTTTTTTCTTTTCTTCGTTAGTAGTACTTTAATAATTAGACATTAAGCGTTGCTCAGTCGCCTCTGTTCTTTTCGTCGCGGTTTCCTTAAGAGATCGGGCAAAGGAGAGACTGAAAGGGAGAGATTGTGGGAGGACAGAGGCAGAGGACGGAAGCGAAGAAGCCAGGAATGATCCGGAAAGCAAATACAGGGGGAGGAAGTATATCGAGGAGGAAACTGAGGAAAGAGAGGATCGCGAGAGAACGAAAGTGGATGATGATGCCAGGTAGGGCTGGAACCTGACCAAGTAGAATATGCTCGGGGATCGTTCGTTGTACAGTAAGAAAAAACTGGACAGAATCGGTCGGTCATCGAGGAAAGCTTCTTCTCTCTATACACAGACGTTCTCGATTCGTCTCTTCGCTTTGATCGTTTTCGTCGTTTTGCTCGTCCGTCTTCGTAAAGAGAAACGGCGGGCGGCCATGGCGGATTAAAAAGTCTCATCTACGACACACTACCAGAAGCGATACTAGGCGTTTATAGGCTGGAATAACAACAACTATCATGCAACTAGTCGAAAAACTGCTAGAACATTTTTTTTTTTCTTCTTTACCTTCGTCAACTATCGGCTAAGAATCGTGTGTACCTCTATACGATGTTTAAACGTTAACTACAGATTTTCCATTTAAATAACTCTAAACTCGAAAAATACTATTTTTAGTTCTTCGTTTAGCTTAAGTTTCGAGAAAAAGTAGTTCTTTAATTATTCGTCGTCACGGTCTTTTTCGCTTCTTTCTCTTCTTTCTACTATTCGTTCCCCCTCTCTTTCCAGCGCTGTCTCTCTCCTCTTCTTCCCTCTCAATCGTCGAAACTACCAATGCCGGACGCGTTTTCACTTTTCGTTTCCTAGCTTTCCTGTTTATTATAGAAAGAGTCCAAATTTCAAACGCTACGTTGCCTGAGTGTAGGTTTACGTGCCCTATGAAACTGTGTGTGCGTGTGCATGTTCAACTAGACAATTGTCAATTCTGCTGCGCTATTGAAATCGAAGAAACACACGTCTCTACGCTCGTATATACGTATATATATATATGCGTGGCGTTTTATCTAATCTTTCCGATGGCGATATATTTATTTTTCCCCTTTGTCTCGCCTCGTAACCGTGTTACAACGATTCGTTCTTGTTTCTACTCTTCTACCCGTGATTTCTGCCATCCGGAGGAAAATCATCTCTTCTCTGAAAAAGGTCCGTGTGTTTGTGTGTGTGTGTGTGTGTGTGTGTGTGTGTGTGTGTGTGTGTGTGTGTGTGTGTGTGTGTGTAGTGGGATATTTCGAATAGAAAGGAACTCTCTTGAAAAATCGTAGTGTCGTGGGAGCATCGGCTCGATCAATATTTCTATCTATCTATCTATCTATCTATCTATCTATTTATCTATATATATTTATATAATTTATATATGCGTAATATATACCGCGTGTGTATGTATGTGTGTGTGTGTGTGTGTGTGTTCTTCTACCTGTCGATCTACGTGTAAGTGTGTAATGCACGTGTAACGTAAATCCAGTTCCCTTCGTACCCTTCGTGAACCGCGTTTTCAACACCTTCGTTCATTTATCCCGTTCGATTTTCCATCCCGTAGCGTCAATCTTTGCCAATTTTCACCGACAACGGACAACACTTACGCCCGCCGTTGGAAACGACGTTGCATTAAAGAAACACCTCGCTCTGCAGAGAAGCGTAGATTCAATCGCTTTCCGCCACCCGTCGAGTTTATTTTCACATCCTCCTTTCGCGAGCGTAGGAGTATAAACTCTTTCCTCTTCCTCTCTCTCTCTCTCTTTCGAGTCTTTTTTTTTTTTTCGTTCGATGCTCGTTGCCAGCGCGATCAATTCGTCAATGTTGCACGTATCGTCGATCGACGAACAAGTGTAGTGTAAATTGCGACCAAGGGAGGCTTGTCCGTTGTTTACCTAGGGGTAAATATGATACGTCGTACATCATCGGGTATCATATTACTGTAGAATAAAAGTCAAAAATATATTATCATTATGTATATATTCATATATATATTTCGTTCTGTTCTGTATTCCCTACTATATTTAATTACTCTAACGTACTGAGAAGCGTGTACGCGCGCGCGACGCCATTTTACGCAGACAGAGATTGCACGCACGTTGATCTAAGCTGAACTAAAGCCCATCAGTGTTTATTCTCTCTCTCTCTCTCGCTCTCTGTGTGTGTGTGTGTGTTCTTCTCTTTGCTTATGTTCTCATTAATGCTCAGTTTAACTTGAACGAAAATTCTTTCGAGTCTCGCGTTATTAGGCTATATCATCTTGTCTTCGATTCTTACTCTCTCTCTTCTCTCTTCTCTCGTCGATTAGCGGACAAGCTTGTCCCTGGCGTGGACGGTCTGTAGTGTATTACATTTCGTGTATTATATATCCGCGCGTTTCTTTTTTTTTTTTTCTCGTTTTTATTCTCTCTTTTGCTCTCCAGGTTTCTCCCAGGTTTATTCCAGTTGCTAGGCACTGTCTCTCTCTCTCTCTCTATTTTTTCCCGTGTTTCGCTCCCTTCGACGAGAAACGCACTTCCCGACGCGCGATAATGACAACGATAGCCATTCGAGTTCCACCAGCCGTGGACGGGTTACGCGAGCAAATCCGATCGGACGTTCGTGTCGACAATCTCGGCTCAGTCGACGGTGGACAATCCGATTAAACGCGCGCCAAAATATCCGAACATCCGGCCGCGTTTTCGTCCGAATGCGCGTCACGAATTTTCGGCATCGACCTTCTCCTCTTCCTGCAGAGCGAAACGGTGTTTCTTTCCTCTCTCTCTCTCTCTCTCTTTAGCCTTCTCTGTCGTCTTCGCGGCAGAGTTAAAAATGCATTGCGCGCAAGAAGCTAACAAGTTGGGTAAACACGCGAGCGACAACTGTTTTCGCAGCTAATTGAATGGCGGGAGGGCACGGTGACAGCGCGTGGATGGTCGCTACACAAGTTGCAATTGCCGTTCTTCGCGGAGGGGAAACTAATCGGCTCCGTTTCCCCTGGGAGGAAAATTAAATCTCGCGAAAGTTCACCGAAGCAGCTACGAAGGAAAGGTCTGACCGATCCAATCGGGATCTAACGTTCGAACGTAATTGTCAAACGCGTTGTCCGCGTGAACCGGGGATTCTCGTCAGCCACGCGAAGCAGCAGCGACTCATTGTTTCGTAGTTTTAAAGCGACAGCGTATTTATGGATCGTAAATCTAGGTTCTACGAACCTAGTCATCGCCAGGCTAAACTTGAACAATCGTTCGGGAGTCGTTCGATCCCCGAATCGGGTACAAAATAATCAACATTGCCTCTGGCGACGCCAGCGTTCAGCGCGAGCGAGTTTCTTATTTTTCTTTTTTTTTTTTCTTTTTTCTCTTTTCTTTTTAATACAAATAATTTGTTTCCATCGCTCCGATAAGTGATAATGCTTGCTGCAAGTAGCTAATAACCCTTGACTCAAGTTGGGAAGCTCGAACTCCGTGTGGAATTCGTCGTTTTCGTTTATCATCTTTCATCTTCCTTATCGCGTCTTCGATTCAAGAAATTCTCGTCTCCTTCTCTCTTTGTTTTATTACCCCCTATACGTATATACATAATGTCCTTCTGTTAATTCCGGTTTCATTTTTCCCGTTTCTGTTCCTTCTTTCGTTTACCGGCGTTCACTGTGATCACGTTATACATATCCTTGGTGTGTATGCTCGTTCGTTTGGTATCGAAGGGAAAGACAGTGTCTTAATCGCTCGCTCTACGCTACATCTCGATTCGTTCTACGAAATTCTACGCGTGACCGATTTCATCAAAAAAAAAAAAAAAGAAATTGAAAAAATTCTTGAGAGTCTTGCACGGAAATTCCTTTCTTTCTTCCTTTTTTTTTTTTTAATTTGCATGTTTTTACTTTCCTTTTTACTTCGCGTCGAAATGAAAAGAAAAAGAAAAAGTCTCTGCAAAGACCGGCAGCAATCGGGACGAATTCTATTTCGAACATTTCCCTTGGACTGTTACTCGGAGGATTCTAACGATCACGCGAGATCGATTGGCTCGCCCGCGATCGAGGCGGAGCCACCGGGCCGAGGAAAAAAGTTCTGATCGAAAAAGTTCTCACCTACCGATATAGGATCACATATTGGAAAAATCTCGTCGTCGTTTTACTTCGCGGCACTACTGAACCACTTAAATGGACATTTGTTTAATTATTGTACTTAGTTTTTACGCTCGGTGGACGCGGCACGAAGTACTCGCGCGCACCTCGAAATTATCATTTCCTCCTTTCTCTTCTCTAAACTCTATGTATGTATGTACATATGCTAGATGCGGGCACGAAGGAACTCGTCCGTCTATTATCTCCGATATCTTTTATCATCTTTCGTAGTAACTCGTCTATCGAACGTTCGATCATGCGAAACAAGGAAGCGCAAGAAAAAAAAAAAAAAAGAAAATAACGAAAGATTCCGTTCAACGATATTTTTTAAGAGTTCGATCTCTAAAGTCCAAGATTATAGATTATACTGTGAAAAAGTCGCTTCACTCGCATTCACATGAAGAATGAATGAAGAACCATCTTAAAAAGAAGAAAATAGAAAAAAAAGAAAAATGAAAGGAAACACGTTCGTAGATGTATCTAAAAATCTAAAAATCTCGCTTCTTTCCCCCTTTTCTTCTTTCCTTTCTTTTCTACCCTATGTACACGAGTAATTTACAAGTGTCGAATCTTTCCCCTCTAACGCCAGCAAAGAAACAGAAGAACACGAACGAAAAGAACGCGAACGAAAGAAACGGAAGAACGAAAAACATCCGTGCATACGTGTGCGAATGCGTATATATTTCGATTGATTTCTTTCATTTCTCGTTTCTCGTCCGCACGGTTCGTCGTGCGCCCTCAATCGTCGATTTCGTTTCTCGCGCGTACTGTATGTATACTATACGTGTTCTTTGATTCTTAAATGCTGTACAGGAACATTTATATTTGCTTAATCGTTTAGATCGCTCGTGTTTCGGTATTTTTTTCGGTTTTTCTTTTTTTTCTTTTCTCGTTTCACTCTGTTTGTATTCAATAGTAATTTCAATAGCCTAGTAATTTATTATATATAATACGCTTATATCCTGTTCAGTTAGAGTTACTTTGTTACATCTATCGTCCGTTTGAGTAATTAACGCTAGTTATCCCGTCTCTCGAGTCGTCGACAAGTAGTTAACAAATCTCGGTCTCGATAAAAAAAAGCGCGGGTCGATAAATCAAAGGGGGAAACGTTGCTTCGTCGATGGTACTCCTGTTTTCGAAAACCTCGTCTTGGGAAAGGACAAACGACGCGACTGTGTTTGCCTGTCGTGTGTATGCGTGTGTGTATCGAGGCGCTGGTGAGCTACGATCGTCGACAGTAGTTATCGATAATTCATTAACAAATTTCGAAAATTTGAAATTACATCTTGCTTTCGACGAAACGAGTCGCCAAAAGGAAAATCGTAACGTGCCGTGTTTGGTGAAATTTAACTGGAATTATCGATAACGTTGCCCGACAGCAGCGTCTTCATCGAGAGTTGAAGAGAGCGCGCAAAGGACCCCGGGCTCATCGCTCAATAATGACTAGAGCTCAACAACAACGCTAACGTTTTCTCGTTCGCAGTCTCGCGTGAATCCGTGGGATCAACGAACTCGGCTTGCTCTTTGAACTTGGCTTGGTCGGGAAAGTAGATGAAAGCCTTTCCTTGGACGGTCTTTGTTCATTTATTTCGTTTCACTCTGAATTGTAACCGAACTTGATAGAGAGAAAAAAAGAAAGAAAAAAAAAAAAGGAAGAAATAATGTAAAATCGCTGTGAGATAATAGTATTGACCCTCCGTTGCATTTCGGTGCGAGCGAGTATCTTGCGTTTCGGACATTGGGAAACTTCAGATGGACAAAATGGCGCCGATGGTGCTAACCGAGGGTTAATAATATCAGTAATAATAATAGTAATAATAATAATAATAATAATAATAATAGTTAGATAATAGTATTAATAATATTAATTCTAATAATAATAAACATCGACTAAATATAGAAAATAAAAATGTCAGAGTAACGTACGACTTAAAAAGATCTGTCAAAGAATAAAAAGAAGAAGAAAAAAAAAAAACTCGTCAACTGAAACTAACGACAGACACAACAGAAGAATAAATACTTCGTGTTCACATCGTGGTTGAAAAAGTTCTCCCTATACTTTTTCCGCTGCCTTTTTTTTTTCTACGTTTCTCTTTTTCGTTTTTTCTGTCCTTTTTCTGTTTTTTTTTTGTTTTTTGTTTTTTGTTTTCGTAACCTAGTCCCTGGTAGAAACGACTACACGTGGCGTAATACTCTTTATAGTACGGTATAATGTCGCTGCTACGTTTCACAGACGTCGATTGCACTACATTGTTACTTTCATCCCGATTGCTACGTTAAACGAAGGGAAAAAATAAAAAATGAAAAGAATTGGACGAAAGGAAATGATTGAAGAAAAGAAGAAGAAGAAGAAGGACGAACGTGTAATAAAACAACGTTAAAGTAAAAGTCAAGGAAGGGATTAAATACTAGTACGGTAAATACATATATATATATATATATATCGATTAACGCTTCTATATAATATATAAAAAATAAAAACAAATATTAATTATATAGTTCATATCGTGAAATAGAGACGGGGGAGAGGGGGGAGGGAGCAAAGGACAAAGTGTAAAAACGTGAGTGTAAGAACGACTAAAGACTTTGTTGTCGACGGTGGGTCCTTCGCGCGACACCGGGAAAATCGATCGATCGATCGATCGTTGTTAGGCTACGGATACTCGTGCATCTATGAAAAATTTAAACGTAGGAAAAATGTGCACACAGATCTTTCAATAACCGCCAGTGTCTCTAGACTGTCAACTGTCGTATTCTACTTAACAGAAGAAGATACAATTTTAAGGTACAAAGAACAGCGTAGAGAAAACTTTTACCAGCAAGTTTTGGAAATTCGTACGAAAAGAAAGTCAATGGTTAAAAATTTCGGAATTCATATTCAAGAGTTAATCGATATTCGAGAGCCCAATATTTGAGAGTTAATCCTCAGAAACGAGAGCACGTGCAGGCATCAGAACGCGACAGTGGAGTAAGTAGAAAGTGAAAGCAGAGTCAGACAGTCGGTGAAAGAGTCTGGCAGCCATCCGATCACAGTCGATTGGACTGGCCAGTCGTGTACAAATATTGAAATCTCTCGCAGATTCGACGATCGAGGGATGCTTTTCTTTTACAAAAGAGATGTCAACTAACGTTCGATTGGATTTTGAAACACGAACAAGCTCGAGAGGTTGCAAGGCTGCGGTCACAAAAATATCTAGCCTGTGCAAAAGTGCAAATACCACACACGTGCACAAGTATCCGCAGTCTCGTTCCTATTCATCGTTGTAGGATTGACTGATGTAAATACATGAAAAATTCACGAATGTAGTTCGCGCGTGAACTTGTACCCTATATCAGAGAAACCGCAAAATTTGAAACGCAATGACCATGCGATCGAAAAAAAAAACGAAACAACGTAAGAGGAGTCATATTTTTGACGTGAAATCCTCGCGAGCAGCCATAAATACAAAACAATATTTTCGTCTCTCGTGTAATCTTTCAACCATTTTTCCGTCCGTGTGCTAAATAGTGTTAGTGTACTACTCGTCCTTTTTTTTCTATCTACCTCGTTTCCCTTCTGCGTTTTACACCTTCGTTATTTTTTCATCTGCGTCGATCTCTCATTTCTTGCGCAACATTCTTCCTCTCTCAAAAATTCCGTTCTTTAGTTCTTTAATTAAATATAATTTTTTTTATATATATATATATAATATGTATATATGTATATATGCGTGTGTGTATATACTCGTATATACATATATCTGTCATTTACATTTGTCGTAGAGTTAGTAATTAAATAGCGTTTATTTGCCTAAGAGTGCGGTCGATTTTCGGCGTTCTCTTTCGCGAAATGGAGAGAAAACGTGAAAAGAAAAAGAAAAAAAAAAATAACAGGAAAAATGAGCGAAGAACGGTCGAGAGTCGCCGGAAATCGGATCGTAAGGCTTTCGTTTCCTCCTTTTCAAAAGGATATAATTTATTTCTTTTTCTTTATGTATATATATATATATATATATATATATATATAATACGTGTAATATACGTGTATGTATTCGTTTCGTCGTTCAATCTACGATCGCGATTCTGTTTTTATATATTATTCCGCTGTTCTCTCACTCTTCTCGCGTCGTTCGTTTTCCCTCCTTTTGACTCCCACCACATCTTCATTCTCTCCCGTGGAAATTTGTTTCTTGCGAAATCAGTGCCTCCAGCGGCGCGTATGCACGCACGTTCGATCGATCGAACTTGAGAGACGCGCGTGCATACGCGCGATTATATCGATGTAAAAACAAAATATCAGTGGACTCCACATTTAGTATATATACGAGTATAAAAAACACTTCGTCATTCGTTATATCGAAGTCAGTTTTCCCTTTTTTTTTTTTTTCTTTTTGATCGCGCGTACGTCCCTCGAAGCTCGTCACATTTTACGACCGATCGACCAACGAACGACAATCCATGCTTTTAACCCTAGTGATTTGATCGAAATTTGTAAACTGACTCGACTCGCGAGTAAATCGAATGAAAGAAAAGAGATATTAACATCACTGGTATCGCATTATGTACAAATCTGAATCTCTCTTGCGATTATAAATTATCTTTCATATTATATAACATTACACGAAATGTTTACGAAATATCAGTGCAAGTACTTTGAAAAGAAATTTCTTTCTGGAGCGTGCTTACCAATTCACTGAAAAAGGAAAAAATATTCGAACCAACATCAAAAGGGTTAAATAATTCTATCAAGCATTCCCATTGGTCTGAGTCGGTCTACTCGTACGATATGAATTCGTTCGATTACCACGAACGTGGAGAAATTTTACGATCGTGCAACTCGGAATATTCTGTTCCCAGGGGATCGTATAACTCCAAACCACGTTTCCTCTCTGTATGCACAGTACATGTATAATATATGTACACGTAATAGTACCAAGATCTTTACGGAACATCAACCGCGTTTCCCTCGTGTTTCTCCCCGCGAGTATTTACCTCTCTGTCTGGAAAACGTGTCTCGCGACGGACTGGAGCGCGTAGCCTCGTTTCTTTCGTAGGCTCGTGGTTTTCGACCAGCAATCGAGTTTTGGAAGAACATGGAAATCTCGAATTACGAACTCGAGACACTCGAGGCTAAATGGAAGGTTTTCGCAAAAGGAAACGTGCGCTGTTGGAAATCGTTTTGGAAGGAATACTTTTAACAAATATCAAGCGATAGGAGATAGAAGAAATTTCAAGGGAAACGATTCGACATGAAAATGTTGATGCGTCGAGAGATCTAAGCTCGGTTAATTTAAAAACGTATAAAAACGCGTAGAATTTTTCGGAGTTTGGAACTCTCTCCCTCTCTCAGTGGTGAAATAATCGGATAATATCAAAGAAACTGCAAAAAAAAAAAAAGAATACTGCAGTATTAACCTCTTGCGCTGGCAACTGGTTTGCGGACCATAACGAGTGACCGAACCGTACACAATAATTCGCCGCTTTCTTTTTCTTTTGAACTCGTCGGTACGACATCACTGGATAGAAATTGTTAAAAAGTAACAAATTTGTCACTTGTTTTGCCTGGGTTACATTTAAATATATTTAAAACTGAGAAAATGTTGCAATTTGAGACGTAAAAATTCTCAACGTGCGTGTCATTCCAACGCAAGAGATTAAAGATGTGGAGAACAGAATAGATACTTTGAAGATAATCTGCTCAAACATTCAGCGATCGTTTCGAGACTAGAATGTTTGTCGCTCTCTTTTTTCATGGAAGTCTAAGCGAGCAGAGAGAGAGAGAGAGAAAGGAAAAGGGCAGGATTAAGGAAGACCTCGTGTACTGTCACTCGATCGTGGCTAGGCTTCGTTCTTCGATTTTTCGACGACCATTCGACGTCAGGAGTTTCTCTTTCTCCAACAAAGCTAACTCTTTTTCTTTCTTTCGCTTCGACATCGAGAAACACGTTCTCGCAGGATAATCGGTGAACCTCGCGACTCCGTCGCGCACGAAGCCCGTACGGGGACTTGCTTTGACTCGGGGGTTATTGTTTCTGCGAACGAATTTAATTTCGTACGTCTTCTTCCCTTTCATCTTCGAGGGACCACGCTCGCACAGAGAAAGAGGAAGACACACAGACAGAGAAACGAATTCGCTCGAGTTCGTTCTTCAACCCGGTGTGAGAGAGAGAGAGACGGCGAACGACGATTTCGTTTCTCCGTCGTTTCCTTTCCCCTTTGATCCGTGCTCGATATACGGCTAGCCTTTTTCTCCTGATCTGGGCTCGACGAAAACCTACGCATCGGAGGAGATTCGCAGAGGAGGATGAAATAGAATCGAGTCTCGGTTCCTTTCGATGTCATCGACAACGACGACGACGACGACGACAACGACGACGACGACGACGACGACGAAGAGAACGACGAGGAAGAAAACATTGGAACACACGTTCCCCTTGATACGTCTCGTTTGTTTCTCTGTGTTCTCCCGTCGATCTTGTTCGACGATCGCGATCCGGCAGAAAAACCCGCGCTTCCAGAAGTGCTCGCTCTCGCGCGACTCCCTCTTTCTTTGTTACTTCTTCGTTTCTCTTCTTTTCTCGAGTTCCACTTCTCTTCTCTTGCTTTTTTTTGTTTCCCTTTCTCCTTTGACTTCTGCCGCTCCTGTCCGCCGGTTCCCTCTCCGCTCGCCTCGTGTCGTGTGAGTTACATACAGATCCGCTAAACGAGAAGGAATAACTAGGGTGTCGCAGGCGATGTGATCGCCATCAGAGGCGCTGGCGGCAACGCGACCGGTATGTGATAATATTTACACTGGGGCCGCATGCACGCGCCCTTCACTGCGTCCCTGCACACGGTCACGCGATTCTCGATCACCTCCACGTTTCCTGAAAATGTGCAAACGATCCTCGATTAGATTAGGCTGGATTGGAAAAGGATAGTCGACGATCTTACTAGGCAAAAGTATCGCCCTTTCTTTTCCCTTTCTCTTCGACGATTTCCACGAGCTCGATTCGAAATTCCAACGATCGCTCGCTACACGCACGTGGCCTAATGGCGAGCTATTATTTTTATCAGTCAGCGGCCAGTCGAGTAATTTGTAACTTTGACGAAGTTGCGACGCAGTTTCGAAACAGCGGTGGCCAATAGATTTGTCATCCGTCGCATATTGCGAGCGGTGATTGTTTTGCGGTGAAGGCGCGGTGGCCAACTGCAAAATGGCCGGCAAAATACAAATGCTCCATGGATCGGTTGTTATTCGACGGCCGCGAAAGTCTACGGCCGATTATATACAAAACGCGAGTGAGACGGAAATTCGAGCTTTTAGATTCCATAAACCGGTGATAAATTTATATTTTGACACGTTGACTGCCGTACGATTCACACATTTGTTCGCGCAAAGATTTTTCTTTCAAACTTAAACTTATGGTACGCTTATGGTTCATAGTTGAATTTCAACTATACGGTACTACAGGTTGCCAATTGTAGCGATTTTACTTTTACCTGATTCAGGCGAAATTTGAAGCGTACTGAAGTGTCGAATAAAAGATCTACTTGGTTGCATGAAATGGATACAAAATCATAATATATGATTATTTTATGTTACTTCCAGCGAGTTACAAAAAAAAAAAAAAAAAAAACTTACGGCGTTCAACGTGTTAATTAAACGATTTTCACTCTCCCTTTAAAAAATCCACGAACTCTCACATCTAGTAGATAATATCGCAACGATCTGTGTCATTATACTCACCATCTTGCGCCACTGGAAGAAAATTCAATTAATCAACGAACAACGAAACAAGAGGAAGAACGAAATAACAAAGAAACAAAAAAGAAAGGGGAAAGTCTTGATTTTCGATAGAAGAGTCGCCGGAAGTCGGCAGAATTGTGAGGTTAGGGCCGGAAACTCACCGTCACTGAGATGGATAAACTTGCAGGCGGGACGGTTGCACACTTGTCGATTAAAATCTTGGCACACCGGGAGGGTGTCCAGTAACTGAAAGAAAATGTGCCAGAATATATTTATAAAACGGATGCTATCCCAGATTCATGCGAACGATAGTTACGAGGAGAAGGAGGTTGGGGTGGGGGGGGAGAAAAAAAAACAACTCTCAACAGTGTCACCCGCGTCATTCACCCGCTCTCAGGCACGCACCATTCGCGCTGTGTCTCACGTACAGAGCGAAGAAGACAAGTGTCCTGTCTTTCTCACGCACACGCGTTCTTCGAAAAATCATTGGACACACACACGCACACATTCAAACTCAGTTCAGTGTTAGAGCATATTCACGGTACATTACATGCTCTAAAAAATCGGATCGTATACGAATATTAATTAATATGCTACTGGTGCACGAACGATCGACCTGACACATCGGCATGATAGATCTCTCGTACGGTTTCCGAGCGACTCTTCTCTTCTAGCTTTTTCTAGTTTTGCTCTGGTTCGGCAGAAAGTCATCAAACATCTATATCCGCGAAAGTCGATTGTTCGTGCAGGTCGAATTAAGAGGAAAATTTGCAGTAGAACTTGGTTTGTTTTTCTTTCTTTCAAACTGGTCATTCCCTACTTTCTATCATATCGTGAGTCGAGACATTGTACTCTGTAAACACTGATCGTGTCTTTTCCTTTTTTTTTTTTTTTTTTTTTTTCAATTAATCAATCATCTCATTCGGTATCGAGGTCGAGCAAGGTCAATCATCAGCTTGCTGCCATCGTGATCGTTTTTTTTTTTTTCTCACGACACGACACGATACACGTTCACTGAGAAAACAAATTGGCGTGATTCGAATGGGCGAGAACAAAGGACTGGTTTCACTTTTTTTTCTAACGCGAGTGAGTCTGCAACTGTAATCGTGATTGTCTTTTCCGCTTTTCTCGTCATTTTCATCCTTTCGTTTCTCGATTTTCTTTTTTTTTTTTCACTTGGGCCGAAATTCCCAACACTTCGTGTGTTGCAAGGAGCGTGCCTACAAACGAGGATCATTTGATTCGCAAATTCTTCTTTCTACGAGAGCGTTAACGAGACCGTTACTTCGGAGAAGGGCTGTATTGCAAAAGTAGTAGAGAAGTGAAAGTGACGTAAAAAGAAACGAACTGAATGTGATTTCAGAGTGTATCGTGACATACATCATTCTCTATGCAGGAAAGAATCGATCGATTTGATTTGCGAATCAGGTGTGGAAGCCCTCTTCTCAGCGGGCCATTCAGCGCAACGACTAGACTGAACGTTTAGTGTTAACACTAAATCTGTGTGTGCGGAATACATGGGAGAAGCAACGATCACGGCTCGTTTAAGCTGTTCCCTCTTTCCCTTTCTTCCCCCCTCCCCCCAGCTTTGTTCGATCGGGGATGCCAAACAGAGGGGGATGCTAAACAGAGACTTAAAACCTGGCTGCAGCAAGATGAGGAGAAAAACAACAATCGTAATACGTACATTAGTGTGTATGCATATATATAATATGAACGCGATTGGAGAACGCGCGATGCTACATATATTCTTCGTAATGACAATACTTGTTCTTTGAAGAAACACTTTATTAGGGGTGGTAAAATATTAAGACAAAAAAAAAAAAAAAAAAAGAATCGGCAAATAAAATCGAATCGAAAACTAGTAGAGCGATGGTCGAAGAAACTTTCGAACGGTGACAAATAAAAAAAAAAAAAAGAAAAAATGAAAAGGCTCGACTAAAGCGAAAAATCTCTGCCCAGCTACGCTACTATAGTTCCGTTCCTTTGATTACCCCCGAGAGCGACGGATGTATGCATATTATATGTACACACACACAGAAACACACACGTACACTCGTATCTAGGGAAAGATTATCGAGATATATATGTATATATATATATGTATATATATGAATATAGACAAATGCAGCAAAAAAAAAAAGAGAAAAAAAAATAGATTAAACATCAAAATCCAAAGAACTGGTATCGGTGTTAGCAAAAAACGTTAGGTTCAGAAGCGGTTAACAACCTACCAGACAGAGTATTATATATACGTGTGAAAATGAAAAGAAGAAGAAAAAAAAAACAAAAAAAACGAGAGATACTCGAAGAAACAAACAAAACAGAAAAAGTGAAAGACGAAAAGAGATCGCTATAATTAATTAATCGTTAAGAGTAACGTAAAGGATCGTAATGACAATCGCCGCGAGCGAAAGTAACAGTACCACAGGATCACCATAAAGAAGCGTGCAAAATGTACTTGTAACGGAAAGAAAAGAAAAAAAAAAAAATAAATAAACTGCAACAGTGGAATCGAACAATTCTCCTCTCTTCGTAAAGCGATCAGTCGATCGAATGTCTCACGCGTGTCAGGCAAATCAGGAATAATCGAATTACAAACTGCAACAGAGAGAATAATAAAAAATGAAAAAGGAAAGAAAAAAAGAAAAAGAAAAAGGTGTCGTTAATGAAGAAGAACCTTCGCGCCACAAACAAGATATATAAAATGACAACCAGCGAATATATATCGTAATAATCAGAAGAATAATAACTATGTAATAACTTTTGCAACTGCGTAAGAGATATAATTTGCTACAAACACAGAGTCTGGTCATGCAAATAATGGCCCGGGAGAAGGGGGGTTGGTTCGTTCTGCTTGGGTGATCGATCAGATTTCGCGGTTTCTCGAGACGTTTTCTCTTTATCTCTTTTTTTCTCTCGTGAAGATATCGTGTCCCCCTTTTTTGCGTGTTTATCCCCCCTGATCGAACAGAGAACATGCCATCTAGCGGACAATATTTCTTCTTTTTTCTTTTCCCCCAGTGAAAAACGAACGGACGTGAAAGAGAAAAGGGAAGGAAAGTAAACTCCCTCCCCCCTGACACGGTTAAGAATTCGACTCTATCGAGGGAAGATACTCTTCTAAAACGATGATCCGCGAGAGAGATCCGCGCCTAATTTTGGCCGGTGTTTCGAAAAAAAAAAGAAAAGATCGACGTCAACGGCGGTATAATGAGAAATTGCGAGTCAAATTACTATATGCGAACGTGGGAATGAATTTTGGCCGGTTCGAGCGATCGATCGGTTCGTTCGAGGGGAGGAGGATCGCGCGGATAGACACAACGGGAGCCCCTCCTCGTCACCCAAGCAATTCGTGTGCTGCCAAAAGCCGACTTGAGAGGACCGCCGAAAGGGTTTTTGGTTCGCGTGCGTGAATTACAAGACTTATTATGAACACACACATCCACTCACTACTAAAGCTACGAGAAATAAAAAGATATATAAGAGTATAGATATGTAAGAGAATAGATAGAGAACAGACAGACGAGAAAAGGGGGGTGGGTGGGTGGGAGGGGGGAAGGTTGGCAGAGAGGGTGGTGAGATATCCATCGGAGGGTGGGTGAGACGATATCATCCACGCCAGCGAACCAAACCGCCCATTGGTGGCTGGACAAAAGTCAGCGGTTATTGGCATTCGTAATATAAAAAATGTGGAGATGGGATATCGTAAAAGCTGTCAAATTAATAATATTCTACTGCAAATAAGTTCAACACTAGGTTCAACTGCGACTCCGCAACCATAACAACAGCTGAGCTGATTTACGCTCACGAGTAAAAGAATTACTGATTGAAACATAGAGAATACAACGTGTATGATTATTAAACATTAAATAGAGAAGGGATGCTTAAACAAAGAAAAAAAAAAAAAAATCCCTGGTCGAAGAGAGAGATCACGAAATTACGGTAACGGGTACCAAAATGGCCGACGATCGAGCTGCGCGGATCGTCCGGCCCTCTTTCTTTTTTTCATTCCTCTCTCTTTTCTTACAACCGCGACTGAAAGCTTTGTCAACGTGTTCCCTGCGTTTTGCTCGTTGTTGTTAAACAATTGAAAGAAAAGAAAAGAAGATACGCCACAGCGAGAAACCCGTGGGTACGCTTTCTTCTTTTTTGGTTCTTGGCCCAGTGATTCTCATCCTGTTTTGTCTCTTTTTCTTTTCTTTTCTTTTTAACCTCTCGTTTCCCCGGTTACGTAATGCGTCAGAAGCTCTCTATGCAAGCGACAGGATTTTTCCGTGTTTTCGATTGGCGACAGCGGTAAATTAGAATGGTCTGGAGAGCGTCCATAGAGAGAGAGAGAGAGCGAGAGAGATAGAGAGAGAGAGCAGGGGGGGGAGAAAAAAGTGTTGCACGTCACGTTGGAGAATCGTTTCGAAAATTGACAAAAACTGTTACTACTCTGTACGATGGCACTTTTTTTTTTTCTCCTTTCTTCTTTTTTATTTTTTTCATCTGCTCTTGTTAAAACACGCGTGTTCCGCGCGCGGTTCAATTTAGAGGATCACGCCATTGTCGTTTTTTTTTTTTTTTTTTTTTTTTTTTTTATGGAATTCGACTTGATTGTTTCAAAAGAATCGTGTAAAAGGGTCGGAGTACGTAGGAAATGATGGTATTTGTCGCACAGCTATGTGACACGGGTGATTTCTTTTTTCTCCTCTTTGTTCCGAAGCTGGCAGAGAACACTCTCAAAATGAAATTTCCTCGCGCGCCACTGTGTTTTCTTATCGACAGAGTCAATTTTAATCGGATCCCGCACAGCACCATCTCTGCATCTTTCGCGTTTCTTGCGAGAAAATTTCATTTCGCAGTTTCTATCCAGTCTTCCTACAAAAAGAAGAGAAAAAAAAGCCTCGTCACCTTTGTCGAAACGCTTTTGTCCGACAAATTCGATCGCATCCTGGAAATCGACGTTCGTTCGACGGTACGAACACGCGCGAGTTTCGAGGTGACTCGATGGAATTCGAAGCGACACGCAACTTCGATGCTGATACAGGGACTATAATATTAATATCAATATACATGCAGTACACGTTCGGACATTACGCAACAATACGGTCCATAACCGAGTGAGATATCTGTCTAGTGCGATTAGAAAGTTGAAAGAAAAAAAAAAAAAAAAAAGAAAAAAAAAAAGAGGAAAACAATAGATGCACAGAAAAGGGGCGTAAAAAAAGAGACAAATTGACTCAAATATATTGAAGCGTATCAGGGTCAAAGAGAAAAGATATACAGAGCGCTACAGGGGGGTGGGGGAGATCGGTAAAAAAATATGCTCCCCTATAAGCACTCTGTCTATGATTACTCTTCAAATGCGTCATATCCCGAGACAATAAGGTTCACAATTAACGCGCAACGTTAATGAAAGAAGCGTAATCAAGACAATGGCATGATAGATATAATAATAATAATAATAATAATAACAATAATAAGTAATGTATATATCATAACAACGTATATAGTACATGTATATTCATATACATATAATATATACGTATATGGCAAGGTCGTACTAATTACTTAAATAAGAAGCGTGCATCTCTTTCTTCGTGAATGAGGTTCTGTTTGTAGGGGGGGGGGGGGGGGGGAAGTGACGACAACGCTTTCGAAATAGCATAATAATAATAATAATAACAATAATAATAATAATAATAACAATAGTCATCGACGTAATAGTAATAAATGACTAATAATGATAATCATAATAATCATAATAATAGACAAACACCAGATAAGGCAGTGGTTATTCGCAGTTATAGTTGCGGTGAGCAGTTGTGAGGGAGATGCCCCCAAAAGCTACGTGTTAGCCAAAGGTTACCAAAGGTTCAGGAGGTTCACGTTCGATCGTGCGATTGTTCCTCTTTTTTTTTTGTTTTTTTCGTTTTCCAAAGACGAGAAGATATGACAAACTGTGGAACCTCGGTACGATCGAACGAGCCCCCCCTTCCCCCTGTTAACCTTGAAGGTTAGCAGCATTAAAAGTTCGGGCTTGCATCAAAGCACCATGACGATCTGCATGAGAGAGTTAAACGATCTCGTTTAGTCGCGAGGCCGTGGACAGGAGGGTCGTCCGTGGTCGAAACTCATTGTCAGTGGAAATCTCCGTGCCCTGGCCGGCCGCCATACAGTGTCTCTTGCTACACCACGAAAAACACCACACGACTAATAATGGAATCGCTGTCCCGGCTGTTTCGTACAGGGACAGGATATATCGTTGTTAACAAACAAGAGATTAAAAAAAAAAAAAAAAAGTAAAAAGAGACATGTTGAAAAAAAAAACATAAAAATGAGAGGTAACACAGGCACATTACCACGCATGCATCTCGAAAACTCGTTTCACCTGTTCAATCAGCGTCTGGCGCTTCTAATGCAGACCCGAGACTGGGTAAAAAACTGGTTACAATAATGAGTCTACCTGTCCGCAGCTGTCTGTGTAGACGACACAGTGAGCGTTTTGGGGGACCACTTGGGCCCCGACAGTGGCTAAGGCTGCTAAGGCGATCCACATGCAGCAAACGAGGCAGTGTTCGGTACGGTTTTTTTATTTTATCATTATATTTTTTTTTTTTTTAAGTATTTGGTAATAGTTTTGAAGTAGTAGTAGTAGTAGTAGTAGTAGTTTTTTTTTTTTTATACCATTATATATATTATTATTTTGTGTATATAGTTTTAAATTTGGTTTTATATTTGGTATTTTTTTTTTTTTTTTTTCGTTACCAGTCGATCGAATTCGATGGAGAAGGCACCAAAATCGAGATAGAAGCACACCGAACGTGCCCTCGGAGCACCCAGGTACATGTACACGGAAAAAAAAAAGAATTCGAATATGTTGTAGGTAACAGTAGTTGTTGTTGTTATTTTTTTTTTTTAATTCAGGAGTAGGTATTTTATAATTTTTTTTTTTTTTAATTATTGTCGCATTATAGTCGTCGCACCGTTCGTTGGAAGAAGGCACCGAGATACGGTCGTTGATGATTTTTTTTTTTTTTTTTTAATTATTTGCAAAGTTTCGCAGTTTTTATTTTTTGTTTTTTCGATGCACGGACGTGGTCGCAACGGTTGCGTTATTTCGTTATTTCGTCGGCGCATGGATAAAAATGATCAACGTGTTTTGGGAAACGGTGAAAAGGGGGGTTCCGACAGAGAATGAGGGTGTTGTGAATGTCGCGGAATGGTAAAGACACACGCCCGCGTGTGTATGCGTGTATATATGTGTGTCATCGTCGTTCACACGTATCGAGAATGCGTTGAAACGAATGCCACCGCGTGTTCGCGAGATCGTGAAATGATCCGTGTGTGTGTGTGTGTGTGTGCGAATGTACAAATGTGTTTGTACGCGTGTTCCATTTTTTGGTATGTTTTTGATGTTTCGTTAATGACGAAAGGATGGACGCATGTACCAGGGTGTACGAAAACGTATAGACACGCGGGCACACAGAGATTATTGGATAAATTGCGATTGTTTTCGCGTTTGTTCGTGATGGGCGAACATGGCGGCGATGATGCGGCGGCGGTGCACACACATACCAAGCCAGCGTTCAAAATATCCAGTTGTACGTGTGTACGTGTGTGAACATCGTGCGAACAATCGACCACGTGTGAACGCATCGACGATCGAGAAAGAGATGGATCCGGCGTCAGAAACGAGGGGATGTGTGTGTACCGGAAGCGGAATCCAGTTCGGGGGAGGGGGATCAATTTTCGATTCGTCGGCCCATCACCGAGCGTTCGTTCGTCGACCGAGCGACATCATCCACGTGTTGTTATATATTTAATTCGTTTTATCGTCGTGATGTAAGGAAAAGCGAGCGCGTATGACGACACACAAGAACATGTCAAATAACCGCGCGTTTGCACGTGTGTGTGAGTGTGTAATACGGTGTGTGCGAGTTTCATCGTACGGTGTATGAAAGTGAGGGATGGAAGAGGAAGAGGAGATGGAATGAAAAAAAAAAATCCCCGCCAGAAAGAAAGGAGGAGACGAAACAAAGAAAGAAAGAAAGAAAGAAAGAAAGAAAGAAAGGAAGAAGGAAAAAGGAGAATGAAAATGAAAAGGTGTGAGAAGGGAGGAGATTGGTCGAGCGTATGTGCGTGTATGTATGTGTGCGTGTGTGGTGGTTCGTTGGACCACGCACGGAATCGGGAAATAGTCACAATCGCCACATGAATGTAATTAATCGGAGAAGGAGGATCCAGGATTGGATTTCGCCAGCAGTCGTCGCAGATTCCGTGGAACGGGCGCGGATAACTCAGGCACGTACGGCGTTTCAGGATCAATTTCAGGATCGGGAGAGGGTGATTCGGGCACGTGCGTTGGAAGGCCGTGGTGTGGTGTATGGTCGTGGCGGACGTTGGCAGAGAGAGAGACAGACAGACAGATATATATATATATATATACACACACACACACATATATATATACATATATATATATATATATATAGAGAGAGAGAGAGAGAGAGAGAGATGGAGAGAATCGGAATCGTAATCGCCGAATGGAACCGGAATGTAAGCGTTGACGGGACGGAGATCAAACAATTGTATGCGTGGTAATTTTCGATCGAAAGACGTGCGGTAGAAATCCAGGCGAGGCCAAGCATGAAACAGAAAGTTTAAAGAGAAGATTATGAACGATCGCGCGATTCAACGTGCAATTGATTGCTTTTTTTTTTTTTTGCTACTATTTGGGATCGCAGTGAATTATTCCCTTTTCCCACGATGTACGTGTGTTTGTATGTATATAGATGTTAGAGCGTCCGATAACGAACATGCAGCGAGTTTTAAAATTTACAATAAAAATGCAACGTTTCTGTAATCGATGAATTTGCAGAACGCGCGAAGAAAGGCAACATCGGACAATCTAACACGTGGTATATATATATATATATATATATAAACTGTATATATATATATAACGTGTGCACGTAAGTATACATGAATGTGTAGGCACGTGTTACGCTTTAGGAAACAAACAAAATACATATACAATTCACAGCAATGGATATTCAACTACCATCTATACGTTCTGGTCTCTCTCGTCTCGTCTCGACGAGAGCAACTCTTGCTGCGAGGAAGCGGAGAGAGTAAACGATCACGAACGAAACTCTTCGTACTCGTTCGTACCGAATGCAAGTCGTGCGTTTTCCGTAAAAAGTATAGGCACAGTGATGAGTAAACAATAAAAAGATCACGTTCGCATGCGCTTAAGCTTCGTTATTTTATTATCTTGTAGGTTATGTTTGACTGTATGCTGTTTGCGTAATCTGTATCGTGTAAGAGAAACGTGTGCATATACAGCGCGTTCGCCACGGCAGGAATCCTCGGCTCGTTCCTTTCACGAACGCAATTGGGACACGAGTCTGTCCCTTTTCTCAGAGCATCACCCTGTATATGAACTGTATTGAATTCGTGTGAATTTTGAACGACGATGTATATCAGTTAAAGACAGAATCGCAATTGTGAAATTAAAAAAAACAGACAGATAGAGATAGAGAGAGGCTGCATGAGAGAGAGAGAAAGAGAGAGAGATAGATAGAGAGAGAGAGAGAGAGAAAGAAAAAAAGACACAGAAATAGATATAAAGAGATGTAGCAAAGAAACAATGTTTTTTATTTCGTTCGTACATGACAGGCGGTGAAAGATACAGAGAAAAAAGATTACGAGCACAAGCTATCGATGTCACTTTTCTTTTCTTTTCTTTTTTTTTTTTTTTTTCTACGGAAACACGGTGTGTGTCGCGTGTTGAAAGCCGTTAAAAAAGATATGGCATGGTATATATATATATAAACACATATATATTTATAACTACGTGCGCGCTAATCAAAAATACAGAGAAGAAGCGATTTACACAGACGGCGTCTAAAGAAAGAGTCTCTCGCCCGATAGGGCGAGATTGTTTGACGAAATTGATTAATACAGTGAAGCGTCGAAGTGCTTGAAGCTTGCATATGCGACAAAATAAAGTGCTACTGCGATACTTACATCGGAAAGAGTGCTTCACATCGGTTTCTATATCGACACAGGTGTATACCGATTGGACAGAACCACGATTTCACCCTATATATATATATATATATATATATATATGTATATACATACAGATATTCTGTTTTTCTTTTTTTTTCTTCTAGGAAGCATCTACTACACATCACGATTTGCAGTATCGTTCTCGATAACGCTAATAATGGCACGATATCGCTGGACATCGTGTTCCACGATATTCGAAAACGCGAAATCACAAAGGTTCTGTCCATTCATATCCACCGATCGGCCGTCATACGTTGGACGTTAGAGTGCGGCGATAAACCATCGGTCAAATCGTCCTGGCCATTCGAGTGCAGCTCCAGGCTTAATTTGCTCCAGCTCTGTTCGTTCGCACGGTGCCATGAACATTTGTTTTACGTATTCGCGATACGTAATGGCATCGACGAGTACTTCTTTTTTTTTTTTTTTCGCGTTTATTTCTTTCTTTTTCTTTTTTTTCTCTTTAGCAGAAACGATCGCGGTTGCGTACGTTTCGTGTCACTCTCTCGTACCACGGCGAGAATAATAATAATAATCATCATCGGCATGACACGCGTATATATATATATATGCCTGGGTCAGCGAATGATTTGAGAAACAAAAAGAAAAAACAAAAAAAAAACAGCGTCGCGAGAATCGGCGAAAAAAGAATCGATCGATCGTTCTCGATCGTGCTTCGTCTTTCCCGACACACGGCTGACACGTTTTTTCTTTTTTTTTTCTTTTTCTCGTCACATTTTTTTCTCTTTTTTTTTTTTTTACGTTTTTACAGTCATTTTTTCTTTTTTTTTTTTTCTTTGCACACGGTTGTCGATGACACAGAACGTCGCGTAACGTCAGAAATCGTCGAACAATAATTCTCTGCGTAGCACTCTTCTCGCCTTTTGAATCGCAAGGCAATCTTTCTTTTTCTTTTTTTTTCTTTTTTTTTTTTTTTTTTTTTGTTCAAAGCGATCGAAACAGGTGAGGAGGCCTCGGCGCGGTATACAGTACTGTATAATATACATACTTGATGCGATCAAAAAGCGTGGATTATTTTATATATATATATAAATATATATAATATGTATAGAGAGATATGTATAAAATATACAATAGGTTGTATACAATAGAGATGCATGAATACAGCCTGTTTCGTGTGACGCACGTATATCCTTTGGAATCACGTATCCCCTCGGTAATTTACGGTCTCTTTCAGCCCCCGATTTACCGAGTCTCGATCCGTGTTGCAAAGGTATCTCTCCATTGTGCCAAGCAATTACAAAACAATTCAGTAGGCACACGCGCGAAGTTTCTTTCTGTTTTTTCTGTTTTTTTTTTTTTTTTTACACAGGCGAAATAGCGGCGAAATAATACAATAATAGTCGAGAAGCTGAATAAAGAAGCCGACCGAACGCAAAGGGTGGGCGAAAGGTTACTCGGACAACGGGAAAGGTTGGTCTCGAAGAAGGTCGATTCCTAATTAATCGTCCGGAAGTTTTTCTCCCCACTTTTTAGTTTCTTCGAAACTAAATCGAACGGGGTAACGTTTTCTCGACAATTGCTTCTTCCAGCGTTAATTTGTTAATTGGAAGAAGTCGCGTAATGGTATCGCAAACAGATCTCTTTCACCGCTGTTCGGCTTGCTCTCGACAATTTTCAATATCCCGAAAGGCAATCGACGCTAATGGCAGAACCGTGTTTTTGTATCGACCTTCCTCTCGAGCGATTATTGATGAAATCTCAATGAAAAGAGGGCGAGTGGTGGGGGGTAGGAAAGGTAGAAAGAGTAAATTTTTCTCTAATGTGGCGATTGTTGGTCAAATCGTGGGACGAGGTGGGAAGGGGGGAAGGACGTCGACGTGACAAGATATACGAATAATATACCTAGATATTACTCCCTTGTGCCTCTGAATTTTCGCAACTAAAGCGCAGGAGAAGCTGTGGTATAAAGGCGGAAAAAATAAGGGTGGGGAACATAATTTTTATATATACGTATATACACATATTATATATATATATATATATATATATATATTATATGTACGTGAGTATATATAACGTGGATTTTACAATCGGAGAGATGAGAAAGAAACAGAGAGTAGAGAAGAAAAAAAAAAATAAGTAAATAAACGAAGAAAGGGGCGTAAACACTCGCTTTGACGTATGGCGTTCGTCATATAATAATAATAATAATAATGATAATAATAATAATAATAATGAAGCGGCTAACATCTACTAAAGTTCCAGAGAACGACCGTGTGCTTGGTATCGTCCAAAGTGTGCGCTCTTTTAAGTGAAAAAACTGAACAATCTCGAGGGAGAGACAAGTTTTACGAACATTTTCTTTTTCACTCTCTTTCCCCCCCTCTTTCTCTTTCTCTCTCTCTCTCTTTCTCTTTTTTGATCCGTCGCGAGTGCGCTTTTTTTCAGCTTCGTGGAAATAAAAAACATAAAAAAGGTCGCGCGAAATGATAAAACTCGCGAAAATTGAAACGTCTTGGAAAAACAATATTGCGAAAGACCGCGAACAAAACTCGAGGACAAAAAGAATGGAAAAAAAGAATGTACGTGATCGAAAGAAAGAACGCTGAGAAAAATGAGTTAACAATACAAGCACCGAGTCGAACTGAAGACCTGTCTGAAGGATATTAAAAAACAAGGGAAGCAGGAAGCGAGGCTAAGACTGTGAGCGTAATAATAATGGACGCAATATCGAGTGATATACACGGGTATATATATACATAGTATGTATGTATAATATGTATATACAATATATGTATATGTATATATATACATATATATATATGTACGTATAAATATTACAAGGGATTAGCAAGTTCTCGGGAAGTTCTGTTTCGATAGAAAGAGATGAAATAAGAAGAAGCATTAATAAAACAAATATTCATGCATTTCTCAAGCATTATTATTACAAATACTGGCTGACTCCTTGACAAACCCCGTGAGCGTGCACGCGCAAAAACGCATTCGGGACCTCGAAGACTCATTTGCATCATCGTTTCATTTTTCATTCGTTCTCTTCGAAATTTCCTGTTTTCACGTTTCTCCTTACTTTTCTTCTTTCCTTTCCTTTTTCTTTTCTTTTCTTTTTTTTTTCTTTTAATTTTTGCATTTGTAACCTAACACCGTCTCTTTTCTCACTAATCCTTTCCTTTTTTTCTCGTGATTTCTCGTCGAGTTGTGTCTCTGTGTGTACTCTTCCATCTGCTGTATCTTTTTCTTTTTGTCTCCGAGTCGACGACGCAGATTACAGACGTGTTATCGGTATTATTAAATATATATCGCGCGTAATATCGTTAAACCATCGATGTACTGTCGACTATCGATTGCCCGACACTGGAGGAAAAAAAAAAAAAAAAAAAGTGGACGAACGCGTCCTTTTTCTTTTTCTCAAGAATAGTTCTCGCATGCAAAGTGGCCAATATATAAAAAAAAAAAAAAAAAAAAAACAAAAAAAAAAGAAATCCTTCGAAACTCCGTTTACAATTTCGCTCGTCGACTCTCTACGTACGTGTGTATGTGTGTATGTGTTTGTGTGTGTGTTTGTGTGTGTGTTTGTGTGTGTATCCCCGAGGTTACGTCGCTGATAATAACGTCAACGACGCCGGAGGACTATAATTCTGTTTGGCGTCCTTCGACGTCGTCCCAAACGGCTTACATAACACGACTCTCTCGACGGTTGTTCGTGCGTGCATGGCGACAGCGCACGAGCGTGATTGAAAAGAATCAGAGACAAAATACACTCGGATGATAATAAATACTACCTGTATGCACGTAATATTTAGTTACGCCGTGAAACGATTAGATTTCCATTCTCATTTATCGTTTATAATTCTTACTTGACATTTTATACGTTATATGCATTATGTATATGTATATATATATATATATTTATGTATAATAGATCGGCATAGTTCGCAGAGATAATGCGATTATCCATCGCGTGTCATTGCTATCGATTATCTCGCGACGAGTATGCCGACGATTTTTTTTCTTTTTTTCTTTTTTTTTTTTTTCTCTTTTTTCGTTGCACGATACCTAAATGCAACATTAATCGGTATAGGTATGCTTACGTTCGTACTTGATATAAATATAACGTATGTAAGTGTCGTATATCAGAGATGCTTTTTTTCTTTCTTTTTTTTTTTTTTCTTTTTCTTTTTCTTTTCTAACGTGTTTTTCTTCTCGAGTTTGCTCTCACGTATACTCTAGTACACGTGTGTCTCGTTTGTGTGCAACGGTGTACGAGTGCAAGGGGAAGGCACTTCCGCTGTTTCCCGGTCGACTCCTCGTTGAAAAGCTCGGCAACTGCGTGCCCCTTTCTCGACGATTGTCCGTGGAAATTTGTACGAATATCAAGAAAATAGGCGAGCAAGGGAAAAGAGAAAGATTCGGATACGAAAATCGGTGAATTCGCCGAGGAAAAAAAGAAAAAAAAAAGTTAAAATTTGTCTACGAGCGATCGAGCGATTTAACAATCTTGATTTAACAATCGAACTCGGAGAAAGGACTCTTCGCAGTGGCAGGTTCTCGACGAGGATCTAGGAAAAATCCAGCCACCCTCTCGGTAGTGTACGTACGTATAAGTGTGAACAGCGAGTTGAGGAACCCTAGGAGTTTGTCGGTTCGTGTGCGTGACTCGTTAGAAACCGGAAATACGCGTACAACATATACATATGCGCATCCTCTGTGCGAGGCATTTCGGAGGCCAGCAGGCCGTTCGAATTCGTTCACGAACCGAATAATGCATATATCGTTACCTTACTTACGTATCTTTTTGTATGAGGGTGTATCGACAGCAACAGTAGAAAAAAAAAAAATGAAAAAGAAGAAAGAAATATTTCCTTTTTAGCAAGAAAACAAAAACAAAAGATTCTTGCACGAAAATTTCCCAACTTTTCCAATATTTCCAGACATCAATTGGAATATCTGTTCAATCAAGATTCGATCCGGTGACTGTGATACACCCGGCATACCCCAGTGTACGTACGTGTAAAAATGTAAATGGCCACGTGTGTGCCAGAGTACGTGTAGACGTGTGCGCGTGTCCTCGCTACGGATACGTATAGTACTCGTCACAGTGTTTCGTTACATTCGAGAACGCACTATATCACAACGAATCGCCGCTTTTCTTCCGCCCCCTTGGACCGCGGGACCAAAGGCGATCTCTCTCTTCGTCTATGTTTCGTCTATCGTTACAAAATAACCGCGTATTATTAACTCTGCTCGCTATGGAAGACCGTGTTTTCCTGAACAATGTTGCGCCTGTAATGAGAGGACTGCTACTCCGTAAGATCACCTCGCCGTTTTGTGCGTGTTGCGTTTCTTTTTTTTTTTTTTTCTTCTTCTTCTTTCTTTTGCGCGCACATTCCGTACGTGTGTACATATTACGTGTTACGTGTTGTGTCGTGTTTGCGCTGTTTCGATCGTAGCTTTCGAGAGATCGCCTTCGAATTGCGCGGCGGGAACAAAGGAACCGGAAGGAAACGAGAGTACGCGTCCGTGAATTCTTGCGCTCTTTCTGAGACTGATTTCTTCCCTCGCAATTTTCCTTATACCACGAAACAAAGGTGTACGATCGATAAAATGCGAATTTTTACGATCGATTCGATCGCCGAAAAAGATCAAACGAAAATGAATTTCGAATTTTGTTCGAGTCAGAATGAACGCTTCACCGCGTACTCCTTTCGCTTCCGTTTCCCTAACCTCTTTCCCTTCTTCCACTGTACGTGTCAGTGAATAAATTAATGTATGTACTTATATACAATACATATATATGTATATCTATACATACAATATACTCTTTTTTTTTTTTGTATCATTTTAGACGTAAAGAAAATTATTATTTACACATATATAGATCTACAATATATTTAGATATAATATACGTATATATACATACATGTATATATATATATATACGCATATATACAAATATATCATTTATATATATATACGTATATAGCTTTTTTTCATCGTTAGTTATTATCATTATCGTCATTCGTAATCGTAGTCATTTCAAATCACTGGCAGACACGTGTACGAATACGCAAAACCTTCCTTTCCCTTTTTCGCATGAAAGCATGAAACTTCACCCTTCGGACATGCACTCGAATTAATTACTGCCCGATAAGAAATGCACAAATATATATGTATATATATGAATTGTAATATTCGACGCGTGTACGCGTGACAAGGATACATCTTACGTGTGCATATATCTTTGCCAACCTCTCGACGAGTGTTCGTGTGTATCTGTTGAACGTTTTTTGTGCGATCGTGTTTACCATTAATGCGCATGTGAACTCGTACTTTTCACGTACATTTTCTCTTTTCTTTTCTTTTCTGTAATTCTGTCTTCACTTTCTCTGTTTTTTCTTTTTTTCTTTTCACTTTCTCTGTATCTCCTCTCTCCTCTCCAACTGTGCTTGCTTTGCTCGGGACTCGTATCCGCTAATCGCTCAAATGCATGTCGTTTTCAGAATTTCTCGCTTCGTTTCTCTCACTTTTCTCAATGAGAAAGAATTCTCTCCTCGATCGTTCGTCGTTTTGCGCCTCTCGTCGCATCTACGATCGACTCGTGTTTCTTCCCTCTCGGCTAAATAGCGTAAGCTCGTGAGTTGCAATTGACGAAGTTCACTGTGTGCAAAAATCAAACTCCCCCGAATTGAATACGTGAAGTGGCATGCCTGACAGAAGGCTCTCAGACCCTCTGTCTTCTTCAGGTGTTTCACACGCTGTCGTTACATACATACATTATGGATAAATATATACACACACATATATATATATATATTATTTTTCATGTATATGCGCATGTATGTGTGTATGTGTATGTGTGTGTATGTATGTATATATATATATATATATGTATGTATATGTATATAATCATAGCACTAGATAAAACGAGATAGGACGAAGTATCTCTGCTAAAATCTATATGCACGTACATGTTAATCATTCAATAAGTTTCAAAGGATCACACGGCACGGAACATTGGCGCGCATTCAATTTCGTCGATGTGCAAGGTGGATTTCTAGGAAACATACGGTCGCTATGTATAATAGTTTTCAGTTAATCCCTAAGTCTAAGTAAGGGAAGGGCGGAGAGGTCGGATCGGTAGAAATGTTCAGTGACAATTCCGATGACACCAGTCTCAAACGATCAACGATCGGCGATCGAACAGACGTCAACAGGTCTGGCGAACGTCGCGACGCGTTTAAATACTATACCACCGTGTAACACTAACCTAGGCGAAACGATGCTCAAAACGATGCACAATGTTGTCGTACGCAATCAACGCAAATGTGTCGCGCGATTCGATTCGATAATGTAATGGAATCGACATCAGTTACATGCGTGGTTTTTCGTTTTTCTCTTCGCTCTTCGCTGCTCTCCCCTCTCCCCACCCCCCTTTTCCTCCGCTCCGCCATTCACCGACATCGTCTCCTCGATGAGAGTGATAAACTTACGATTAAGGGGTAATTAAAATCTGAGAAACGATAAACGAACGACATGCGGCGAATAAAATTCAAAGTCAGAGACCTCGACTACTTTGGGGGGCCCCCTCCAGACTGACGCGAGGTATTCAGCAGCGGCGGCCGTTTTCTCTCGCGCTGCACTCGCGACACCGCGACTTGTGTTGAACCTAAACGCGAATTTCTTAATCAAAGCGTCCCCTTTCATTTTCACGTTCGTCGCGTTTACTTTCGCGTTTGCGAAGGACGCCGAAAGACGTTCAATTTGCACGATCTAAAACTAACAACGTCGATCGGCAATTGCTCATAAAATTTAGAATTTGTCCAACGAACTTAAGAACTAAACAACTTGGAGATAGATAATTTTTGCGTTAAACAGAAAACAATTCACACTGTTACCTCTGTGGAAGAAAAGAAACAAGAGAATCGCCCGGAATATAAATTTCGAGTTGCAGCGTGCGCGAATATCGGTCGCCGCCGCGAATATTTCACAGAGGTCTGGGGCATTTATTTTCCAGTAACTCTCTCTCTTAAAAAAAAAAAAAAAAAAAAAAAGTTTTAATATCAACGAGCCAACTGTAAGACTCCAGAATGGACTTCAACGGCTGACTAAAGGCTTACAACAGGATTAATAATAATTCTATGACTTGAAAAAGGCAAGTTTCCGTGTACGTGACGTATAACGTGACTTAGGCCGAGCATCGTTTCCGTCCATCTCGACGTAGAAAATAAAAAATATATATAGAATATATTATATATATATACGTAATATAGAACAAACATCGATATACATATATAGATAGTACGATATATCAATCGATTTGACGAAGGAACGATTACTCTCTTTCCCCGGTAGGTCGTAACAAACGAAACAAATGTTCGAAACAAAACGGAACAAAGGGTCGCGTGACGACGACGCGGTATAAAAATTTCAACAAATTTCTCGTCTCATCCCTTTACTTTGCTTCGACGACGGTCATTTCTCTTCTTTCGGAAGGAAGGGGACGTTACACGTTTAAAAAAAGAAGACGATCCTCGAAACGCACGTTGGACGTGCGCGGTTAAAAAAAACAAACAAAAGGCAGAAAGAAAAATATGAAAATGCAACAAGTGGGAAAGAAGAAACGACAGTCACTTGATCATTCGTCGGTGGCAAGTCTTCGTGTTGAAATGAGTCGAAAAAGAAAAAAAAATATATATATATATATAAAGGAAACAACAGGCGAAACGATCAAATCGAATCGCCGGCGCGTCGACTCGTTCGAACGCAACAAAGAAAGAAAGAAAGAAAGGAGTTGGAAATCAATCGAAAATGTGGTCGAACCACGGTGTTCGTTGAAAAAGTTTCCGCGTCGTTATTATTTCCTATCCCTCGCGTGCAAGCATCGCACGTTTATACGAATCGCTCCAAGTGGAATCGGTCAATAAGGCACTGTTCACCGACAATGTCTGACTAGAAAATGAATCTATTCCCTTTTTTTTCTTTTTTCTTTTTTTCTTTTCTTTCGGAACTCTTGTTTGCTTGTTTGTTTGTCTGTTTGTTTGTTTGTTTGTTTGCCATGCGTTTTCTCATCCCTTATCTCGACGCTTCGTTTCTCGTTTCGCATCCGCTCGCTGTGTATACCCTCTCTTTCGTCGACAGGAACGCGTCTGCGCCCACCTTGGATATATATTCAATTCCTTATTCGCTAGAACGACACGCTACGCGTACATGTGTGTGTGTGTGTATGTGTGTATATTGTATTTATATATATATATATATAGCTAGGCTCTATATTTTCGTTTATCTCACGCTAAATCAAAAAATAGGTCGGCAACGTTGATTGAATCTGATCTTCGGCGCGCAATTCCGTATTCTCCTACGAGAGAGCCACTCCGCGAGACTACGAACGAGCAGAAATTACAAACGAACGAAACGAAATCAACACGCGCGAGACTCCCCGAAGGAAAGATCCTCGAAGGACCGCGAAGAGGGAGGCGGATGGCGCGTTCCCGTTCGAAAGAGAGGACGCAGAGGACGCAGAGGACCCAGAAGAAGAAGGAACCAGAACGACGTTCGTGGAGACACGGAGTGAAAGAACGAGAGACATCTCGCCCCCCCCCAACTCCTCTCTCGGTCGGTCTCGCATCCGGTCCGAGGAAAACGAACGGACGTTTTCGTCTTCTCGTTTACGAGGTCTTCATCTTTTTGTACGGTTGCATGATGACGCCGGAGCTGACTGGAATGGCGACCTGCGGTTGCGCCGCGATGGTCGCCGGGTTCGGGATCTGCGGTATCTGCGGGACACCGGGTACACCGGCGGCCGCGACGCCAGCCGCGACTCCAGGCATGCTGGCGACACCCGGTAGTACCGTGTAAGGATTCTGCACAGCGTAAGGGTTACCCTGGACCGCGGCCGCGGCCCCGGGCACCGTGGGTATCGACGCCTGGACCGCGTAAGGATTCGGCAGGATCTGTTGCCTCATCAGCGAGTAAGGGTTGATGGGAGCGCCGGTGGGTGGCCGGGAGTAGGCGAGGATCCCGGCGGACAGCGGGGACGTGAGGGCGCTGGGAATGCCCGCGAGGTTCGGGATCACCGGCCTGGGGGTGGCGGCTGTCGCCGGCAAGCCAGCGACCGCCTGTGTGCCAGCGGCGGCGGCGGCCGCCGCTGCCGCCGGATTCACCAGGGCCTGTTTGTTCAGGGCGACGCCGGTGTAGTTGAGCGCGGTGAGCTGATTGATACCGTAGGACGCCTGCGACGCCTGGGACAGCTTGATCGCTTTCGCGTAATTCTTCTGGGCGACCTCTTTCGCGAGGGCGGCCGGGTCGAGGTGCGTGGGCAGTCCGGAGGCTGCCATGCCGAGGCTGTTGAGCATGTTCAAGCCGGCAACGCTCGAGGCGTTGTAGTTGGACACCATGCTCGTCACCGACGGCACGTTCGTCATCGAGGCCATCGAGGCCATGTTGACGACGCCTGGCATCGATGTGAGACCAGCGACCGAGGTTAGCGGGCTCATCGCCGGCTGCACGGTGGCCGCTGACAGCGCCAATTGGTTCTGCAGCTGTTGCTGCTGTTGCAACTGGTGTTGTTGCTGCTGTTGTTGTTGAGCTTGTTGCTGATGCTGCTGCGCCTGTTGATGTTGTTGATGCTGATGTTGATGCTGATGCTGATGCTGATGCTGATGTTGTTGCTGTTGTTGCTGTTGATGCTGATGTTGCTGGTGTTGCTGGTGTTGCTGTTGCTGTTGCTGCTGCTGCTGCTGCTGCTGATGCTGTTGATGCTGTTGCTGCTGCTGCGAAATCGTCGATGGACTCGCGTGATTCAATTCGGGGGAGTTATGCGCGTTTTCCGACGCGTCGTGATTCTGCGTGGCATTCGGCTGCTTGTTACTGCCGCTACTGCTATTGTTACTGTTACTGTCGGCGGTCGGAGGTGGTGGCGGTGGGTTGTTGCAGGGATCCATCAGCACGCCATTGTTGGCGTCGGCGCAGTTATTCACTGTGGCGCCGCCGGTTCCCTGGGAGGAGGAGGAGGACTGAACCACCACCGCGTGGTGGTTGCTTTGCACGTTCGGGGGTTGCACGACCGATTGGTTAGAGGTTTGGGTGGGTAGGGGTGGTGTTCCAGTGTACTCACATGACACAGGCACGAACGGCTGCTGCAGCTGCATTAACTGTTGATAGGTCGTCGCGCCGGTCGGCTGATAGACCGGCATGCCGGACTTGTCGCCCGCCGGTCGTTTATACGGAACCATTCCTGGGAAGGCCTGTAAAACAGAATCGCGGAGAACGGTTGCGATTAGTTGGTGTAATGACGTTTGTCGTTCGTTGGGGTGGAGGGGAAGAGGGTGAAGTTACGCGGAGCAAGTCTCGTTTGACGACTTTTCTTCTTAATCGTCCGTTTTCATAAACAGAAAAAAAAAAAATAAAAATAAAAAAATAAAAAACACGATATTTCACAGCGATAGTTCGCGACTTCGATCAGGCAAATTAGGTTCGATTTTGAGAGAATCTCGGACTCTCGGTTCAATTTTATTAATCGCGAGCAAGAGAAACTTTTCAAAAATTATTCACACGAACGGAGACAAGCTTGGACAAATTTTCACGGGACGCGGCGAGCGTGGAACGCGTTAAATCCGATCGATTCGAGAGTGGATCAACACGGTGCGCGCAGAAAAAAGCAAGAGCAGAGCAAAGAAACGCAGACTGCGTGAACTCACGACAACAAATGTATCGTTACGTATCTGTTAACTTTGTCACTTTCTTTTGTCGTTCTTTGTTTCTTGTTTTTCGTTTCGTATGATTCAGTGGTTAGATTCTGCACTTACAAAGTTCTCGTAGTAGAACGATCCGACAGACTTCATGTCCATCTGCAACAAAGACAGGATCGGTTTCAACTAATTTCGAGGAGGAGGTTGTACGAGTTGCGTCTGTATTTATTGGACTTTTGAGGGAAGATGAGACACAGAAAAAAAGGGGGAAGGGGGGGGGAGGGGGGGGAGGAAAAAGTTGGGAAGAAACAGAATCAGGTATGGTCAATCGTCTGGATGGATACAACACGACAAAAGTAGGTAACAGCAGTGATACTAATAGTACTAATGGTAACAGTAGTTGGTTAGTAGTTAGTAGTAAATAGTGGTGGTAGTAGTGTGTAAAAGTTGTGCCGATGACGCAGCTTGCGGCGACGTTCCTAAACGACGACGACGACGACGACGACGACGACGACGAAGACGACGACGACGATGATCGTTGGTTGGATAACTGTAAAATTCTCGTTTCTGTTTTGCTCTTTTTTCTTTCTCGTTTTGTTCGCTTTTTTTTTTTTTTTTGGTTCGTTTCGGCTGATTCGCTCTATCTTTTTTATCTGTGATTTTTTTTTTCATTACCATCTCGCAACGACATTCGTTTCTTTTCGGTTTTCGACAATGATATGTATTCCTGTCTCGAGTCGATATCGAAGAAAGACGTGTCAGAAAGACCAGCCAGCTAGGAACGCATCGTGTCGCCGGGCCAATTAAGAGAGAAAGAGAGAGAGAGAGAGAGAGAGAGAGAGAGAGAGAGAGAGAATCATTGGTCCTGCTTGAATTCAAAGAAAGTCAAAAAATGATATCCATTAAAAGAAACATGGACTTAAACTTTGTTTTTTTCCCTTTGTTTGAGGCAGCCTCGGGAAGCAACAGGAGACAAACAGACAGAGAGAAACAGTGAGAGAGAAAGATAGAGAGAGAGAGAAAAGGGAAAAGAGAAATTTGCTTTGTTGTTGCTCGAACGAAATCGAATCCTGCTTCGATCTTGTCAAGTTCCCTCGGGGTATCTGTGCGCAGTGTAACCATAACGAAAGATCGTTAAACGAAGAAGGATCGGAGGAAGAATCGTTCGATCGAGAGCTTCCTCGCTGAAAAAAAAAAAAGAGAAGAAAAGATATTTCGCTGTTTGTTGCTACAACGAGGAAACGGACTCGCGAAGAGAAAGCATCGAGCAGATACAAACGCGACGATATCGATGGATCGTCGATCGTCGATTTGGCGGACAGATGAAGCGAAACGAAAGGAAAAAAATGTAGTTTTTCTTTTTTTCGTCTCTAGAAAGGTTAAGTTTGAGAGAAGAAGAAAAAACAGAGAGAAGAAGCTGCACAGAGTTTCAGATGCAAAAGCTGAGAGAAGCTGGTAAAAAAAAAAGGGTCGTTTGTCGTTTCGAAACAAAGGCGGGAACGAGTGTGAACTGTCGAACACTGTTTGTTGCGCGTGTACATATCGATGCGAAAAAGAAAAGGAAAGAAGAAAAAAAAACAGGAAGGTGCTCGCGAAACAACAGCGGGACTCGGTGTGTGAGATCAACCAGATACACAGTACAAATCTCGGTGTGTAAAGAATGTAAATAGTGGCGGTAAGAGTTCTTTTGCCAGTTACAGAGAGAAAGAGAAAGAGAGAGAGAAAGAGAGAGAGAGAAGGGTTGGGAAACATGTCGCCAAGCTCAAGTGCAAGATACAAGTGAAACAACGTCTGTCCGTCCTTTCGTTACCTCAAAGTTTCATTTCGTAAAGGAATGAAAAAAACAAAAAGAGAAAAAACAAACGAACGTCGCAGAAAGGAGTTTGAAAAAACACGAACGAGAGAGTGTACGTCGAGCATTCTACTGTGCTCTTAGCAATTTCGACGTATTCTGAAAAAAGAAAGAAAGAAAGAGAGAAAGAGAGAGAGAGAGAAAGAAAGAAAGAAAGAAGAAGAAATCGGTTCACACAGAGTCCACCTGCGGGCAACGTTTCGAGATTTGGAAAAAAAGTTCACTCGGGAGTGAACAGTATCGGATGTCGAAATATTGTCCACGTGTTTTCCTCGCGAGAAATAAAAAAACAAAAAAAAATAAAAAAAAGAGAAGAAAGAAAGAAAGAAAGAAGAAAGGAAAGGAACGTCTCGACAAAAAACGCGAGCGAAAAAATACCGCAGAGTTCGCTGGTTCTCTATTGGAAAAAAGGCGAAAAATTTCGGGTCATCGTCCAGAGCGTCGAGGGAATGACGCTCGACACCATCACCTCGGTAGTCGCTTAAGCACAACATGCATCATCGGCGCAAGCTCGGAATTTACACAGATCTAACGCTCCGTAAACGCAGTACCAATCGTGGTTTCGTCACTGTTCATCCATATTCCAGAAACTACAACGTATTGTACGACATTTCTCGAACGATATCAGTAAGAAGCTGAGTGAAAGTACGATACACGTATTCTTCATCAACAAAAGAAACGACGTTTCGACGCTGTTGTCCGAACAGTCAAAAATTTTCTCTTACTCGAGTAAATTCAGATTCAGCTCCAAAGGAGTATTTTTTCCTTTTCTTTCTTTTCGAACGAAAATTATCTCGTCGCTCGTATCATTTTTCCTCAGCGAGTCATTGAAAAAAATCGATCTCTTCTCTATTTCGTGCCATGGAGGTCCTGGCGATATACGGAGATTAGAGTTTCAAGAATTTCGTCACGATGTTTCGCTGCGAAGCACGCGCGCATGTCGTCGCACGTTGAAAAAAAAAAGAAGAAATCACTCTCGAACAATAATCGAGTGGAGACTCGTTTTTTCGTTCTTTTTCTAACGAGGCGCAATCGAGGGTTCGCGACGAACGGCGAAATGGAAAACGGATCGTCGTTGGTGTGCGCCGGGGACGACGATCTCGTTTCGATTTGAATTTCGAACAGCTGGGGAGGAGATGCGCGCGTGGCTCGAGGCTGCGAAGCAAGTAGCCATCGATCGGATCGCGATCGAGGACGAACGATCGTTCGTTGATCGCGGATCCTCTCTCGTTTTTTTTTTTTTTTTTTTTTTCTGGTAGTGGTTATATCGCCGCAGAGGGGATGAGTTTACATGAAAGTCGATCGTGTACGTTCGTATCAACAACCACGAACCGCTTGCTTTCAATTTTCCCGACACATCGGACGACGTCGTTCCTTTCGAGTTTTGTTTCGACATGATCGATGCGAATCGAACATTGGGTAAACATTTTCTTCTTCTTCTTCTTCTTCTTCTTTTCATTCTTCCTGCCGATTCGTGGTTGATGATCGACAAATAAACAACGAAGCGATCTATAAATACATTACGAGGCGTAAGCTCTGGTACGGACAACATTGCAACGAACGACAGAGTACGAGAAGCGAAATTAAAAACGTGGAACGTAAGTGAAAACCAACGACGGGAAATGAGAAAGAGATAGTTGGCAGAACAGAAGAGAAGGAGATTTCGTTTCGCGAGCAAAGTTTCAAGAATAGAACAGAAGAAGCCGATGAATTGTACGGTAATGAAGAAGAAGAGAGAAAAAAGAAAAAGAAGAGTATTTAAAACAAACGAACGACGACGATATAATAATAAATTTACTATGGAGTTTATTCTGGAAAAACTGAAAGATATATACTATATATACGCACGAAGAAATTAGCGAGGAAAGAAGAAGCGCGAGATTAAAAATCGCGGATGGAAACGCGCGTAAATATTCCGCGGCAGAACGCACGGTGCCCCCCTGGGGGCCAGACAGAGCGCAACGAGACTCTTGTTAGAAGAAGCAAACGGTGGAGGAAGAAAGAGAGAAAAAAAAAAGAGAACCAAAGAAAAGAAAAGAGAAGAGAGAAATGGAAAGAAGAACAAAAAGAGAAGAAACGTATATATGTAGTATGTATGTATATATATATATATATGAAAAATAGGAGCTAGAGCTCTAAGCGCGCTCGGCAGTGTATTCACAATCGCAATGAATCGTATGGTTCGTAACTTAAAGGTACAACACATCTCTACGGAGGAATTCCCGGAAAGTAGCCCGAACTTTCGTTTCATTTCGTTCCCCGCGAACCTCCGTTTCCGGGGCACGCTGCCGCGACGCTGCCGCCGTCAGCGGGTCGCGGCTGTCTGGAAGCTTTGTGTCGAAGCAGAAACGACGATCTACTCTACCGTCCATAAATTTCTGGACACTTTTTTTTTTCGTTTGGTGCATTCAGAAAAAGAGATTTCTTTCTGCACTCGACAAATTGAAAACTAAATTACATCAAACATACTATCTTGCGTTTTGAATGTTCTGTTAGCGTACAATTCGAAATTAAAATAAAACGAAATAGGCACTTTTAAGGAAAGTTAGCAAATGTCTAGTTATTTATGGACAATACGTACGTGTTTGGTGGTCGATTAACAGACCTTTCGATTTTTTCTTTCTTTCTGCGCATGAAGATCGTTTTACGATTAGAGACACTGTGTTTTTTTTTGAGAAAATATACTGCTCAAAATAATTCAACCTTGTTTAGATCACTGTTGCTGTACAAGGCAAAGAAAAATATTAGACGTTACTCGATTCGCAATTGTTGTTATTTGTAACTTTGTTTCTCGCTTAATTTTGTGCTTTGAGCGATATACAAGTGAATTACTATAAATTAGCACCATTGATAATTAATCTCCCCTTTGCTGAATGATTCATTTTCAATATCCATGTTGAACAAACTGTTGCTACGTATTTTGCAAATACTTACTGACATTATTTACGAAAATCGTCAACTTTGTCTTTCAATCAGTAACAGTTTACCCATCTGTTGCAAAAATCGGATCATTTATAGGATCTCTTACAAAAGACGAATTTTACCTTCTTTTCAAATATATCACACTAAATTTAAGAATTTAACCAAATTCAAAGTTTACGTCGAAGAAACAACATGTGAAATTTTCAAGCATCGACGGTACTTCCAACGCAAGAAAAAGATTGAAAAAAGCAATTTTTCTACGAAAAGCGTAAAACGATTCAACGAAAGCCCAACATTCGTTATTAAATACTATCACCGTGTGATCTGAAAAACAAACATATTTTCTCTTAAAGAAAAGAAAAAGGAATCTATATAACTCTACGTAAAAGATAACTCAATCTCTCGAGGGACGTTCTTCTTTTTAATCTATTTTCGTTTGAAAACATCCTCTGTATTCAGTTCATCCCTGAAGAGAGTAAGATCAAACTTCAAAAAAAAAAAAAAAAAAGAAAAGAAAAAGAAGAAATCGTCTTCGCGTTTGTCAAAAAGATCGCGAATTTCTCGCAAAATAAAAAAAAAGAGAGAAAAACTAACTAGTTGAGGTGCTAATTCACAGTTACTCACCTTTCGCGACGCAACAGTTCCTAATTGGCGAGACACACAAAGGGACACCGCGGACACGAAAGGAGCGAACGAGTAACGAGTGAAAAGAAAAGAAAAAGAAGAGAGAGAGAGAGAGATAGAGAGAGAGAGAAAAGGAAACCAAGAGTGTTCGGGCCAATTTCGCGGGAATTCAGCTACGAGAAGAAAAAGAAGGAAAGTGTACTCCATGCATAAGCCGTGGTACCATTAGCAGATCATCATTGGAGTCGCGCATCCGCTTCTTGCCGAGTTCGATGCTTGCTATACTGGCGCTCTGAAGTCCTCCGGGAACCGCAGTTGCCGGCACTCCTGACACTCCGCCAGCCAACGCGCCCATTCCCGCTACATTCGCCGGCATAGTCGCCGTCTGCTTTTTCATTTTCAGTTTTCGTTTCAATTTTTTTTTTTTTTTTTTTTTCAGTTTCGCCCGTTCCGTCCAAAATTTTTGTTTTTTTCATCCGTGTGTTTTTGCGTGTATATATATATATATATATATATTTTTTTTTTGTTCATTGTACGTGCGATTGATCGATCAAATTTGTCCGTCAATCCATCATTTTTTTGTCCCGTACACGTGCGCGCGCGCGCGTGCGTTTTTTTCCACCCCCCATTTGTGTACACAAGTGTACACGTGTAATTTTTTTTTTTCCATTTTTTATTATATATATATATTTTTTAGACAGAGGTTTTATCGCAGACACGGCGAGCAGCGACGTTTCCACGTGTCGTTTCGATGGTCAATCGGTAATTTTGTTTCGTTTTTTTTCCCCCGTTGTTTCAATGGTTTGTCATCGTCATCGTTATCATGGTGTTTGTCGTACACGCAGTTTGTGTTTGTTATTTATTTTCGTTTTTTTTTTTGGTTTCATCATTTGCATTCGGCGTTGCGTAGACGTGCTCCAGACACGTGCGATTCGTTTTTCCCCCACGGTGTGTTTTCGGTGTTTTCCAATTTTTCGGGTTTTCGTGTCGCCGTGCGTTTCAAAGTCCCAGAGGCGGGCGGCAGAAGAAGGTGGGTTTTTTCGCAGTCGGCATAATTTCGCAGGCGTTAATTGGCAGGTAGCGAAGCGCACGAAGGTATTTTTTTTTTTTTTTTTTTTATTTTGTCAGCAAGCATGAAGAAGCATCGTCAGGCGGAAGAGGGCAAGATAAAAATCAAAAAAAGAAAAACAGACCAGTTGAGGCTAAAGGCAAGAAACGACAAAGTCGCGTAATATAATAATAATAATGATGATAATAATAATAATAACAATAATAATAACGATAATAATAATAATAATAATAATAATACATGTACGTATATATATCTATATATATATATATATATATATATTAAGTTCAAATAGTCCAAGTTGAAACAACGTGTGTTGAATCACCACCGTGTTACTTATGTACAACTGTCGATGCAATAAAAAGAAAAAGAAGAAACGATATCGAACCAAAGAGATTAGGGTACGTACGTGCGTACGTGTTACGGACAAGAAGTTTCTTCGATTCGTGTCCGTGACAAAGACAAAGTACAAAAAAAAAGAAAAAATAGTATTTTATTCGAAACCTATTGAATAATCCAATCTATTCGCGGATCTTACAAATCTGCGAGGAGGAAATTTTCAAATTCCGCCCGATCGAAAAACACACGTCCGCAACACAGGTACGTACGTACGTACGTAGAGGCACGCACGGTAGGCGTGTTGTGTGAAAACGCGCGCAGCACGGCCGCGGCCCACGTGTGTTCTCTGTGGCAGGACGCGCGTAAAACGACACGTAAATTAATGCGCTACGCATGCAGACGCGACACGCTTCTCGGGTTGCTCTCACGTCGAGGCTGACGTAATTGCCTCGCATCCGTCTTTCCGCGATTTCGATCGGCCATTCTTTCCCGCGCGATCTCGTTTTTCAGCGTGGAAACACCGACGAGAGCGAGAGCGAGAGCGAGAGAGAGATAGATAGATAGATAGAGAGAGAGAAAGAGAGAAACAGCCACGGAGAAATAGTGTCGGGTCGCGATCGCGCGCGAGCAACCACTCTGGTTTCTGATCCGATAAACGCAGCCGAAAAATAAGAGTTACGCGGAAACCAAAAAAAAAAAAAAATCAACACCACACGGCCATTCGTCGCTCAAACAGGTGAGACTGCATTTACGAGAACCGAAAACCGCTCGAGTCGAGTCCAGCTGAAACACCAGTGTTGAAAAAAGAAAACAAGGGAGAAAATGTCAGATGGAGAAACGTGTTGCGAGAGGCGGTGACACACCTAGAAAGACACACATCTGTTTATAATGACAAAATTAAATGCGATTAACATCAAAGAACAAACGTTGGTAAGAATGAAGGCAACAATTGGCGGACGATGAGAGAATCGAGATCAATGGCGGCTGCTTGCTCGGCAACGATCGACGTCTACTAAAATGGAAGAAACTGGCAGTGTCAATTGAAAATAAAGTATCCGGGGAAAATGGAGGACTTTGGGGGACGGAGGGGTGGTAAAAATGAAGTATATACATATATACATATATATAAAAGTCGTGAAAAGTACACGGGGAGCAAAAGGCGAGAGAATTCCATTTCAGATCGTCCATCGGGATATCGGCTGGCGTTTCTGACTCCGAGGCAACACCTGCAATAATCGGCCAGCTATCTGTCGAAATTTATTAGTTTCCGCCAGGGTGATGTTCCTCTCGTTTCACCCCCAACCCCCTCCTCTCGTGCCCAGTCCTGGAAAACACGAAGAATCAGGACCAGGCGAAGATCGACGTGTTTTCAATTTGATTTCTTCGACTTTGACTTTTCGAGATAACCATGATAATTCCGTGCGAGAAGGCAGGCGAGAAACGAGAGGAAAGAAAAGAAGGAGGCGCCTCTGTGAATATTTGCTCTCGTTGCCGATCCCTGAAAAATTCACTTCGTTTAATTAACCAGATCGCGTTGCGCCGATGCCTCCGGCTTCGACATCCGGTTTCGACGTCCACTGGTTCCTCGGCGTCCTCTCTTCGCAGCTCGGCGTACGTATCTCAACGAAATGTGTGTATCAGAACACGTGTACGGCGAACATGTGCGTGTAGGTGTGTCAGACGTGCGTGTAGATCGTGTGTGTATGTGCAATATCGTTGTATGTACGAATCGTGATCACTGGACAAGAAGGTTCTTACTATCGGCTGGACCACCGTGTTCCTATACCACGTGCATCGTAGCCTCGCGACCGATCCGTACTTTCTTTTCTGTAGCTGGTATATATATATCACACACATCGTCAAAGGGGGAGGTTAAGGGGGGTGGGGTTGGGGAGGGGTGGTACTTCGTGTGTCGTATAATTTGACAAACATTCAGACATTCCGTGGCGTTTGCAATTCCGAAGAGTGCATTTCCGTAGAGGTCGCGTTTTAAATTCGATTAGGCGACGCGTCTGGTGATTTTTCTCTTTTCCTCTTTTTTTTTTTTTTTTCCGTCGATCGCGCGGATGATGACCTGCCCGAGAGCCGGAGATTAATCGATCTAATGGAATATCGGCGAATCGGAGAGAGCGGGGGGACGAACGTGTATACTCGAAACGAATTGGCAGATCAAAGGGGCGGCGTGATTAAATCGGTTTATTTGACAAATTTGCCTCGCTGCCCGAGATTGACTCTTTTTGTTTCTCTGTTTTCTTTCTTGTTTCTCTTTTTTTTTTCTATCGTACGTCTAACTGGAACACAGCGAACTGCTTGCAATTAATTTTTACTCGGCGAGACCGCGTTACGTCGCGAGGGAATTTGTACGAAACCGCGGTGAAAAGTCTCACGCTTCTTTCTCGTTTTGAAAAAAGATGCTAGTTACCTCGCGCTTATGCAGAATAAAAGAACACTACTGGCTAAAGAAGGAATTTTCTACGAAATTTTCTCGCGTTTCCGTTTCCCGACACTTTTAGAGAGTTTTCGGGCAAAAGTCCGCCATCTTGGTGAGATCGCGCGTTCTCAAAATGGCGCGCGTCCTCAAAATGGCGCGCACACGCGGCTCGAGGCAAATTTTCGGGAGGACGAAGGTCAGCCCGGTATGCACCCTTGGGAAATTGAAAACCACTTTTAGAGAATGAGACTTCCCTGCCAACAAGCTGGTCTGCCGCAATCATCCACGTGAGACTTTCCTTCCATTGTGTTCCGGGTGTGGCTGCAGGTCTTCCGCGCGACGTTGCTGAAAATGTCTTTCTCGCGTTCTCTCGCTTCTCTTTATCATCGTACTTCCTTTTCTCTTTCGTCTTTTCCCTTCTACGCGTGCGTTTGTCTCCGCCAGTTTTTCTGACTTTTTTCCCTCGTTCTTCTTCCTTTCTCTTTTTGTTCTCATTCATCTACCGTTTTCGTTCTCTATCTCGTGGACAATTTTAGACACGTTCGCGAACGTTCGAGAAACGTACCACCGCGAATAGGCGAATTTTGGAGAATTCGTGGTCAAAGAGCCAGTTTTGATCGAATTTTAACCTTGTCGGCATTTTTAAATGATGCTTTCGAAAACCTTTGACCACGATTTCGCGTCGCAGACTCTTGTCTCTTCGTCGTTTCGTTTGAAAGTGACGCGAAGGATCCGAGAAACGCGAAATTCCCATCTCGTCCCTCAGCCCACACATCGTTCGACAAAACCCGAAACCTATTGCGAATCTCCTTCCTTTTCTTAAAAAAAAAAAAAAAAGAAAAAAACACGCTCGCGTGTGTGTTTTACATTTTTACACTTTGCTTTATTTTCCTTTGTTGTTTTTTTTTTTTTTTGTTTGTTTTCGAAAATCGTTATCTCGACAACTCACAGTGTAGCGTTTATTTTTTGGTGTGGGGCAGCAAAACAGCAGCGAGGGTTTTGATAGCCGGGGTTCGTGCAGCACAGCTTGTCAGCAGAGTGGTGTACGTGTCATTCATAAAAGACATGTCACTTCAACTACTACTTCTTATTTACAAGACCGCGATCACGCTCCATTTCACGACTTCGTTTTGCTTCCGCTAGGTTTTTGTTTTTGTTTTTTTTTTTTGGAAATTTGACTTTGGAATCGAGCGGAATCTCGTACACACACACGTGAGGGAGGCACAATTTGGTCTTTGACAATTGGTTAGTTTCTGCGACCTAACGGACAGATTCGAAAGTGAAGTTGGTAAAGAGGCATTGCACGTTCTCAGAACAGATAGAAATGGAGCGGTCACGTGTGGCTGCGGAAACATCTTGCGACTCATTTTACGAGACCTAGGCACCGAAACAGGTGATTGGTGTATTGCAACTAGTTCTTTGCACCTGGATAGGCTGCGATAGGCTGCTAGAAAGAGAGAAATAGAAACAGTGGTGTTCTTTCTTTTTTTTTTTTTCTTTTTTTTTTTTTTTTCTTTTCTGTTGGTGAATGTTGAAAACAAGAATTCTGCCTCAAGTGTACTACTCACTACAACGCTACGAGAACGGCTTGAACATCATACAAGGAGTAATGTATAGAAAACTGGACGAACACAAAAGCGACAAACAATGAAATGGTGGAAAGAACGTGGACGCGACACGATCGACGGGACAGTGTGAGAACAGACAAACAAACAAACAAATTGTGAAAAAGAAAAAAAGAGAAGAAAAAAAAAAAAAGAATGGAGGAAGAGAAACCTTCGAAAAGAAAAGAAGAGGAATGGAAAAAGAAAGGAGAAACAAGAGAATGGAAGGTAGAAGTAAGATCGAAAGTAAAAAAAAAGTAGAGTACAGATCGTGATCGTGATTGGAGAGAAACCAAAGAAATGGTTTAACGAAACGAGGAAGCTGAAGGGGGGGGAGTACGTAACGTGAGGATACAACGTGAAAGAAACTAATATATATACGTAATAATATACATTTTGGCGGCAACCGTATCGAGCATCGACGTCTCTCTCGCGTGCACGTTCGTGATGGAAAGATCGGCGCGTTTGGACCAAAAAAAAAAAAAGAAAAAAAAGAAAAAAAAGCTGCAGCTTGTTCGAGGACAACACAACGCGATTCGTTCGCAATTTTTCTTTTTTTTTTTTTTTCTACAGAGCGATAAACGTAGTTTAAATTCGTGCTCGAACGACACGCCGCTCTCGATACAGTTGCCGCGTTATTTCGAGCACTGCGCAACTATTGGCCAATTTCACTTGTGGTTCGGTAACCCGTCTCACGTGCGACAGTGCCATACATACAGAAATATACGTGTATACAGTGCATGTAGTGCACGTACGTACACACACGTATATACACGTATCGCTGTGACAACATTGTATATACAATATATTTATATATATATATATATATATATATATACATATAATATATTCATATATATATATACATATATATAAAGATAGACAGATGGATAGGTAGATAGAGAGAGCTCGATTACGTGTGTATAATAGCGTATAATATATAAGAGTACGTAAGAGGGACTACTGCGTTCAAGGGTGAAGCCCGACGTATGTACATATATATAAATATATATATATATATACTCGACGTAGATTGGCGAAAAGCAGCGCAGCAACGAAAGCTCCTTTTGACGCAAACCCAGGAAACTGAAAGAGGGTGACAGTACACGTGAAAGATGAAAAAACAGAAAATAGACAGAGAGAGAAAGAGAAAGAGAGAGATAGAAAGAGAGAGAGAGAGAGAGAGGTGTGTACGTGTGATGAAGAAGAAGAAGAAGAAGAAGAAGAAGAAGAAGAGAAAAAGATACAGAAAGAGAAAGAGAGAGAGAGAGAGAGACGCAGGGACAAAGTTGAAGAGAGACAGAAGAGAGGAGGAGAGTTCGATGTGCGGTCAAGTAGGATATGCGTGCACTTCGAGATCTTTTGTTCTTCAAGAACGGCGTAACTTCCCCGGTCTTTTCCTCGAGGGCTCTGTTCAGAGGCACCTCGATACCCGCATTTACGTACCCGGCCTCCCTTCCGATCGTTAGCCAAATGCCGCGTCCGTGCAAACGAATCGAACGTTCTCTTCTTTCTTTTTTTTCTATTTTTTTTCGACTTGAACCTTTACGTCAAGTCGCTCGGAGTCGTTGAAAATTTCGAAGGTGACCACGGTGAATTCGAAACGATCGGGAAATTTCGATTGCCCGCATGCAAAACGGTACGACACTCCCCGCCGTGCCAATTAAAGCCACGAGACGTCCATATACACATGTATGCGCGTACGTACACGCAACGGCCAGACCAACTCTCACCACCACCGCATCTTCCTCGCGAAGCAGACTCAAACAGACAACAGCAGATAACCGGCTGATAACGACAGTTTCCCAGCGACGACGAAGAGAGACAAAAATACAGAAAAAAAAAAAATGGAAAAAAAAGAGGAAAGATATAGAGACACATCCGCACATGAAGCACACGCTGCGTGGAACTGAAAGAAGTAGAGACAGAGAGGCGAGAAGAGAGTCAGAGAGAAGAAGGAGACAATTTTTCTTTCGACGACACTCGCACGATTTGAATGAAATTTGTCTCGCAACCAAATGGGAGCATCCAAATCTGTTCAATTTGCAAGAAAGATAAGTTCAAACTACGAGTTGAAAATTCAAAGTGGATACAAGAAGGTGTGGTTTGACAAAACGACAGCTAGGCTTTGAAGGAAATTACAATTTCCTTGCAATTAAACACTCTGTGTTTCTTCCGACACGAATTAGAATTTAGGTATTACGCTGTGAAATAATTACGCAAATTGACAATTGAGATTTGACAATCGTCGTGCGAGTGTTGGTTCGATTTCTTCAAAAAAAAAAAAATTGACTGACTAACGAGGACGAGGAAAAGATGAAGAGGAGACGGCGACTGGTTTCCACTGGTTGCCGGGGAGACGTTTTCCCACCGATTCTTTATCCCGCCGTCTGCTCCGTATCTGTCCGACTCATTCCTTTAATGACGACAGCGAGGCCATTGTCGCGTGGTCATCGCGCAGAAGCGGAGGCCGCGGGGACAAAGATTCAAAGGGACCTCGAACAACCAACCAACGGGAGGAGTGGAGGGGGTGAGGGCTTATCGGACATTAGGATGAAAAGGTTTCCTCTCCGTGTAGACGGGCTAAAAAGGAGGAAAGGAACCGAAAATCCTGGTATATATCGGTGTACACTCTCCTTGCGTTCGGAATGAAAGAGGTCAAGGTGGAACTGGAAAAAACAGAGAGAGAGAGAGAGAGAGAAAGAGAGGAAGATAAAAAAAAGGTATATCTGGAACCAGTGATAAAACTGTGCCGGGTTTCGTGGGAAACGACGTGAAGGGAAACAACAGTTTAGATAAACTGACGAGTGAAAGAAAGTTAGAAACACGTGACAGGAAAGAGAGAGAAAGAGAGATGATGAGAAGATAGATTGATAGAAAGACGAAGAAAGACAGAGATAGACAGACAGACAGACAGATAGATAGATAGATAGTTAGAGAAAGAGAGAGAGAGAGAGAGAGAGAGAGAGAGAATGCATTACCGCAATGCTAGCCCGAGATTGTGCGGCCTTAATGTGGGCTTGAAGGTGCAGAGGGGGGTGGAAATAGCGGCAGGGGTCCCGATTGCATCGGCCCTTGACAGCGTCCATGCAGACCGTCACAGAGCCGTCCTCGTTCGCCTGCACCGTCTCGAGGGGGTGCGCAAACCGGCACTCCGTCTCGCCGCGTTTGCACGCCCCGCGTTGAAACTCGCGACATACCTACAGCAAGAGCGAACACGCATGGCATGGCACTCTATCTATGTGGCCAAAGGGGGCTGAGGGGCTTGGGGTTGGGGGCACAAAACCGGGGGCAGCTCCAGGAACAGTCGGGTGAGGCGATAAACTGGTCTATCTGTGCGCGTCTGTGTCTGTATGTGTCTGTATGTGTATGTATGTGTGTGTGTGTGAGTATGTGTGTGGTCGCTTCTCTTTGGTAATTACGTGTGCGTAATTCACCTACTGTGTCACAAGTTTTACAATGTTTGTGTTTGTAAATGTATATACATGTGTGTGTGTGTGTGTGTGGTTGATTCTCGGGTATACATATATATATGATGTGGAGAGAAGAATCGGCGTTGGTCTTTGGATTTTGGGAAGGGCGAAGCGGTGATGAACGTTCGCTGGATGGATCAAGTTAATTAATACTCGCGAACGAAAAACTAGACGAGAGAAGGTGAACGACAGATTTGAACGTTGGTTTTACAAACTCGATCTTACAAAATCAAAGTTTTCACCGAGCAAACAATGTGTACGATAAACAGAAGGCCAGAAAGTTGCAGTCTGACTGATTTCAAATCTCGTTTCATTACCAACGAACTAATGACGATCGTTTGTCAAAGGACTAGAAGGAAGATCCAGAGGGGGGGGGGGAAATGTCGGACGTGTGTGTGAATAGAATGCAAGACTAAGGTGGAGATGAGAACGATGAAAGAGCGCCCCGTTTCTGGACCCGTACGGATCTGTTTTGGGAGGCGAAAAAAAAAAAAAAAAAAGAAATAGCCCACCTGACTTTCTATTGAGTCTTTGTCCGTTCCTTCTGGCCGTTGGGCACCCCGATCTACTGACTTGACTGTGTGCAACACATTTCGCAAACAACGACGTCCCTTTTTTCCCAATTGAATTCAAGCTGTCTCAAAGCCACGTTCCACGATTTTTCTACGTCACGTCAAATTAGCACCTCAATTTCGGTTTGAATTTTATGACGAGAAGGCGATGCGTCAGAGAACGGGGCACATCAACGCCCAGAACGACGAGAAAGAGAGAGAGAGAGAGAGAAAGAGAGAGGGTGAGGGAGAGAAAGAGAGAGAGAGAGAGAAAAAGGACACATCTAATCACTACTCTCTACGTTGGTATTAAATACCGTGTTGAATACTCGCTGGTTTTCAGTGTACCCTCGCCCCGCCCAATAAGGTCAGAGGACACGGAAAATCGGACGGCTGTGTCTCGAGAAGATGAATTAAAAAAAAAAGAGAGAGAGACAACGGGGGTTTGGAGGGGTGGTCGTGTGGTCGTTGGGGGTAGTGTGGAGTAGTGTGACGGATGTCTCGACGGATGCATCCCAGTTCTCGGTGTTCTATCAATCGGGTTAATTCGCACATGTGTTAGAGGAGTCGTTGCGCATGCATCACCTACTAGTTCCGGCCGTTTGTCCTCGCTGTTGCGATGCACACTGTTCCGGAAAAATATACAGTTCGGCCGAACCTACGGTGACGTTTTCACTATGATTTATCTACGCTCTGTTCTGTATGCGATTCATCCACGTGTTTCTTGAAATTACCAAACTTTGAGAACGTATTTCCTTTCGAAGCTAAAAAATAAACTTGAAAATTTCATGTAAATTTCTAATATCAAGCGCGCAACAAAAGTGAAATTGCATTTTTTTTCTTTCTTCTTTTTACGTTAATGACGAATTCAATAATACATCAAAATTGAATACTTTGCACTGGAATTTTCTCTTCAACCTTAACAATAAAATATCGAACGTAATTAGCGACGTGTGGCTTCGAAATAAATTGTTACAAGTATTTTTCCACGTGAAAGTGTCACTCAAATTAGCCTCCTTAAGTTATTCAGCGTTGAAACAGTGGAACGAGTAGAGCAAGTACTCGATTGGTCAGACAGCGAAGGATTTCTTCGCTTCTCCGAGCGATACGTTCTTAAAATTCGAATACTTCGTCTCCAAAGCACCGAATAATATCACACGTTGCGACAATCAATAGTTTAAAAAAGAAATTATGGAAAATTCAACGATTCAACTCGAAAATTATAGAAAATTATCGACACCAGGCGCCAATCGTAGTTTGCTCCCGTCGACCGCGCTATATATTTTTCACGGTGCATCGCAAACTCACCTAGCATTCCGTAGAATCATGCAAGCCGGCGTGTGTTTCATTCACAGCTGTAGAACGTATAACGCGCA